>OU824210.1:838881-1514150 GCA_917499995.1 Ichneumon xanthorius
GGCGAAGTCACCCGGGAGGATTTGACCAGCGGTAGGAAAACGTTGAGGTCGAATAGAAGGGTGGTTCACCCGTTTTTCGCGCAAAGTACACCTATCCGCTCTTGCAAACCCGATTGCCCGGGCTAAGCCGATTTCCAACGGCGATACGAACGGCCTTACATCGTCATTTAGCCATGGTTCTCTTTCCCCGTCCCGCGTCTGTGCCGCGCACCCTCTTGCTCAAGAGCTAATCCATTTAGGCCGGGAATTAGGTGGCACTGCGGGTACCGGCGAATGCTGGATGATGGAAGAATTAGTTTGCCCCGCCCGCGAGCGAACAGCCAAGGGATATGAGAGTGCCGCGGGGATATATCGTAGTATTAAGCCAGCCGTGGAGAGAACCAACCGACGCTCCCCGTGAACCCCCCTCGAAAACTCATCCCTTCGCGTTTCACATCCTATACTTCTCAAGAGCTCAGCTATCCGTAATGTAACGCCCGGAGTCAATCGAACGTACCAAATCCTATCGAAATACGATCGAATCGATTCGAAGTCAATCCCCCATGGTCATCCGTCTCATCCTCGGGAAATCGTCGTAATGATCGCAGCTGATAGCAAAGTCGATTCTCGACTATACTGTTTTTTTTTATTTTTTTTTTTTATTACAACGAGAATGTGTTTAAGTTTCCATTTTATCGGGTATGTGCAACGTGGTAGCTGGAGACTGTAATCCCATTACTAAAATTCCGAAAATGGGAATGTGAGCAAATTCATTCGGTAATTTATTAATGCCGACATTACCGGATTAAGTGAAAAAAAAAATCACAGTAATCATAATTGTTTTAGTTCATAATTGGAGCTGAGTAACTCGAATATGCGCATACGATTTGCGTAAACAGGTATCGAGGTTAAAAGCCCGTGACTGTGAGAGCTCACATACGATGCCGAATCCTAAGTGCACTGGTTGCACGTCCCGTATCGAACATGGCAGCGTCAAGCCGGGCGCTTTATCGTTTCTCGACTGTGCGGAGTTATAATCGCATACGTACCCGTGCAGTATGTTGCCGTTGTGCCGCGGTATGACCTTTGCCCTTCGCGCGACACGGAACGTAACGTGATTACGGATATCTCCTCCGTGGCACTCTAACAGACTCCAGGCTCCTCCTGCGCACTTAACTTCGCTGCATTATATCTCCGCACCCGAAACAATTATCCAACTTCCGAGCTCCCAAGACCCGTCACAACCGACGAACACGACATTCGCACTGTTCTCAGAACTCGTTAATTATACCGCTACTGTCGCGCAATGCTGTTAGCATGTTACCGACAGTACACTGCCGCAAGGGCGAAGCATATTTTCGAAAATGAATCGCGTTAAATAATTAATTGCTGATGTTTCCACGAATTTTTGAAGAATCGTGAAATCAAAGGATCGATGAGTCGGCCAAAAATCATGAATACAAAAAATAACGGAAAAAAGACGTACAAGATTGATTATAAGGCGACTAAGACCGGTAATCCCTTTTCGCCCCATCCTCCGTCCCGAGGAACCGCATTGAAAAATCGATGAGCCCACTTATAGATCGGAAGTAAACTACCGAAGTACCGCGATCCCCTCTTGTTTCGAACTCTCTCCAACAGAGTTTCGAACGAGCTCTCTCCAATAGAGTGTGTTAACTTCGATCCGATCGAAAGGATTTCGAGTGTTATGCATCAATGTTAATGAGTCGGCGAGGCCACTCATCGCCCTCTTTCCGGCGATTCAACATTCTCCGACCACCATTTCGCTGCACGGCGCGTTCTTCCCGAGGCTCTTGCATCGGAGGCCCCGTTCTCCATCGAGTTCCCGCTTTCCCCCCCTCAACCCTCTCGCGATTTCCCACGTTGGCACTCAAGTCCGGAGTAACTACTGTTTGCCCAAGTTCAAAGCTCGCTAACCGGAGGGACGGGTCTCAGATAAATGGGTTCGATGAATTTTCCCGCTCTCGTGCGGGGCCCTCGCGCCGAGAAGCATCGGGAAACTCTTCATCTCCGTCAGCTATTATATCGTCCCGAAGCGGGAGGATGACACACGCCGGCCCCCGGATGAATAGACGCCTGGAGGAAGTTGGCACGAATGGAAACTATCAAGTGGCGAAGACGAAAGCTTACAGGGCGCTTTTATTCATCCAGTTGAAAATTTTAATTGCTTTCCCGGTGTATAGCCCTCAACCCAAGGCTTCCGCTTCACAAGGCTTCATTACACTTATATTTGTACGAAAAATCAATATTACATCGCTCCGCTGCCTCTCAGCCGTCCTATTCCACGTTCGCTTTGCTTACAATTAAATTTTCTCCCGTGACATTCAATTCCATTAACACGTCCCGCGGTCGACCTACTTTGAATCTCAACAGTCCCCTGTCGATCCACTTTGCCTTTCGACCCCGATTCTCGGATAATTTTTTTTTTCTGTACTGGAATCTGTGCTAGGCTTATGTGCGTGTAAAATACACGGTGCGGTATATTTCAACGTTGAAAATACCCCACCGGCATGGGCGTGGTCGCACCGAGCATCACGTAGAAATATCTCCGGGGGAGTGCGGGAAACGGAGAGGGAAGGGGTTATATAGTGCGTGAGAGTGGAAGTTCGAGCGTCGAGAGAGCGTTAGCCAGTGTTCACCCTGTGCCTCTGCCTCGCCCCTCTCGACACCCGATCGAACGATATTTTCCAATTTCTCATAGCCGACGAGAAACCCGTCAGCGAGTTATCAACGGGAGAACAGAACACTCGGAGTGAACGAACGAGCGAGGGTAGCGGTGGCGGCGGCTTTGTCGAGCCGTTTCTTCGGGGGTTGTGAAGGTTCATGAGGGAAAGAGGCGGCCAATAACGCACTCTCCGGCTCGCTTCGCTTCACCATTACTTCTCTTTGTTCCTCCGTTCACCCACTTCGACCCAGAACCATTTCCTGGCTCACCTGCAAGGAACGGAGAAAAAAAAAAGAACATCATCAATCATCTGCCTCTTAGAGCCGGTTCTTACGTCGCCAACCAAAAGTGTCCGGATTCACTCTTGATGAAAACCGACGGGATTGCACCTTTCCGCTATACCAGAAATGTGTAGGTGTGGTGTCCGGGAAGTGGTGAATCATAGTCTCTGCCAAATTGGTTCTATTGAACTTTGAGACAGCGTGGCCACTAAATCTGCTGGAAAAAGTTCTCTGACGTTACTCTGATTTCCCTGAGAATTTCGGATTTCCCGGGTTCTTCCCTGACCGTGGCCACCGTATGGTATCTTGACTGGAGTCCTTCTTGCGAGAACTCACGAGAGCTCTATCTATCTCGGCTGCGAAAGGATTCGCGTCTCCCGAAACGGAATATAATAAATCACAGCTGATGCGAGTGACAGAAACATGCGATAGAATGATGAACGAGCATCAAATTTACTCGACTGGTTTTCCCCATTCTCCTAGGAGCGTCGCGCATTCGGTGTCAGCTGTGAGAGCCTGGAGTTAGGCAAGTCTTATCATTCGTGGTTGGAGACACACAGCAGCACCACCATTACGTTACATTGGTTCGAAGCTATTCGTGCAAGTGGAAGCATGTGATATTCTCACGGAAACATGCTCCGAGAAACTCTCGCGCGAGTGCGAAGTTTTCAATTTATATCTTGTCCAAACTTCGACTGCTATTATCATGTTGCATGTATGAAGGAGTGTTTCGCGGGTTTCATGAGATTTTACGCCGCTGCGCTTACCGCATCTCACGAAAACCGAGATTTTCAAACCGGAACTGACGAATTTCCAGTGTGACTTCACTTCCAGCCAAGACATGAGATTTTCAAACCGGAAGTGTCGTATTTCCGGTGTGACGTCACTTCCGGTCGAAAAATGAGTTTTTTTTTTTGCACACGACGATGGTGCACAGCGCTGTTGTCCATCGAATTAGTGTGTACAAAGCGTTTGGTGGATTTGGTGAGATCCGGCGAATCGCTTACCGCGCGACAGACATTTCACAGATCGTACCATTCCATAAATTGAATTGTGCAATCGGCAGTGAGTACCCGTACTTGGTTTATTCTGTCAGGAGTGCGAGCTTATTTACAATGCGTTTAACCTCGCCGTTTCCGCAATTCCATAGTTGAAGGGTCTGCCTTTGCATTACGTGGTATTTGTCGGGTAGTCGGGTGTTCCGTTCGAGGCAATGCTGCCGCTGCTGTGAGCTCCAATTTCTAGGAGCCGATAGCGATGTGCGATGTGCGGTTAGTACTCGTCGGATGCCCGTCAGGTACTCGAGCAATTCCACGCGGGAAACAAAGGGCCCCGGAAAGCGGGAGACCCTCGGCCTTGCAGAAACAGCAGCATTGCGACCACGACGCGGAGGGAACAGTACAAAGGGAGAGTCGAACCGCGAAGCGATGCGATTTCTGCATGCAAACTCCAGCCTCCCTGTCCCTTCCTCGCCCTTTCTCCCTCTGTGTCACCCTTATCGTAGCCACGGCGCCAGAAGGTCTGGAATCAATCGGTCGTTCAGGATTTGCATGTACCGGGGATGTCGGGATACTTCTTGGACCACGCGATTATTCGATCCAAATCAGCGTTTTTCGAGAGCCGACTGATAGACCGCCCCGTTTTCTCATGAATTTTTTTTCAACACATATCTTTTTCTCTTCCGGTCTAACGAAAAAGCCCTGAGGATATTCACCGATGGACCCACCCTGCCCTGCAGTATAAATGCACGCCGGAGAGAACCGTTCGACCAATGGAAATATTCGGTCGAAAAGTCTCAATTAACGATTTTCATCGTTCACTCCGCCACCGCTCCCTCGTAAATTCGTCAGCGAATTTTTTTATTTTTATTCTCACTCTCCCGTGCGTTAGCCTCCTCTTTTTTTTGTTCTTCGAGACTATTTTTCTACTTCACTCTAAGCGTTTATTCTCTCTGTCTTCACCGCGGCTCTTCTACTCTTTCTGTTTCCAACACGCATTTTTATCACTCGGCCTCGCGCGATTTTCTATCGTTTCCCTACGGTTAACGTGTTTTTTTCGTTTATTCTTCTCTTTTTTTCCTCTTTCTTTTCTGCACGTTCATATCCCCGTGCTTCCATATTCTTTTTCTATGCGAGGCAGTTCTCCCGGCATCCAACAGTGACGAAACGAGTACGAGGCTCAAAGCGGATGAGGGGGCGGCGGAGGGAGGCGGCGGCAGAGAGTGTGCGTTGGAAACGAACAAGAATGAGGCTCGGTATGGGACACGAGAATGGAGAACAGACACGGGAGGGAGAGAAAGAAAAAAAAAAGAAAAACAAATAGAAAGAACCGAACCAGCCACCGGCAGCAGACCAGTGGGGAATTGCGGGATCCCGAAGCCGCGACGTTATTTTCGCAGTTACGCTGTGCGGTGACCCAGTAACGGAATTAATTTCAACTTTCACGTTCTCCCCCTTTCGCTTTTGTAATCTAGCGATCGCGCGTGCGCTTCTTGCGCGGCCCTCCGCTTCCGGTACACGTATTCCGGTTATTATGGGGTACAGCCGGCTATACACCAGGCCCGCTGTATTCTCCAGACAGGGACGTGTTTCCCTTTTTTTCGCTCTTACCATGCAGTAATAGCGGACCATTTGATATCTCTTGTGCGCCAGTGTCGGGGCAAAACTTTTTCCTCATCTCGTCAACCCCATTCTAATACCCCGCTCTGTATCCGGCCGTATCTCGTTTCACGGCAAGAAAGCCCTCGGAGCTTTCATTATCGTTCAACGAGACGAGAAGAATGACTTTATATGAGACCGTAACGTTTGAGAGGAGGAACTTTTTCGCGTTATTGCGTTAGCCAATTCTTTTTGTCTCGTACTTTTCGCTCATCTCTCAACCGGCGCTCCTGCGCTACCCGTCATCGTTTCATCCTCGGGGCCAACTTTGGCCGGGCCGAAGCGAGTCATACGCGAGCGCGTGAAGAGTGCGGCAATTGAATGAAAACAAGTTGAACAATCCTCGACCATCGCTCCCGGCCGAGTATTATATTTCGTTCTGGATAAAAGTTTTGATGGGAAATCCTGTACGGCAGCTCGGGTCCTCGAACGTGCTCTCGACGAGCCGCGAGAAGCCGGTGCTGGGATTTCGCAGTTTAACTGAAACACGAAGCTTCTTTGCGCGTGGCTGATTTTTTTTTTCGTAGCTGTACCTATGGAGAATCGAAGAATGAAGTTGCAAGAAGTTTCGCCGAAGGTGATAGATCGGTCGAGTGTATACCATTGAAAACTGGGAAACTCGGCGCGTTGGAAAAACTCGAGGATAGCGATATCGGAAGAAAATTGGTGATGTATGGCTGTACAAAGTCCCGGGGTGTTATTCTCCGCGAGGACAACTTGCAACCGGTGGAAAAACTATTTGATATATCGAGACGAAATTTGTACTCGGCGGTCGTTTCGTCACCCGTGGCTTCGGGGCGAGCCATGATTTTGGCCATCCGAAGAGCGAGCCGGCGACGGGGAATCCCGCGCGATCGAATCAACCCGAAGACTTTGATGGATTTACATCGTGCGGGAAATAAAAAGGGAGGCTGCCCATCCGTCGTCGCCGTCTTCGTCGTTCTAGTCTGCTGCGGGAAAAGAGTAATGAGCTCGGAGTGCCCCGGCACGAAAAGCCCCGAGTAGAGCGCGTTGCATTTCACTGTTCTGAAATGAACTTTTACCCAAGTCGGATGACGAAAGATAAAAGGCAAGGTAAGAGCACGGAACGATAATTCATTCTTATGGAAAATTTGATTCAAAGTTAAGTTTTTGTACAGGTATTTTTTTTCTGTCGACCATACTGCTCACTCGTCGACTTCGAAAATGTACCACTCAGAATGGATCCAGCGAATCTAACGAAATGAGACACGAAATCGAATAAAAATCGCCGTACCGGAAGCTGCACCAGCGTTACGTACTGCCTGCCATCATGCCGACCGCCGCCAGCACTGATCGCTGGTTTTCATCCTTTCGCGATATGAGAAAACGGATGCTCTCTGCTCCGTCCCCTCATCCTCCTCCTGCCCCACCGTCGCCACCCCCGCGAATCTTCTGAGAAAGCTGTGCTTTATGGCCCGTTGCCGTGCCAAACGACGTTTAAAGATCGAGGAAACGTCCCGAGGCAGCATCCGCGTGCCATGTGCTTCCAGCTTCTTTCCATTTTTTTTTTTTTTTGTACCCGTTCGCGTCGAGCTGCTTACCTCCAGCTCTTCCTTTCGTACCTTCGGCACGTTGCCGACGCCACTGGGGGGAGGGTGAGGAGAACCGATCGAGCACGAATAACGAATGAATACCTAATGACATTTTACGATCCAATATGTGCGCCTTCCGGTATCCGATATATCAGCCAACAGCACCGGCAGCTCCATCTCCATCTATTTTTTTTATCTTCTTTCATTTCTTCACTCGTTCACCCGTCGTCTGGGTGTTTATATCGCAAGACCTGCAGCTGATTCGCGATTCACCCGTGAAGTACATTCGCCGGTTTTGTTTTACTACTTGATCTCCATCGTCTCCATCGACTCTTTGGTTACGCCTTTCCTCGGGGACTCTTGACAACTCGGGGTGTCGTTGACTTCTGCGAAAGTCGTTGTATTTAGGCAAGTTATTTTTCGTGACGTGATTTACTTCATTGTCACATTTATTTCAAATGAGTTGTGCAGAATAGATTTACGCGAAATACGCGACAATGGGTGTTTGAATTTGTCAGAATTTCGGCGTCGATCCAAAGCGATCAGGGATTTAATGATAGAGCTTCGTGGCAAGCATTCTACTCTATTCCATGGGCAAATTTTTTTGCATTCGATTTATCAATTTACGAGCGATATTTCATTTTCGCATTTATCGCGTTCTCCACGTCGATTGATCGTGGAAAAAGTAATTTGGATGAATATAAATAAAGCCGCGTGACGAGCGTTGTGTGAATTTGGCGAGTAATTTTTTTTTCTCATCTTCGTGCTATCCACTTATTTGGCAAAACGATTGATTGACCGATAATCCGAGTCGACAACGGAGTGCCGCAAATTCATGCGAATTGGTAAACGGGCGGTTAAACCGCGATGGGCCGAGGGGAGAGGGGAGTCCCCATTGCCGGTCCCGGAAGCTCGTAAAATCCCGATAAAAGCAGGTTGTTGTTGACGATCTCGATAGACGCGATGTTTACGAGGACACTCGCAGCTCTCCCACTGTGCCTCGCCGGTTTTTTTCCTTTTCCACCCAACCCCATCTATCCCCGACCGGCACACCCTTATTTTTCACTTACTCTATTATTTTCCGCGGTATACATTCTTTTCTTCGTCAAGAGTCTCCGTACTTCTGTACACGGCAAGTACACTTTTCCACTTCGCAGAGCATAATAACGATTAGCGCAGGACGACAGTTCGAGGCAGTTGCTGCATCGTAAAATTTATGGAGCGCGGTGATCCCGCGACTGTCCTGCGTGGCAACCCGTGACACGCGTTTTTTTGTCCCGTTATTTTTTTTTTTTTTTTATACTCCACCCGACGTTGGCGGCATACACCCTTTATTTTACTGCTGACGAGAATAACGCGTTGTCACCCCGCGCGTACCCGTAATGCCCTTTACACAGTCGTTACATTCAATGACAGTATTCTAGTCCGGATTTGTGACAAAAGCGTTTAAAGGCTGAAATAAAATACTATTCGAGTCGCACGTAGTTCGCTGAAAGTCATTTTTTTCGCCTAGAAAGTGAGCATTAGGATGACATAATTCCGCACACGGCATCTACGGTATTTGTAGTTCGGGGTGGATCTGGAGTGAGCAACAATAATTTCTGACAATGAATCTCAGAGTCGTAGATCTCGGGTGGATACCGTGGAACCTCCTTATATTAGCGAGGGAGAGTCTTCCTCCTCCCATCGTCCCAACTCTTTCTTTTGCCGCGGGGTTTCCGCAGCGCTGGCGTGCCGCAAAGAAAGTTTCCCGATAAATCTCGTGCTCTCAGCCATTGTCCGTCGGTCGCGAGCCGCGGGGGCAGGGGCTGCGGTGGCGTCGTTGTCCCGCGCACGTATGATATTCCGTGGGTTCGCAGCAATGCTTTTATATGCTCGGTCGCGAATCACGCACGACTCTGAGGTATCGAATTCGGATACGATCCCCAAGACGTATCCAATTTTTATCGTCGCGTGGACGCGAGTCGGAATGAAAGTGGAGAAAAATATGCGGAAGATAACAAAAATATAGGAAAACTATCGAATTACATTTTCAAACCGAAAGTCACGATATTCCCGTTGTGACGTTTATTCCGGTTAAAAACCGTCATTCTCAAAGCGGAAGTATGACGTTACTAACAATCGAAAGTTGAGATTTTCAAACAAAAAGTGACGTTTTCCCGTATGAGATTACTTCCGGTCGACAATGAGGATTTTTAAACCCGAGGTAAAGTTTTTCCGTCTAGGCTGTAAGAAGAATGTAATCTAAGAATGTAATCTACTTCTTCTACTACGTTGAGACACCTCCGATAGCTTTTTCTGCATGACAGACAGTCAGAATTCCACTGCAAACCAAGTATGAGCAATCTGCCGCGCAGTTTGCAAGCTTTGACTACTTAGTTTCAAGTTTCGACTCCAGACGATAAGACACCATTGCCTGACGTTCTCGTACCTGGGAGATTAAACGGGAGTTCTTGCGTACGAAATCTCAGATGGTGGTTCGCTATCTGGCTGATGAGTGCAGTTTCCATCGAGCGTGCTTTTTTGGCTGCAAGGGGCATTTCGGATTCGAGCTAGAACTATTTGAAGATTATTGAAGGTACGATAACAAAGTTTTATGGACCATATAAGGAACTCAAGGCTCTTTGCCTTTAATCAAAGAGGAAACTAGGCTTCGAACAAAAAGCCTACGATTCACGATTCATATAACAAACGGCAGTGGCCGGTACGTGTTGAGATTTGACTATTACTATACCTTCACCACTCACGTCTCATACTCGGAAAGTTCTGCGCGACTCCGCGCCGTTTCGTAAATCTCAAACTTTTATGATTTACTAACATCCCTATCGGGTCCTTCGATATGCTTGAGTACGCCGATTGAATACAAATCGCGAAGAAACACATCCAACTTCGACATATAATTTCAAAACAATATAAAAAAGGTATACCTGCACACAAACTGGAAACTTCGTTTCATCAACGCCTGGGCTGCTAAAGGTGATAGACTCTCGTGGAAAATGATGGACACGATGAAGCTAATAAGAACGAATAAAGCCCATATTAAGGGATAATATAGCCTAGTTTACCAGTCCAATAAAACGCTTACCGTGGAGCGGAATAATGGATAACGGAAGTGAGTATCCCCTCGGTCGGTCGGCATACGTGGGTTCTGCAGTATGAATCTTGCAAATCCCTCCGGTATACCGTTAATATGCATCATAATTCCTGAAAGGTCGAGAACCCGTAAGGAATTCATTGGCAGAGGGATTCGCCGGTGGTCAGGGAAAGATAGACGTAATACCGAACATTCTCATACCTAGATGCTCCACGGTAGATTTCAGAATTGACCTCAGCCATATACCTATGAACGGATGCCGGCCAAGTGGCTAAGGAGAACGTACGATGGGTAATGCTCGTTTGAATTTGGATCATGGAAATGCTCCAATATCACGTAAATCCAACCTTTATTCATAGCGATATCCATATAACGCTGCTATAGTGACGGAGAACTCGCCGCTCGGCGCGCAAGCGCAACTCTGTTGGTCATGCATTTCCGACGTCTCGATACACTTGCAGTTGATGATGATTTTCAATGAACAATTCGCTTGGGGGAAAGAAATTGAGAACTGTAGCCGAAAATACAATGGGGCTGGTTTCCAACTTCGCTCGATCTTGCCGGTTTCATGTGGCGAATATTAATTACAGAAAAAATGGACTCGAACCTCGACTACCGATGCGCCACGTCATTCCTAAGAGGGGATCCCGACAAACCCGCACAAATGAGACTTTGAATGCAATCAAGGACTTATGAATAATTTAATAAGAAAATAATTAAGACGGATAACGAAATTGCAGAGTTTATCAAAATTAATGAATATCAAAGCGTCTAGAGGATGATGGGGTGCCTCGACACGTTCGAGGTAGTGACCGAGGACTAACGGACCTATCTCATGGCATCAGACGTTAAATAGACATCATCGCGGCGTCTCCGCTGTTAATCTACATCCGAGCTTCATCCAACCCCTTAATAGCGCGTTAACCGAACGCGCGCACCGACCTCCTTCTCACGATAACTATTAAACATCGTAACCTTTATAAATAGTAGTTTAATAACGTCCGCAGGCTGATGGGGGTGCAAATGATGGCGTTCGCCAGTTAATAAGCGTTTCGCCGTTCCACGGTTTACGATCGCGGGTTTCGTCCTCCTCGCCGGACTATACAATACTATAGAATACTCACGAAATTCCGTGATTTTATGACTTTTAATCTCCGACTAACCTGTCTAGAAAAAAGTTGAACTCTTAAAACATTTAACGACGAATAGTTGGAGCCTCGAACTATATTCGTGTCATAAAAACTATTTCTCTTATACAATTTAATATCTAAATACAAAGTGTATTAACTTCGAATGATCTGCAGTAGCGACCGAGCTTCACGACTTCGTCTTTGAAATGCACGACTTGCGTCGGACCACCGTCCGTATACGCAGGTTCAACATGCGAGGGTGGACCGGCCGCCTGGGCTTTACCGAGGCATCGTTAATATCGAATCTCTCGCCTATGGGAGGTACACAAGGGTGGCTGCAGCCTTATCGCCCTGACAACTTGCGTAATTCGTGTCGAATGCCCTAAGCGGACACGGCCGAACATTGTTCCCTGATCCTAGGCATATAATATCCGATCGAAATCGCTCCTTCTCACCTGAACCATGTGAGCCGTATACCTCCCCCGTGTATGTATAGTCAACATTGCCCGCTACATAGCAATGACGCAACAAAGGTACCTCTACTTGCAGTTATATCCACTACACGTACGCACCGCACCCATAACTACGGAAGGACCAGAACTGATTGGTTAAGAGGAAACAATAAGACATACATACAGACAATATGCTCGAAAACAATGGACGTATCTCTGAATCAAAATTCCGACGAAACTCGCGCACATTGTCCCGTCAACTTATTTTCCGGTACTTTTCGCGTATACGGTTTAACATAATACAGCGCCACGCGTTTATGTGCTAAAATTTCGTTATTCACGATGCGTGAAGCAGACGACCTTCGGAAGCGGGCAATTTCGATGTTGCGCATAGACATCCTTTCGTGAGCGCGAGGCACCTGGGCACTGTAAAGCCCGCCAGTGGGAACACACCGCCAGGCGTGGCACTTCCATCGCTACTTCTGCGCGTTATCGTCAAGCGGTACAAAAGTTTTCAGGTAATTGGAACGACGCAGCGCTCCGAGACTAACTCTATTCAGCGGGAGTTGCCGGGTTCCCTCTGCATCCCGTTGGTGTATTATATAGACGATGGGGATAGGAACGAGGGAGGTCGGACGCTTGGGACGGTAAAGCACAGTGGCGTACGATGTTCCCAACTCGTTGTTTAAATTACAGAAACAAGAACAATAACAATTCCTATCGGCGGTAATACTAAATTGAACAGCCGCCCGATCTTGTCGCGTTGCTTTACATGGCGAGTTCATTGGACTACTACAGTGCGGTCTCTCTAGTTAGTACAAAAGTTGTGATTAGGGTGGTCATTAACGTGGAGGAGTCACGATAACAACGGCGGTACCTTTCAATTTCTGAACGACCCGAACCACCGACCCGATAGAGCTGCCGTAGGGAGACTGGCCAGGAATCAATGAAGCAAACACATTTGCCAATTTTACGAGGCCCGTTAAGCTGGCGAACCAAAATTGAGAAACAGAATTTAAAACAATTTTCCTTCGGCAGCAATGGGTCATATTGATGAGTTACTATCACTTGGACAATACGCTCTTCCGGCATTACTGAGTCGTTGAATATCGTAGCAACCACCTTCATTAAAGGATTGGTGGTAATTTTTGTTCAATGATAACGGGATAAATTCGTGGGAGTCTGAACTAACGAGGAACTCTACTGTTCCATTGTAGAGCAAAATGTTGGCTGAAACATAGTTCGTTGGATAGCAGGATGCATGTGTACACAGGAGTGTATATTCTCGTAGGGACGCTAGAGGAGCAACCGCAACCCCCTGAAAACTAACCGTGTTAGACAAAGCTTACTTAACTGGATTCCACGTTAAATACCGACTTTCATCTTAACCCCTCTGCCCGCGTGAGTGTCCCACTCTTCCCAGGTAATCGAATACAAAGTTTGTGAGAAACTGGCGATGCTGCTGCTGCTACTGCTGCTGGTGTGCTGTAACTGCTCACGGGGAAAGGGGTTTGTCCACGAGCGTCGCTGGTCGTTCTGGCTCTATTTCATCTTCCATGTCCTCGTATTCTACGAGCAGCTCCCACCAGCAATAACGCAATTTCCGAAGCAATTGCATAAAGAACAAGGGAAAAAGGGGGAAAAATACCGAGCCTCGAAAATGATTTATTCAATAGTTGTCAGCGGTACTTCTCAGGGGTATTTTCTGCTGGCGAACGTAATCATATGAATTATGATCTCAAATTACAAGATCAGTATTGTCGCTTGTGCAGTTTTCCACTTCATCCTTCACGGTAAAACTTTCGCACGTCATCGATCGCGTCTGTGAGAGAAGAACGATAGAGAGACGACGACAAAGATGACGAGTAGTGTAGTTCGTAGCTCGATCAATGCCGGATCAAGGATCAGTCGAGCGTGACTAACGTGGCGCAATTAAAAGTCAAAGCGTATTGCGAGTCTGGCGATAACGCCCGACAGCATACGGTGTCGATAACGCGAAGTCGCCCGCGTCATTGGGCCACCCGAAAGCCGGAAGCCATCGAGAGTGAGAGCGGGACCGTGATATCAAGGGTAACGGAACATCCGCGAGAGCGGAACAAGTCAAGTAGTACGAGTCGAGCGCAGGTGCGCCCTGGGGGGCCTTCTGTGCCACACCCCACCCCGCTCTCAATCGCCCACAGCGGGCGTTCGGTCGCACGCTGCGTGAAACTCGCTCAACTTGCAACTATCAGGAGCGGGAAACGAGATAAGGACCGATGGCGAATGATGCATGGTCGGTGAGCGTAGTTTCCAATCGACATAAATCAGAAGCGCGACGGTGGCGTCTGATTTCTAGTCGCGAGCCATCATCTGTGGTATATCCGGTGGTTCGGTAGCGATATCCTACCAGCGCGTGTGATATCGCCGAGTGAGAAATCCGGTGTTGGAGACGGGGAGAAGATAAATGCTTGGGCCGGCTATCTTCCCGGGCCAAAAATTGTGATGGCTTTAACGAATACGGTATGAGAAGCAGTGCAAATCATTCGTCGCGACGAGATCCCGGAAAAACGAGCCATAATGCTTAGGGAAACCATAAAGCGGGCATGGAACTCCTCATGTACATCCCGTCACTGGATCTGGAATGGCTCTTGCCTATCTCGCCTCCACTCAACGTCGATTTGGCTCACCGACTATTTCGACGAATCCCTTTACACATCCACGGCAATCGTCCGCGAAAGGGACATCAGAAACATTCGTCGATAAGTACATAGGTCGGGTCGCCGTCGTTCTTGCTCCGTTGGCGCTCCATATCGGCGCTGGACTCCTCGCTTCCCTCGTCTGGTCCACTTCGATGACCAGGGATAGGATAGACCTATTCACTTGCCGGCATAATTTTGTCGTGGCCATGCTAAGGTCACTCTACCAATCTAGCGCGGGAAGTGACTCAAAGCGCCACGCGACTGGAATGGAATTCGGGTGACTTTGATCACGCTTTATCTCGGACCGCACGCAGCGAGGTAAACCTACCCTGGGCCAGGCCTTCTCATCGTCTGGATTGGGGATGGACTCGAGCACGCGATAAGAGGGCCGGGTTACTCACTACCGAATCGTATGATACTGTGGGTACTTCAGCCGCGGATCGGATTGACAAAATCGATACGGAATTCGAGACACGTAGTGGACTACAGGATTTGGTCAGCGCTCTACCGAGTTAGGCTGATGCTCGGAGTCTCGACGATAAAGTTATCCGTCGGCTAACTTGATTCACCCCTGTGCGACCTATTCGTCCGTTTCACTCCTTCTACATTCTACGGTAGATGGCTATACATTACTGCTACCCGGAACCCACTCAACGCGATTTGTATGTGTGCAGTGTAGTACTTGCTCGAGATCCGGGCCCGCATTTCGTCAAACTTTCGCCACCGAGCGTCAGTCTTTATCTTTGAGCATCCCCGTTTTTCTTCGCCATCTCCTCCGGTGAGGCGTTTGATACGATTTTTTAAATGTGCTATACTTGCTGTGGTTGTGGAATCAGAAGTTGAGACTAATCTCGGCATGTTCTACTCACCTGAAACAGAATAAAAAAATTGATTAGTTTTCACAGATAGTGGAACACCTTATTAAAATAAAAGTCTTTCGTCAATGATCGAGCGGTCGATTAAAAAGACAAGATGCTACCTTGGTCGAAGGATCCTGAAGAGGATCGATGACCGTAAACGATTGACTACTAGACCAGGTAATGGGGGACACAGTTCAAGTGGGACGATCCTACGTCCTGACACTACGATTAATTTTCCTCTCGGAATGTTACACCACTCGTCGTCGAGTTGGCCCGAGTGCCGCGTCAACGGGAAATTGTGTAACTTTAGTACAAAGAAAATACGAGACGGTCGAAACAAAGGGAACGCAGCGTAGAGAGGACGGATAAGGAATAAGAACAGAAAAACAAAGCGGGAAGGAAGAAAAAGTACGATGAACCGGAGTAAACGGAGCGAAAGAAGAAGAATGGGCTTGAAGAATGAGGATGAGGAGACGGAAACTGTGAAGAAAACAGCTAGGAGTGTTAGGTGGGAACAAATTTTATTACAGCCTTCGTGAAGTACGAGTATCGGAGCGCGTTGGCGCCTGCGAATTTGTCCAATAACGCGGACAATTTATTTCGCGGCTCCTCGAGCGAAAGACGTTGTCGTAGTCGTCGCTGCGCAATACGAAACGGAGCGAGAAGATCAAGATGGGAAAGGGCGAGAGTGGAGAAGAAAGAAAGGAAGAATCTACGAAGGTGCAATGGCAAGAACTATTGTACGTAGAATACTATGGCATCGTTGAATGAAGCGACTCTTACCAACCCCACGAAAGTCTACTTGGGTAGGACCGATGTCTCTCATTTGTCCCCAAAGCGTTCGAGCGAAAGTGCCCACTGAGAATCATTTGACTGGGAGTGTTTCCTTCATGCGGTCTTGTGTTAACGGTGTATTTTGAGTCTTATATATTATAGCATTGTGGATGCAAGTTTATTGCGCTGGGAATGCAATCGTGTCAACTAGTTGCACTGTTCCTGAAGTTACCACCTGCTGGCGTACGTACACTTGGCCACTGATTTTCATTGCGATTTCTTGGTGGCACTCTTTCCGGGAACAGGTCGAGCCTTTGACTCGAGGACATTTCGGGAGTATATATTTTCCAAAGTGCAGACCTCCCTTGATGCGCAAATGTAAATGAATAATTCTCTTTCCCATTTCGCTGTATCATTAAAAAAAGTTTTGACGAGTGAAAGTGTTTCGTGTAGATATTACTCCATGATGGATACTGTTCTGTATTCTATGTAGATTCCTGCCATGGAATTAAAACCGTGTTGGGAAGCTTGTCTGCTTTTATATTTAACGAGCAGCAGTGGCTCGGGCGCTCCACGCCCTCGCTATGGACTATGAAGTTTAGAAACCGGAGATATATATTTTTCGGATATTTACCGGTAATACTTGACTTCCGGTCGGAAAATGAGTTCAACTCAATATCAGCATCCCTGTTATTGAGATTTTGCTCAATCGACGCATTTGCGATAATAAAAAAAGCAGGCTCGCAAAACAGTGAAATGAACTTTGAAACTAATGACTCGAAAGATCGTATCCAGAAGCCATTAAGGATTAAAAAAAAAGAAAACGAGAAATCGTCGAAAGTAATCGATCGAGGTTTACGCCACAACGGGTTCCGCGAGATAGTTAGAACGGATCAATGACAAAGAGAGCTCCATTTCAGACTTGTTAATTCTGCAGGTCCACAGTGTTATCGTTAACTCTCCATCGAGGCACGGTCTAGCCGAGGGTCTGCAAGCGAACTTCGTGAAAATGGTAATGCGACCCTTTCAGCGCCGTATTCGTTATCTTCGAAATTTCATCCCCTTCAGCTACCAGGGTATCTCTCCACGTCTCTGCTCGTAGCTCCTTTTGCCTCCTTTGCTTCTTTCTCTATGCCGCATATACCTAACGTTTTCCAGCACGACATTTCTCGTATACCTCCGAACGATCCTTCCGTGAGGTTCAACGACGACTGTGCACTACCGGGTTGTCTTATGGCCCACTATACGCCGTCGTCCCTGTACCTATGCCCCGTTTCACTTGCCTTTCTCGGGATTTAACGTCTCCGGGCTCGGAAGTACGAACGGAGCTCGACGGGTGAATAAACGAGCGCCCTGTGCCCGCGATACATTTCGAATGAATTTCAGGAAGAGGATATAGCTCGACGCCCGTGGCTTTTATGACTTACAAATCTATTTAACGGTGAAGGGCGGTTCGCTTCTTCATAGGCGCCCATGTGCCCACGGTTCAGTTGCGACAGCTCCTACGGGGATAATGCATGGAAATACTGGTCTCTATTGTCATTTTTGGAGCCGCAATAGATCACACGAATTTAATAACCAGAAACATCAAGGGAAAATCTAGAAATACGAGCTTGTCTCTTGTCCGCATTGTGCTTTCCTTGATTCACTTTCTCCGAGTATCGACAAATTTCCGGTCTCTGTAAAGCTTTATGCATTCGTGAAATTCAGTTCTTCCTGCTCTAAAATAAGACGGTTTTAGGTTACTTTCATTAAATCAGATGACAAGTGACAAAAGCTAATGATTTAGTATAACATCTACTAATGATATTGACATTGAGAGCAGATAAAGCGTCGTTGAATCAAAGTTCTCTAAGACTCATGGTCTTCTGTGGTTTGATATCTAAACCGTATACCTCACTCGCACGTCGATTTGGCGACTCAAAGACAGAATCCAACAGCACCTCTTCCGCATTCACTCTGGCTACTACTCCCTGGACGACACATCAGTGCTAAGTGTATTCGTCCGTAAACTGCGCACACCGGCTTCCAGCGGAGTTGGGATAGTCGACCAGACCACGAACTTTGCTTCGTGGACCGACGGAAGCTTTGACTACCACAGGGACCTCTTATTTATAGTGTCCTTCCTTTGGGATTGCGAGGGGATATTTAGTGCCCAAAGTGGACCCGAACTTTGAATGCTCCACATGCCTGGGAATCCGACTCGGTAGTCTGCCGCTCTGTCTAGAATTCAATTGAAGATCCGACGTGGTACTTGAACCGGTTGCTAAAACCGAACACATTCTACGTTTAAACCGAAGAAGATACGAACTCACGAAGGTAGTGAGGAAAGTTGGGTATTAAATTTGATCACACTTTGCCCCTTTAATTTTAAGCTTCTTTTCCACACCGTCATCCTTATCCGTTATCAGTTCCATTTGTCCTTCGATAGCTTCATCATTTACTTGGAGTAGCCTATCGAAGTTTAGTCCGGTTGTTCTTGGAGAGACTAGAGAATAGAGCGAAGCTAAGACAATACAGACGGAGATCCGCCAAGGGGGAGTTTGACGAATGTCGACCAAGTTATTAGGCTCCGGTTGCTTCAGGAAGCTTTGAAAGCCCGGCGGCGGCGACGGTCTGCTGTGAGCCCAAACCAACGGGTATACAGCTATAGAGTAGACCGGAGGAGGAATTCAAGAGGGAGGAAGGAATAGGATTTGTTTGGGCGGTTATCCCGCAGGAATGATACCGGCTGGAACAGGATCGCGCAAAAGCTAGCCAGTTCAGCAAGCTAGCTGTTCAGCAGCGCTTCTGTGTGAAAAGCGACGAGCATGCTCGGCGTGGTTACGAAGAGAGGCGAAGGAAGAAGCCGTCGGGATAGTAGGTTGAAAAGTGGAGGATGAGAAGGGGACGGGTCGAGTAGAACTCCGGAGACCCGCAGTCAGGAAGCGAATGCTTCAAATTGAGGAAATGTCTCACAGAGGAAATGACTTCTGCCGTAATTTCGTGGAAAACCTACGAAGCGTTCGAATGTCGTTAGGAACATCGTACTCGTTTATTTTCGTTCGCCTCTCGTCCGCACTCTCTCACCACCACGACCACGATCTTTTCTGCGACGTTGTGGCGGGACGTCGAAAGCACAGAACTGGACTCTTCTTTTCCCTCGGTTTCTCCCCCGTCCTGCTCCCCTCCCCCGGCCAGTCGTCGCCACTCGTTCCGTCGTTTCGCAATCTCGTTTCCATGATTTCATCACCCAAAGCTATATAAAATTCGCAAATATTCACCCCAGCACGGTGACTAGTCGTCAAACAGTTTGCGTTAATGGCGGGGCCGCGGAATCTCGTTAGCACGACGGAAATTCGGACGCCTGCTGTTCTACTATATTAGGTATTTTCTGTATTCAGTTCTGTTTTTCGGAGTTCTGGTGAGCGCGTGGCAAATAACGGAGTTGGCCAGATCGTTTTAGGCGACGTAGCCAAACCATCTCCGGATGAGTCTTCATTAGAAGGAGACATAACGAAAATTAAGAACTTACATTTATATACGCAGATACAATTGTTATCTTATGAGAAGCTTTTACTTTGCAGAAATGTGGTGCATAGACGAGGTCGTGTCTTTCGGTTCGTTTTGCCCCAAATTCTTAAAAAAACGAAATTCCGTACCATCTGCAGGTATGCTCGGCGAATCGGGAAAAGCTCGAGACAGAAAGGCAGTGGGGAGACTGGTAAGGTTTTATCATTCATGCACAAGAAATATTCTCGGTGGTTTCCTCAGGCTCGTACGATGCTAACGTATAGAGACTTTTGCGAGAGGGGTATCTCAGGCCTTTTGGTCGTTAGTCACGTTGCCATAAGAAAAGCAGGGGAAACACTCAAATATGCAGTCCTCGAGGGTGCGGCGACGAAAACTCGCGTGGCACGTTATAGACCTCGAAGATATAAAGGCGCAGTGGCTGCTGGAGTGAGCAAGCAAGACGGAACGAAGCCCGCGGTTCGAGAGTACTGGCACGGGATTACTTAATGACAGAAATATTGTTTGCATGGCAAATGCTGATTAATATTGGATGTCAGCTGCAGAGGATGGAAAGCTGCGATGTGCAAGATAACTGGAAAAGATAAAAAATGACATACGTAATGGGGTAGGAATTCATAATTTTTTGTAAGAAAATGCATTTCAGCTTCATAGATCTACCATAAATGAAACTACCTTGCAGAATATCTGGCAGTCACAAAAAACGGGGTTTTTTCTCCTCAAATCCACAAAGACATGCGAACCACTTTGCTTGAGCTTCTGTTCGAAATGCGAAGAGCTCTGTTTCCAAGACGGCCAAAGCGCCCAAAATCCTGCCGAAAAAAATCGGCACAGCGGCAGTTCTGAGAGGGTTGTCGTTCGGATCAACGTACGCCAACCTCGTTCCAATGAGAGACTTTCCCAAACGACTTTGTCATGCGGCCAATCCTTATTCTGTTGCATAAACGATGAGGTACCATTTTTTTTTACTCCACCACAACAAAGGCACTAGAACCTCTATGTGTAGGCTAGAATGAACCAAGTCTAGCGAATAATAAATTGGCCTATTAAGTTTGATATCCACATTTATGAGATCGTCCAATTGGTCGTCTTCCTTGCTTCAAAGCCTTTCTTGTGGAACTCACGAGCGATGAAAGAATTGGATGGCTCAGGAAAGGAGCGGAGGACTGAATATTTACGAATGCATTCTCGTCACGTTATGAAATACTGAGAAATTTGATATAGAAGTACACGTGGAAAGATTCGTTTTGTTGTTCATCTCTTCAGCGCCGCTTTCCGACAATAACCAGGAATGGCATTCCGAAGACAATGAACAATACTCCATGCAGATGTGCCCATACATTTTCCTACAATGGATGTCACGTCTTCCGGGTGAGCGGAAGAAGCCTCTGCCCCTCTTCTCCCGATATTCGAGCTATTTTTGCTCATCATATCTTTCAACGACGACTACAGAAGAAGTCATGTCTACGACGAGCATGTTAATCTTCGTCTCGCGTTTCTCAAGATCGGGGTAAGAGTACTACCGTGTATGTCAACCTGCATCGGGAATGATTCTCGACGGACAAATCGATCGAGCTGAGAGAACTCCCGGGACATTTATTTGCGGTTGAGAGGAAATTACGGAAAAACGGAAAAAGACGTAGAGAACGAATATATCAACGATAATTCGAGAATGTAAAAGCAAAGTTCTGGAGACCGCGAGAATTTTTATTCAGAACAAATACTTCATGCCTCCGGGTCTTTCTTTTTGTACGTTTTCTGCACGGCCAAAGGAAAAGCTTGAAAATTGTTGATTGAGGCTGCGGGAATGCCTTTGGAACTAAAAATAATGGCTGCACGGGGCTACGTGTAGGGTCACGAAGCAATGTGCAGTTGTCAGAGGTCTCACACAGTTCCAAGTTCTCGGGTGAATGGAGATGATTGAGTGGCTTTGTATTTGCCGAGGCAAAAAGTATCTGGACCGATCTATTACCAGGGAAAAAAGCTCGCCGGAACAGTGTTAATGGGGAATCACGGACACCGGTCGGGAGTCGCGGAGGGATCCGTCACAGCCTTGTATCCACCGCGACCATACACCGCTACTAACGATTCTTTACCCTTTGCCACCCAAAGAAGGCAAAAGCAATGGCAAAACGTAGTGGCAAGAGGGGATGATAAAATGGAGTGAATGCACCGTGGTTGGCCAGGAATGAATGGGGCTCGTTAGAGCTCTCATTATCATGCAAAGTGGACGCGAAAACTGTCCCGTTCCGAGAAGAACTCTATCTATCTACACGACCTGCGAACGGGTGCTCTCTCGATTCGTTACTCGGTTTTACAGGTCCCCCTCGTCTCCAAATGTCTGGGATACCGATACATTTTATCTTTCCTTTTTTATTCATCTCGTTTCTCTGTGAAAGTCGGTGGTGAGGGAGACCTCTATATTTTTCTCCATTTCCGTCGCCACCTCGCGATGCAACGAGTTGGAAACTACCATCAGCCGGAGCAGAGCTGTTCCGCGAGTACCGCAACCGCTCTTCGATTTATCGCAGTGTTTCGTGTACGCAGTAAATGTTCGGTTATCGATAGCATAACTAATTATTCGATTATTACTTTATTAATAATGGAACGCATACCTGATCCGTTATGCGTCCCTTCCGGCAACTCCGTCCGGTTAATTAATATTAATAAACCCGACGGATATTTGCAATTCATATTGACAATTCGAGTAATTACATTGATTCTGTTAGCAGGAGGCAATCGTAATAACGAGCATTTAATAATCGTGTCAATAGTATTATTAATGATTGTTTCTACCAATATAATATTTTGTGTATATTGGTTTTACCGTATCGTAACCCTTCGACGTTCAGTATCGATAAATCGAATTTCCACGTACGTAATCCACGTACCCGGTGACTTCCGACGCGTCAAAATTGAATGAAATTCCGTTCACCCGTGGACAAGCTGTGAAAGGCGACCATGACTGAAAGGAACGATTTGTCAAGGGATTCAGCGCCAAAGCGATGAAAGGAGGACGACGTTCGCGCGAAAGTGATGCTTTCTTGGCATCAACCGCTACTTGCGTATGAAAATGTATCGCATACATAATACGTATCGACGAGGACGCGGGCGGAGCTCGATATCCGGCAGATCAAATTTTCAAAATGAGAATCATCGTGCAGGAGGACATCGGATGCTCGAATCCGAAAGAGCACCCTTTTCGAACGCTGGAAGCTTCCAGGCTCGTATAATTTTATGCGCGTCACCGGATTTGATGAAAGTTCGCAGAAACGAGAAAGCTGGAAGGGTTTGGACAATATCTGCGACCCGTTCACCGAGAGACGTGATCTGTAATCTATTTACCGTGAAACAGCCTTTGCTGTCGGTTGTTTTCCCTCAGCTGTACCAGGCGCCTCACCTGCACATCACACTCTTAATTTTTTCAGTGAAATACCCGTTAATATTGTTTGAAACTTCAGCCGGTTTGGTAACTTTGCGCCCATCTCGTACGGGTTGCGATATCAAGTGGCGTTCCTACTTTACACCGTAGACTCTCCGTCTCCAGATATCTACCATTTTGCCGAGATCATTGCCTTCGAGTTGACTCCGTACGAAGCGTCCTATATAGCCCAGGCTGCGAAGACGCATAATATATTCATTACACCGGAGCACCCGTGGAAGCAGCGTCATGAATATAAAAATATATCTGACTCGAGAATCACCGAAATGAAAGGAGTCAGACAGAACCCATCCTATCGGAAAGCGGAAGAGTGATACACCCCTACTGAATCATGAAGAGTTTTAGCTTCAACCGTTCGCCATTGAGCTTCAAGCCCTGAACGGGGTGGTGCAGCAATATCTCGTATTCCTTCATCCTTAATCTTGGGCTTCTTGACTTCTGAAACGGCGGTGAAACGAAACTCTTGACTCTTCTATACAAGATGCGCTTTCTTGCTCGCACTGCTCGGATATATCCGTTATCTCGATGGTAGTATAAAAGACACAAGAAAGCTTGCAGCTCCGGATATCCGTTCGGATACAGGAAGCTCTGGCCTGTCGATCAAAAACCCAAAAGCTGCGAAATTCAAAGACGAATAAATGTACTTTATTTGTACAAAAAGGGTTCGATCTTTGACGCCACTTTAGAACTTTTCACTCCTCTAAATTGTTGCTATCCGCGATAACTTTCTTAATTATCGCTGGTTGTTTCAAAATTTGAAACTTCCCACCGTCATGACAGCGCAGCTCTGGTTACGTTTCAGTCTACTTTTGAAATTGTTCACAAAGCATGCAATTAGTTGCTTCCGTCGAGTGCGGTTTATTGTTCCGTTTTACTACGTTAATGCTGAAATTTTAGTTGTATATCGTCGACGAACTATTGTCACAGGATCTCATTAATAGTTTTGCCGTAGCCCGATAACACAGACGCCGAGGTGTTGTCTGACAAGACTGACGCGTAAAGGTGCGTCACGGAAATGAGATGCGGGTTAATTACATAGGTCGAGGTAGTCTCGTCGTCGACCAAGTTTGTCGGGATGCAACTTGAAGCTACCGTGATGCAGATGCGCACCGGGACTGCGGCGCACGTTCGACAATTTATGTCCGTAAATCCACGATCATTCTTCTTTTCAATCCGGTAAAATATGGATCTGTTTGTCGTAGCTTCTCGTGCCATCTACGGGGCGTCGAGCAATCCATAATCAAATTGCATGCAGTACGTTTGTGCCAAATCCTGGGTCTCTCCACTTTTCGCTGGTTATTTGTCAACGTTCGGTCAAATAAATTTTCTGCACCGCTCGGCATATAAATAGTCGGTCATTAATTGTCAGTATCAAAGATTTTTTCATTCTAAAAATAAACCCGTTCATGATCGTCGGTTCTCACATCAGGGGAACGCTTCGAACAGTAACTGGAAGTACATGAAGTCGTTTCCTCGGTACTCTTAACTTCGCACGGTTCGGCGTTCCACATTTCGTCCCTTTTATTTTTTATCATTATAAAAAAAGGAAGGAAAGGGGCCGCGACGCGAAATGAGAAAAATAGTGTCGGTGGCGAAGCGCAAGAGGCGCGGAGAGTGCGGGAATGATGGGACAGAGGAAAAGCAGAGACAGAATTATGGATGACGAGAGAAAAGATGAAAGAAAAAAAAAACATCTACCACGCTTCACTGCGCTCAGCCAGTGGAGCCATGTGAGTTCGGGGAAAGACGGAAGGGGCGAATTGAAGTAGCAAGGGGGGGGGGGGGGGGTTGAAGGGTTGGTACATTGAAGCAACGCCCAAGCCGTCCGACGGAGCTTTATTATTGTTATTCGCGGTTTTGTAGCGTCATAACCAGACGAGCGGAGACGCTGCTGTGAAAAAAATAAAAATAAACCAGAACAAAACAAAACAGGAGACAGATACACAGAAACGGACAAGCGAGGGATGTATAGGAAGCAGCGGCGCGTATGCAGTGACCTCAAACTTTTTTAGTCGTCTATTACTACGTGGTGCAATTAAAGCCGCCATTACGAGCTGCGGACCAAGGGGGTAGGTTATTCTGGTGGCCGGCTTTGCCGGGAGTTCTTTTGTATGTACCGAGCTATATTCCAAATGCATTGTGTGGGCGTGTGTGCTGGGTGCGCGAGAGTTGGTCACCAGTAGAAGAAAAAAAAAACATTGAGATTTCTCTTTGTCGTCCAGCAGCGGGAAAGGAAGAGACGATGGCAAACCTTCTGCAGGACATTTGACGTCGTCAGAGAGTTTATGAATATCAACGAAAAGTTTTCATCTTTCTTCATGTGCAATCATTGTGCCTTCGCTCTGGAACCGGCCGAGCATGAAGATCTTTAGTGTGAAAGAGGAAATGTGCTGGTTCGATGATGAAAATGTGCAGCTGCACCGAAGATTGTTGACTATCGACGTTCTCCATGGGCGAGAAGGGTGCACCGGGGCAAGGAGGATGAGCGATGCCAATTTGACGGAATTAGGGACGCGGATATAGTCTATAAATATATATATAGATATATATGAAGAGAGAGGATATTGCTGGGACTCATACATGTATATGGTACGGTATTGGATGTGGGTTTAGCACAGTTGTATATATAGTCTGTCGGTAGGGCACGGCGGGATCTTCAGCACCTTCGTTGGCTGGGGCCAACGTCGTTTTCCAAGAACTCGTCGACCGAGAGCGAACCCGGTTCGATATAGGTAACGCGGAAGATGGAGGATGGCCGAGTGGCAATTTACAGCGCAACCTCCATTTTTCGAGCATTGCTTCGACTTGCGCGTCGGTCAAGACCGGGTCAACAATATAGGGAATCCTTCGAGACGTTAGCGAATGAGACGGGCAAAGTGTAATTTATTAATTATAATTTTTGAACAGTAAATCAGAAAATTTAATTAGATTTTACCGATTCTCGTTGGTACGTTTGCGTCTTTGTAACACGCGAAAGGAAGATTCCTTGTGCCGTGCGAATTCATGGGTGGTGCAGGAAAGATTGAAATTAGAGCAGGAGAGTGGAAATCGGAGGGCGGAAAGGAACGGGGGCGGAGATGTCGGGAAAGTGGAACTCGGGAATCCCCTTTCAGTTCGTCGCTTTCTCATTCATAAAAGCAGCGGGGTAGAGGGTGCTCACTCTCTGCTTCCTCCTATCTACCGATGAGTTTCTGCAATTCAAATCTCGCTCTAAACGAACCAACGGAGGAAGGATGCTCGACAGTGCATGTATGCATGCATATACCACGTTATATACTATATATTCTATATAACAAAATCCAGCATCGACTTTCGACAGCTTTTATCGTTTCCGGAGTCGTAAACCTCGTTTTAACATTACATATTATTCGATCCAGTTATATTTCTCCACCGACCGCCTTGTGTATCCGCTAAAAAAAAAATAATTAAATAGGCCTCTCTATATCTATTTATATCCATTAAAAATAAAAATGTTCTTTCTTTTCAAGCATGCACTTTGCCCGATCCGAAACTCGCTCGTTCTCTATGTTAATAATTTTCATAACTAAATTATGAAATTCCGCTTTGAAGTACCTTGGTAAACGCGATTGAAAGTTCTTGAATGTGAAAGCTTGAAACCTACCCATAAAAACGTTTTAAAAATCCACTTTTAATTTAGTGAAAAAATGGCAATTTAAATTTGCAGAATCCAATAATAAATGTTTGAGCTCAGGAATTGTCGCAGTTCCCACCGATTCGTGTAACTGATAATACGTGGTACAGTCTTTGAGTTTCCGTTCCCTTCCGAGGTCTGAAGGATTAGTGCGATTCTCCGGATAATGACGAAAGTTCGTGAATTCCAGGACGGGATGCGAAAGCGTGTTCGCGTTACCGGGTCGTATACGCAACACCGGGCGGTGCTCGTTGTTCTCTAGTCATCGACACGGTAGTTTGATGCCGATAATTAAGTTGCCCTCGACTCGATTATAATGACGTAGTAGACGGCGGGATCAAAGACGAGCCTGGGGGCTCCGGCGACGGGTTTGCCTTGCGAAGACGCACTCGAACATCCGGGCTTGCTGCATCTCGGGACCCTCGTTCTCCAAGGTTTCCAAGGTGTCGGACTCAAAGGAACGATGGGAAACCTTCCCTTGCCCATGGAAACGTCATCGCTTCGCGCGTTCTCCGAACGCTCGAATTCTCCCCAACTAAACTATCCCGATTCAATCTTCGTTACCGTGATTCATCCCCGCGAACGAATTTCCGGCTATTTTGTACTCCCGAGCCATTTTCCACCCGGCAACCTTTGTCCCATTGGGGACGAGCGGAGGATCGGACCGCATGGATGCATCCATTGGGATTGCATCGACGCGTCCATAAATTGAGCGTCCGAACGGTAAAGTAATACTTGAACTGGAATTTATCTTGGTGTGAAAGTAACACGTCCGATAATAAGAACGGTAAGACCTCCCGAGATTTCCTGAGTGGTTGCGGAGCCAATTTCCAGCGATAAAATAATCGACTCTCGCCGGGTTTCGGCACGAAAGAGCGGTTCATACGTCAGGAGCCACGAGAACCGCGGTATAAGCCGCTGGGACATTGCAAGACGGATAGTCGAGAGGTCGGGGGTTGGGTGCCATAGCTTCCTGAGCACGGTATAAATCCGTACTTGGTACGGAGACTGCAAGAAGCTGTGTTGCGCTGATATAAAATCATTTGACGAAGATGGATCGTGCACTCGCCGCAATAGAGGAGTGACTCCGGAATGGCGGGACGATGTAAAGGCGAGCTCCAAGTCCCCTCAGGACATCGGTGCTGCTCACCGGAATACACATTCCTCGATGTGTCTAAGGGTAATCCTCAGGATAAGGGTTTCGAATTTTGTACGTCGGCCGGAACTGTTGTACTGCACGGATGGAAACAATTTTACAGCTATAACTCAGGTGGGATTCTGTCATAACTGGAAAAAGAGTCTGATGAATTACTGTAACGCCACTTCAATCCGGAAATGACGTCACAGAGAAAATTTGTTATTTTTCTCTGTATCTCCAATGCAGCCGGGGACGGAAAGTGTGATTTGAGGAACATAGGAAAATGGGTGAAGGAACGTGTGTGATACATCTCAAACGTATTTGGAATGGACCCGAGGCAGATTCATGGTCTTCGAATAATATTCGCAAACGATTCATTTTTGCAACGACAAATACGCGGTGGTCAAGAAAATCGATTCGAAATTCGTAACCGATAGCGGCGCCGAATCAGTTTCAATCTATTTAAAGTTCCGTATCGGATTTCTTTATTTTTCTTCAGTCCACCGGCCGCGTCGATACCTCGCTCGTTATTCCACAGTCGGTTCACTGCATAGAATCTCAGCTCGACCCTCTCGACCCGGAACTTCGGATGCACACGTACACTCTCATTCAATAACCCATCCTGCACCTTGGTAGCTATTCGCGAACGGGTCAGATCCAAACATGGAAGCATGGAAGTATTGTTTGCTGGTCGGAGAGGCCAAGGTGTGCGGCTCTTATATCCCTTCGTTCCGTGGTCTGCCTTCGTAATTTCCACCGGTCTGATGGATATAAATGTATGTATACATTGAAAAGCTTTGCTCCACCTCGAAAACGGGAGAATATATGGAATAGGTTTGGTATAGGCTATCGAGGTCGCCAACCCCACCGTTTTCATCGGGGTGTGCCACTTCCCATCCAGGCTCTTCTTCCTGACGAACCAACTCCCCCAAAACATCGACCTCTATTTTCGGATAACTATCCTGCTCATCGGCGCAATATCGTACCCGCGGTGGGATACTATATGAATAAACGGGTATTTTATTCATACGACGTATCAACCATCACGATACTCTCGGATAGGAACATCGATGCTTTCAGGACTTTCGATATCGAGGATGACGTTGCCATAGCACATTGAAAAATAAAAAAGAAAAAAAATACCGTTTCATATTTATTTTCACGCCAGCGTTGACATCAATTACTCGACGAAATGGATCCATAATAGAACGTTGAAACTCGTGCGCAAAGCCAGATGAAGATAAAGCTATATCAATCATAATCCATCACTTGCTCATCTATCTGCTTCAAAAGCCTTTCCGCTCTATCTTTCCCAACCCGTGCAACACCCTGCGTGCCTACTGTCGGGGATCGTTCTCTCCAATCTGTATTTGTCAATGACTCTCAACGTTAATCTTTTTTATTCTATCATGATCCGTTGCGTTTCCCAAGGATCGTTCGGACCGACCGAAGCCAACGGAGGCAGATCAGAAGGTGCCAGTGGTGAAAATACTACGAAAATTTGCTGGTACTGAGGACCTGCCGCACATACAACCGGAGAATGTTCTGTAATGAAACGTTGGGACATCCAGCCGCACGATTATGCCGTAGAGTGCTGCAACATTCTGCCCGGCTCGGCTCTAAAGACGTCATTAACGAGGCCCCAATTAACTTATGCTTTCTCCACCCGGCTCCCGTCGCCACCGGTTCTTCCCAGTCTGTGTAAGTTACCCGGAAGATGCTGGAGTTTCTCTGTGGGTTGGGCAGACCCTGGCCTCTTCTGTTTTGAGAGCGACTCAATTGTCTCGTCACCGAGGGAAATGCGCCTTCCGCGACTATCTTAACTGGAGAAACGGGAGTGGGTCTCCCGATAACTCCTGCAAAGAGTGAACTCGATGCAACGACGACCAGGCGGGTTTTCTGTGTTGGTGCCGGCGACGTCGTCCTCCATTGTATCCCGGAATGGCATTACTCCGCTAAGGGAGGACTTTCCTCGGCAACCCGCGAAAGCCTTTCGATCTCAAGCTCCCTCTCTTATATACCCTTATTTTCTCTATTATTTTCTCCATTTATCTAGGCCGGGGCTTCGAACGAAAAGTGTCTGCCACGGCTTGAAAGTTTAAAACCTCCGGCTGCACGCTACCTATGGATGCTTCTTTGCCGGAGATCTGGGTGTGACTGCGCCACAAGAGGATCTACGTCGTCTGTCGTGGGCTACAGGTATAACGGTGAAAATGGACAGACAGCAAGTGAATGCGCGCACACAACACCGCTATCTTGCAGGATACCAGCCCCAAGATTCCACAGAATTTTTCGGTTCCTGACAGTTGTTCTATCAGCTTTCAGCTTACCAACTAGTTGCTACCCTTTTCCAAACTGGTTAAAGAACCCTGTCAATCCTCAGCTCTAACATTCATTTCTAATTTGCTTCTTCGAAAGAGACTCAGACTTTGTTGTCCGTAGATGCTTCTTTCGGCCTACACGCAAAGTGATTTGCCTTAAGGAATCATACAGCAGCTCCTTCATGTATCCTTGACATTTTTTAAAATTATTAATACAGGCAAAATGCGCTGCGAAACCGCTGAAGAGCAGCGAGATTCGGAAATTCCATTGGATTCTGCTATCCGACTCCGCAGACTCGGTGAAACGAGAAGTGACGCTATCGCGGGTGACATTCAGGAACTTCTTACAAGCGATACCAGAGTCGGATCCGTGGAACCCTCCATCAATCGCGGTACCGTCACGTCGTTGCATGAAATCCTGAAGGGGCTCAATGCGAGATTCACGATTCTGAGCTTTGATCTCACTCCAACCGCGAGTAAGGCGCGTCATCGTGAAGGGAGGTTTCGGAGGAAGCAAGGGAAGAGGTTGCTTGTCGCGACGTCGTAAAATCCCACCATCCGGGCCAATCTCACGGGGAAGTGCTTGCTCGGGAATTCCTCCCTCACCTCCTTCTCCTCTTCTTTTCCTTTTTTTTACTTTTTCTTTCCACTTCGCTTTTTTATCAACTTTTTCTTTGACTACCTATATTCTTTTCTTTTTCCTGTTCTTTTTTTACTCTATGAACGAGGTTGCGGGCGACGTTCGGAAAAGTCAAAGTCTCGATCGGACGTCCTGTGTATGCCGCTGCCGGCCTGGTACTACGAGGAGAGAAAAGCCCGCCAGGCGAAAGAGACGCGGAGGAAGCGTGACTTCGCCAGCGGGACACAGCACACGAAGGCGGCGAGAGAAGAAAAAAAAGGTAGAAATAGAGAAGAAGTTTTGGCGAGCTGGGAAGAAGGAGAGAACAACCGCAACCGCCGACGTTGTCGAGCCAGACGACCAGTGTTCCATGTAAGCCCGGTGCGGCCGTAGTGCGAAAGTTCCAACGAATTCTCGGCAACGCCCTGAGGCACTTCGTACGACTTGACCGAAGAAAGGGAGCCAGCACCTTGCACACAGTTACAGCCCCTTTCCCCTCTTTTAGCCCCGCTTCGCACCATAACGACAGAGTGCGAGGAGCTCTGAGCACCACTGAAATTCACGAATTCGCTTCTCAAACTGACCGACTTGTTCACCAAGATTTCTTCGATAATGGTGCGGTAGTAAACTATCGACGAAGCTCTCCGCGTTACAGCAAAGCTTTCGAAGTGATACGAATTCTTACAGCTGGAATCGTAAAGACCCTCGCCTAGTGCGATTCTCGCAACGACCATGGAAATGACTCTGCGATTCGTTTTTAAACGAATACCCATTTGAAGCCGAAGTGTAAAGAGATGAAGAAATAAAAATAATAATAACAATGGATGGTTGGAGTAAAGAATTCGAGGACATTCGAACGCATTCGAGTAAAACACTATTCATTCCTCGGTGTAACCGCGAAATCCTTTCAGGTGGAAATTTATCGATAATGGAACATTGGAAAGGAGATTAATTGTCGCGAAAGTTTAAGAGTGACGAGGGTGGGCGATAGAAGTGTGGAAGGTGAATGACTGAATGAGCAAACGAAAACGGGGCTCTTCGGATGCTCGCTTCGTGAGATGTTCTTGCATGCATGCATTGTAAAAAAAATTTATGTGTCAAGTAAAAACGTCGTACGGTAAACGTTACTTCGTGTTTAAAAAAATCTCATTTTTCGACCGGCACTTCCGGTCGAAACATCACGATGACAATTTTCAAATTTTTTCGTCCCGACGAAAACTGGGCGAAATGATTACCTTAAAATGCTGGTCCTGAAAAAGACACATAAGTTCTAATCTGACCACTTGTCTCGGAGCAACAAAAAAATATATGAACCTCATGTCCCGAGGTCTCTAGTGATGGAAGTAGTCGTCAACCCTCAACCCGTCACCCCCTGCCCCTCCCGCTTTAGCAATAACGCCGACTGACGAGTCCGACCGCGTGCACGAGTCGGAGAAAGGCGAGAGGCACTATGAAAGTGTACCCCGGCAGAGGAAAAAGCCACCGACGTTCAAAAGCAACGAGGGACAAGGGTCGAAGGACCTCCGGATGGATGCCAAAGCTGGGAAAAACGAGAGTGTAGCGTGGCGTTGCCATTTAAAAAAGAATTCGCGCGACCGTCGTCGCTTCGAGCTCATCTCTTCCCTCCCAGCCACCCCCCTGCACTAACTCTTCTCTCCTTTCATCTCTACCTCTGTTGCTGGCTCCTCTGGTGCTTTTGCTGTTTTTGCTGCTTCTGGCTGCCGCCTCGGCGGTTGCCCGCTGAGCCCTATACCTCTCTCAACTTTTCGCCTCTTATCCTTCTTGCGGCGTACGCCTTTGCTATATACATTTTAGTATAGAGAGGAAACGCCGCTACGTTTCTCGCCACTGCTTGCATTACGAAATAATTCACAAAGGATGTTGGTTCGCGAGGTACCTCCGGTGAGGAAGGAGCAACCCGGAGCATTTTGGTTTTCTACGGACATTTTTCGACGACTTAAGGCTCAAACCTTTTAGGTCAAATTGGCTCACTTCTGAGTTCAGCGCCGTCGGCGCGATAATGAAAGGAAAGTCTCGTGGAACGGCCAAAAAGAAAATTCGTCCCGATTTTCATTTACTCCGAGCGGCATGATTTAACGATTGTCCAGGATCATGAAGATTTGCATGTACTTTACTGTTGAAATTGCTTTTATGTAACGCGTAAAGCTGACTGGGGAAGTGGTTCGACTTACGGGTTTGTACCAGATTCGCGAAGAACAAGCGCAGATAAGCGCATCCCCGTCTGTTCGATACGCTTCCCGTTATCGGGACGATTTATGCCACGCAGAACATGCGTGCGTGCAGTTTTGGCATGGTAGGAGCTTCAACGAGTGATAGGAATCAAATAGCTGCGGGGGTTGCGCACGAGTTAATGCAAGAAGCATCTTCGGAACCGGAGACAACACACAAGGAGACGCGGATAGACCGTGAACGACCCCCGAAGAGCCGGAATTAATACCGAACTACATGACTTTGCGCATGATGTTCGCCCCGTTTGCTTCGGTGCTCCCTTGAACCTACCTTGTGCTTTGTACGATGTCGATGATGCAGATTGGACCTCGGATGTTCGATGCTGGCGGTGGCGACGACGTGCTCGCCGGAGGTGGTGGGCCCGGGATTTACCTTCGACGGTCTTGGATTATGTTGGGCACGAGGCGGCGGTGGCGGCAGGGTGGCAATGTGCTGCGACCGATCCGGGGTTCGAGGTTCCTGGGCTCTTTCCATCTCGTGGCACCGGCATACCCCGCCGCCGTTGGCTCCGAGCCCGCCGCCACCCCCTGAGCTTCCGCCGCCGCGCAACCCCGCGCTCAGGGCTGCCGCAGTCAGCTTGCTCGCGTAATAATACATCGCGCACATTTATCCGGCGAGAGCTTAACACCACGACCCGAACGCCACCTCACTCCAGTCATCACTGACGGCGATGACGATTTGGTTTTATCCAACGACAATTTACACTTTGACGCGTTTGTCACCACTGTAAATCTTGTCCTATCTTCGATACACGATGGTTGGTATATCCGCTGATGAGACACGCGATACTATCGCTCAGAGAGGCGGCCACGTATACGCGGCACTCACCGCGAACTCCAGCACTTGATCGTTTCTTCTCCAGGATTTACAAAAATATCGTTATCCAGTGTTCCTTGACCTGTTGACTTATCGATGAGCCAATCTTGCTGCGGTCATTTCAGAAGAAGGTCTCACTGTAGGTTGTTCGAACTGTTATCCTTCTTGGAAAAATTTCTATCTATAGGGTGCAGCTGCTGTAAGTATACGATTTGTTTCTCTTAACCATACCGTGCTTCGCAAACATCGAGGGGCTCAACCCTTTGAAGGCTGGTTTTGCCACTCGGAATCATAAACCCGCAACGTTTACCGTTTTCCAATGTTGGAAAAACTGGGGTAGGAAACGTCAAAGAGAATGAAACTCTTCGGGTACGAAGTCCTCGTCCAACAAGAACCCACAATTTGCCAGCCACTTTCAGACAGCTCAAACAGTAACGTAATGGGATAAAAAAAATCGCGATGGAATTCATAGACGAGGCTTTGAGTGTGGTTTCTTTGATGGGCAGAAAGAAAGCGGCTTACAAACATCCGTATAATAATCGTAGCTGAGAAGTGGGTTAATCAGCTTTGAAAAATTGCCGATTACGACCTTTGGCATTTCGCGATCAATTCGTGAAAGAGGATTTCTCGAAGCGGTGTACGGTACACCGGCTAGTCGAAGTATAGGTAGGGTAAAACGTAACGGGTGGCACTGGCACGTAATCACATTTCCAGCCAGTTGCGAAGCTCAGGTTCTCAACTTTGCCCGTTAAATATAACCTGCGCACACCAGCAGCATTACGAGGTTGCGTAAATGTTGCAAGTGAAAACAGCGTATCGAAGGTTGCAACCTGAGGGAAACAACGGATCAAATTCGCGCTGCTCTTTGATGCTCCAGCTTCGAGCGTTAATGTTGTCCGATGGAATGGGGGTGAACAAGCTCCGCACTCGGATTCGAGTACGCTGGCTCATTCGTGTGCAAACATACATGCAGCAGCATGCATATCCAGAAGTATCGTAAATTAATCGTCCAAACTCGCTCGTCGAGTGGCAACGATACATCTGAGGTCTGGTGTATTTACTTGACTTCGGAGTTTGATGGGATCCTCAACTCCGCTCAAACATCATGGCATACGCCTAGGATATCCACAGTGTTTGGCAAGTTGTAAGGCAGTGGCATAGAACCTGCACACATGTGGGTATTTGCCTTTTCAACCAAACTTCAATATTTTGCTGGCCAAACTGCAGCAGTAAATATGGCGAGAATACCAACGGACTGTGCATGATTTTTGGATTTTATCGGAACTTTCCGTTTGATTGTCAGTCCAGATTCCGTTTTCAGCGAAAGGTAATTCGTCGTCGAGGTTCCGAAGACCAATTATCACATAATTTGGTCAAAATAACTGGGTGAACGAAAAAGGAACGAGGGGAGCGTGAAACGATGTGGCGCTGCGGGGATGGAAGGCATTGGGCGATATAGATAGATAGATGGATGGACAGATATAGACACGATGGAAAGGGTTGAGCCGGAGCAGTCCGGCGTTCCGATCGATTCTTTCCCCGAACAAAAGGCATTGTTTATGATGGGGCGGTAGTAGTCTCCGCGCGGACCGGAACCCACTGTTAAAATTCCCGTAAATCTTGTGCCGCTGTCTATAAAAGTCCGGCGAAATTGTACGCGGGCGTGAGAGAGCGCTTCGCGAGTACACTCGCGAGCATTAAAAACGCGCCTGGAAATTTACCGTGACGTCGGTGGGGATTGCGCGGAGGACCGTTCTGATGGTAGCGCTCGGTGGGCACTTCAGCAGGAAAAAAATATATATAGAAGTGGACGAAGTAGATGGAGAAGGAAAGATAGTCAATTGGCGTAGGAACATGTAATTGGCTGTTCGCAGATAAATGGGACGTGAAATGTTCGTCGCTGAACACACTCTACCGAAAGGCATGAAAAGCCTTCGGACAAGCCTCGGCTTACGTTCTTTTGTTTTTTTTTTTTAATACGCGCGTTAATAATATCTTCAATTACGTGAATTAAATGACGACCGGACGAACAAGTAATTGAATAAAGTATATCCGAACCGGTCAGCCGAAACTTGTCACCGACACAACGCACGTGCAAACGATCGACGGTAATGTATCGTACGGATATCTCGCATCTCGCGTTATCTTGACGGCGTGTATTCGACGCTTTGGGGTATGGCGCGATGTATCTGGCTCACGCAAGACGCTCGGGATATCTCAGCATAGGGGAGCCTGGGGGAGCATCGGGTACTAAGCACGTCAAGGATGCCCAGAAGCGCAAGCACCGGATCGTAGGATATCCTCCAATCGGAGCCGCATCTCACCCGTCTCGAGTTATCGAGAGCTATTACTATCAATCACCGACGATTCAGTGTTGCACTTCACTCGATAAACGCGCCGCGCTCCGCCCGACCACCTCATCGTGCATTCTATGGCTCGTTAAACGAAAAAGAATTTTTTTTTTTTTTTTTAATGATCCTGTACACATAACAATAGTCCATACCGTCCGGCACCTCTGTAACAACTTTAACAATGGATCGTTAAAAAATTCTCTGGAATGTACGATCGGACCCTCCGTCCACCCTCGACTACTCCCGCACGTTCTCGTATGAGTATAAATCTGTTATTGAAATGTGTATGTTTATGTGTTATATGTATCGGGTAATCCAAATCAGCTTTGGCTCGTGAATCGAGCCACGGGCAAGATTACGAATATCAATTAATTACCAAAACGGGGACCCGAACTGCGGTAACTATTGCACATTGTACCGTGTCCGGCGTGCGGTAGCTTCATCAAGGAGGCGGATGAGGGATGTGCTCGCGCTATTTACAAAGTGCCGGTGGGACAGAAGCCGCGGCTCGCGATTCCCCCTATCGGACGAATGTGCCTCGTTGCATAGTGTCCTCTGTCTGACTGCCTAAATTGTGGATACTAATTAGTGCAACACGTTGGTTAAACGGCGGTTCGGACGGGGAGTCGACGGATCAGCGGCGCGGTTTGATTCGTGACGTAACGATCGGACGTCACGTACGTTACGTCACGAATAATGCCCACGGCGATCGCGGAGATGGCGGACGAAAATGGAGAACAAAAAGGGGTGAGCAAAAATTAATGATCGGTCGTGAAACGGGCTAAAAAGTATCGTCGCGCAGCGATCGCTCTCGATAGCCGGACACCCGCGCGCTGCCCGACTTCGAATTGTTCGTTTAATATTTCTCCGTGTCGAGAGACGCATAAGCGTTTTTCGACGACGGAATTCGGCGGACAAAAAAAGGTATAGTGGATACTGCACGCCGGACACGTGAAGCCATCGGGAAACCGTTGAGAACACTGTCATTAATAACGTTTTGCCATCGCTTCCGCCTCGCTCGATCGGAACGGAACGAAATTTCGCTGGCAAATGGATTGACGGGCGGTTTTTTCTTTCTTTCGCTCGTCGCTGCCGTTCCACCGTAAAATAATTGCAACTGATTGCGGCTATTGTCTCGTCGGAGCAGCGAATGTTTAATTAATTCGAAGAAGCGTATGTCAGGCTATTGTGTGAAGTTTTGTGCAAACCATGTTTTTTTCTTTAAACTTTCTGAAAATTTGGAAAGTTTGTTATTTGACTGGATCAGATCCAAAAAGAGATGATGTGGGGATATTATAATGTTTTCTTTTTAAACAAGAGTCACCACTGTCGCGTTTTTTAAATGTAATCTGGCTATTCACGGAATGTACTGCAAAATTTGAACAGAGCATTGAAAGTTCTTTATAGACCTCTGAATCATAGGAAATTCGTCGGCCACATTGGCGTGTTCTAGTTTTATGATTACTCGTGGTGTTGCATCGGAGCGCGAATTTATACGGCTATTTGTACGGTCGCAAGTGAAAATTGCGGTCGTCGAATAGCCGTTAAATAATGCGGTGATATAAAAGGTCCGGAAATTAAACGGCCGAAATCCGTCCGTACCGGATTTCGTCCTATCGCGGATTTGCAAGCCAGCCACGTTCTGGAATGTGCCACTGAATTCATTTAATCGATATACTGTCCGATTATTTTGTCCAAAACCGGCCTCGTCGATTCTGCACGAATTCCTAATGAAATTTGAGCTACCGTACGAATAATTCACTTTGTTCGAAAAGGGATTGAAAAAAAGTTCATGCAAGTTTCGAAAATAAACTGAATCGCAGGACAGGTGACTGAGCGCCTTTTATACGGCAAATTCCGTAGTTATTTTATTCAAAAGAAATCGCGCGTTTTCATTCACGAAGGACAATCCTTTATTCTCGGCAAGAAACGGTACTAATGAGATGAATTTAACGCTGGCCGGGCCGATGTTACTTCACTGACTATCGGATCTATCATTATTCCTTGTTTCTGTGACGAAATTCGCTAACAATAAAACAAAACATAAAAAAAGGTACTAACGAAGGTACTTTGTGCGTTGTTGATTACATTTTCACGTCTCCGGTTGCCGATGGAAAGGCCAGAGAGGAGAATAACTGAGGAGCGGAAGAGCCGCGAAAAGGTACAAAGTTGAGTTTTTTCGTCCTTACACGTCGGACACACTAGTGGATCCGTGTTAAAATTCTTTGAACTACCAACACGTCTCTAACTAGATTCAAAGGGGGAATTGCGGTTGCCATGGTTTCCTTCTGACTGGTATAATTTGTGGGAATTTCAAAGTATTTCTAGTCTACGCAGGGATTGACTATTCCACTTCACAACTATCCTACACTTTACCTGCAAGATCATAATGTTCGGAGGATATAATCAAGGTGGGGATGACATACTTTTTTTCTTCATTGCCACAAGTTTACACATACAGGAACGCAGAGAGTAAACTGCGAACCCGTTCCATTGGAGGCATGCAAACTTAATCCAAGCAATTGAGAATCTCATTACCGCGACGGTGCGCCAGTGTGGAAGGAACATTCTATAATTCCAGTCAAATTGAACAGTCGGTAAATAATGGTACAAGTGTCGCGAGACGGGACATCGAACGAAACGAGCTAACTGGGCAAAGAGACGATCACATAACATCAGAAAACCCGTCCGAATCCGCTGGCGGTAAAGTGGGCGGGCGAAACGAGGGTAAGAGTGGAAAAGGATCGAGAGGAGGAAGAAAAGGAAGTGAAAGGAGGATGAAGAAAGGAGGAGTCGAGACTGGTCTTTCAGCTCTCATGAGTAAACGATTATCGGCTCAACCCGGAAAGACATTAAAGGTGGGTCCCGAAGGAAGCTTCGGAATAAGTCGCGGAGCAAGAAGGGAAGAGCCAAAGTCTCGACTCTGTTGCCGCGAGAAAGCTCCGAAGCTCGCGCTTTTGGATCGACCATAAAGGGGGAAAGGGTGTCGTGAGCAAACACAGTGAGGTTGTCCCAGTCAATATTGAAGTTTCTCCTCGTGATCTTGTAGTCCTCGTTCGATCTATCCGGTGGAGTACAACATAATTTGGAGGATCATTCCCTTCCTCAGTGTCCATTTACCGTAGCTATCGCTAATCCAAGAGGAACCGGTACTTTGATACTGGTGCCTCTTTAACTACGTCACTTCCGCTTTGAAAAGGAAGTGATGTATTCTTGGTATGACGTCACTTCTCTACGTAATGTAAAATATACGTAGTCATTCCAGAAGTGGCCACTCTGTTGCGAACAAATATCGCGGAACCGCGCGCCTCTTTGATTTCGCCCCGAGGGAATAATGTTAGCAATTTATATGAGATCCAGCGAGCGGACTGGTGGAATGGGGAAAACAGTATGAACCTTGGAAATACCAAGGACCGCGACTACGGTGTATCGAGTTCACTTGCGGATGCATAGAATTTTTCTTTGTGTCCAGCGACAGGAGGAGACTCGCCCGATGCTACCTGTAATTGGTGGAATCTCGTATAGTGCCCATAGGGATCGTAGATGGATCTCACATGACATTGGCGGATACAAATAAAATTTATCAGTAATCTTAAGTCCAAAAATTGTCAATGACAACTGGCCTCTCACATCGTCAAGTTCAACGAGTCGAATAGGGATATGATTAATCGTGAAACGTTATGTTTAATTATGGTAATCGTTCTCGGATCATAATAATATGCTTTTTAACGGATCGTATGCTTAGAACAATAAACCGTTGCTCTATCTAACGGTGCATGAGGCACTTTTGGTGAAAAATTCAAGTGGATGAAAGAGAGCTACGCTATCGCGGTTATTCGACGCTGATAGAATCGCCGCACAGCGTGCTTCAGAGTGTCCAAGCTGGTCTCACTATCAGCGAACGTAAGGAGCCATAAAAAAGTTAGTCTTTATCAACCCCCTCGCCCTCCCGCAAGGTACATAGCTGTATCGTCGAGCGTCGCAGAGGCGCGCGTCAACGACGTCCCGTTATCGGACTTGATGCGATAGTCCGTATACACCCCGTGTATACGGCGCGACGAAAAAGCAACAAGCTCGGCTGCTTCGTGTGGCACATCCAGCAGAATTTCATCGCAGCAGCTCAACGCCAACCAAGCCGGGCTAAACGTCCCGTGCCTCTCTCTCTTAATCTTTACGGGGCCATAAAAATGTTTACTGTCACCGGTTAGCGCTGCAGTGACTTTATGCATTCTCTGCGAGGTATACGAGATACGACGAAAAGCCAAGTAACAACGGGACGGCAGGAGAAAATATTTCATGAAAATTAAAGACGAGATCAAGAGTAGAGTGTCGGTGAAATTTCAAACGCGAAAGCTCGACGAAATTCATCGAGGATCTAGACAAATTTTAAATGCACTGAATGGCATTAGGCAAAGTACATTGGAACACGGTCGACAACACGAGCCGCGCCAATGGAAGCGTATTAGCACGTTTGGTAACTCGGCCGTAAAAATCGCATCAGCAAACAGCAATCGCCGCGGAAATGAAATCCAGCGAGACCGCGTTGATGCGCCGATGAAATATAACGGGAGGATAGAATTTACAAATACGAATCGCGAGAATTAAAAGCGCGAACTCGGTGACGCGGGGATGGTGGAGAAAATAGTGCGGGTATCGATCAAATGTAGCCGACTAATTGCCACGGCGAACGGCGATCGGGCGTGAAACGATACTAACGGGGGAGAGCGAATTGTTCGGTTGCATGTAATGCGATATTGTTAATACCGCATTGAATTTAGGTGGCCTGTATCGAATATGTATCACCTCGTATCGCAAACGTATTTACTATGCTGGCTGGCTGGCAGGTAAAAACATGTACTTGCATATGGTAATGATCGGCCCTGTCCCTATACGAAGTATCCAGACGCTATTCGGTACAATCAATTTTTCCAAGACCCCCTATTGTACCTCATCACCCCGACACCCATAAACTCATGCAAATTGGCGAGGGCGCCGTCGAAATTGTCGAACGTATACAATCTGGCGTTAGAGTTCGCCCAGAACACGAGATGATCTTGGCTGCTGTTCCATCCCACGCTTGTTCGCCAGAGCTGATGCAGGGTTTGCGGAGTTTGGCATACCAGAAGTCTGCCCGTCGAGCATGCTGTAGACCCAGCTTGCGTTGAACCCGTCGTGAGTGCACGCGGTTGAGGAATGGCGGAATACGAGATATGGCTCAGATTCGTATATGCGCAGGGCCGTTGCCCTTAGCCGGGCCCGAGCAAAATATATCCGCAGACTCGACATAACTAACATCAGCTGCCGGGATTCGAATCCTGATGGTGGAACTGACCGATCCTGCAGACATGCTACGCAGCATCCCTGGAATCTCTGTATTCTATGCTCCTTTCTCGCTTTCACTCCGGTTAAGCTTCCTCTTTCAGTCTCCCCATGCGGCGCGCGGTCGTGGGCGTTTGGGCTCGGAGAGCCATTAGCGCCCAAGGCAGCTTCTATGCCTTCTATGTGTTCCAGGTACAGCACCGGTTGCATACTGCGCCAACCGTCCTTCAATCGGCTCGCTAGCCCGACGGCTCTTTCTCCTTGCATTTAGCTCACGAACGCCGGGGCATACACTCTGCGCTCGCTTTACTCCGCTGCTCTTCCACCAGTCTAAAATACCCTCTTTTCCTTTTTCTCGTCAGCCCTTTCATGTGCATGCGGCATACGGTGCTCAGATGCGTCGAAACTACCAGCTACAGTTGCGCGTAGCCTGCCGATAGTTCTCTGTCACTAGGAGGGAAAGCAGGCCACGGGAACAGGGAAAGGGATCGTATCCAGCGCGACGCAAAAATGGAACTCTCCCTGATTCGGAACTACATAAAAATCCTTCAGGTACAATCGATAACCATTGAAACCAGAAGACTAGGCCATGGTATAGGTAGGCCCTGCACAATTTTCGATAGGAGGAAAGACCGCATCAAAGCGGTTACCAATTGCTTTGTCTGATGGATTGGACGGAGAATTTGAGAAACAAACAACGCCTGGTATTCGTGGTTTGATACTGGACGGAGTTGTATCCGCCGGTCGTGTATGTCCAGGAAATGGGGAAAACGTGCGTCGAAATTTCACTCGGGGTTTACCGCTGTTGGTGGTCAAGAATGGCTGTGCGACCGTTCCGTCGATGGAAACAACGTAGCGAATATTGTAGGAGATATCGGCGGAACTCCGACGGGGTGGGGGCGGAGGGGGTTGGCTCTATTGGAATCGAAGGATCGATAGACGCCCCCGGCAGGCATCGGCGGAACTGGACCGGTTTCGGAGCGAGATCGTGGGACGTTGCGACGTCTGGTTTTCGCGGTGACGGGCGTGTAACGCTATTCAGGGACTGTGATTTAGGTTTAACCGGTCGGATGGTTCCGGACAGGAAGTGCGCCCGGTGCATCGGGCTTGGTGGAGGGGACCTGGAAACGCGAAACGGCGTATCAGGCAATGGCTAGGGGGGGGGGGGGGGGGCTCGCCCCCCACGCAACCCTCGAGGCACAGACTTCATTACAATGTTGGCATATTGTAGGATCCCATCTCGCGTCACCACTGCCGTCTACGTCGCCGAGCAGTTCCGACCTTTGCCCAAACCCCCGTGCCCCGTATATGCCGTACTTGATGATACACTATCTCTCCGCGCGGTACATAGGGACTTTCAGTCGGCGTTACGTCGCACAGCAGTCTCGGTGCGCCGGGAGACGAAGTTACCTTTGCGGTAAGGCCCGAGCACACCTGAGGGAATTGAATCAAGGACCAACATCACCGGCACGTTTGCGGATTTCTTACACACATGGAAACCCTCCCGCACATCGACGACCACGCACGATCCATACAGGTTCGCGCTGCCACGGTACGGACACGTTGCAGGGCGGAGTTCCAAAGTCGATTCCAAACGAGAGTTATCCAATTAAATTCGTCCGTGGAGCTGAATCCACGCCGGCCCGGATGAAAGCGGGAGGAACGAACGGAGCAGGATTGAGTCGAAGAATTTCAAGTTACTTCGATTCGATTAATGAAAGCGAAGTAGTTACGTCGCCCACTTCTTCTTTACCTTTCCATTGTTATATACCTTATAAGATTCTCGCAGGAAACAATAAGTCGGGCTTCTATTGGTTTCGTTGAAACAAGAGATTCGAAACTTTAGACCAGCCGAACGAGATGACGGGTTTAAAATTTTATCGTCGGGTCGTTATTGGCCGAAAGTAACGACTCTTTGACGTACTCATCCCGGTTGACTACGGTGCGTGCGGGGTGTAGAGGCGAAACGTTCCGGCAGCTGGCGACAAGTTTCCACGTCGAGCCGAGAGCCCGAGGATGAGAAACTCTCGCCGAAAAGCTCGAAATCACGAATCCCTTTCGTAATGTATTCCTACCCCCCTTCGAAACTCGGACCACCGTGTCGAGCCACGTGTTGCTATATTACAGGTTCGTTCGGGGGGCAGCTGCGTTTATCACAAACCCCGCAGTGAAGTTTCTCCGTACCCATCCAGTAATATACATATCACCATCGCTATCTCCCAGTCTCGGCCGTTATATCACCGGGTCTGTGCCATACCCGCGGCTTCACTCTTCGCAACTATCGCGACCCACACTCCAGCTCTAACCAGCTTCGATCTCTCTCTTTGCCCCTCGCGTTGCTCCTCACTCACCCGGGGTTTCGGTTTTCTACTATATGGCTCTATGCAACCCTGCCACGAGTTTTCAACGCGTCGTATGCTAAACCGGCGGGGTGCCCGAGCAAATGCCAAATGTAAAGCAGTTTATACGCGAACGAATTTGCAACGCTTATGAGAAGTCGCAACTGTGTCTCGTCGCCGGGGTGCATTGCTCTCTCCCTGTCTCTCCCCTCCCCACCGCTTCTCGCCTCTCTCACTAGGAGACGACTTACAAAGTGATGTAACAGTCACCGCTACAACACCGCTACAACACCGCAAATTGAACCTCTTCGCTCTGCATTAATGCACCCCGATTGTGTACATGTTCAATCGCTGCAATTGAGAAATACCCATTGCACAACGCGTTTCGTGGTTGAACAAAAGAGAAAGAAAAGCTTGTACCAATATCTTCACGGAAATGTAATCGTAACAAAGTGTCGAAAGTCCTCCGCGGCTCTGCAATCCAGTGTCACTGGGCGAAAGAGGAAGGGAGAAAGATTGTATTTGCGTAAGACCAAAGTTTCCCGCCTACGCCCAGAAGCCGGAGAAACTTCAGCGACGATGGACCCCGCCGGTCGCGAAAACCCGGGAGTTTCACCGGAGGTGGTGGCGCAAAGAAACGCGAAAAGTTTCGACGCGAATCCATGGAAGACTCCGCCGGTTCCGAGAGAGCGTAGGAAATTTTCGGATTTTTTTCCTGTTATTAGTTCCACATTAGCACCCTTAGGAATTCTTACGGTCGAATGGAGGGTCTTTAGCGTTAAGTTGAGTTTTCACTGGAGTTCGAGCTGAGGCGCCGTTCCAACGACTCTCATCGCGGCCTTAATCGGATCATACGGAATGGAATAAATTTTAATGTGTTACATCGGACCCTGATAAAGCCCTGGGACCTTATCAGACTCTGATTCAACGCTCCAAAATGCTGAGACGGTGGTCGATGAACCGGATTGCACAATTGGTCTTTGAGTATTTTTCCCGGGGCGGAAAGCTCAAAGTATTTAGATATCTGTGAAGAAGCCGACGGATGGATGTAAGAAAGTAACTAGTGCATTACCGAGTAGTACAGCAACAGGCCTACGGTAGATATGATATACATAAAGCCGCTGCGACGAATAGGTACTTGTTGCTTACACGAACCTGCGGAGGCCTAGCTGGAAGCTTTCCAGGGTTTATGAGCGGCGGATAAACCTCAGATACTATATCAAATTACACATGTACACGCGGTTAAGTATTATCTGCGGCGACCCTCCCGTCTGACCATTGCCGGGGAATCCCCTCTCGAAAAAGCCCGATATAGCGCACGGTCACGACTCTCGTAAATCCCAACAGCCCACCTGGTCAACGATGGGATTTCCGTCTCTTGCGTATATACACTGAACGATGTACGTGCGAATATAATGTATCTATATAATGTACAATGCCATTATGCATCGCGCTCCAAATCCGGCATTCCAATATTTGATTTACCCGATTACGCGGTCTGTTTGAGTGGATTGAAAATTTATAGTGGTGTGCCAAATGTATCTGTGTACGCGCCCGGGCAAATTGTACGACGTGCTCACAGTTGCGCACTCGTGTCGCTCCGTATACTGTGCAGGCTCAGAGTAAACCTGTCGGATGATCGTTTGTGTCTACATATCGCCGGGAACATCGGACAGGAATCCTCGAACGGTCCGCGTCAGCTGATGCTGTAATTCATTATTTCTTCCTTTGCGAAATCGAATCCTTCGGCGATAGAAGCGACGGGTTACATCGCATTCAGACAAGGCCCTAACGAGACCTTTTTAGGGCCTCGTCAAGACCCGTTTGGTCGCTCCATTTCCACCAGGGACATTTTCGAGTCGCTTACGATCGCGGGGGAAATCCCGACGGGAGTGTGACGAACGATAAATTTTCACTCGGTATCGCGTCTGCAGTTACGAGACGTGTAACGCCCGATCGTAAAACTGGCATTTCCGGATATCGCGGCGCTGGAATTACAGTGTACATTCAGGGCAGTTGCAACCGCGGCGACGCGAACGAAAGTTCAGTGTTCGCGACATTCGTTAAATGTTTCGCAGCCCAATCGTGAGACAAGCTTTCGCGGGTCGAGATAAAATTGTTTAATCGTCGGATAAGGATCGCGTTCGTATTAAATTTAATCGCGAAACACAAGCACCGGAGGATCCGCGGCGGGGACGATCTGCGACGGCTGACCGCAAAATGTGTTTGACTAGTCGAGTTTCTGGTCACGTATATACGCATTAACGTGTAATATGTCGAAACGTTCAATTAGTTTGTTGTCTCATGGCAAACTGATTACACGTCCATTCGCATGATAACTCCCAACTGCGGTTTAACAATCGGATATTCAAATGGGATCAAATTTGGACCAAATCTCATCGCCCGGCGCGATGGCGCTTGGGTATGGCAAACAAATTTGCAAAAGTATCGTATTGAATATGTCAAATAAAAAAATTGGGCACAATTTTAGCGGGGAAAAATTGGGGTGGCAAAAACGGTGGGAAGGCAGAGCGGATAAGGAAGCGGTGGGTACCGAGATTCCGTAGGTTACGGTCGGTGGCACAAATTTCCTAAGGTCGGGCCGTGGGCAGCACTTTGGCACGTGGAAGCCCGTCATGCTGAGTGTGCTTCGGACTTGGACCGGAAAGGCCCGCAGGTTGTACTTGCTCTACAGGCCTTTCCTCTTTGCTGGCTGGTGCCTGCAGGAGTCGTATAGCTCACAGCATTCACCGTAGGCAGAGTGGAGCAAGGCGGAAAGGCAGGAAGCATAGGCTGTCTACCACTAGGGCTCCCGCTTTGCGGTCTGTCCTGTCAAAGCCTTTGGCCGATGCGGCCCGAGCCATGCGGGACGCTGCTACTACTCCGGGGAACCCCCCGTTCGCAGTGGTTTGGCTCGGTGTCGTGTCAGACGGGGACGCTCGCGCACTATTAACCCAGAGGTCTTAGCCCCCGAGCACCAGAAACTCTTGGCTACATCCACTACGCCTCGCTGTACACTCCTCGACGTTGCACCTCTCGTCTGCCGATGGCCCTGCCCACACCTCCGCTGCTTCCCCTCGTGTCGAGCAACAATCTCGTTCGAATAACATTATTTACACAAAATAAATGTATTTGAATAAAATAGATGTACTAAAATCAAGTACATCGTCTGGCCCGGTTTCCACTTTTGCCCGAATACACCGACGCTCACGAGAAAATTCAATTTACAAGTAAGTGTCCTCCATCGTTATTTATCTCCCACCGAAAAAAGGAAAAAAAAACTGTTGTATTGTGCATCCACGAGATTAATGTACGTATCGATTCATCGTTAGCGCGGATGGGACTACCTGCGCTCCGCAGGATATCGCTCGATATATTGTGAACGCAGGCAAACCGAAGTTTGAATTGAAAAAAAGGTGTAACAAACGAGTGTACGGCGGAAAGGGAGTTGCGGACGGAGTAAAAGTAACAAACAAAAAAAAAGAAAGATTGCAATGGAAGAAGAAAAATAGAGTTGGAAGGGGAGAGGTCGATCGGTCTGCGCCGAAACGTCGCCGCAGTAACCAGCGGCCGTAATGCACCGAGTGAATTCTCATTCTATGGTATTTTTTTTTCGTCTTTTGATACAAGTTTCAGCTCATCGAGAGGGAGAGAGGAGGAAGATAGAAAGAGGCTTTGCCGGGTGTCGAGGACCCGGCACGCTGAATACGATTCTTGCCGTCCAGTGTCGCCGGGGCCCCGGGGAACGTGACTCTTTTTGCGCTGACCACGAGATAAATTGCTAGGTACGGCTTGGAGGCAACACCGAGCCGGAAGGGTGCGGGAGAAAGGTGAGAGAGAACCCGGGAGATAGAATGCCGGGAGAAACGGGCACCAGCGGGATAAAGAGAAAAGATGATAGCACAGTCGAGATACGTTACGGAGAACGCGAAACGTTATTGAATCACGTAGCGTGTTTACGTGTAACCCGTTATGACTGCGGTATCTACTGTTGGCTTTTTTTCCCTGCATTTCGTGCTCTTTTCCTTTCGCGTCCCGACGCCGGTCTACGCACCCTGAATGCATCATATGACTGCACGTGAAAAAATAAAAACAAGAAAAAAATATTCCCATTGTGTTTTTATCGAAGGAAGAAAAATGGCACGCCAGGTTTTGCGCGGTGAAACCAGCTGATGGACGGTATTACGACTGTCGCGATCTTACGACGGAACTGGCGCTAAGAAACGTCGATAATTCATCCTATACCCTCTCTTGTCGCTGCATGTACTCTCTTAGGAAAACTGGCGAATTTTTTTTTTCTCTTCCATACCTCATGCCTCCCTCGACTTACGAGTCGCCGAGGCCGTTAACCCGACCCTGAGAGTACTTGTGCACGCTGCGCGCCCTCGCGTACCCTCGAAGTCTTACGTTCACTACATAAAACAATATCAGCATTAAAAAGTTCTTCAACGTCCGCGTCCCGCTTCCTCCGCCTCTCCCGATCCCTTTGAAAGTTATATCGCTCTTTAAACTTCGACATTTTGCTTTTCTGATTTTTTTTTTTTTTTTTTTTTTTCAAATTCATATTTCCCGAACGTTATCGTCGACTCGTGCTTTTTTATTATGCGCGGGTGATGGAAACGGCGTAAAACGCAGGTAAGAAAACTTTATGGACGGGGGTGTCGCAGTTCCGGATGTCGCTTGTCGGTACATTTCCGAACGCGCTTGTCACGTGGAAAGTGAAGGACGCGGGACCAGTCATGGATGCTCGCTCGAATGAGACTTCTTCGTCACCCAGGGTGCGAGACCGTTAAATGCTAATTTATTCATAATTCTCGCAGAGCGTTTAACAGAACTGGAAGATGAAGACTGTGTGCTGCCGTCGCCCCCCGGAGAGTCGCACACGTGTGCATGAACGCATTTCCGGACGGGAGGCCTGTAGGGCTCTTGCGCTGGTAAACCAAAGTTTCACTGACGACTTGGCGGACCTCCGTCGGGACCCGGCGAGTTACTGTACTTTGCGAATAAATTATGAAACACTCGACACTCTCGTACTTTCAACTTGAAATAAATTTTAAACTAATTTTAAAGCGCACGAGAACGAAGCGCGAACTGGTGCGGAGAAGGATTAATACCGATCTCGTTGAAGAAAAATGTTAACAACTTTACCTCAAAATATAATTTCGTGACACTAGCAATGGCGGAAGGCAGTGTTGCTTTTTTACGTTTGCGGACAGTAAAATTGACGCCTGAGGCATTGGACACGCGAAAATATGCTATATTCAATAACGGAGCTTTAAGAGGATTACATTTCATTACCAAAAGATTAAATAATTTTAATGACCGCGGAAAAAGTTTAAATTTTACAATACAAACCAATTATGTGCTTTTATATATAAAAATCCAGTCTGTTACTGAACAACGGTCCCTAAGAGCGGCAAGATAAATAGTCCGAAACAAGAACAATTGGAGTGGTTAGCTAATGGGAGAGAGAGGCAGAAGCAAGATAAATAGGGTTTTTACCGCCGCAAAGCTTCCGCTCAATTCCTCCGGAAAGTTCTGCATTTTTTTCCCTCCTTTTTTTGCGAAACGACGAGTAATTTTTTTTCAGAAATAATGTCAAGGGTAAGCCGGAAACGAATTTAAATTGGGATTTTTAAGCGTCGGCGAAGTCCGTTACCGGATGGAATATTTATGCGCTCTCATTTCCGAGGCAAACACGTGAACTGTCTATGAATTCGGAACGGGGATTCGGAGGTGAAAAATAAGCCGTTCCCGAGGAGGGTGGATTGATCGGATGCGAGCCGAGAGATTCGGTGTGACGAACTGTGCGGGGCATCGCGTTCCAAATAGCACTGGCATATAGAGAGGCGAGACCGTGGAGTCACACTCCACTGGAACCACTCTGATTCCCGTGGATCGACACACACACTCCTGGCCCAGCCCACCTCCTCGTCGTCTCACTTCCTGAGTCACACTAGATTATCGGCTCGAACAGATTCACCTCTAACGTTTCACATGCCGAGTTTCTGTGTGATCAACGATTCCTCGACAACCCATGACCCAAAATAGGATCACGTCGGATCACTGAATAAATTCCACGCTCGCGACGGCCACTGTGTTTATCTAATTAGTCACGAGTAATCGGAATAAACCATCGCCTACGGACAAATCGCATCAAAAGAGGAGCACTACAGTGGCCTGGCAGAAATTCTGGAGCATCAAGCCGATGTCCCGAAAAGAATTTTTTAATGCGTTATCAGAGCATGCTGTGACGCCAACATTTCTTCCACAGATTTCTCAGAAGGCGACTGAAGTTTGAACAATTTTCTTTATGATATTGGCGATCGGTGCAATTATTGAGAGAAATAATTGCTAATAAATCGCGATGTAACAGTGGTAAGGAACGTTGTTCCCCGCAGTTCGAAAAACTCGAACGACGCTGGCGATAAATCCCAGTGGCAAAAAAAGAAGGCGATACGTACTTTACCCACGATATACGTTATACAGTGGTTCGGATTTTTTTTACGAGCCAATCCCGACAAGTATATATGAACGAAATTGATTTGGCAAGCCGTTGGGTGTTGGTCTCGTCGTTGACTCTGAGGCTATCGAACACGCGTGAAATTCGCTCGAGACTTTGTGTAAGGTAAAAGCGGTGAGTATGGATCACCCGGATTAGAACTTAAATGAACGATACACGCACCGAGCCATATTCATCACTTTTATCTTCATTTTTTTTTTTTTTTTTTTTTAACCTTTACGACATCTTTTTACGAACGAGAAAGTGGACCGATACGTCTGGCTGCGCGCGAACTCACGAACATGATTTTGCCAATAACTGCCGTACCGATTTCTCGGTTCAAAACTGTTCACGGATATCCGTGGGATATCAGAAGGAGGCTGCGGGGGATGCCGAGCCCTTTCGCCAAAGAGTCAATCGATCTCTGTTGGCACGATGTACGTCGCCAAACCAGCACTTATGAGATTAAGCTCCCCGATGCTTTGCTATACGGAGAACTCGAAGTGTATTAATCGAGATAGGTCCTAATCTCGACCACTTTCCGATATCATCTCCCTCTCGGTCTGTTCGGGAGTGCTCCAAAGCAATTTATTTTTTTCAATTTCTTTCCAATTTTTTTTCCCTATCGATACCAATCAATTAACCGATCGATCGATAACCGCTAATTATCGGTGAAGTTACCTCACATCAGCAAAAGATTAATTTCCTCAAATCGAGAAAAATAAATACTATCGTCGTAATAATCTGGAGTCTCTTTGAACTTTATATTAATATAAAAACTTCGGGCTCGAAACACACTTTTTTTCACTCGCGAAGTTCTCTCGAACTGATTAAATTCGATATATCACAGGATCATCATCGAACTGTTTTTAAAAATTAATATTATCATTATAGTCGCGCAGTGTTTCCAAGCTGATTAAATCTGATGTATCACAGGTTTGTTATCGAACTCTTTTTTTATGTCTTAACATTATAACGGATATTCTTCACATCTTTACGATCAACTTTTTTTTTGCGAATGCAATCGACGGTCAGTGTTGTCCGATACGAAGGGATAATTTGTGATTATCGAGTTTCGTCACTTTCACGAATCGCTAGGACAGCCTCACGCACCTTGTATTCTCGTAACGAGACGTCGAGCCACTCGTGGAAGGAGGGTACGCGGATTCGAGGGAATACGAAGAAGAAACTTTCCCGCCACGAGAACGCGCGAATGGGATCTAACAGTTTCCGGTAACCTCGGGGTGAGGGCGAGACAGAACTGGCACTCTGAATCCTCACATAGCTCGAAGTTGTGTCACCCCCGCCAGCGAGCTCGGGTTGAAGCTGCTAGCAGCAAAAGCCAGGGGGTACGGTGCGCCTGCGTTACACAATCACTCCTGCGCGAGTTCTCCACCACCCCGGAACAGCCGGAAAGCATAGGCATCTCTTTGGCTCCATGCACTTCCATACTACGACCCTATAGCGCGATCGTCGGACTGTAGTAGCGAAATAGTTTGTAATGTTTCGGACATTGCAGGCCGCATACCGCCGAAAACTAGTATACCGGACGCAACCGAAATCAGACAGGCTTTGGAATCCGCATTAAACATTTCGTTAGTTCGACGAAAAATTAATTCGATCAGTGCATTTTTTGTTTTCGCTGCGAGAAAAGAGATGAGAACAAACAAATCAAAAACATACAACGATTCGAATCTCCAAAGTAATCCGAACTTCGGTATCGCATGCGATACATCGTTATCAAATGTGCCTACCGCGCAGCCGTGGCGACCATTCTAAAATCTGCAAGACTATGCGGCATCGTTTTTCCCAACCCCGCGAACCCTTTCAACTTGCAGTCCGCACTTTGCGTCTATGTGTGGAATGCCACGAACGGTATTCTTCAGGGGTCTCCCGTAACCGCGGCATCTCTCATTGCAGGGCCGCTCGCAATCTTATAATCATAACATTTGCGTGCGAGGTTGTTCTCCGTTCTCCGGCTCGTGGAAAATCCTAGAACGTCATGCGGCTCCTGGATAACACGAGAGGCACGCTGACTCCCGGAGTTGCGAACGTGCCAGACGCCACCCGGAACGAGGGCAAGGCTAGTTCTCCCTGTCTATATCTATCTACGGCTCGGTCTCCTCATTATCATAACAGATGCACACGATAGCGTCTTGTGATCCGGATGCGTTGGATGCTGTGTGTGTTAACCAAGCTATTCTGGAGCCCCGGACCGACGCGAAGCCGCTGTCTCGTTGTTGCTGTATCTCAACGCTAAATCAGCAAACGATGGGAATATTCAACATTAGGAGGGTTCAAGGTACACACTGCTCGACGATGCACCCGGCTAATCATAATCGTCGTCATCTACGTCTATCGTACTTCAATGTTGGGGCAGATCTTAACACACGACTACCGTACTACACTATACTATGCGTTCATGCGCCAGCCTACATGCGGGCAACTTCCTTTTGACGACACAACAGCCCTCACTAACAAGAGTGTGCAAACACCGAGTAATTTATTACTGTTCCGGTACGTTGTTACGTTACGTTGTTCCGGCCTTACGTTTGTTATCTTAAACGAATGCGAGTAATATCAAAGTGGCGTAGCCGGTAGCGAGTAAACATCATTTTGAGGTTGATCTAACATACCGACTAAGTTATCGCGAATCGCGAGGGAAATATTTTTACATCGCCGTGAGAGACTTCTTTTAGGCAAAAGGAAATTCGCGCTTAGAAATGATAGATGGAAGAGACATTAATTTGTTTTCAGCTGTGATATTAAACGTTTCGGAGGAAGGGGGATGAAGCCGGAAGTGACGTCACTCTGAAAAAATTGAAAAATTTCGTGGTAACGTCACTTTCGGTTTAAAAATCTCGGTTTTTTTTTATCGGAGGTGACTTGACATGGGAAATACGTCACTTCGTGTTTGAAAATCTCATTCTCCAACCTCGTTAAGTACGCGATTGTGGATTTATTCCATCAATATGGTTATTTGTTAGATTATTTTTTTGACCTCAGGATTGTTTTATATTGTTAATTGCGATATTGTATATTATACTTGCGGTTTTAATGCTCGCGACCCGACGGATGTTCTTACGAATTACAGAATTTCTTACTCACGTGAAACAGAAAAAAAAACAAATTTTATAGACCAGGCAAAGAAGATCTTTGATTTGTGTCTTTTTCTTGATAGAAATAACGATATTGCGATTTTCACAAATGTACTCATGCATATCTTTTCAACACTCAACTTTTTTTTGTATACTAACTCTATGAGATAAATGATTGTTTCGACTTCAACATTGATGAACGAAAGCTAATGTGAATTAATACGTGTAGCTCGTCGTAAAAGTATTACAATCGCGATGCGCAGCGCAGCCCAACCCGCGCATCCTCTGTCTGCTAATGAATAACGTTATATGCAAGTCACGAAAGTTATTATTCGCAATGCACAATACGAGCCAACTTCAGTAGCTAAAACTTTGTAGATTAATATTTGTACGCTAATTATTTCGACGTGGCCGGAAACTCAGCATAATTGGATACGTAACAATTAAGGTGCATTCCGTGTCTGAGGAAGAGACTCCGCGCTTGTCGATTTATAATCGCCCAACTTTCGCGATATCCATCGTCACGGTTTTGCGTAACTCTGGCTTCCCTCCACAGCTGGCGTTCCAAACGAAATACCTTTCAGCGATACTAAATTTTACAATAACCACGAAAAGAAAAAACAAGAAAATATAAATTTCGTCCGCGGCCGATATCGCACGACGTTTTCATTCCGAGCCTTTACCTGTACAGACGTCAAACGTGCTTATGCAGCTCGTGGCTGAAATACCGTGAAGGCGAACGAACTAGTGGCGAAACAAAATTGGGACATTGGAAAACATGAAATGAATCGGTGTCATAAAGCTTTTCGTTTAACGAACCGCACAGGAAAAACCAATCGTGGCTCGACCGAACCGAAGAATCACTAGAAAGTCTTAGTGAATCTGGAATTGGAAAAAAGAAGTATATCGAAAATCTGAAGCGATCGTTCCGAAAAGGTATAAGCTGCACGCAAAGAGCTAATTCTTTGGCAATTTTGGTATATTGCTGTTTCCGTCTTACAGCCTGTTTACGATATTCGCGAAAGGGCGGATTGCTCTCGGGGAAGCCGAAGGAATTCCGGAGGACCGGGAATTCCTGCCGGAGGCTAATAGAGCGAATGCCGCGAGAGAGGAGGCAAATAGACAACAGCGTGGTAAAGCTTCTGTCCTGTTCGTTCGCTTTCGAACTGGCTGTTCGAAGCGGGACTATAGCCAAGTCGGGACGGGGGGGAAAGGGTCTCGAAAGTTGGCGGAAGAAAGCCCGCGGAGTTTGGTGAACTCTTGCCTCTTGCCCGAACCTGTCAACGACGACGACGTCGAGCCAGACGGGGTGTCACGTCGTTCATTCCTTCGCCACTGCGGACGGGGTCGTTCCTCGCGGTCCTCGACGTACCTCGAATTAATTCGCTGCAATTTAGCCACCTCCGGGGAGACAAAGACCGCTATTTTTCCTTTCGCTTCGCATCCTCGCTCAACTCGCTCAAGTGAGGTCGTTAAATTCCCTACTGACTTCCTTGTCGATTGGTTTGAATTGGTTTTCATTATTAACCTTGACACAGTCCAACTTTTCGCTGATTCATAGAACCGAGTCGGACGAATTTGTTCGTTATCATTTCTTGATTATAAACCAATTTATAAAAATTAGTTCCGGCAGAAATGTTATAGTGAAGGGGGGGGGGGGGGGGAGGTATGGCCCAGTCCATATATCATTTACGTGCTCATAGAAGTGGGCTATATTCCCGTATTTTTATCCTATATGAAATTTTTACTAGAGCAGCTTCACTCAGATCGTCCATGGTACGTCAGAACTGCGCTAATTTTTTTCTTTTCTTGCTATTTTTATTTTCACCAGCGATCACGTTTCGCTCGAGTCAGTCAAGTAGCTTCATGAAAAAAAATGTACCTTAACGCCCTCATTATACCACCGCCTTCCCGGATTCGAGGCACTGCGCGCGTTATGTGCACCCTCAGCGAATTACGCCTTTCAACCACGTTTCAGGCACTAGTCCATGCGCGCCCTCCACTCTTTTCACACCTATACGTCTCGGCCTTTTGGATCATGAGCGGGCTAATGAGCTTCGATCATCGTCGACGATGCTCGTATTTACACGTGCTTTCGTGCACGAAAATGAACGACCGTGAGCCACATTGCACTCGCTTTCCCGAAGCTAATTAGAGAGTTACGACGCTCTCGGCGAGGATATTTGCACGTCGAACGAGCATACGTATTTTTGTTTTGCTCCGAACCGGCTACAGCACAAGTCGTTCGAATAAAAGGAGTTAAAAAATAAAATACTTTCCTCATCACATCCAATGCATACCGTCTAATAATCCAAAGTGTTTGCACTCACGAATAACGAAGTTAATTTTCTATAGCGAAAAAAAAACGATTTCCGCATCTCCTAATTGTCCAACATTGTTTAGTCTTTTTATTTTTCATTTTTAAACTTCCACTCTTCTTTTGTTCCTTTCGGACGAGCCGAGGGCTTTCGGAATCCTCGCGGTCTTCCGGCTCTGGCATAGCGCTGGACAATTCTTTGCGGCGCTAGACGAAAAGCGTCCGGAAATATTGGTCCGGACAAAAAGTTCCACCGTCGTCTCTGTCACGCTGCAGACTCGTTCCTCACTCGGGCCACTCTGTGCTTAGATTTAATTTTCAGTTTGGATCCCAGCCAACCCTGGAATAGTATATGCTGAGCGTGATACGCTGGAGGGGGGTGCGAGGAGGGTTGGGGGTGTCGGGGGTGCAGAGAAAAGCGCGTACAGCCCACCTATATGCGAGTACCAGACGCCGGAAGAGCGAACACGCATAGTTTCTGCAACCGCGGCCCACCACCCTTTCGGCCAGAATTCTGCTCCTGCTGTGACGCATATTATAATATATTACTGAAATTCAATATCACCCGTAATTTCGTTCACAACCAGGAACGAACGAGGCACGCGGAACAAACGACCCAAGTTTATCTTATACGTGTAAAGTTATTGGTACCGAAAAATTTCACGCGACACCGGGTAATTTTTGCCGATGGGGTAAAAGTGGTGAGTACAGCCCGGTCTGTATGTCATTGATCGGCGTTCTAATTGGCGTGGTCCATAATCACCACTTTTATATTTATATTTCTTACATTGAGGAGACGATAAAACCGTGAACGATAAATTCGGTTCGACAGTGAAACAAGCCTCATTGAACCGCTGTTAACCGCATATCAGCTCGCGATAACGAAAATTTCAAACACGTGCCGAATGCCATGCGAAAGGCAGCTAATGAAATTCCACGTTAACCAGCAAATAGTTTGGTTTGCAATAACAGAACGAAGTTGTGAATTCTCCGGTGTGTTAAATGGGTGGCCCAGGGGGCGACTGCCTCCCATTGCGAAATAGAGACCCACCGTATTTTGGAACTTTTTTTTTATCATCCCGTGGATTTTTGCTGCAACCGCCGGTCTATTACGCTCTCAGTACGATTGTCAACACGAAGAACCCCTGCGGCTTGGGTACCATGATTTCACGGACTCTGTTATCTCCGGCCCCGAATGTTTCTATGGTTAATTTAATTTGCATTTGTTTAGCCCTGGCCGGACGCCAGAATAATCCTTGGCGTAACGGCGGTCGTTCAGGACTGTCAGGAAAATTTTCCGACACTGTACGTCTGTCTGCTTCCAGCGTAAGTGGACTTTAATCAAAATCATTGAAATCCCGAGAGTTAACTAATTCAATTAGCTCCAACGAGTCAACTTTGACATTTTTATGGATTTCATGCATGAAAAACGGTTTCATTTATTTTTTAACCCGTAACAATGATAAGGTACAGAAGTACTTATCGATATTTTAGATTGGTTCATGAACAGTATGGTTTTTGGAAAAAAAATCGCATACTTTCTCTAGACCAGTTGGGAAGTATCGACAAGTATAGATGGATTCATTTATTCCGTCTTCTGAGTCCTAAGAATAACGATACAACGAACAGAACGATATGAGGTGACTGTAACATAATTAGAAAAAATAGAGAATAAAATAATTAGAAAATAATAGCAATAACACTATGAGGTAACAATAAGTAACAACGACTTCCATGTTCGAAAAACGAAAAAGCGAGTCCGTCTAACGGGCTTCAAAGTTTATAGAATTTATGTGTTTCACAAAAACGAATTTATACTTTTATAATTTCACATGCAAATTGGCAAAAAAGTACGCTCTACGGTGGGATCGATCGATCGATCAGTGTGTGGGTGTTGTTCGAGCATGCTGTATGGGACGTCGATGTGGGACAAGGTATTGCCCACGGATCGATGTGGCACGCGCCATAAATTCAAAAGTGCGGCTTGGGCCCCATTCGCGTCATGGTGGGAAAGTACGGATTGGTCGGGAGAGGTATAGTAGCGCGGTACGCTCCGTGGAAACTCGTTCTCGTCGGAATGGGAGAGAGAGAGACGCGCTGGCCGTCCGCTGGGTCATTCTGCCCCCATACACGTACACATTATATCGCGAGGATGAAGGTTCGAGGGTGTACACCGGTACCCGACCTAAACCAAACGAGGATAACTGCACGGTGTACGAGTGCCCGTCTCGCACTCGTACGTATGCACGCGTCTATGCATATAGCACATACTACACGCGGATCCATGCAGAACCGGATAAGTTATGGGTCCCATAGCGCGCCGTAGATTTCGCGGACGCAGACGTACTGCGATCATTATCTTCGAATTTATGGTTGCGTCGCGAGGGCCTCCGCTCGCGTTCACCAACTCGCGCGAAGCGTCGCAACCGGATGGCTCCGCTGTATGGGCGTTAAAAGGATCCCGCATCCTCTCCACCCCGTACGATCTCCGCGTACATGGCACGTCATGTTCCGGATTTTCACGAGTTTTTAATAACGCGCGAATCTTGAGTATTTTCTCAAATCGTCGGTCTGTCGACGAACGTAGGGGGCGGGAAAAAAACATGGACCTGCCTCGCGCGATTTAATGCCTACACTGCCCGACATTTTGTAAGCAACGCGCACGCGCGATAGGAGTATCCTTCGTCGATCAGATTCGCTTGTGTTTATAAAGTAATTAACTATGCGACGTTATCGGATAATGCCAGCGTTCCCGACCGATGGATCGATGTTCCAACGTGGAGGAACAAAAGAGAGGGAACGGGGTTGATTGCGTAAAATTTTTAAATAAATTCGTTAAAAGTTTCATTGTTAAATTGCGAACAATGCGCGTCGATAACACGTGTGTCATGCATCGACGGACAACAGAAACGGTTTAATATGAACAAAGACATGAAAAATCGTTGTCACCCGTCCCGTGGAGCTGCGGGGGATGTGTTTGAACGCATTTTTCGTTGCACAATAAACTGTATTACATATATATAGATGTATCACTATATGTGGTGTATAGTGTAAAGTGTATGTGTGAGTGGCCTGGTAAGCGAGGCAGAATCGTTGTAGCTCAACATAAAACACGCATGCCACAGGCCACGAGCAAATTATTCCCCCGAGGGCCCTCGAAAAATAGCACTCGATGACTATAGAGTTTTCTTCCATTAAAATTGGCCTAGCTCATGGCGCGTTCGCTCAACGATGGAAAAGAGATGAGAGTGGCGCGTAGCTAACTGACATGACTCGGCAGCAGTGCCCTGCTAACCCGACTATAATAATTGCCCATCGGAAACACCATCCAGCGGCGTTGATGTATTGTCGATTGCAACATCCCATCCTTTAATCGAAACAATCTTTTTTACCAGTCTATAATAAATAAACCCCTCTAGTTCGTTTATCACGATACTATCTCGATGTAGGTCGGAATTCGATATTTTCATTATTGCCCTTTGTCCATTGATGTCACTTATGGAAGTGACGTCATGCGTGAAAACCGCCATTCGATTCAGAAGACCCATTTTCATAGGAAATACGCAAGACCAAGGTTTTTTTTACCGAAATTGCAGTCATACGGGAAAAAGGTCACTTCCGGTTTGAAAATCTCACTTTTTGACCGGAAGTGACGTAATGCTGAAATCGAGTCTAAACCCGACTCTATCAGAATGCAGCCCGATTATACGCCCGCAAAATCACACCGACGCTGACCCAACCCGCGCGATCTCACGTACACGAACAGCCGAAAACACACGCGCGATCTCGCTCGTTCGGCGTATCGCCAATTTGATTAATTCGAGATCAGCTCTCGTGCCGGTAACTGCGACAGCGAAAAGCCGTTAGCTCGGTGTACGCTCGTCGTGGACATCGCGAGCGGTAAAACGAGCGAGGTTGATCGAATTTCACGGGTTTGCGATATTAATCGGACTTTCGTCTGCGATCGACAGCAAAGGGGTGAAAACATCGATGCACACGATGCCAGAAGCAACAGTGTAAAAAAAACGCGTTCAAAGTAGCTCGAAAGCCCGATGAACGAAGTGAGATCGAAATTTAGGGTATGGCGGCAAATTATTGGTCGACAGATATCGTTAGCTCTCATTCCGGAAAGTACGGATGGTGAAACGATTTTGGTCCAGTTCGAGTATCGGATTAGATGAAAGATACGAGCGCATAAAATTTATCTCGAATGAAATTAATGCCAGGCCCAATCCATGTCAGACCACGGTCTCATCTTGGTCCTAACGTTACGCTTTAACGCGGAAGCCCACTGTATATACTTGCCCGGGGTCTGGATCACGTGCATCAAGCTGAACCCCACTCAGGCTTCGGAGATTATAAAGCCGCAGATATCGCGCTTTGTCTTGTGGGTAAAATGGTGCGGTGATAGAGGTGATAGAACATGGTTTCTGGATCCTTGCGGATCCGGACCACGGCTACTACTCGCGGTATCGTTAATGCATTCGAGAGGGTATCTTCGCTAAGCCTATAAACCCACCTCGACTATCCCTTAATTGGTCGTCCCGCGGGAGCTCGCGGGTTGTGCTCCCCTTCTTGCCCTGTATCCTGGACCCCCGACATGGGGTCGACGTTCTATCTCTTCTCGTTCCACACTAACAGCCTCCATTCGCGGCTGCTCGTTCGACTCGAACCAGCTACTTCGATTCGAGAATTCAATTAACTTGGCACACAGTTGTTTGTCATGGAATTCCGAGACATTTGTGGCAATGAGGGTGTTCGCGTGGCTGTTAACAGAGGCATATTACTCCGAGGTTCTTAGACCCAGAAAAATAATTTACTTGACGGGTGCATTCAATTAATTCCAATTAATATTTCCTTGCGGGACATCCGTTAAATAATTTATTTGTTTTCTAGATTTAAGAAGAGATGGTCAGATGAGACGATCGTCGAAGATTCAAGAGGTCGCTGTTTGAAACCTGACATAACCGATTGGAAGTTAACGTAACTCAGTTGTGTATTTTTCTGCCGATATGATGCGAATATGATCCGATATGAGACGAAAGCTTCGAGTTCGCAGCCGTTGTACTGCCACGAAGAGTTAATTACGGTTTCTTGTGTCCACGGTTATTGGACGACCGGGACGAAAACGCCGGGGTGGAAATCAAATCACACCGAGAACTGTGAAGCACGGACTCTCGAGAATTCCAGACAAAGAAGGATCGTGATACCGCGAAGGGGCGAAGAAGTGGCAGTTTCAGGCCAGGGAGGGTACGTGTGGTTAGGAGACGAATGAGAGAGTGAAAGAGCCACGGAGATATATACGAAGGCGATAGGAGAAGATCGTAAACATCTTTACGAACCTGTCGAAACGACTGGCCATAATCTAGGAAGAGTCCCGGGTGGATCGGTACCTCGACCGCAGTCGTCTGCGTCGTTGTTGATGGCGTCGTCCCCCGGACGGATCCTCCGCGAACGCGGCAACACTGAAGACCCGAAAACTGGGGAAAGACCGGAAAGGCGGGAGCCTCCAGACGTTCCTCCGGGACAAGATCGATCCGGTGCTTCGCGACACGTTCGCCGAACCACCGCGAGTGGCTATTAATTTTCATTTGGGACAAGCGCGCCAGTTACTTGTCTCCGTGCTGTTTGGACCCCGGGAAGGTTCCGCGTTGATGGAAACTACGGAAACCAACGGATCCGCGGAGCATTTCGAGCATGCACGGTCAGTCGTCGTAATCAACATCAGCCGCATGCAAACGCTCGCGCCGGAAGGCCACGTTTACCACGAAGCGTTATCTCGTGGGTATGACACTAATGATTTTCCATGCACCGAAATCGAGCGTCGAACTTCGGTGCTCCCGCACGCGTAATCGAGCTTGATTAATAGCAATTTCCAGGTTCGATAATCACCGGGCCGACCAGTCCGCCCGCGCTCTGAACTTCTACTCCAGTCTAAAATCGAATTCCGGCCACTTAAGCTTTCGCGACCGTCCTGCCTCACATCTGCGGGTCTCGTTCCGCCCTCCGTTGCCACCCTTGGAGAGAACGAATGAATTACCGAACGCTCACGGCCTAGATTCCCCTTTTGTCCGCCACAGGGGTAACTCGGGCTCGTTAATCATTCTGGGAGCGGGTAACGTATCGCCTCCCTCAGGGTGGATCAACGTGGCTTCGCGCTATCTTAGTTACCGGTCATGGTCATCATTTCATTGCCTCCTCCACATTTCGGACTAATTTCACCAAGGATTAGTAACAGTTAACCGCACTATTAAACTGGGTGATCAGATCCGTTTGACAAACGTTTCGTTCAATATTTCAATTAACGTAAATTTTACATCCAAAGGTACTTCACAAATTTTTTACCGTTCCTCGCACACTCGTTTATTTTCGAAATGTTTCGCAGTAATTTTAATGGAACGAAGTGGAGTCCACTCGATACATCCATCGAACCAGTTGCACATGTTGAAGAATTTTCACATAGCGAAATCAACGATTTGCTGAGGAATGTATTGAATTTTCTACGTTACTGTCTGTTTGGTACTCGTGCAGGGCGCCGTACACCTCTACCGCACATCGATCGAATAAGCCGTTAAACCGGATCCGGATAAGCTCCTATAGCGCTTATTTTCTCTCTTTTTTCGCTCTCAAGTCCGATCGAAGCTTCGCTCCTCTATAAGTTTATAAGTACACTATAGTCCTGTATACCGTACTATCTCTGCCCGAACCGATCCTTCGTTCTCGAGTGAGCTGTATCCTTTCGTCTCTATCTATCACGTTTCGGTCTCGATAACGCGCTCGTACCGTTCTATGTGTGCGAGCCTTTCGTGAGAGCAGAAAGGCGGCGAAGCTCTTTAACGGCGTTACCTTAAGTCCCGGGTCAACACGAGCCCGCGGAGCACCTCGCTCCGTCGGGCGAAAATTGCTTTATCTCCTAGCTGAGAAGAGGCTCCGGCGAATATCTTTCCCACTCTATCGTTCTCCCCGGCTCACTCGACTCTCGATAGCGAGAGACGAGTGTATGCGTTCCTGTGCAACACAACTTGGACGGTACTCTCGGTATCGCGTTCCAAAGTAATACCGTGTTGCATTGAATTAGATCGCTCGGATGTTCAATGTTGTTGCTATTATTTTCTCATTTTTCTTGCAATTCCATCGGTCTCAGGAATTATCGGAGCATTGTCGAGAGCATGCGGGTTCCAGGATCGAATACTCGAATTAGTTTTGGGGTCTGAAGGAGGCCAAGAAGCAACCGGCAGCCTCTGGTGTGTCTCAGGCGCCTTCGACCTCCGTTCATTTTCCTTGTCCCTTCCCACAAGGCTTTCCGCCTCTGGTTCTGGGGACCGCAACTACGAACTCGGTAATCATGCAGGCGAGGAACCTCGCGCGGGCCCGTGGCATCGCCATTCCGACGCTGCCACCGCTGGCTGCTTCCACCCGAGGCTGGAACTCGCGGAGCAGGATGCCAGGAGGCAGGAGATAGAGGACGCCGGCCAACAAGAACGAGCCGTGATTTAGTACGCTAAGACTGCGCACTGCAGGGCTTCCTGGGAAAAGAGGGTGCAGCGATGGGTCTGGAGTGGCGTGGGGTAGCGCCTTGGTGCCCGAGCTAGGCATCCTCTTCTCCTACAGCCAGATAAATCGCATCCACGCCTCACCCATCCCCCAGAATTCGCGCATCCCCGAGGTGGAAAGGTGGGCGAGATCGAGAACGAACGACAGGGACAGAGCGGTGGGACCTCCGAGAACTAACCGTCAAGGTAAAGAACGGACGAACGAAAAGTTTAACGAGTGACATAGGGAAAGAATGACGAAGGACATGCATCTTGAGAACGAGCGTGTAATGAATAACGGATAAGATGAACATTTCGACGTGCCCGTAGGTTGCGAATACCCCCAGACGGCAGAGCAATGGACCAATGGAGCGAAAAGAGAAGTACCCAAATGACAAAACGGTTAAACAAGACATATAGTAGGTTGCCCATTAAAATGGCACTTTCCGTTAGAGTACGTGCATAAAAAGATGTTCCTTCATTGTGTTTTGTCGTGTACTTGTCTGTGCCTTTAATGGGCAAGTCACCTTGGAATCAGAGATTTCCAGGTAAATATTGTTACAGAACAGAAAAACGAATCGTTGATGAACGCGAATAAAAAATAAAATAAAAATAGCTGCGCACGAGATACATCGCGAATTGGGTCAATATTTTTCTCGGGAATTCGCCGAGTCAGAAGGCATTCGATCCGCGAAAAATGTTTACGTAAAACTGCTTGTTAGCGGATGAGAGTGTACCGTTGTTTTACACGGATAACAAGAAGAACTTGAAGAAGCTCGGTAAACATTTCTTCACTCGACGGCGAGTAGAGGCAGCACCGCTGATACGCCGCCGTTACTGCGGGTAATACAATGCCGTATAACCGTGCTGCGAGGATGAGTGTAGGAGACGGGTGTACAACGACCAAGATGAGACATAACGAACGACGTACCCGGTTTGCAGGAAAGCGAAACGATATCTTGCGACTGTTACGTCGGTTTATTCTTCCTTCCGATAGAGCTGGTACATACAGTCCGAGAAACAATTGTGCGAATGGAGTCGGGATGGGTCGGGCCACCGTCCGATAGTCCATGTCCGAAGACAGAAATCTTCTCCATCCCCGAACCTATCGCTTTCTTGCGCTCATTGTCCGTCCGTCCCGTCTTTCTTCAACCGCTTCCGCCCGTCCTTTTCTCTTTGTCTTGACCGTCTGGCTCTCATTTAATTCCTGCTCGCTCGCTCTCGTTACATCCATCCCTCGTACCTTCGTCTCAGCCGCCAAGTGGAAAATAGGTACACCGTGCCCCCTCTAAAGATCGGGTGGGTCGTTAAAAGTCTCCAATTACGGGGCGGAGTCGTGAACCCAGAAGTGGCGTGTATCCCGTACCTGTGTACTTCTCCGTTGGTTTTCCATCCCTTTGCTTCTTCTCTCTTTCCAGCATCACAGCCCAATTGGCCAGGTAGTGGTACACGGACCTGATACCACACCGATTGCTGCAACATCGCCGTGTCCTCACACTAAAGTGCCGGGAATATCATAGCTATACCCACACTATTCCCAGATGCCTCTCCGGTTGAACCGCAACGACGATGGCTTCCAAGATCGGAATTGCACTCCTCGTCCACTGCTACCCTCGTCCGAAGAATAACTCCCAGTCCTATCTACTCCTGCATCCCTTTTTATAACTTTTTCCCTCCCTGATACCGACACGATTTCTCTTGAGCTTTTTCTGCTCGGCTGTTGCATCGACACCATCATCAAATCCTTAACTACTTTTTTGTAGGTGTGACAAGAGATGATTGAAGCGAAAATCCTCGTTCGTACGCCCCCGTAATGTAATGTATAACCGTAGATCGCAGTATTCCCAGATGCTGCTTCGGTATAACGGTACAACATCCGCTTCCAAGATTGGGATTGCACTCTTCTTCCCCGTGGAACCCCCGAGCCTCGCCCGAAGAATAGCTTCCGGCCCCTTCGCCCTCTCTGCACCTGTTTTACTTCCTTCCCAGCATCCTCTACCCACTTCCGGCAAACTCTACTTCGCTTTCGTTTCATGGCCGTAATACCGCTGGTCCTGCCCCAACTCTTTCGCCATTTTAACCCTCCACCTTGGGTACTCTCTTCTCTTCCCTGCATCTTGCCCGGAGCCCGTCCGTCCATCCTCTTTCTTCATCCCCAACGTGCTAGCCGCCTTCCTGCGGCTCAAACGTCGTAACTCCCGGGGGCAACGTCCACCTTCCGTGAAATTAAGGTAACGGGAAGCGTCACTCTCCACGAGCTCGAACCCCTTTGGGTTCCCTTTGCTTCTCTTCTACTATCTTAGCTCCCTATCTCTTATCCTCGATTATTCGACCACTGAAAAAAATCTGGCTGCGGCTGAATCCAGAGTGGCCAAGTTCCTAAGTGTCGCGAACACCGACGAGAGGGGAGTAGAATTACGATAGAGATGGTAATTGACGTTGCCATAGAGAATGGCGAAGTGGTTTGTTATCATTTGAAGCCAGTTCTACCTGCATCGCTAGGGCTCAGGTATCGCATCTATGTAAAGATTTATATGGAGTACCGTGGAGTTATATGACGCAGTGAAGAAAAACAACATGGAAGAAGGAAGGGAAAATGGAGTCAGAGCGCTTGGCAATCATATCTCTCCTTTAAAGGGCACAGTTTCCAGAACCCCCTTTTATCGGCTTAACCGGTACATCTCCCAATTAAGCACCGCCGCTAGGCCCGGTAGGATACCACCATCCTCCCCGTTAGCAATCGCCGGAGAAACCGTGACTATACCGGAGGTACAATACGAGCAGTTAGTCGGATCACGTCTACCAAGTTCATTTAGTTTATGGTAGCAAGATAGGAAGAAAAGGAGAAGAAAAGTCGAAACACATCGCAGTCTTTATCACTTCCTATCGCCACTGGGAGCTCCACCACTCGTCGCTGAGAGCCGAATCGAGCAAGTATAGCAATCACTGGCCGATACCATACGATCTCTCGCTATATACGAGAACCCTCTTCCGCAACTTATTTTTCCAATACCGTTGGATACCATACACGTGAAACAATTAAGGGCTGCGACCCTCGATGGATCAAGAGTTTGGGACGGTTCGACGAAAAATCTCTTTCATATGTTTTTTTTTCCTACACTCTCTTCATCTATGAATGTACCTTCGTCTTTTTGTTTCCGTTTTCTTTTGCAACTTCTGACGAGGAGACGTCGTAGCTTTTGCCACGCTCTCGACAAGTTCGAGGCTCCGAACGACTGTCGTTATAGCTCGAATAAGACCAAACTACACCCCGAGGAGCTTCCGGGCATCGACACATCTTTGTAACTCGACGACGCCATTGGAAGTCAAACAGATAATTGAAGACTTGCCAGCAACGTTCAGTTCGCAAGACACATATATATATATACATATATATATACGTCTACCATCTGTAACCTTAATGGGGAACAGTTTCTTATCGAATGCCGATAATCAACAATTACGGGAAGTGGGCAAAATGGTGCTTCAAACAATAGTGACGATGAAAGCTTCGTCAATTTAGTAATCAACGGCACTAACACATTAAAGTTCCAATATAATTGCAAACCTGACAACTGCAGGTACACATTGCAATATAACAAAGGTATATAGCCTGGTAGCTGTGAAACAACCTATACATCGGCTTCTCAAACATTTATCACAAGATTGCATTAAAGTTGAACAGCAGTATTATTAAGGCTGAGTAATTTGTCGTAATTTCAACTCGTTTTGCCGTCGCTCGGCTGCCGGACAAAACTTCGCGGAGGCTAAAAAATTGTCCGGGGTTTCAGTGGCAGAAGGGAAGAATAAGAAGAAACGAAATAAGGGGAAAAAAACGGGAGGTAGCGAGTCTGCGTGAAGCGGGAGCATCCCCGTTGCCAACGAAATATCGGATCTCTTCGGGCCATCCCACAGGACGCCTGGAATACCGTGAGTACAGTATAGAATGGCGGCGAACGAGTACCACGGAGAAGAGGCAGTGGCGGTACCAGGAGGAGACCCGCCAGCGTCCGCAAACTTTGACAATTTTGGCCTGGGATCGACGTCGGTCCCCGTCTGATATATTATTCGTGCTTCGTACCATCGGACGAGTGGCAGAAAGGGATGGCAGAGGCTCGGGCTCGACGAGGGCGGACTTTGACTGTATACCGTGGAAAAATGCTCGGGGAAAGACGCCGATACAAGTACAGGCATAAAGGTATACCCCACGGTGTATACACCGAATCGGAATACACTGCAACTGCGATATACCCGAAGAACCTTGAGGATGCCGTGAATCCGAGAACTGAATTGAATTTCCCCGCGGTGGTAAAGAGAATACTCGAGCGCTTCCCTCTCATTCCTGTACACAGACGTGAGATTGACGAACGCTTCGCTCACCGTTCTCCAATTTCGAATAGGCAGTAGATTCATGTTAACGGAGTCGACGACATATATATGTATATATTGCAGATTATCCGCTACTTGGGTGAATGGTTTCTTTGGGATCTTCAATACGAGAGGTACATCATTCAGTACGCAGTTTCACGCTGCTACGCGGCATTGTTTGGCCAATTGAAAGACTGCAACGTTCGAAGCATTGCGGTAAAGTGCTTGGGAAAATATTTAATGGTAGTAGTAAAAGATACTTATTGCCAAAGTTAATATTTACGGTTGTCTTCTTATACTAAATTTTATACCTAATGCTAATATTACACCTTGGAAAAGGGCCATCGACCTGGGTCCTTCAGCCCTGTTTAATATTTAATAATGAGAATATACATGAGAATCATTGAAAAAAAGAAATTTTAATATCTTAGATCCAATAATTTTTTTTTTAATTATGTTGAATTTTATGACAATGGAAGACATTTTTTCGCTTCGCTTTACGGTAATATTAAATATTGGATACGAAGATGAGGTGCTTGTCATTTCGAACAATGGACGAACGACAGTGATATCAGTTTGTCCTGTTCCGTCGGATCTACAGATAGCGCCGATCCCGGCGATTCGTGCCGATGCGCGATCAGGCTTCCCTATCTGACCCGCCAAAGGATCGAAATTTAATTACGAAAGTTTGTCGACTCGAATAATTCGAGGAGTTTGATGCTCCGTTCGACGTGGAATTCTTCGAGCCCCTGAATACATTCTGATTAACTGTTACGGAATTTTTTTTCGATTCACTTGAAATTTAGTCCTAACTCGAAAGTTTAAAACTTTTGACGCCGATAGGTTGAACCGACAGAACCGGTTGTCGTTACCGCTTTCCGTCGCTCTCACGTGCTACGATAGTTGAATTATATGTCACGAACAAAACTCCGCAGCGCGCGATGCAATTAGCAAAGTGCACGAAACATTACTTGTTACACATTCGCCGGGTCAACATCAGCGTTAGTGCTGGCTGTGGTGCACGTTTATACAGCTACAGTCCCTTTGCCGTTGTCGTACCCGCTTGAGAATCAAAACTCGTCGTCGTCCTCGTCCCTACCTCGCCTCTCCCTCGTGCTTTTAGTTTGCCGGGCTAATGACCGGGGCTCGCTGAAGGTGGAAATCTCCTCGAGCTTCGAGAAAACATCTCGCCTCTGCTCTTTCGCAAGACAAACTTCAACATTTTCCGTTGTAATATCGTGATTAGAATTTTACTATAGAGCGTTCGTGTTCTGAATATTATTCAGTACTTACGAGCGGTACACTTTGGATACCGAATGGAAATTTTCGAAGCCAACACCATGGACATAATCAACGACAACATAAACTCTGAAAGAATGTGTGCGTCCCGAGACAATGCGCCATTCTTCTCCCTGCCACGGTCGGTAACAGGTGCGCCAATAATTTCCGGTATAGCTTAGGGTGATTTGAAATACCGCCGCCGGTAACAAAAACTGTACTGCATGCCGTTCCGAGACCAGGGAAAGACAAATTGTCATTCCCTGGAGAATCGGTAGACGCAGGAAAAGATGCATCACCTTAAAAGTGGTGGATCAGGCCATCCCAGATTAACACAAAAATCAATGATACATCAACTGGGCGATATTCACTCCTTTTTGTTACCTCAAAGCTAATTTTTGTTTTGTGAAACACCCGTCAGAGGAAGAAAGTTCCTAAATTGAAATTTTATCTTTTTCATCTCACCCCGCCTTTTTGATATTCCGGACACGTACAGTGAGGTACACGATACAGGGAGATAGATTCAGTCGTATCGGGTTTGTCGTACCGTGCACAGTCGAGACGAGACCACAGGGGAGGCTTAGGATTCCCAGGGTCGCCGGGTGTCTGTCCCGAGGGAACTTTCACCAGCGGGTATTCAAGGAGAAAGAGCGCGCGGCGGAGGAACCTAAAAGCATATAGTAGGGAAAAGCCTGGAGCGGATGAATTTTACGAAACGGGACGAAACGAGCAGGCGAAACTCACGAATGAAGAGAGTGCGAGAGGAGCCATACGGATAGCACGGCAGCGGCAGCGGCAGCGGTGCTAGCTGGTCCACAGTGGTCCGACGAAGTTCCGCCGGCGGTGAGCGTCAACGACAGCAAAGAAGTATCGAAAGAAGAAGAGATAGGAGGAGATGGGAGCGAAAGAGCGGTAGGTGATGGGTTCGGGGCCAAAGGGAGGGAAGGAAAGCCCGCAGACACATTCGGTGCAGGACTTGTTGGGAAAGTTTATCATTACTTTTTACTCCGGTACATCGAAACTCGGCGACCTGCCTGTCCCCGCGTCCAACCCTCGGGCCGGAGCCGGCAGGCGCGCGGCGAGGAGATGCGCGCCCCCCCCCCCCCCCCCCCCGTCGGCTAATATCATTTTAAAACCAAAGTTTTGCAACCCACAAACTTTTGTTTATTATTTTTCCATCCGCGGGCCGAGGAAGAACGACGAGCGCGGCGACGGTGGCCGGGTGGGGCAGCCGTAAAAAGGAATCTTGCTTTTGCCGCCCTTTTCAGACCTTACTTTCCTTTACATCGGTATATTACAGCTAGGTGGCGAAGACGAGGTGGAGAATACGGCCCTCGATGCTCGGTGTTATTGAACTTTCGCTTGGGACTCGGAGGAACTTGAGGCTCTTGGTTTGATTAAATTTAAAAAGATAATTTCAACTTGGACAATAATTTCAATTGGAGGATACAATTACGTCAATGTTTCAACCGGTCGTACAATCCCTGGCAGAAATTTCGGAGAGTTATGTCAGGTCCTGATAAAATCCTCAGTTAGGCCTTTTGAGGACATTGTCACAAAATGTTTGCTGGGAATGAACACATCGGTTTATGCCTTGGTACACAGTATTGTTTCAACAGTGCTTCAATGGCTGTTTCTAAGTAAATTGCATACGCAATATCCACAAAGGTATGATTTATTCCGCTACTAAAGGCAAAGGAGCTAAGGAGTTCAAGGGTTTGTGAAGTTACCGCATACATACGATTATCTTTCTCCGCGTTGTATCTCTGGAGGCAATGTTCACTCGCAGCGGAGCTTGTTATCCGTTGGGTGAAGCTAATGCCGGAGGTAAAGGGTGATGTACCGCATATTGCTTGCCGCTGCATCGCCGCCAATCTCTACGGCGGCAATCGTCGTTGACGGTAGGGCGAGTTCGTTCCGAAACGACTTTGATATTTTTCCAGCCCCGCGGCGAACAGATTAATCTATGGTATATTTGTATATGCCCTACATACGCGAAATTTAACGGGAAGCTATTTTACTCGAAGAGTGTAGCTTCACTTGGAAATCCCTCGGAAAAAAATGTTTCAATTTCAATAGATGAACCAGTTTATAATAGACGAAGAAATTCGGGCGGGTCTTAATTAATTCATCGAGAGGAAAATGAGAAAAAGCAACGCGTACTATAACGGGTAATTTCAAATTGTTCGGGCGATAAAAGTTGAGTTATTGATTGCCCGACTGATGTCGATGGGACGGAAACGGGGCCGACGGAGGCGGACGTGAAACGAGGCGAATGAGAAAATTAAAAATGTAACTTCCCGAACACACCGATCGATGCTGCCGGAACGTGACGACTGGTGAAACAGGACGATAGATGGATGCTCAATATTTCAAAGCAATCGAAGGCGAGCGGACCAAAAACGTCGTTCCGCGTTCCGTTCTAGGTGAACGCCTTCCAGCCCGATGGAATTCCGATGGATCCGACGTACCGAAAAATACTTTGCGAGGGAAACGTCCGCCAGGTTATTCCTCAAAAATAGTTTCTCAGTAGTGAGAGCCAAAAATTGTTTTGCTGTCGATTTTTCGTTGTGACGTCACTTCCGGTTTTAAAACCTCCATTTTTCGACCGGAAGTGACGTCGTACGGGGAAAACGCCACATTCGGTTTAAAAATCTAATTTTTCGACCAGAAGTGAAGTCGTAGCGGAAATACGTCACGTGTAAAGAAAAAAAATATAAAAAAAATAATATTTTTCTCCGGCTCTGCTCGTTTTTATTCTCGTTGCCTGTTTACGAAGACATATCATCAACTCGCGGTACACGTTTATTTTATTCCTCGAGAGAGATATATAAAGGTGAACGCGAAAAAGCGAGGCAATGGAATGAGAGAAACAGAAGCGGAGCCAGGGATGGAGCCAGAAAGAATGGGAAAGGAGGAAGAAGACCAAAGGTATCCTGGTGGAAATAGAAAAAAGTGCGGAATGAGAGGCCCGAGAGGAGTCGAGGCAGGATCGGAGGGAACTGCAGGCAGAAAGGAAAAGAAAAAAAAATAACAAATAAGATGCCAAGCCTTTACTCACTTAACAAGGGAATTAAAGCCGGATGGAACGAAACAAACAAGAAAAAAGAACAAAGAAAAAAGCCCGTCGACAAATTAAACCGGGGACGACTTTCCAGCGGAAATAAGAGGAGAAAGAATCGCGAGCGGAAGAGGTAAGGCTGGAACTATATGTATAAGCGACTCGACGAAACTAAAGGCGGCCGGTTCCCGGCGCGTAATTTCATTCTCTTTCCTGATTCGACGTTAATTAGCGCACGTTTCGCGATTCACCGAACGATTTTTTTATAATTTTTTATTCCGTTTTTTTCGGAAATAATTCGTATTTATTAAATTTTAATGCGACAAGAAGAAATCTAGGATGACTGAATGATTAAACTGTCGAATCATGCTCGACGGCGAGTCTCGACGTTTATGTCCGTTCATTTCTTGCCTTCGAAAGATTCTAAGCTAAAACGAAAATTCCATGAAACTTATAAATCGAGTGTAGAAACACTTTAGGGTTTCGTGCTCGCGGGCGTTGGAGCATTATTGCTTTACATATACACGAATGTCTCGCGGACGCGGCCCGGACTCGCGGTGAGGATAAAAAGAATTCGATAAAACTACGAGAGGGATGTTTCCATTTAAATTCCCTGAGAGCTATGCTATTCGCCCGGCACGCTCGTTTAATTCGGTCTAATACTCTCGCGCTTTTCTGCAGTTCAGTCTGTTACCCCGCTCTCGACCCGCCAGTCCCACCGCGAGAAACAATTCTGCTCTCACGGACTCTTTAATCCGCCGGCCACCTGGAAAATCCACGATCGTATGAACGTAAAAAAAAAAAATGGACCCACCACGTTGTTACAAAAGAATCAGAGATCATTAATTATTCGGTCGCTTTTTCTCATCGTCGCATTCCCGAGGTTTTACGAGATTCGCTGATAAGAGATTACCCGATAAAGCTTTGGACGATTTCGCCGAGTTTCATTCGTCGGGCAGACATGGCGCAAGGATTTGTATCGACGACGAAGCATGGATATAGATCCTTCCTTCAATTTGTACAGCTTCGACCGGTCGTTAGTTTGAATGCACAGAAAAAAAATTGTTTCTAATAACATCACGTTATATTCGAACAAATCAACACTGGAACGGTGTAATAGAAGGAGAAATATTTTTTTCTATTATTTTTTGTACCTAAAATTCGAGCTTCGTGGAATTAATTTGTATCTCCGATTCGTATCAATCGAATCGATGGCCATCGATACGCAATTTTTTTGAATTCTACTAAAAAAAATAATGAAAAACGTACCGAAAAAGGCAATAACAAGCAGGAAATGTACGGTATTCGGTTATTCAAAAAAATCCCCGTCGGGTGAAAAATATGATATGATACGTGAGACACGAATGTGAACTTTATACGCAGCTGGCACTGGAATGTAGTTGAAAAAGGGTTGAATATAGTAGAAATGGAACGAGCGAAAAGGGGGTGGGAGAAAAGAAGGGGCACGAGGCCAAAAGAACGGTGGCCTAGCGAGCGGGTTGGAATGGGGGTGGGGGGGGGGGGGGAGGATTCTCTATTAAACCGTCTCTCCATTCCACACTGGCCTGTCGAGATGAAAGGAAGTTCCACTGACTGAAAGGATTATGACGAACTGCTTCTCGCTCAAAGGGCCGGCCGGCGATAATCGGCAAAGTAATTTTCCGAATATTCCCTGCTCACCGGTCGACCAGACCCCGCCCTTTCCGTCGTACCCAAAGAACCCTTCACCTCCTCGCCCCTCCCCCCCCATACCTTATCATTCCGCCGTTCCAACCGTCGTCTCTTTTTCTCACCCTTTTTCTGCGAACTTCCCAGACCGGGGGAGGAATCCGCGCGACCCCCACATACCCCGTCGTCTCTTTCATTTTTCTCTAATTCCTACCCATCGCTGTATTTTTCCATCCACGGAAGCTCAGGAAGTGCACGCAAACGAACCCGTCCCCACGCCGGTGCTTCGTTAAGAATTCAGACATTTTTCATCCACTCAACCTTAAAATAAAAATAAAAAAATAACAATTTCGAATTTCTGTCGCTTTTTCGTACAAATAATGTCACGCTGCACGCTAGATATTCATGACCGTGAAGATATCTGAGACAGAATTCCCTCAAGTTATAACGGCTGTATATTGCGACGCACAAACGTCGCTCCGGGAAGTTCACTTAGAGAAAAGAATTCTACAAGTGAACCATTTTTTTCTTCCTGAGACAATGATGCAATTTGATGTCATGCAGATACCTTCAGGTCATAGATATTTCCAAGTAATTTGAAAACGAAGATTTACCTCATTTTTACGGGGGGGGGGGGGGGGGGGAAGTCGAGTCCGATTGTTTGGGCTAGTTGATTCGTGACTCACGAGGTGTCAAGTGTGAAAAAGGTAGGTTGGGTTTTTAATTGTCAATCCCGGAGAAAAAGTGAAATGGTGGTAGATGGCGCAGAAGAGAGGGGCGGTCTTTTCGCGAAAGGAAAGTGGTAGGATGCCACGAGAGTCTGCTGCACGGAGTAACTCGGCCGAAGCATGTAGAGCGCCGAGCAACACATACTCTCCGCCCTACGTTCGCATCCCTCGACACATATATAGCGTTCAGCGTGCTATATTTAACGTGTACATACTTATGCGCACATACTATAATATTATCCATGAATGCATGGCGTATGTAGCGCACATAATGAATACATAATGTGTCGGGAAGGAAGGGGGTCGAGTACTAGTGATATCGCGGCGGTGGAGTGGGTATGGCGCTCGCGAGTCGTAGTAAATACAGCGAATACCCAAACGCTCGGATACGAGGAGTATTCCCGGCGGAGCGTTATCTAGTTCAACTCTCGACACCATTTTTTTTTTTTTCATCTTTTCATCCATTTCTTCGAATTTTAACTCATTTTTTTTTTACTATTTTTCGTCAAGGATACCTCCGACATTTCTATAATTCAGCGCTATGAATGAAAATTCAATGTTTATTCGTTCGTAGTTCAATTGATTTTATTTTATTATTATTTTTATATTTTTTTTTGTTTTATTTCGAATTTATTACGATTTGGGTGACGTCTCGTCCAGATATAATAAACAAGCCCCGAGCATAAGTGTGATATCAGGTATATCACAGTCCGCAGCAGATAGAGCGGTGCCAGACGCGTTTCTTCGCATTGGTACAAGATAAGGGAGGAGTGAGGCCGTAAGCAGGCCAAGCTGTTCCCCACCCCGCGATACTGGGCGGCGCAGCTCGCGCGGTACTTAGGTCTGAAAATGTGCAAACCTCATATCGTACGTTGGCAAATATTCATAAGTTAAATATCGCGTTCTGCCGACTGGTGGAGAAGGTATGAAATGTATGAGGCGGAAAAATGCAGAGAGAGAGACGTAGTACCGAAGGAATTGCAACGAGTTTCTATGCCTCCTCGAAAATTATTACGGCAGAGCTGTTGCAGCAGGGGAATCATAATATAACGATACTGCGAGTTCTTTATTAAATGCGCTCCGCAAATATATTTCGAATTACTCATTACCGGAGGTATGTATTGACAACACCGGAAATTTTGAACTTTGGAGTTCCGTCGATAATAAATACAAAAATCGCGCCGTACGGACTAACATTCATATTTGCATCGGATCATATTTTTTATAACCGATGGTTAAAAAAAGTGTAATATTTATATAGGATAAAGAAACGTCGTTTGCCCGATTAGCAACTTTTTCAATGCCGGTCGCGCGACGCAGCCCGACGACCGAGATAAATTACATTCGAACGATCCCCAACGAGAGGAGCCGAGATGATCCAGTTCCCCCGGTTTCCCGTCGTCGTGCCACCTCCGACAAGCGACATGGCGACAGTGTTTGTAATATGCACACATGTACGCGTTACAGATTTCGATTGCTGGCAATTTGTCAAGAGTCAGTGGCAGTGACGTGGAATCGAATTATTCTTAAAGTTTTTCCTGGATACGCTCGAGCGACCAGCGAGAAAAAAATGTTCCTTCATAAATTCCGGCTCTGGTACAGACGCGTGATATGTGACCGGAGGTTATTTCGCGTATCTTTCGCCACCAGTTTTCCATAGCCAAGGCATATGGTGTATTTTCATCGCATTCTCGGCCCATGGTTCGGAATGCGAGGGGAGAAAGTATTTTCAATCCAATGTCAAAAACAATTATATCATTACATGTACAATATGAATTGCCAATTTCATAATTTGTCACGAAAGGGTTATCTCGAGGGCCATTTATGGCCATCAAATAATCGCTTGTCAAAACTATACTTCATTTGTACCAAACAAACAACAGCTTTTAACGCGTGTCACCGCGACTTTCGGTTCATAAAAAAATTCTTTTTCTCAGTGCACTATCATTGATCCGCGTGCAAATCGCTGTGGTCCATATTCGCCACTTTCACCCTACCCGACATCTCCCGTGTAACAGGCAGGTGAAATATTCCAGCGGATGCGAGGAAAACGCAATAACAAACACAGCAAAGAAGACGCGCACGCGACGACGAGCGATATGAAAGCTCTTTGACGAAAAGATTGCGACGATATGCTTTTAGCCGACGAAGATGCAAGGACGATTACGGTACACCCCCTGCGCCACCAATAACGACGAGGCACCGTACGAATATAGTCATACCCGTGGCGCATCCCAAGATGACGCACAACGCGTTTTCGCGAGGGGAAATATTGCAAAGCCGCGTCGTCACACCGACTCGGCGCGAGTCAAGTTTTCACTGGGGCAACCCCCCGGGGAAGATTACTCCCGAGATTACGGGACGTCGTCTGCGGAAGGCAATTTAGTGTCTGGGTGATCAGCGCTGGGGGGGGGGGAGGGGAGGGAGGCTTGCGGTTATGGCTCGAAGATCGAGTGCTTTCGCACGGTGGTGTGACGCGGCACGCTGCAACGTTTTCGGTCCACATCGCCGTGGCTTCTCCTGGAGGCCTCCGACATCGCGCTACGTCGGGAATATCGCTGGAACGAAGGAACCTCATTCCCGCGTCTCCCCCGCCTCCCCCTCGGCATGGGACATCGGTGCCGGAAAAGCGGAGGAACCAAGCTGCGGCGACCCCAGCCTCCGAACCCTTTCAGGATGTATTACCTCGCTTAATTACACCAGACCTCATCCCACTCCTCGGCACGTTTTGCACCCCGTTTCACCTCTTCGCAGCCTATCCTCGGCCTACCGCTTCGGAACACCTATATCGTAAATAGGCAACGCTATATACATCAACGGTCTATACATATACGAGGATCTATCTCTTCCGTAAATGCCGGAGATCCTGTATGCCGAGGCTGGGGAAACCTGGTGCGGAGGCGCGCATCCCGGCTCGGGGCGAATTGAAGCCAAGAGTGCAGCGTGAGATGGGAAATAGCGAAAGCTGGTGTGAGGAAGAAGGGTGTTTTAGGAGGTAAAAGCCGTGTATCATGCAGTTTACTTATCTTTCTCATTTTCCGAAGCAATATTCGCGGCTACGCCGGGAAGGTACGTCGTCAGTGATTCCTTCATACCGCGCGCCTTTCTCGTCTTTTTTTTTTAACCCAAGAACGTGTTTCAATTAATCCGAACACATTGGACGCATCGGTTAGACCGGTATGGAAAACAAAAATTTCGAGAAAATTTAACAGGATTTAAACTCGCGTTAGTTGGCGGCTCCGTTATTAAAAAAGCTTCGGTACAAAAGGCGGTGAGGCCGGAGGAATCTCGACTCGCAGATTAACTGAAAGCGTCGAGGCCCCGGGTAATTGCGTTTCACAATGTTTTTTTTTTATTTTTCCTAGGATAAACTTTGGACAAAAGGCCAGAGCGCAATTTTAATTATATCATCCCGTTGTGTTCACTCGTTACGTGTAGAAATAAAGGAATGCAAAGAGTGCCCGGGAACTCAAAGTTTTAGCCTGCGATTGCTGGCGACAGTGAATGTGTTTAATAACTTAGGTTCAGTTTGGGAAAATTGGTTCGACGATTATGATCGGCGTATCCGCTGGTAGGAGGTATTGTTTCTGGGAGGATCTTCGTCGAGCGCTTCGACCTGGAAAAGAAGTCACCGGAATCGAATATCGGAGGATAGTTCGACGGGGAGGCTTTCGGAGGGAAACGGTCCATATTACACGTCCTGTGTGCTTCCTGTGGGAGCCAGCTGGCCCGGTGGTCTACCTCCTCGCCGCATTCAACCGAAAGACAATCGCTCGCTAAATCGCATACGGCCGGACGGGAAAGGGTGGAGGAGGAGTCCAGAAAATCGTAGTCGGACGTCCTTGCGGCCTCGTCCGCCCTCCCTCCGTTTTCCTCCGCTATTGAATCAGTCGACCCAAATTGCGGAAAACCAGCGGTGACTTTGTTACCATCGATCGGTTCCGGACCGATAAAGAAGGTCTTATCAACGTGTATGGTTTCGAAACGTGCCGCCCGTTCGGAACGATCCACGGTTCTCCTTTATCCAGATTTCGCGGCGAACAAAAGTTGGGAAAATGTTTGAATCAACGACCGATTATCTCACCGCCTCAATTATCGATAAAACCAAAGCGGATTGTCGTTAATTCGGGCATTGTCTTCCGAACGGTACAAGAAACGGGGCTTTTTCTCCAACTGGGTGAGAGCCGAGTCGTGCTCGGTGGAAAAGGAAACATCCCGGGGGCGGATTCTCGACTGTTCAACGCCGCCCATTCATTGAGGGCAATTAAGAGACGGTGATTCGGAGAAGCTTCGTCCCTCTTGGGGAACAGGCAAATTTTCGATCGCCATGCGGATCACATTATCGAAAGTTCGTCCAGTGATCTCCTCTCGTATCTTCCTAAGACTGCTAGCTTGACGTTTGTCTCCGCCTTCGACCATCTATGGTCGTCCGCTTTGGCGATAATGTCTCGCTCAGTGGCTCTTTCATTCCTCTCAATCTTGCGCCATTCTGGCGTACAAACGACACCGTCTCCGAACTTAAGAGATTCTCGGAGAGTGGACGGGGAGAAGGTAGCATTAGAGACTGGCGCGCGGCAACTTGGACGTCGGGAAATTGCATGGGAAAGGCCCGGGCGGCAGCGACAGCGAGAATGGAGCAGTGAGATAGAAGTTGGCTCGAAAGTTTGCGGGACCGTGATTTTAATACGCACGGAGACGACGTACGCGCCTCGAGCCGCCCTTCTCGCGTCTCCATTCGTTTTTCCCGAGGGACCGTGACGTCGTGAAAGAAACAGAATGCGGGAACGAAAGGGAAAGGCAAGAGCGCCGGGGCTAAGATAGAAGCTAAGGAAAACTCTGCGAGAGAAAGGGAGCCTGGGAAGCCAGAAGATAAACAGATACGACGACGAAGGCCCGGTGGAAAATCGTGCCCTCGTCGTCTCGGCAACGGTTTACAGCGGCCTCTCCATCTTCCTATAGTGGGTATACATGTTACGAGTACGTACACGTACGTACTTGTATATAAGGTCGGCATCCCCCTAAACCGCCCCTCCCCGCCGCCGCTCTACAACGGCGCTCCCAACAAATCTTTTCGCCGACCTTCCGAAGCTCCGAACGAAAGCGAGGAAGCAAACCATTGCCCACAGATTTCTCCTCGCCACGAAATTCAGATCCTGTACCAAGATGCGCCTGCAACCTGCTGCTACCACTGGTCCGGTAATGTACCGACCCGCGCTACATAAAATATTTTTTTATTTCTCTTTTTTTTCGGCCTTCCCGTGATTTATCACGAGCAATAGTCTCGAAATTTTGTGGGAAACATCTAACTAATACTTTCTTGGATTTTACTTGGAGATACGTTAAAGACATGCGAATGTCATGTGACCTTCTTAATATTCTTAATACCAAGCGGCGGCGAGGACTGCAATGTTTCGCAGACCGACGTACTGATCATATTCCGTATTTGCATAATGTATTCAGTCGGTAAAAAAATCCTTAAGCGTTTCGGTGAAAATGCGTCTTTACATTCACACTTTCTCGACGCCATTCCGCTTGTACTCGGCAGCTCTCCTCCTGCGCGATATTCTTCACCGTGACTTTTCACTCATCCCCCTTGTCTAGATGATCCCTCTTGCATCCATGCCTGTACAATTTCCGCTCGGGCTTCCTTGGAGCTCTACACGTTTAACCCACGACTGGCCGCAAGCACCGGAGCTGTCGTGCTTCCACCACTTCGCCCCTAGTTTACGGGCGGCACTGTTCCGCCCTGTTCGGAACTACGGGCTGGTATTCTTTTTTTTTTTTTTTTTAAAGAGCCTTGCAGCTTATCACAACGACAACGTTGGTTGCTCCACATTTTCCACAGTCTATGCAACCCTCCTCGATCTTTCCCCGTGCTCACCCTTCGGCCCTTCTCGTTCATGTGCAAAATCGTCGCATCAGGCTCGCGATCGCGGAGTCACGTACCACGCTTCGTGTTATTGTACACAGGCTACCCGGACTGGGAGCGTTCGGTAGGTATTGGTTTTCAATTTGCATTCAGCTGCGATACCACCGTCCAGTCATGCGTCATCGCGTTACATCCAACCACCGGGCAACCTATATTTACCGAAGAGATCGATCGTTATTGACTGGATGGTCGAAAAAACGAAATAATATTATCGCCGTCTATTAACAGATGAAAAACTTCGTGAATTTTGCGTTGCAGATTCTGCACTGAAAAAACATGACTTCGTTTCCAGAATAATTCGACAGCGGCCTGCGTAAAACATATATATTTTTACGTCAACTCCATGGCAATTTTGGAAATTCCATACGAGATTGAAATGATGATATTCGGTCGCAACATTTTTCGGATTAATGTTTTATCGTTTCCATATCATATGTAATTGAGGGAATTAAAACTGAAATAACAATGGGAATACTTTTTCGGCAAGCGAATTGTTCTTGAAACAATGCCATTTTTTTAATTGGCGATACTTTTAAAAAATTTGAATCGAAGGGTAACCATACAATTATTTAAATGATGGAAATTCGAGGTATCGCAAAAGTGAACGAGCGAAGTGATCCAGCGCAACTCTTCCGTGATCTCGTTTTTTTTTTTGTCGTGAAATCCTCAGGATCCCATGAGCAAGGTAAATCCGGCCACGAGCCTCGGCCAAGCTTTGCGGTAACTTGGAAGCGAATAACAACAAAGCCTTCTTACGGTAGCTGGCCTTTCCTTGGACAGAATTCTTCGGTGCACACGGGTTTCTCCTTCGAACAGTTTTCCTCGCAGGTGAGAGTTTATAAGTCCTGCCCAGCTTCCCGTCGAGCTTCGGCACTACACACGGTTACGGCGAAATTGTCGGGTGTGAGTGAACCCCGACGTCAGAGAAGGATGACGCCCTAGCTCAAATATTTATCGCGAAAGGGTTAAATATTTGAAAACGTCTGAGAGCAAGTTAATCTTCCGGCTCACGGCGCCGCACACTGCGCGTCGGATCCGCCGTACGTACGAGTACGGAATAGAAAAAATATTTTCAAGAAATATATAACATCTAAAATACTAGCCGGTCGTAGCTCGGGCGCTGATAATCTAGATTATCAGAACTCGTCGGAACCGGGTCCAGTTTGGATAATCAAAAATTCGGATGATCGGAACGCATTTTTTACGAGATTATATCACCTATATAAATATAAATACAGGAAACATAATATATGAAATAACAGTACATATTAAACTTGGGTAGAGTTGTTATATGGTAGAGATTTTGGGTAAAGTTGTTATGTGGTGGAGTTCTAAGCCGATAGAGTTCTAGGGTTAATGATGTTTTCTGGTAGACTTGTGAGGGGTATATATATAAATGTGGCGATCAAATGATTTGGTATATATTCTATTCTCTAATGCACGCTGTCCGACTCTGCTAGGATGGGTGAAAATGCTCAGGAAAGCCCGTGGCGATCGGATTAACACCTGGAAGAGGAAAAGCGCGCTTCAATACGCTTGAATACGGGCGCGGCTCTTGCCGTAGCGAGCAACGATGTATAATATTTCGCGCTAATGTTCGGATAAACGAGCGTTCGGATAATTGAGGGTTTAGATGATCGTGGTTCGGATAATCGAGATTTTACTGTGATATTTTTAATAAACCTGCGATTCACCATGATGACCTATAACATCGCCTGTGTGTCTCTTTTTGCCCTTCCGTATTTATCTCCTAAAATAAACACGACCCAACTATGTCACGGCCGATGGTTAAAAAGCATGTTGAAAGGGCTTTTTGCGCCATCGAACCTTTTAACGAAAGTAACAAAAGGATGGGAGAGCGAGCTGTAACAGCTGATGGAAACGAAGCACGGTTAAAATGTGGCAGCAGCCTCTAATACTCTTACGGCAAAATTAGATCAGTAGGCAATTTCCTCACCGGTTCTACAGGACCGATGATGAACGAGGGGTAAAACACGCAAAAGCAGCATCTGACGCGATGTTTCGCGGATGGCTGACAACAAGGCGACGACGGAATGGAGCTTGCACAGTCACCGAAGAGCCATAGACGCTCTTATACCGAGGGAAAAAAGTGGTAACGAAAGAGATGTGGAAAACACGGCATGCCAATGCAAAAACGAGTATTTGCACGTGCGTTTCCGAGGGATTAGGTGAGAAAAGCTTGGTTTTAACGGGATTAAGTTAGGTTGTGTTTAACCAGTGGCCGTGAGAGCTGGAGTGGCGGTAGCTTTGCTCCGCAACACGTTGGAATAATGCCTGACGAGTGCAGTCTCTGGTCGCCGCCTAACGTTTTATCTGCCTCGTGCATTTGTACATACATTCACGCAAATCGTTCGCAAATCCTCTAGCACACGTGTTTCGCCGAATCGTTCCAAATTAACAGTCGTCTCTCGTCCAAACTGGTGGAAGGAACTTTTCCACTTCCGTGATCCTAAAATAGGAGTATAATCATATTCGCACCGTGGCGCTCCAAGTGTTTGATCAGGGTCGTTTCTGCGCAACGACTCTGGGGTATTTTCGCAGTATATCATATCCGCCCATTTTCGCGTCCGGTTAATCCATGGGGCGGTTCTGGAGTTTTGGGCATCGTTGGTCGGTTCATCGGAAGCGCGAGGAGTCTGGGTCGTTTTATTGGAAACCAGCGGACCACGGATTACCCGTCCGTACCATCGGTACGTATATAGACCGGTGTATATGGAGTTGGCGAAGCAGACAGCTTCTCCATGCTCTCATCCCCGTTCAGTTTCGGATGCAGCAGCCAGCGGCAGCAGCAGCAACAACGTACGTGCATAAACGCGGATGCGGCCAGTCAGTCTACGCGACACCTGAGCATGTGTGGGAACCGCGCGCGCATCCCCCGACAGGGATAATTAATCTAAGCCCATCAAACGAGCGACCACGAGCGCGCCCGGCGTCGGTACAGGTGACAAATTGCCTCGATGCTCCGGCCAACGCGACTAACCGTACTCGGACCCTTCCCGCTCCTTCCCGGGACGGCCCTCCTCACCCTTCTGCATTCTCCCGCTCTGCCTATGTCACGGATACACTATGTAGATCCCCAAGCCCAATGTGTACAACTGCACTCAGGCACGCCCGAACTATCCGAGTAAACCAGTTGGTATAACGGTTGGGTTGGTGCAGTTGCGGCTTGGTCGGTCCTGCGACCAGTTCCGTCGTGCCGCTGCAGTGACAGTGGGTCGTCGACTTCACCACCGGAAATTCCGGTTCGCCACGTGCGAACGAGCACGAGACCGACCCCTTGTCCGCGCCCCCCGCTGTATTGCTATATAGCCGTCAACTGTACCATTTTGTCCGGCATTTACCCGCTCCTATCGCCGCTATAGCCGGTGATCTAGACTATTGCAATGCCGGGCACCACTACACGTGTAACTACGAACGCGAGCTGCCCGCACGCTTCGTCACAACCGCGACGCACCGCGACCCCCAAAACATTGGGTACCAGCGGCTGTGTCGCCCGTTTAAATGTCGCTTTGTGGAATCGTATCATTCCGGAGATTTCGTTGGCATTGAGGATTCGAACACTTGTTTGGTGATTATGCTTTGGTCAGGGAACGACGGAACGATTCAGACACTTGTCCATGTCAGGGTCTGTGATATACGGACCGAAACGATCGTGCTTAAAAAAATGATTTATACTCGTACATGACTGAACGAAACAATATGGCTGAAAGGACATGCACTAAAAAAAAAATGACCCGAATGAACAGTTCCGCTCGTATCAGGAGCTTGGTCCGTGAGACTTTACGTCCTGAATTCACACGGTCTGCTGGTCACACAGCTATTCCACCATAACGCGCAACCATATAGTCCGCTCGGAAGAGTTTACTCATCCGTATGCATGTGGAATACACATAACGATAAATCTCGATGCTGAAGGTAGGAAGGACGGCGACGACTACGGGAATCGTTCGACGGCCGCTTGTCCGCATAAGTGGTGCCCAATGAGCTATGGACATTGCTCTCCTGCTGGAGGACGTTGTCACGGCAAAATGGTCTGCTTTGCTCGGATCGGCGTGAAGAACCCTCCGAACCCCTTTATCTCGTATTGGATCCTTCTTCATATCCTTTTCGGTTAATGTGCCGTCCTCTTGTTCGACGGTGTCAGCTCAACGCGCAAATGCCCTGCATAATTTTGTCTTCCTACGCTTCCAACTCATTCTCGTTATTCACAACCATTTCGTTGTTTGTTCATCCGGTTAAGGAGTGAATTCACGAAATTTCATCCGGTTTAAATGTGAAACGTACCGGGGCCATTAGCGGGTTAATGAATTACGATGTTTGATAAGTCCGGTCCCGTTTCCATCCCCTATCGCGCTTGTATCCTTTACTTTCCGCCCTTCGGTCCTCTCACTTTTACGCCGGACTCTCCGGTATAGGAATACTTGCTCCAGATGTTTAGAGTATGAGGGGGTTATGCAAATCCCCCGAAAGCCCCGAGGGAAGGTGCAGCTCGTCGGGGATCTCGAGTACAGCTAGGCGAGCAGGGAGCAGCTAATACCGCTGGCGAGGAAGATAGGTACGGGGCAGCGTATCAGTATAGAAGCGGCAACGGAGCAGCCGTCGATAAGATCAGCCGGGGCGAGCTGCTGCTGCTGCTCCTTCTTCTTCAGTTCAAACCGTGCGATACGCGAGCCACCGAGGGCACAAGGTATAACCTTCCGCTACCCATACCGCGGGCGAATATGATACGAGTATATACGTAGAGACCGTCGACCATCGTTCCCTGAAATTGCCTAGACCGACCAGCTGCTCGTTTCCATCCTGACCCCCCACCCTCGGACCGTCGTACTCCACTCATGGTTATCACATGACTGCGAAGCGGCAGTTTTACGCCCCCGAAGTGTTTAACCCCTTCGCCATCAATGACGTTAGGATTATACGGAGAGCCGTCACACGAAAAGTAAGCTCGTCATCTTTGCCTATGAAATTCTTTCCTGTAGATTTCATCAAATGAATTCACGGAGTGAAATGATAATGCAGATATGTCTAATCGAATGATCACGGATTTAGCAGTATCGGGAATAAAAATTTGAAAAGAGAAAACAAAAAAATTGAAGAAATGGATTTCAGGTACGTCTACGATTAAGCAGGTGTGCATAATGGAAATTTACGTTGTATAATTGGAGTCAACGAAAATTGGCTTAATTTCACGAAGAGCAGGTAATATTACAATTTTTCACGCTTTCGCAGCAGAGTGGATCTTTAATAAACGAGGTGGAACGTGTGTCGGGGAACAAACGTAGCGAGGAATGGAGCGAAAGCGAGAAGAGCCAGCGTCACGTCGTGTTTCCTCTGCTCGATTTATCACTGAAGACTCATACCGGCGAAACGCAGGGGAGTGTGCGGGGAGCGCGGACGCGGTCTCTCGGCAAGCGGAGCGCGAGATGAGTCTAGTTATTCGTAATTACTCGCGCCCGTTCCGCGAGCTCGCTCATTTCTCAAGTCAGCAGACGCGTGCGGCCAGACCGGAAACGCGCGGGCTTATTGGCTCTTCGCGAGCATCGAGGATACGTACGACACGATGAATATCTACCTGTGCCTGTATAATAACTCTACTAATTCCGAAAATATTGCCTTTGTTTTCAATGCGAAAACAACTTTGGCGGCATTTTTTTTTCAACCCCTCTTACAACTACTATTTTAAACCCGCATGAAACGAGCCGGAAAGCCATCAGTTCGGATTCGATGCGCGAATAATTTAAACATTTTTCGAAGCTTTCTTCCGAAAGCAAATATTTGAGTTGGACCAAAATATCATTCGTGCCCGAGAGGCCGAAGTTTATCGAATGCACGGGAGTTACCGGCGCAGTTGCCCTCGGCAAAGTGTACACAGAAACTTTACCCGGCTCACTCGGACCGGATGGTAGAGTATATTTTGAAGTTCGGTCTTGGGCGTGACTATAATTTCATGGGATCTGAATTGCAATGCCGCTAATTCGCAAAAAGTCGAGTGGAGTTGAGGTTAAACTGTGCGGTGGAAGCGTCGGAGCACGGTGTTCAAGATACAGAGAGGGACGACGAAGGTCGGTCGGTAGTGGTTGAAGTCGTTCTCGTACCGTTTACGTTGCGCGCTCGCGCCTCGGGGTGGCATAAATATACGAGAGTTTCGTATTGTAATTAGAGGTCTCGGGTGGCTGGTACTCTGCCCGGTCGAAGTCGGAACTGGCGAGAAGAGCCTTGGCAAAAGAGACGAGGAGCGGAACGGTGAAAGCGTTTAAATGCGCTCGAAGGGTTGGAAAAAAAAGTAACTGTGGTATAAAAGTTCGTATTGTCTCCGTACCACCTCCGCGATCTGTCCCCACCTCTTTCTCTATTACCTCTTTCATCCATCTACTGCCGCCTGCGTTGTCGTTTTCGCCCGTGGGCAAAGACCAAAAGTTTTCACTTTCTCATCGCCACTTCTCGCCTACCCTAACGCTGTTCTTACTCTTCCAACCTTGCGCCGCTCTTTGGCCTCTCGTGCCCTCGACGGGGAACCCCTGCAATTTATCGGTCCGAAGCATTTTCGCTTTGTCGAAAGATCAGGATCTCCTTCTTTTTTGTTGTAATTAGATAAATATCAGAGTGCGAAGTAATGGCCAAAGTCAAATGAACACCTATGTAATTATGCCATCAAGGTACAGAGACAATCGAGAAACTAATTTGATCGGCACTCATCCATAGCGTGTCCCCAACCCGAAATGATCCATGTGTACACGACGTCACGGGAATTCTTGCACAACCTTCGCAGAGACAGTGAGAGATCGAACTGGACCGGCGTAACGGCGTTCGGATTGGGTTGTCAAGGGGGGGGGGGGGGGTCGAGAGTCGATTGAGTGCCGCATCGAGATGAAAGCGGAAATGAGTCGAGTGCACTGCGCGTGCAGTCACGTAATCGTGTAAAGAGCCCGTTGTGCGAGTAATACACACATTGTTACGTCTATTGTGTTGCCATATTCACCCGCATTGAGTGCCGCCATGCACCGAACATACGGCGTATAGATGTGTATATGTATATACGTATATGCATATAATGTAAATACATAGATAGACATTGTGTGGACACAGAACTGTGACGCCCGATTGTAGATGGTTTCACACATATGTAGTCGTTACGGGTGGAATACATGTAATGCGACGTAGATCGTATTGTATACAGGCGGCAAGTGTATACGGGGCGTATGTACTCACATATGCATTTGCAAGGAAGGAGGACCAGCGATCCGTCTCTGTCTCCGTAACCGCTGCCTGCGAGCTTCTCCCTCCGTCCCTGTTGCGACTCTCCGCCGACCTACCGGCGACCGACGTCGAAACCACAATACGTGCGGCACAAGCTATAAGCCAGAACGAGCTCGCCCACCCTTTCCTCACCCTCGCCGGCCACCTTCGCCAACGAAACTGTACGGTCCAACGGCAATGATGATATCAAACGCAGTGATTGACGGGCAGCTTCGTACCACAATAATCTCGTTGGCTCATGCCTCGTTTTCTCGTCTTCCCTCCATCCTTCATCCACAACACGTTCTCGCCTTTTCTGTATTCATCATCGTCACAGTCATCCATCGAGGCGGTGCATCTACCGCTGGCACTTGTATAATTATCTTCCCTGCCAACGCATGGCTACTTTCCGATTTCCTGGACAGTTTTGTGCTGGCTCGTCGTCGGTGGTCCATTGCAGTCAGCAACATTGGTAACATCAGCTATGTCCGCTCGACAAATATCGTTCTGCGTAATTATAGGTCATCTGAATTCTTCGCGGACTTCGGAAACTCGATGGCGGGATTTGATGTCAGTTACTGTTCGTGAACATACCTACCAACTGGTAGCTGTTAGCCCGTTTCTGCGCTAAGTTCCGGAGATGATCAACATACGGAAACTCATTGCGCAACGAGTCACGTCGGATCTGGCCCGTAGTTCTATTCGTGTATACTACGTGGAAAGTCAATATGAATTCGGTGCATATATTCAGCGTGTATCCTTTACCGTGAGGTGACGGAGAACTGACAGAGCGCAATGGGATCAGGAGGGTGGATTCGACTGGGTAACTAGGCTCGCGGCTGGTAACCAACACCAGCAGACCTTGGTCGTAACGGAATTATGGATTGCGTTGTTCGTTTCCATGCAACAAAGGGTTTTCCGTTTGTGTCGGTCTGACCGATGACTATATGCCCCGACGTCAACGACTGCCGAAACCAACCATCGAACGTCCGGAGCTCGGCTCACAGGATGCCTATGAAACTGATTGCTGATTGGATTGGTGCGTGCATTTATGCACACGCTAAGTAACGGTACCAGGTATACGTTGTTTTCAATACCTGTATACCGTATACCTGTGCCAGCATAATAACCTTATGTCAGCGTGCAGTGTCTATGAGGCTCGAGATTAACGAGAATTGTCGGCGGCAGTATTGACAAGACCGTTGGTTTCACCCATAGCGAACGGTCTCTTGATTCCTCAGGGCATACGGTGCTGTTTTCCAGGATATCGCGACATCAAATTACGCCAAACATCATAATCCTTTACTGGTACTGCTTACACCTGGCACTGCTTACCCCTCTACGTATTGAATAAAACATCACGACCATTAACGGCCGGATTGCCTAAAACATTCAGACATTGCGAGTCTGCTATTACTCGAGCTGCACTTGAATGGCTCGGCCTATAACCAGATCTACGAATGCGAGCAACCAGTCTGGTTCATACTACGGAATATACGACGAATCGCGAGAGCTTTATGCCTATCCTTGATTACCGCTCATTGTACGGATATGCATACGCACGTATGCCGTATAATTCTACAAACATTGCCGGTGGCTTCATTAATTAAATTCCTACGTGAGAGAAATACGGACCGTGAAAACATTCCGGAATGGCAACTCGCTGTAAAGTACCGCGAACATGTTTGCAGCTGATATGCTTCCGAGATTGGCGATACGCACTTCCCGAGCCCGCGTCGCTTGATTCATATAGGACGGAAACTGTTACGAAGACGATGAAACCGCTTCCAGTTTCCAGACGCGACTTGGATGAAGCCATTGGGCACTGGAGCTTGGAGGGCTTTGGCGAACATAACTAGGAAGGCGACCAATGGTCGGGCAGTTGCACCGCGCACGTTTCATCCCGTGGCTGAAGGTTATTCCAGCGTCCCCAGGGTTTCACTGCCTGGTCCAGACCGTTGGCCACGTTATTGCTTTGAGCGTGTAACGCGCCACCGTACACATCGGGTCATCAACGCCGACGCCACGGAAAACTTAGAGGATGCTTTGGGCTCTCGTCCGCAAGCTACGAAGGGCATCCCCTTGCGAAAGTTCGAGCTGCAGCGAAAACGTCGGTAGTACAGCGGTACGCCGCAATTCCTACGAATTTGTTGCTGCCTTTGCCTTATCTGGCGCTAGGATCCTCCGTATCCGCGCTTCATGGATAATAAAGACGTTTATCGCCACTGTTACGGTTATTAGTCTTGCGGAGGGGCACAGGGTCGTTGGACCGCGAAGGCTACGTGGCATCGGACGTAGGTGTGTAGGTGTGTGACAGTATTTACATAGAAAAATGGTCTCGTGTATCGTGTATGGCTAGTGGCGGCGGTTTGCATGTTACCGTTTCCACTGCCGAAGGCGCACAAGAGAACTCAACCGCTTTACCCCAGGGCGTGCTGTACACCTAACTCCTCGCTCTCTGCCGGTATGCAAAATAATCTAACTTCGCAAAATTTTCATCCTGGTCTGGGGTACAACAAGCGGACTCGGAAGTGACTGTAAACGAGTCCCGCGAGGGGATTGGCCTTTCCGTTATGCGATATAATTTCTTCCCCCAGTATTGGATCGGCCGCTGTTTACCCTTTTCTATTTTCTGGACTGCACTATGTTTCCTTCCCTTCGATTTCCCAGGTGGGAGTTTGGTCTAGTTGGCGGTTACATCTCCAGCACTAGCGCGAGACCGGCCGGACGTCGGGGCTCGGCGCTTTCTCGATAAATAAAAATGAACGAACTGTCCAACATGTTGGCGATCGAAACTTTGAGGATGACACTGCCGGGAGGGATGAACAGGTCAATCGGAACTGTCGACGGAAGTGGAGTGCCGAAAACGTCCTCGCCTCGAGTCACCTGTTCAGCCGCATGTTTCGTTATGTCGCCCTGTTCGTCGGCACAGGAGCCAGCGAACCGGGCGAGCGGAGGATCATTGGTCGTTGCCGCGGTTGTTCCCGCGCGTCGGGGTCGTTCGAGAGTTTCGAGAGTTTCTCGAGTGGCCGAGAAACCGGAGGATACGGCAAGCACGGTGTGCCTCCGCGATACGCTCGAAACTCACGGTTCCCGGAGTGTTTGCATCTCTGTTTATACGTTATTAAGTAGCCGGGGGGGGGGGGGGGGGGGTGTACACGGACCGTCACTGTATTAAGTGTGCACGTGTGTAAGCACAGAGCACACATTGTACGAGCTACCTGTGGATATAGTACTCGAGGAACGATTGGGAAACGCAACTAGATAATTGATTGCTTTTGGTGTATCAGATTTTCGCGACATTGCAAACTCAAAACCCATCTTTTGATGGGAAAAGGTTGTTGAAAAATTCTGAAAAAATTCGTATATTTTGTCCAAAGGTGAATCTCTTGTATCGCAGAGAAAAAAAAAAGTTTTCCAATAGGGTAAACGTGGGGAATATGGCCCGGTCCATATATAATTGATTTACGTGTTAATTGAGGTGGGCCATATTCACCACTTTTACCCTATTCACATTATCGTTATAAACAGAAGTGTACAAGGCAAGTAACCACCATTTAAAAAAAAATTAAATAAATAAATGTAAGAAAATAAAACCCCACTGCATTGGGAGTATTGGTCGAGACTGTTGCATTTGTCGTAAGTAAACAGACCAGAAGCAGGACACGAGAGAGGCGTCGTATTATCGCAACGGCTAATTGTTACAAACTGTCCGTCCCTCACGATTCGATCGTTAATTCCAGCTACGTGTCGTCCATCGCGGCGCGACGGTCTCCTACTGTCGCTAGTATCGAGAGTATTGGCATCGACGGTGGACCATCGGCTCCCGATACTTGATCAGGGAATCTCATTCCCCGTTCCCTGCTATCCGCTCCTTCTCAATCTCGCACATTCGATGGCTCGCTCACCCTGATTACGCGAGTAAACCAGCTCTCGCGTCGGTTAAATTTATGTCGTCCCGGATCGAGAATCGGTATACGAGCTAGACTACGTGATTCCTAACGATACCGAGGTCCCGTTTTCAAACTAAAGGTTTTACACGACACGCGTTTCGAATAAAATACCACGAGAGCAGTGGAATAAATTTAAGCCCATCGCTGGATACGAGGCACGATAAATTTTCGCGAGATATGTTCGAAAAGCGTAACGCGAGTTATTTCGAACTGCGTTTCGCCCGAACGCATGAACGGCATTTGTAATCGAGTACCGAAGGTAATACTTAAAATACTGAAATTCAAATTAGATTTGATTTTCAGTAATTGCCATGCCGGAGCATGGGCAAATTTTCACAAGCTGATTTTTCTAATAAACTTTATAATTTTTCATAAATAAAATGCTTTGTGAAGCTTTAGCGAGGATATATCCGCTCCTTCAACGATTTAATAGGATGAAAATAAATAAAAGTGAAACGAGCTATTTTATTATGCACGGTGTCGAGGGAAGGGCGTCTCCAGTGAGCCGAAAATTTATTCGAACGAGGAATCCGTCCAAGTCGCGAAAAAAAGGACGATAACATTGATCGTTGGTTCATATTCAGCGCGGAATTCATTATTAATTTGATCGGCGCGCCTCGCGATAGCGTTGAGAAAAATATACGAGCGTCGCCCTCCTCCGGACGCTATTGCTCTACATATACCTTTTGTACTATATTAGATCTCGAAGCGCGCCACCGAGCGCGACATGACGGTAAGACGACGACATTTATATTCATAACCGAACCGGAACGGATGTTTCCCGTACCCCTCGACCGTTCCCGCCGTCAGCAATATTTACCCTCGACAAATATGACGCGAAAATCTTTCATCGAATCCTCGAATGCCTTCTTCCCTCCTTCCTGCTCTCCCCGTCGGGTTTTCCCGCTTTTGTTCTCTTTTTTTCTTTTTTCTTCCCGAGTCTCTCGTTCGCTTTCAACGACGAGACTCTCTCGTCTCTCATCGCTCGTCCCACATTCGCGAATGTTCGCCACAGTCTCTTCCGTCGCTCCACCGCGTGCTACCCACTGTCCCAGTGTATTGCACTCTCCAGGGACCTTCTCCGGGGAAGTAAAAGAATTTCTACAGCTGTCGATTTTCGCTAGCCCGACATCGGTAAACGCTTAGTGCGGTACACGAGTGCATACTCCGCGACCGCTATTTTTCTCCGCTCTCATTTTTTTTCCCCTGCAGCTAGGTAGATCGCGAATGCAAATCCCGAGGATAACTTCGTAATATCTTTTCGAGGAGATTTCGTGTCTCGAATATGATATTATAGGGGTAAAAGAGGGGAATATGGTCTTAATCGAGGTGGGCCATATTCACCACTTTTACCCTAACATTTTATAATTTTCTTATTTCATAATTTTTTGACGGGAACATTTTTCACCAACGTAATTTAAAGCGAACCGTAACGAAACACCAAGCACCCAAAAAAACGAATCGTCGGAGATAATAACCAAAAATAGTCGAAGTAAAAAAAATGTTAAAAATCCGCCGCGTCACGAGAACGTGGAGTTGCATTTTTTTTTTGGCTATTAAAGTTTTTAATCGTCGTCCCAAGAGGGTGAAGGGAGGGAGGCACTTGGCGCCGCAATAACTTTTAATTAGCGAATCCACCCTCGCTATCTCGGGGCCGGTTAGTGCCTTGAGCGACTTAACGGCGATTTTTACTCATTACGAGGAGAAGGGGGGGTGAGTCTCGGTGCGAACCGACGAGGGGATTCCCCGGGGTGCGTTGTAGCCGACTGGAAAGACGGAAAACTCTCCGGGGTCCACCTGCCGCGCACGATTTTCAGCCCGCCTTCTCAAGATACTCGTACATCCCCCCTCGAGTCTCGTTGTTGAATTCTCTTGCCGCATAATACCCCGAGCCACTTTGTAATGCAACTGTTTCTTAACTAGCATCGTTAAAAACTAAAGGGATAAGAGACAAACGGACAGGCGCACAAAGTCTTCACTCATTTCCTGTTCCCCTCGATTAATCTCGCGGGAAATTGAAAAAATTTACCGTGTTTTACTCACGCAGTTGCTCGGGCTATTACAAACTGGCATTGTACCGTTTTGCATTTTTTTTTACTCGGTATAAAACGTCCGACAACATTCTTTTTTAGACACAAAGAAAATCATAATAATTCTCAATAATAAATAATAAAATAAAATTACTCTGCAACTGTTTCTTAACTAGGATCCTTAAAAACTAATCGGATAAGAGACAGACGGACGGACTCGTTTCCTGTTCTCCTCGATTAATCTCGCGGGAAATTGGAAAAACTTACAGTTGCTCTGGCTATTACAAACTGGTAATGTACTGTTTTGCATTTTTTTACTCGGCATAAAAAGTCCGAAAGCATTTTTTCATACATACAAAAAAATCATAATTGTCGCAAGATGACATTCGATATATTCGCTATAACTGTGTCTCTTTTCCGGTAACAGTAATCAGATCAGGCAATAATAAATAATAAAATAAAATGACTCACCCTTCGACTGTTGCCGTCCTTGGGGTTGAGGTCCGATGCCACAGTTCCAAAGATTGTTGGCTGTAAGCAAAAAAACAACAACAAGATAAGTTATTAATTCAAGATATCGGTGTAAAGGTATCTCATAAATACATCTGTGATTAACAATGAAAATCAATTAACGCCAACCTCATCGGAGCAATGTATAAACCCAGTAGACTAATTGATTACAGTCCTAATCAAATTAATTTGTCCGAGTACGTAATTACCCCCTTCACGGGTATAATGAACAGTACTGCGGGGGACGAAACTCGAATGAAATTGACGTGAACGGTTTCGCTCCCGCCGATAATGCGAGTCTATGGTACAAACCACTGCGTCACGTAATTATTACAACGTCAAATAGGAACTGCAATAAATCCACGCAATACAGTCGATGGACAAACTGGTGAAAATCCCGGACAACCTTGTCGAGGTAAAAAAAAGTGGGTTTGCCAATGCGAGGCAGAGACGATTTTTAATATTTGTTATCATAACATTTATTCCACTCTATTAACTAAATTTTAGGATTCCGACGGAATGGAATCTGTTCCATTCCATGGGCTAAATTTTCTACCGTTTCAATTTTAGCTCATAAAATGGAATGTATTCGAACCGCTACAAAATAGCAACAACGCGGAGTCCTCTGTAGCCCGGTGTTCCGTTGTGACGATAAAGCCGCTCCGTCGGTCTCGAGTGCATCGATTGTCCCGGGTAATCGATCGATCCATCCAGTATCGTCTCTTCGCGAAGGCCCTCATACATCCGGTCACCCGCCGAGCACTTCGTTGTGTCGACGACGGCTCGGCAAACATTACCAATACGGCGAGACGATATCGAACTTAGACGAAACGGGGAAATCGATGATAATGGAATTAATGTGTTCATACTCCTATTGTTGAGCTTTATCAATGCTCATAGGGGTACGCCCTGTCGTCTAACCACGCAGCAAACTGTACGGAGATATATCGGCGTGCACCGTGTTGTATTCATTATTACTGAAATAAGGTCCAAACGTGCTCCGCATCGATTCGGACAATTAAAGACTATTCCACGGTCTCATCACATCATTAGCCCGGGGATGTTTAATTCTTGCGAAAATTGCGCAAATTTAAATGTCTTACAACCGAGCAAAGAAAATCGTAAAGAATAATCTTCACCGCTGAACTTGTATATATATATTTTTTTAATCTTCTTAATGAGAATAATTACGTTAGTGAGATAAAACATTAAAGAACTTTGATGGTCTTTCTTAGCTACGCTAGCAGTAAGTCGAGGGGGGGGGGGGGGCTTTTGCAGAGCTGCGTAGCAATATATATTCGCACCGTAAAGACTCGGAGGGCGGTTACGGAAATTAGAGCACTCAAAGTTCTTCTTCAGCCATGTGCCTCTGGATAATGTACACTCGGCCGTGTATACGTGTATTCGGAGGGAAAAAAATTATTCGCGCCGGGAGAGGGGGATGATGGAACGGGGGCGATGCATTTCGTCGTAAAAAGCGGGGAATTATGAAACTCGAAGCTCGTCGTAAAAGTCGCGAGAATCGTAAATCTCACGGTTGTGCTGTATAACGGACGACATTTCGTTTTTGACGAGGGTATGTTTGTGTATATATGTGTGTGCATTAGCCGGACCGCTCGGGCGTCAACTACCCCTGGCAGAACGATCGGTTCATCGACCGGCAAACCGCTGGTCCGGGATGAAATTAAAACAGCCCGACGGCTCGGTGATGCCGATCATAATTATGCATTAGAAATGTATCCGCGTATCAACTCTGGCAGTTCCATGGTTTACACGTACAGAGGGCCACAGCTTCGGCTTGCGTGACAACCCTGCCCCCCCCCCCCTCGCTGATATACGCGACGGCTCGTGCTGCTGCTGCAACTGCTGTCGATTATTCCACTCGCTTTTTTAACACGATTCGACACGCACCGCGACCGGCGGCAATTGACATATTTGACATTTATCGAGACTAAAGCGGAACGGGATACGACGAATATAGAACACACAATTTCCCTAATGGAAACGTCATCGAATCTTTTTTCCCCGAGGGATTAATTTTGGCGATTGAGGTTCAGGTGTTTGGGGAGGTGGAGAGATTTTGGTATCGAAAAATAATATGATTTTTCAGTATGCCACCTGGTCATTTTGAAAGGTTTGTAATTATTGAGGGAAAACCTACTCTGGACCAAATCGATGATTGAGAGGTAATTTTGATATTTTTTAATTGCTGCTTCATGGCGGAAGCTTTGTTTTTATGAATATTTCTTTGCATGGGTTATTATTTTTTTTTAGCTCATCAGTATATTCGATACCGATGCAATTAAATCGCTCGGTCGCCGGGATTTTTCCCGACGACGCAGCAGGGAACTTCAACGACACGATTTACGGTTTAAGCCGTTAAAAAAGTAAATCGCCGTCGGAGGATTTCTTCCCCTCCCCCCCCCCCCTCGCACATACCTCCTCGCCGGGCAATAAAGGCCTCTTATTTATCGTTAGACAACGATAAACCCCAGCGTGAAGTCGTTACGCCGCAGCGCGAAGCTCGGCTACAGTGTATCGTCGAGTCTTCCTAAGGAAACCTCGACGGTTATAATATATATATGTATATATTATATATTTTTCACCCTAGCTATAATTTTTTGCACGGTTACTGCCGATTGAGAATCTTTTGATAACTAACCCGAAAATTCATTTCTTTTTCGAGAACCTCGAGAACAATTTTGCAATTATCTCTGTGCAATTCGAGCTGCAGAACTCGGACAATTTTCTTTTCTTTTTTAATGCCAGACATTTCTTGATCCGAATTGGACGCATCGTCTTGCCAATTTCAAGACAAGTTCCAGTAATCTTCACAGACCGAATCGGAGAGGCGATGACAAACGCTGAATTACCGGTGCTACCGGAGAGGTACCTTGGCAATTTCGAGATTCCTCGGTGCCATCCAATGGGCAAAGGGTCGCTCTGCAGTCGGAGACACCGATGGTCAAATTTCAAAGAAAACGCGTCCGACTTCCGAGATGTTCGAATACCTTCAACGCTGCGCCGGTTATTCCAGTTTATTTTTCAACTGCGAGAGTCAATGAGTCTCTTCGAAGAATGCTTTGCAGCGAGGTACAAATTTTGCTCTGAAGAAAGAAGAAAAAAAGGTGCTCCAGATGCATCGAGTGCAATGTCAGGGGACAGATTAAGAACCCTCAGAATACTCAGGACAACCCTATAAAAAATCATCATAAAAAAATATAATGAAAAAATAATAATCAACAAATTATAATGAAAAAATTATAATTTCATATTTACTTCTAATCAGCCTGTACACGCAGGAGTCAATCTTTCTGAAATGGCTCCGGAGACCGGAGCATGTGCATCGATAAAGTGGTTACCGTCGTCGGAGATCCAATTTAATTTTTTCCGTCAGTGCGAAGGTAATGATCCGTTCGCTCGTTCCAATCTGACGTTCGATTTACGAAGAAGCTTCAAGGAGATCCGGCACTATTCCGAGACGTCGAAGCGTCGGTCGTCGCTCCCCACTTTGCGATAAGTCTTCGATATCGCCCACAGCCCGGGCACGTTATCGCGCGAATGGAAACACTTGTTCGTTCGCGAGGTTGTGATATAAATTTTACAGCAGCTCGCGCGTAATTTCACCGCGAACGACGAAATCCGCGGGTTAACATTATCGACGGGGCATTATGCCGTCGGACATCTCGACACGAAGGTTCGTCCCGCCTATTAACGGGGCGAAAGCACTGAACCCTTGGCCCATCTACCACGGAAGAGATGTACCTCTGCGTGTCCGGAATTATATGGGTTTCCGATAATATTGCACCGCCCCACCTATCGGAGCCTCCCGGTTCTACGCTGTTGGATTGCGAATTCGAGATCACTACAAAGTTGTACAGGCGGGCCGGACAGCGGACTTTAGTCTCGCTAATTGTTCGGTAGTAATAAATAATAAGTAAATTTATTGGCTCAACGAATGTTTATGGAAGATTCGTTGACTTCGCAACGAGCCCATCGTGAGCGACGGAAGAATTTCCCGACAAATTTTTCGATCGAGTATCGATAAAAGTCCGACGTTGAAGAATTCGCCACGGACACGCACCCTTGCGTAACCATAGTGGATCGCACGGGAAATCGAGGGACGATAACGCTGGGTGGGTTAATACTCTTACACAGTGAACATACACACAGTGTTTAACGTGCGTATAAACACGTATACATGGCACAGAGAGTGAGTGAAGCAAACAGGCAATACAGGAAGGTTAGGTGGCACGTATGGGCGGGGCAGAAACGAGGTTCGCCCGGGAACGATAAATCGGCCCCTCCACCTTCCGCACACGATCGGTACATATATGCACACACAGGTAGGTAACGTGTATACAGGCGCGGACGTGACCGAGATCAAAATGTCAATCAACGGGCTTAGTAACCACCTGTGTGTCGTCGTCGCGACCATCATCAGCCTGATAGTTGCGTCTTCTACGTTTCACCGAGTCCGCGCCAGTACCGATTCGTACGGTGAGATCATTAAACACAGTGCCGAAACACCCTCGCATCGTATAATTACCATCGAGTCTTAATTATTTAGAATTTTTCGACGAAACACCGTGCGATAAGTCTTATCAGCAAGCGAGAGGGTACAACATTTTTTTTTTGTTAATCCTCAAATACCGGCATTGACTTTCGAATAATCCAGATATCAAAATATAATCAACGATATGATTATAAACCGTGTAATACGTGACACAGATTTTGTGCTAAAAATTCATAAGCCAGACGTTCCGGTAAATTCGGTTAGATCGGAAAAGCGCCGAGAAGTGCTCGAAGTGAGCGTTAATCGTTGAAAACATGAATTTCCTGCCGACAACCCTACGCAGAGCTACACGCTGTTCGGATAAGATCGTTGAAAAGTGTCAGGACCACTGGGATGCGCGACATCGTCTTCGTCCCTCGCACAGAACCGTGTATCGCGTAGCTGGAGCTTTGGGTACGTCTTGGCGGCGAGGTACGGAGGATGTACGTGTATTTCGCCAACCACGAGACGGGAACCGGGTACTTCCGGGTGTACCGTTTTAACATCGTCGAGCGAACTGTCTATTGCCAGCAGCAGCCGCGGAGGCAGTACAACCGGCTGCAAATGACGAGAGAGCGAAGGCCCTGTTGAACGGATAGACGTGTACACGATCGATTCCAGACCAACCCTCCTGGATAAGCGGTGGTACCCGTACCGCTTTTCGAACATTCCTCCACGATCCGCACAGGGCAAAACCTGTTCGTTTCGGAAATCCTCGCCTGTCGTGCAGACATCCCGATGGTCTTACTGCCACGGTTCCTGCGGGTTTCGCCGGAAAACCCGACACGAACCTGCGGTGAACGAGACAAGCGGCAGAGCAGTTCTAAACTGTGCATGTACAGGTGAAAATAATAGAAACCGCGAAATGAGTTTCGAAAATCTGCTCCGTTTTTGTTGTCAATTAACGAGTCAAGGTTAGAGAAATTAAAAGAGGGCCTCATGGGGCTCTGCAATATTAGACAAAGAATAGATCACACTCGCCGCAACATCAAAAACGCATTTGAGACCACAAAAGTACGATAAAAAAATATATATATATTCATTGATCCTATGACAATGAAATTGGAAACCCGAGAAGTCTATCGGTAGCATCGATGGAGCGTATATTTCCAGCAAATAAATTAATCGCTGTAGGAGTCCCGCGAGCCGTTGGAATAAAAATCTGCCGGAGCGTCGAAGCGTTGCAACCAGCGGCAGCAGCAGCAGCAGGAGCAGCAGGATGATGCATTGGCGAGAACGATGGACACAATGGAGCGTGGAGTGCAATCTCTCTTTTAGGGCCACGAATAGAACAGGAAAAGTGTGTGGGTGGATGGAGTGGGGGTGGGGGGGGGGAGAGGAGTGTGTACGGACCGTTGCAGTGTGATGCAGTGGAGTGCAGCCGGCACAAGCGAAGCCTGCGGCAACGAATCGAAAGTAAACAACGCGTGGCTGCACATTCAACGACATATAGAATGTGCTGAGAGTATTGTACAGTATATTGCAGTAGCGTATGCGAGAGAGTGGAACACTAGCCCGGCGATTACTGCGCTTTTATCTATTCAATTACCGTTCGTGCTGCCCGTAGACAATTAAATATCGTTAAAGTACACTCGAGAGCGATCAGGCACAGCTTTGATGGTACTGCATCAACTATTTGTATGCGGTGTGGCGCCGTATTGGCTGCAGATCTATGGAATTAGGCCGACGGCCCGACCGACTATGAACCCCGGGCTTTGCTACCGGTTTTGTATTTATCATTTGTTGCAGTATAATCACCGTTCAATTTAAATAGTCGTATCCTGATAAGCCGCATCCCAGATTTCGTGTTTTAACCAGAGTACAATGAAACGGTTTTAACCATCAACAGAAAATGAACGAAAAGCCCCGGTTTCAAAAATTGGCGAAACTCCGACCGCAAACGAGTCCAACTTTCCGAATGTATCGGTCCCAAAACTCGACGGAACAATTAACTACTAGGTAAAGTCTGAAAAGCTAATGAAGATAGTAAGCATCGTACGAAGTGCCCGAACTTCGGACTCTACTTCAACATCAGGGTTCTCTTCGAGTGACTTCTCTGCCGTATTAACCGTCCAACTTCGCGTTTCTGGTCGTCCCTCTCGTCAGGTTGCCTCGTCACTCCTTATTTTTCGAAAAGGAAGCCGTCGTTACTTTCCGATAAGAAGCCGACAGGGATTAGGTGGAAGCTCGAGAGCACTTGCAGGCTACCGCGGTCCGTTCGAGCTGAACCGTGAGGGGCTGCGCCCCTCTCGGTTCACCCCGAACAGTCGCGAATGATGCGAGGGAGACAGGAAAACGTTTCAATTACAAGTTGCACTGCAGCGCAGCACGGTTGAAGTTTGTACTGCGGGAAAAGAAGAGAAATAAAAAAAAGGGCTGGCTGTCGAGTGTATCAATCACTCGAGAATGATTAGTTCGCGTGATGGACTACTGGGGCAGTTACTGACCGGCACTGGCCCGTACCATATATCGCCATGTGTCACCTATGTGTGTAGAATTTAATCAAATAGAACTACAGAGCGGCACTACTGCAACGAAATACAACACCTCGCAACCTCAAATCCAATCGCAAACTTTACCGTTATCCAGTTTAGTTTGTTAATTCCAATGCCCTACAATATCCACATTCGCATGCAATGGGTTTTATGTCTGATTTTACTGTACCATTTGCAGATTTCATTAATTCGAGGCAATACAAAAGGAACCTTGCGGTGTCGAAGTTCAGGGAACATCCGCACTGGCTGCCGAATTACACTTGGAAGCCCCCCGAGAAGTTCTACGGACCCAGGTACTCCGGTAGAAGCGGATACTTTAAGTTAGACAGAAGTGGTGTTGTTAAATTAAATGAGTAAAGTTACAAAGAGGGGTGATGTTTATGCAGGAAACGACCGCCGTGGGAGATGGACGAAGTACCCGAGACGACGGCCGAACGGAAGGAAAGGGAGGAACGCGAGGAATGGGAGAAAAAAATGCGCGAAGTGACCAGGCGGGAAAGAGAAAAATGGAAAATGTACGAAACCAACGATCGATCGGAGACTCCATCTTCAGGACAAATTTTCATGCCGTTAGATGACGATGGGGAATCGTCGGCTAGTAGGGAAAACCGCGAAAACGAATCTTCACGAGCCAATTACTCCAGTACAAGAGAACCATTACAAAACGAATCAACAGAAAGAAAAGAAGAGGTAGAGGAGGCATTAACCGAAGCTCCGACTGAATGGAAAAAAGGTTTGCATAACGGTAGATGGGGTATGAGCGTCATAGAGCCTCCAGAGTTATTCAAGAATACACCAACTCCACAAAAATCATCCTTAATGAACCGAACAGACAAACGGACCACGCTTCCGACAACGTCTTTCAACGGGCGTTGGGGAATGAGCATTAAAGAGGCACCAAGAGATTTCCTCAAGGAAGTGCCAGTGCCTAATCCGGGAAGTTCAGACATTCCAATGATGCAAGATTTAGTCCCGACAGGCAACGAGGCTAACGGGACCACAGGGACCGAAGAAGAAGCAAGACTTCCAAAAAGCGTTTCTAATGGTAGTCGGGCAGAGGAGGTTGAGGAACCATCGGAGGAAGCATTCTCAAGTGACACATCAGCGTTGTCTAGGGAACAGACGAATGATCGTTCGACAGTTCGGCGATCAAACGTTTTGGGACAATCAATAGACCCAAGCGAATCGGGTGAGGAAGCAGTGGCTCCGACAACATTTCCAAGCGGTCGTTGGGGCATGAGCGCGAAAGGGGTCCCGAAAGAGTTCCTGAAAGAGATGTCGAGAAGGTCTCGACCTCCGGGGAGTTCCGGTAGAGTGTGGACGGATCGAACACCGGCGGGGAATATAAAAATCCATGCTGGACAGAAAGACGGAGGGAAAACGGAGAACGTACCAACGGGAACGGCAGCAACGAAACTTTCGAACGGCTCACCGAGTGGTCGATGGGCCACGGGTGTGGGCACCCTGCCTGGGGACTTCCTGAGGGAAATTCCGAAACGTGGTCCCACGAGACTTCCGGGAGTCTACAGACCCAGAACTATACATCAACTTGTAGACGCGAACGCCGGGAACAATCCTTTATCAGGGACATTGATGCTTTCGACAACACCAGGAACACCAAATGGCAAAATATTTTTAACCCCGTACCTCAATATAAACATACCTCTTTACCTCGTTGTTGTACCTCTTTAACAAGTTCGAGACTGCGTATCCGTATTGTATGTTTAAAAAAATGAAATTTTGATCCAATAAAAGAATCTTGCAGTGTTCGAGGTATTTCAAAGGTTTAATCGGATCGATAAGTGATCCATATTTGAATGAAGGTACTCTGACACAAACAGAAGTTCATGTTTTGCCTTTCTGTGATGGAAACATCGCCCAAACTGTCAGACCCACGAAAAGTTGGGTAAACCTTTAGCGCGGCGAATGTTACGCGAAGCCGAAAGCTGGGCTTAAGCTAGCCGCGAAAGGCTTGAGGTGGACATTAGAGCCGTGAATATGTAATTCGAAAATTCAACGCTGCTTAATCCGGGTACTTCGGAGTGTGCAAGAACCACATTCGCGCAACCAGCATGTACTCGAGTGGTGAGCGGGGCACATTTCATTTCATTGTTCTTCCAGCAGGAGTACTGCTTACTCTAATCCCCGAGAATTACCGGTATAATAAACCGTTCCATTATCATGTCACGCAGTTCTTTTTCTCCGCATAATAAGGGGAAATTATGAAGATGCGGTGGCCGAATGCCCGGTGTGGAAACAGTGCTGAAAACGTCGGTGACAGGAGCGGAATCTAGAATTTTATCTATTATTATCTTCAAATGCCATTTTGCTATGATTTATGTACATTTGCATATAATGTTTCCAACAAGGTTCTTCCAAATGTAAATGGCGATGCCGAGAAGCTTTTGTACGAGGAAAACTTCTTGATATCGACTGGCGGACCGATTGTCACGCCCGATAAATCTTTGCCAGCAAATCGATTGGCTCGCAATCTTTGCACCGCGTGAAATAATATTATTCGCCGTCGAGCGTTACTCAATGGGTCGCGATAATTTCAATGCCGTTGGCAATACGAGAACGGAAATGAACACGGCATTCGATGATTGTCCGTACAATATGAATTCCCCTATCCTACGACCTTCCCATGTTTTTAAAATTTTATTTTATTCATGTAAAAAATACGTGTAACTTTTATTTTGTAATTTTAAAAGATATAATCAAAATACAAAAATTGGTTTTGAACAAAATCAAAATAGCGGCGTGCCTCGCCAACGCCGCTAGAGAATCGAAAGATCCGTTTCTGGAACTCTCGATTAAAAAGAAAACGTTGCCAGCGGATATTTTCGACTCGATGAACAAACCACGCGTGATCAAGCTCGACGGAACGGTTAAGCATAATAGCGGCGCATGCAGCCTGGCGATTCGGCGTTTGTGCGAGCGTCGATTGCCGATCGCGGCATACAAGGTGAAATCTAGCTCGAGTGGAAACTCAACTCGTTTGGAAGAAATATTCGGCATAGAAGAGGTACACACGATTTTTTTTTCTATTCCAACCCTCCCTGCGAACAATTGCCATTGTGAGAGGATCTCACGGTGCAAAGAAGTATATTCGAAAAATTCACAGGGACCGAGCGAAATCGATGAAAAAAATTAAACTGCAATACGGGGACCATTGTCTCCTGGGATTATTCAGCATAATACGTCTGCCATCGAACAAGCTTTCCGATAGAGCGAGAATCGGGTCCGAATCGCGGAACATCGACAAATATAATCTTCGAAAACTCGAGATTATACACGGTACAGAGTGCATCGCTGCAGCGACGAATCTTCTTCGGATTTCGCCGTTCGCCAACTACGAGAATGATGACGGAAGTAATCGCGTCATGCGCGATAGAAAGCGCCATCCAGACTCAATGGTCAATTCCTCGAAAAAATGTATGAATCGGCAAAATTGGGTTACGGTAAAAGTGGTGAATATGGCCCAGGCTGATAGGGACAAGAATCGATTATACACGAACCGGTCCATATTTCCCATTTTACCCTACATATAAAATAAATTACCTAACGCAATTTTTTCACCTGGGGACTTTCGTGGTGCCCGAAGAGTTTCCCACGAGACATGCTCGTCCATGAGCTCGTGAAACTGACGGAAAGAGTGTCAAAATTATCAGCGAAGAAAAATCCAATTACCGGAAAGGTGGTAAAAATCACGTAAAGACGCGATATCTCGGGCAAATCGATTTCGAGGAGATGAGTACAAGGGACGGTCGTACGTGCCTGAGGGTTGTCTCTGATTCGCTGGATACAAAGGTCGAGAAACATGGAGGTATATAGGGTAAGAAGAGCGAGGCACTACGCGGTTCCTCCGTCGATGAGGAACGATCTGGCGTGGCCCTTCGTAAGTGGGAATTCCACGGTAACGTCAATTTAATCTCCGGCAGTAAAGGCGATCGTTAAATCTCGAAAGTTTCAGTACGCGAGGTCAGTCGAAAAAACTGGCCGAACAGGACGGAACGGAGTGCGCCGAGGCGATTTACGAGTTTGCGAGAAGATGAACTACGAGTCGCAGTCCAAGGTTTCGATAACGAGGTGGGCCTATCTGCGACTCGATTCGAAAGTCGATGGAAAAGTACGGCGGGGGGGGGGGGGGGGGGGGGGGGGGGGGGGTTAATCGATTCTCGATATCGACGTGGCGTCGAGCGACCTACAATTTTCCATGAACGAAATGTGATGTAACGGGACAGACCCCCCCCCCCCTTGCAGAGTCTGGCACTTTGCCGCTAGATGGCCGGCTGGCGTCCGCTTCTCGCAAGCGAGACGGCCCCAGGATGGCTATAAAGACTCGGCCTGTCCTCTCCTCGAGGTTCTCTATCATTCCAATACCAAATCTCCCGATATTGAACCACTCCTAAAGTCGCTGTGCGGTTGAAGAGCCAGCGCAATTTTATTTGAATAATGCTTCTGAATTTAATTCAGAAGCATTCCACTGAGCACTAGCTCTCGCTTTATTGCAAAGGGAGAGTTAGAATGCTTCTTCGGTGGGGAGGCGTCTCGTTTGACACGCTATTGTCTCATTGCGAGTCGATCCTCCTTTTTGGAGAGTGCGTTAATTAACGCTATCGTCTCGTTAGAGTCGATCCTCCTTATGGAGAGTGCGTAAGCCAAACGTGGACCTCTCTTCATTCGACCCCTCCGCTCGGAGAAAAGAATGAGGGAGTGAAGCACCCATTTTTGAGACTCCTATCCGGTGAGCAAGGATAGTATTTAGTCTTGAACGTCGGGTCGATCTGACGATCCCCGGATTGCAAGACTAAAGAATTCCACAATCCTTTCCCCCACACAATATCCAGCCGGTCCAGTACACGAACTCTTTCCTTCCATTCGGAAGAAGACGATCTAAAAAATCGTGAGTTCGATATTTCGGCTAGCCCGGAATATCGAAACGTTTCAGTATATGCGAAAGTATTTTATCAACAGTATTGGGGGGAAAAATTGTTTGATTTAAATAATAACAAAACAATAACAATTACGGTTATTCCGTCATCCTGCGCGATGGCTTTCCAAAATGTTCACCAGAATCCTGCTGGTCTTCCGTACACTTCGGATTTATCTTCGCGTCCGAAGGAACAACTTCGTGCCAGTTCAGCCACACGCGGTAATTTTTTTTTATCTTTAATTTCTTCGTTAACCAACGGTAGAATCGAGTCTCCAACGAAATTACAAAGGAACAAAGGGGACCGCGAGAAAATTATAGAGGACACGGCGTGGACCCCGAGTCGTTAACCACTTCGACGCGTTAATTGGACAATCGTTGGGAGATTCGACCCGTATGGGGTCCGTTTGTGCTTGCCGGTCGTGTTTAAACTTTTGGCAAGCCCGATGCACGAGAATCGTATTTTGGCGGCAAAAAATATTGCTCCTTGGTCTTAAATTTTGTATGGGTTAAAGAAATGAGCCTTTGAAGACCTATTTCAAGATATCCATAATTTTTTATATAATAACTCTCTTGGCTTGCCAGTTTCATCCTGTACCCCTTATATATTTATTCAACCCGTTCATGTTTACCGGAGGTTTACACCACCTTAATGAATTATCGTAAATTTGGTCCGCAGTACCCGGCTAAAAAAATGCTCCGGCAGTGAGCGTGTAAAATGACAATATCGAAGCATTAACGAAGCATTTCCATACGTTCGTATTTTCCGGAGGTTTACACCACCTTAATGAATGATCGTAAATTTGGTCAGCAGTGCCCGGACAAAAAATGCTCCGGCAGCGAACGTGCAAATAACAATATCGAAGCATTATACATAACTCCGAAAGACTGAGTAAAGTCCCCGATTCATACGTCCCTTAAGCCCCTGTCCTCGCGGCAATATAGCGGAGCGTCGTTCGCTTCGGTGACATCGCCGTATCAACAAACATGCGCGCCGATATATCTTGTCCGGTATTTCAGATGCAAATGAGAGAGCGCTAGACACCGAGATCGAGTTGCAGCACACGTGTGTACTATCTGTGTTATGAAAGCATCGTGGATTCGCATAAATCGTCGCAATTGTGCATCACAGATCGGCTTGCTCTACAGCTTATTCCGGACTTAGTCCGCGCGATACTCTACATATTGCGTACACAAGGTACAAACATTATAACACCGTTTTCGAGGTGTATTATGCCCGTTCTCCAACGCAGTGAGCTTTTGTATCATACAAAAGTACTAAAAGGCATGTAAAAAAAAAAATACGAAACATAAAAAAACATTAAGATCAGCACCGTTTTTTATGCTCTTTAAAATTTACGTTCGATTGAAATCGAGTTCGAAGTTCGGCGATTCAAAATTGACCCCGCGGCCGTCGCGTGTACGATGGAAACACGTGAATAAAAAGAAATCACCTCGATAACGAGACAAGTTGGAATGGACGATAATAAAAAAAAAGAATAAAAATAATAACGATAAAATTTCCGATATGTCGAAAATGACCCGGTGCGCGTGTGTTCGAAAAGCTCTCCACGCACGCAACCGAAACAACGAAAGTATAATCACACGGCGCGGCCAATATTCCGAACATATTCGCGATGTAATCCTCGCGGACATTGGATAGCGAATATCGTTACAATGTACGTTGTGTACGAGGGTACACGAAAGTGCGGTATGAAATTGGTATTCCCGTGTTTCCCGGCAGGAATATGCAGCTGTATCGACCGGTAATATCAGCGGAATAACACGCCTATCACGGAACTTTTCGAATCCGGTACTGATGTTTGTTATTTATGTTTGCGAATAAACTACCGCTCGTGTTTTTTTTTTTCCACCGTCGCTCGTCGCACGGGCTTTTCGATAATAATACGGAGTGGCGAGATTGGTGAACGGACACAAATACTCGTTTTTATTGCTTTTGCAAATAATACGACTCGGCACTGTAAATTACAAACTTTACTTCCAAACCAGTCAAAAAAATTATATACGTTGGATTTTCAGCAATGTGCGGTCGATCTATATATCGTGCCGCGCATCAAATTTCACGGATTTTCAGTCAATAGCCTTACAACAATATAAAATGAACAAACGTGTTTTTAGAATATTTACGACGCATCTAAAAATTAGTAATATTTGCAGGGCTCAATGTGAAAGCGATTTCTCGCACCACCACGTCGCTAAATTCGATCAGTTTTAGCGGCTTTCTGTTTACCGTGGGGTAGCCTCTATATGGATGTTGTCAATTACTCCAATAATACGGAGATCGGATCAAACATTCAATCGGCAGAATTTCGAATGTACGGTCTGACGGGAATACGATATTTACAACATATCGAATGTCGGACGGGGATGCACTCTAGTTGATTAACAATTACGACAGCATTTTTTTAAGTTGCTACAATGAAAATACTCGTACGTTTGCGGTATAATTCATAATAATTCTTTTGCTCACCTGGTCAAAAAATAAAAATAAAACACGCTGGCAAAAAAAACCTTAAACGGATGCTAAACAAATATGAGTGCAAGAGACAGAGTAAAAATTTTGAATCCATTTTTCACTGAAACGACTCTATAGAATTAAAAATGATTTGCGGGGCGCACTGCGTTAATCAAATACGCAGTGCGCGTCGCGATTCGTTTTTTATTTTATAAAACCGTTCGGGAGAAAAATGTTTTCAAAATATTTTCAGGTAACGTTGATCCTCAGCCACACCTGAATGTCGAACCCAAAAAATGTAGCCCTTTTAAAAAATTAATAAAAATAAATCAATAAAAAGTACCAATCAACGTGAATATCGAGTATCAATAACTGGTGAATGGGATTAAATTTGTTCCGCCAAAGCATTGAATAATTATCGGAAGGTTGCAGAGAGTGCACGATGCATGTGAGGGGGGAGGGGGATCGGCTCATAGAACAGGAGGAATATCGCGTTAATTGGATGAATCGTTTAATTGCAGTTTGCGAATGATTGGCGAACGACGATGACGAAATGTGCATTACGATCGAAACATAATGTTCGGATCGTTATAGAATCGGTTGCCTGGGCCACACGAGGAAAGTTCGGAGCAGAGCGAATCCAGGATGCGCTTGGTCAATCCCTATTCACGGATATTGGGTTATTCGACGGCTGTGTGTGCACCGATTCCTCTGCAGCGACACACGCGACAAACGCGTGCCATCCTGTGTTGACGATACGCTCACACGTTTATCGTAAATACCCTGCAGCGCGGCATCGGTACGATGGATTCGATCGATCAGCCGCCGACACACCAATTTCATGCGAACAGTACACTTGCGAACTTGTCGAAAGCCTTATTACGTACTATATATGAGCCGGCGGGACACCAACGATCGTTTCGTTTTCAGCACGAGGTGACGATTGACGACGGTCGGTTCCATCGGATTCGATAATCGGTCAAAATCCGTACATCGATTTTGCTCTTAGTTATATTTTTGATTTTAGATTTTTCAATGTTTTTGCAGAAGTTCGTTCTCGGTTGCATATGTTTGTCGATTTGGCCCTTCGGTAAGTTGAAATCGGATAAAAACGTGTACATTTATGTTTTTATATGGAAGGAATTTTTTTGTTCCGAAAGTGATGTACATTCAAAATAAATAAGTAAATTTGCAAAATAAGATTTTTTGATAGTGTTAAGGTGCCAAAGCGATGCCTCGTTCGAGATGAGAGAATCGAATCTGTCCCAGCCAGGCGCCGGATTTGAGGCCAGGCGATTCGTTGAGGATGGGATCGGCGACGTTAAACTCATGCTAGACAATCGGGACATGGCTGCGACGGATTATCAGAAATTCGATATCGACTGGCAACGTCTCGCTCGGGATATCGATTCCGTCGAGAGCAACGTCAACGTTAACGTGAACAGCCTCACCTCCTCGGGGCTCCCTTGGAATATGGCAAGTTTCACAATACGCAAGATGTTGTTTTTAATATTTGTACAAGGACACGGTGAAACCATATGGCAGGTTGACGAAACGTTGATCGTAGCTTCATTTTATGAATTCATTTAACAAGAATCGAACGTTTTTAAAAGATTTACGAATATAATTTTTTTTATTGGGACGTAAAACGGGTTGTTCGATTGATATACTGTTAATTTTTCAGCAACGATCGATGCGAGTAAATCGCCTACCGCAATCTCCCACCTTCGGCCGAAACCGTAAAAACAGAGTAGATCGGATTATGCGGTTGATTCACCAGATGCCGAACTCGAACTTTGACTACAATCACGCTCATCCCGATGATCATGCGAGACTCAGAAGAAAAAGGAACTCGAGAGTCAAGACTCTGGTGAGTCATTATATTTTTTAATGATATAAAATATAATTGAAAAATAAAATTGTGCAAACATTTTGCGATAATGGCATCTTTTTGATAGAGGGTCGCGCCGGAAGAGGATAGCGAGGAAATGCTGCCGGAACTGCCAACCGACAGTACGGGCAACCAGTGCGAGCCGATCGTGCACAAAGTCGTCGAATACCTGCGACTCGTGGAAAACAATCTGAGGAACCTGGAAAACGATCTGTGGTCTTTCCTTGGAGAACCGAATTACAATTTCGCATAAATTTTCCAACATGAGTAAAGTATTTGACCATTCCGAGCACAAGCTTCACCATCTTCTTTTTCTTTTAATCGACACCTAAATTTTGGTGACATGTGATTTTTGACGACGTCATTGACGATTCGATCCGACCGAGTGCCAGACCCATCCCGGAAACGCAATTACATCTAGGACGATAATACGTACCGTCGAAATAGCCCAGTGTCGCAGATCCACTTGCTCTAATCACATCTGGCAGACTATCGATCCCCATAAACTGTCCGCCCAGGTCTGACGTAATTTCGCGCCGTTACGGCGTCACGATAATGAGGAAGTCGCCAGTGAGTGGTGGCGACGGCGTCTACGGATGTTGGCAGTACGCGGCGAATCGTCATCTTCCCCCGGTTCACCGATTCGTGAAGTCTCCTGGAGATTCGAATCTTTCGCGAATGCGGAGAATTTCAAACCATTTGCCAACCTTCCAACCTTTGGGACGTCGCTTGTCCCATCGAATCTTTCTGATACCCGTTACAGTGACACCTTTTGGGTGAGCTATTGATTCGGAGATGCTACTTCCAAGGGTTCAGATATGACTCGCTAGATACAGTTGCGTTCCATAAAATTTATTCCACCCCGCCCAACGAGAGTCCCTCGGAAACTATCGTATAATTGCAGCTACGTGAGCCCTATTCTCAGGAAATTTGTGTTCGTCGAGCCGATCTTCGTCGTCACTTCGACATCAGTTTGAACCTCTCTAATATCCTCCTCCATTATCCATTCGAGATTAATCCAACTCGCGGATACGCATACCGCGAATGCTCTCATCAAACTCGTTCGGCAGGCCACGAATGGTCTCGAGGATGTCGAGTGATTCACAGAGTGACGAGATTCTATCGGTTATCAATTACGAATCACCTGCAACGTCCATCTGACGAGGTCCGTAAGAGAAATACGGCGTTGTCGGGTTTGGCTAACGACTCTGCTAAATCGGTACCCACCGGAGTGCGAATATATACGCGATTCAACGGTAAAATGCAAAGACGGATCGTCAGGGTTGAATCGGTTCGTTTGCGAACTAAGGTAATATTCCCGACCCATTACGGTGAGGAGGCCACCGTTTTCGTCTCGTCGTTTCTTTACGCAGTCGCGTCAATTTAATGCTCTAAACGTCTCTTTCGTCCGCTCTCTCGGCTTTTCCCCTCCGGCTCTCACTTTCTCATTCTCCTGAGATGTTCGCGAACTGAGCACAATCGGTGTTCCAGCTACGTAAAGCACTGTTTCCACGAGTTCGCGTCTAATCGCTTCGAGTGGTTCCGCGAACGCGAGTAGCTCACTGCGGCAGTATATAGATGCACTCGAGTGGGATTATATACCGTTACGCTGAAAGTTAAAGGTGCACCGCTTTTCTCTCTCTACACTTCACTACATCCGGGAAATAAGATTGAGTTCTCCTTGGGAGACGAAACGTTTATCGGATCAGCGGGGAATCTTCGGAAAGTCCGATTAAGTCTCGGATTGAAGTGGCTTTAAGTACAATTTTTGTCGTTTACTGTCAATGTATAAAAATCGGCTTTTCGTTACCAAAACTCATTAATCTCCAGATCGATGCCAGCTTCGTCCGTAAAGTTACCCCGGGCGTAGGCCGGTGGGGCACTGATCGGGAAACCTCGATGGAAATGGCATCACCTGCGGCGTCGCGCACTCGAGTGCGGCTTGAATCTCCCCGGCCAGAACGAAATAACGATAACTATAAATAACCGATATAATAATAATAAGCTTTTCCAGTTATTGTCAGAGAAAGAAAAATTGACTTTGCCAATACTGTAGCTATTACATATATATATATATATATATATATATATATATATATACATATGTTCCTCATATATGTTTATATATACTTTTATTTTAGTGATGGTGAAGCTTTGTGGCGCCCGAATCCAACGGTTCAAGCGGGGTTCGAGCTGGAAAAGAAGCTTTTAGTCAACGAGCATCCGCGCCGTTTTTCTTTCCGTTGTTACAAGGCTAATGCTTCCTTCTCCACTATTCTCCGGAAATTCCGCTTGCGAACACGCTCACCTATTATTCGTCCGGGAAATCTTTACTTCCCTCTACTTTTTCGGGTAAGTTAAAGCTTTTTTTAGGTTTTACTTTTGACCTGTTTCAATCACAGCTCGCCGTTCGAATGCGCTGCCCGAGACGAATGACCACGTCGGGAGTACAGACAGCGCAGTCGATATACCGCTGCAATTTTTTCAACCGAAAATGGATTCATATTCTTGGGAGACTACCGATGCTTCAGATTATATGATATCATGGAGCCGCGAAAAGCGTCGAAGTCAGTTTTTATTACTGCTGTCGGTAAAAAAAATTGTAATGAATTTTTTTTCGATGATGCTGACCAAAAACCCACGACCAGAAGCAAATTCTGAAATGAACCACAAGAGTCTAATTTTGACAATGAATGATCTGCACTGTTAAGAAAATCAATTACAGTTTTCGCTACCGGTCGGCAACTAAAAAAGGCAAATCTTTAAGACTCACCCACAGCACGTAGGCAAGAACCCCAGTGACGAAGGCTATCATCAGACCGTACGCAGTCGGCAACGCCTCCGCCTCGCTCTCACCCTGACCCATATTTTATTCTTTCGAATTTCCTGTTTTCCTCTTTTGCTTCTGGACGCTCCGATCGCGGCTGATAAATACGGATACCGAATCGGCCGGGGGCCGGCGATGCGAGTTAGCACGCGTGAAATCAGGCGATCTCACTGGATTTCCGGGACGATGGGTGAGGGTGTAAATTCCGGGAAAAGGGGGGTGAATTGTGTAAATTTATCGAGCTGCGCTTTCTCGACGCTATCCACTGCAACGGCTCGTCACGGTTCCCATCGGCACGCGTTTCCGGCGAACACCCGACTATCACCTCCGCACTGTATACGTGCGTGTACTACGTTATAGCTTTGCGCACAAGCTTTAACAAGTTAGTATCGTAGGCTGGATGTACGAGCGATGCGCCCGGATGTCTCGTAACGCAGCCAGCGAATTGTGAATTGCTGTGATATGCACTACCGTCGCAAGCGAATCGTCGAGAGGATACTAATTCGATTCAGCCCGCCGATTATCGAGTTAAATTATAATTTATCATCCCGTTACGTGTCCACTGAAATATGGAAAATTTGCGTGCCTAACGAGGAAATTCACGGCTCGTTCGCTGTTCTCGTCGATTCGATTGGCTGACAAGTTCGACACCGTTTCACGCATCGGGGGCATTACTGGACGGGCGATTATCGATGAGGAGGACGATTAAAAATTAAACACTCAATATTACAGTCCACGAATAGACAGTCGTTTTTTCGTTCACGAAAAATTGAAGATGAGAGAATACTTTTCGACAATAAATCCTTTTTATTAGTCACTTCAACGTTCTTCATGTTTGGAATTTCGATGTACAGTGAAATTAATATTTCATGACGATAAACTTAAAAATTGCGCGAAAAGCGAGTTTTTTCGCTCTAAATACTCGTCACGAATGCACTTTGCTTGTCCGGCACGGATAACCACCGGTGGTTTCCCGCGTTATTTGTCACTTTCCCGGCTCGTTTAATTTTCATGAGGACACAAATGTTTTGGACCGCAAAGTGGATCCTTTCATCGAAGATCGTCGACACATCTTGCAATTTAAATTAATTAAAAAAAATAACGAAAAACATTTAAATTTTTTTTACTACTGTTATTATCCGTAAAGTTTGGGATAGATTCGTGAATTCGGCTGAGGTCTCGGCGGTCCGGCACGGTAATCGACGAGCTGGGAAGCTACTGGACGTCGGTGAAAACTAAAGATGTTGCTATTTTTACACTTTGGCGTTGCTGCCCGAGGCCAAAGGGTCTTCGGGGTTTGGGCTCTTTGACTCTAGTGGCCGCGCCATTTCATTACCCGCCTATCGATCTACAATTCGGCCGCAGTCGCGACGGCAGTTTCGCGGCTTCTCGGATACCCCGAAAAGCTTAAAGACGACGCCCGAGATTCGCCGGTGCGGCGAAACGAATTGCGTTTCCGGGTACCAGCGGCGTTACACTGCTCGCTCTCGGATACGATTTCTGCAGCTGGTTCCTAGTCGCGGAGACGGACAGCCGCCTTCTCACTCGTGCTCGAGCGAAACTCGCCCTGCAACGCGGAAACCCGCTTATAAATAGTACCAGTGGTCTCTAGTAACGAGAACCCTGAGGCAGACCGAGACGTAATATGGACGAACAGGTTTACTCGGCTGTACGAGCTATTTGTGCGTCTCTAATCTTGACACTCCAGGCGATGTATATTCGCTATAAACGCGATAACAGTGGAGCCCAAAATTTGTCGAACTGTCCTCTTTTACGTAGCTCGGGCAGACGCGTCGGTAACTAAGATACATATTTTTTAATTATTTCTTTTACCTATATGTAACGAATATATTCATAAAAAAAATTTCGTTACAAAAAATAATTGACCCATGAAAGATCGCCATGTTCGATCGGTTTTCGATCAGTGTCCTCGTAGAGGCCAAGAGTCGTAAAGTTTTATTTATTTTGTAATTCTTTTTTACATCCTACTTTTGCACCTATATATTTTTCACGGGAGTTATAAAATTTCGAGTATCATAAAGACGGGACGAATGGAGAAAACGAATGGGCTACACGAGTGGTCCCGCGGAGGATATAGTATCCACCGCGCTCCGGCGGTTCGGTTTATATCGCGCGATAGTCGACTCTGTGCCGTGCATAAAATGCAATTTGGTGGGTGTCAGGTGGGGAAACGGCGCCTCCTACCGACTGCCCTGTTACGAAATTTAATTGAATTTATCGATCGGTTTTCGGATTCTCCATTTACCGTGAGCTGTACCGGGGTCCTCGGGCTGAACTCTCCGTGTTGAGGCGCCGCTGGCTCTCCCGGCAACCGAAAGCATCAGCAGAAGCACCGGGCCAAACCGGGATGGCCCTCAGCCTCGGCTTTGGCGACCGTTACGCGAATATATGGAATCTCGAGTAGCGTGGAATGGACCACCGACGTTAATCGATTCCCTTAAACGTTATCCACCCCCTAGCTTGTCCGTTCGTTTAACATCAACGTCCGCGATACGGAGCAACTCCGGATGTACCTACATTTGCAACGGATCGAGGCACGTTCACAAAAAAACGGATTCCAATTCCTCACCGATCGATAATCGAAAGTTAGATTCATTTTCAAGTGATTCAAACGATTTATACATCATCAATTTTATAATAATTTTACCAAAAAAGATCTTAACTGTTTATGAACATTTTTATCCGAAGTAGCCAAAAGTAAATTGATGCAAATAACGATTAAAATTTTTCGGGTAGACCGGAGGTCAATTTTTATGCGAGATATCTGGCGACTACGATAAATCTATGACGTTATTATAATGCGATTTATGTATTTCTCGTACCGACGAAATATTTCATTTCTCTCCGTCCCCTCGATATATCGTTGAATTACCGGATTGAATGGTGCACATGTGGGCGGTTACGTACACGTGTATGGTAAAAGTTGAAACGGTAGTTCGCTCTTCAGCTGGGTCGTGGGCCGTAAGGTTCGCCCGTGCGGGCGCGAACCGTCGAAGGAAAATTGATGGAAGGGTGGATGGGCGGGCATTCCCGCGGTGAAGGCGCCGATGTTGGATGCAGGGCTTTACATACTTATGTACGTGCCAGGATGAATGGCAAGGCGGAACACGGTGTGAGGATTCGTGACTGGAAGGCGTACGTAACGGGCGTGTCGAGATGTCTGAGGAAGGGACGCCCACGGTCTTCCGAGCAGCGACAGAAATCCTAATATGACGTGGGAATCTGGCGTAGGCTGATCACGTTTCTTCAACCCTTCGTGATTCCGTCACTTAGAAATTCCCGATCCTGCGCCATGTGTGTTCTCCACATTACGACTTCGGACGTCTCCGCAGGTTTCCAAGTCATTTTTACCACGGGAGAAAGCTTGCCCTGCTCGAAGGCTGATACCCTAATTGGGTATTCAGATCCCTGTAGGTTCTGGATTAACTCTCGAGCAGCCAAATTTCATGCGGGATTTTGATGGATTTCCAGGGACGAGGGAAAATTACGAGACCGGCGGACTCAGTTAGGTTTAATTGGATGGCTGCCCAATGTTACACCTGGATCTATTTAATCCTAAATCGGATTTCAACAATGCGGTCGTTTTACCATATATTTTTTTTTACTGTAATTATGGAGAATGGACTAGGGATATTGATCTGAACCAGCGATAGATTAAATGTTCATTAACGAATCATAATTTTGGGTACATTGTTGCCTATACACATCCATATTGTGGTTGTTCTCCGGAAATTAATTTAGAATTTGGAAGACGCGTCAGCGTCATTCTACGGTAGATGTGCACACTTCGATATATGTCCAGCTCGTAAATATTATCTTCCGGTAATACCGTGGTTGAGCGGAAGACTGTCGGTACATCAGAGGAACCAGAACTTCCCGTCGATCGACTACCGGCCGTAGTGATGTACCGACTGCAGGAAAATACGGTTTACCTACTGTCGCATAGTTACCGACACTCGGTAATACACGGAGCGTAAAATCATGAGTGCTGGCAACCGTCGGTAAAGTAGATCTCTAGGACATTCATCGACTTCCGGCAAGTTATCGGCGCACAGAGAAAAGTTGAACTTCCCTTACCGAGTTGACCAAGCGAACGCACAGTCCTGCTTCAAGTTCCAGCTGGACGGAGCGCCGTGCGACTCGGGCTAATTTTGTTAATGAGAAATTCACGCTGCAACAAATCGCGATTGTTCCTGGGCAAATATTACGCTCGCTCTCTGATTCCTTGTTTCACTGCCGCTATGGATTAATGCGAAATTTGTCCCTGCGTAAAATTCCGTCGCCGAGTACTCACTAAAAATGGATCGCCCACTTAGTACATTATTAAATCAACGAATTGCAAGTATTGATCTTTGTACCGTGTCGAATGAACGCAGCCGGTTTGATGAAACTAGTTAGCCAGCCTCCCAGTTATGACTGACTTAGAATGCTCCAGACGGAGCAGGGAGACAACAAAAACAACGAAAACAATGAAAAATTAAATGGACTTTATAATGATATGGATACAGGTTTTCCGGGTACTCGCAAAAGATCGAGTACCGGTTTCTTCGAATGCGAAGCACGAACGGGAGTTAAAGTTTATTGTAGAAACGTGATATCGGGAGGCGGACTAGCTAACCGGGAGTACCTTGACAAGTTGCCTTCTGCAATTCTACTGAAAGTCGAGTAAAAACTCGCGTCGTTAGGTCCGCGAAGTCGCGACCATGTACGTGGTTCACTCTATACCCCACAACTCGCCGGACCGATGGGGAATTGACCATTTAGGCTCTTTAGCAATTTTTCAATTTCCCACCTAAACTCATGCTTTTAACAAACGAAAGTTCCGCCTTTGAAATTTCACATTCCCGCTGTTTTTTTTATCCTCTTCGCTCGGGTAACGTAGAACCACTTGTTACGGTAGTATTTTACTGCGACTTGGTAAATTTCACAACAGACAAAAACAACGTTCTAAAACCGAAGGGGGTCGCTTTGAAGGCTTTACAGACTCGCACTTTTGTTAGAAAAAAAAAATAGGAGAACCACAACCCTTTGACAACTTCAAACGCCTTTTTTATTACGGTATATGAACAACATACGCGGTTCTTTTACGATTCCCCTGACCCAGAGTGACTCCTCCAAGGAAGACAATAACTCGTCGTGCGAACTCGTCGTTGCTCTCGCCAAAGAAGCTTATATGGAAAGGTACGAGGTTCTCGCTACTCTCCCGAGTTTTCCACCGTATAGTGTACCGGCGACGCTACGGCAGTGTCTCGCGAGAATCGCGGAATGCAACGGATGGCCATTAGCCGAGTGCGAAAGCCAGCGATTCTCTATCCCCCCTTAAAGCTGATATTATATCTTTCCTTTCGTTTTTTTTCTTCTCTTCTCCTTTCCTTTCGAGCACCTCGGCGACGAACGGTGCGACAAGCAAACAAACGAACGGAAAGAAAACAGGCACGACACCTTGTCCGGCCAACGAGCGCGAACGCATCGAGGGGAGAACGAGTGATAAATTATTATTCAAACCTGCGCCCCGGCTATCCGATGCGAAAAGAAAATAAAGGCCGCGATGAGAGCTCTACACGTTGGATGAAGCCACGAGGAGACCCTCTTACCCTCTCACCCACTTTTGCGCCATTATTGTACTACACATGTATCCCCCACACCCGGTTTACTGCAAGTGAGTCGTAAGGATACTGTAAATGCAACCAATGTCGGCTAAACAAAACAAGTGCTACAGGGAGCAACGGATCTTGGTTGCACACTTGTACGCGCATCCGCGCGGAACTTAAGTGCAGTGGATATGGGTTGATATATTGAAAACTCTTAACTCACCGAGGGCTTTAAACGTGCCTTAATTACAAGCAATTAGTAGGTGCGGGAAGGCGAACGCTTTGATGCAGCGGGAAGCAAAGCAGGCGCCTCAAGGGAGCTGATTATACGACGCGAAGAGCACGAAAGAGACGGGTCATGAGGTGACTGGTCTGCGTCACTCTGCATAACATTGCGCCTCGGATCAAAAACCAAAGAAACTGGTTCATTGTCACTTGAGGAATTTAAGCCGGTGTCAAGTTCGGGATTGTTTGAGATGAGAATTTTTTATTTCAATTAAATTCAGAACATATATGTTACTCAATAAAATGTCATTAAAATTCTAATAAAATTTCTTCAACTTTTGATCCGTAAGAAATTTAAATTTATTTCCTTTGTTGGTTTACCGTTTAGGGTCTCATATGATTTTAAAGTGTGATTTGTCCTGACGACGAACAGATATCTTAGAGTCTAAAGGCCGAACTTTAAGACGTGAGCGTCAACTTAAGATCGCTCTTGAGATCGAACTTAAGGTAGATCATAAGCACGGAATGAAGTTCGGGAGAAACTTCGAGCTTAAGATCAAACTAACGTTTTAAAACACGACTGGAAGTCACTCTCCTAGCACCCGTTTCGAACAGTCAGTGTTAAATACAACAGTGGCAAAATGTATGAAGAAAAATGTAAAAGATCGTTTAGCTTACCGCCGATGTTGTCGTCTGCACACCCGGCACTTTGGTGCTGTTTCCGACACCACCTCCGAGCCCAAGTCCTCCGAGACACCGTTTCGCACAATCGGGATCGGTATCCTCGCAAATTGGACAACCGAAGGCGGCACCGCCGCGTTCCCTCAGCACGTGATGGCTGCTCGTATTCGTAGTGTAGCCCTGATCGGAACTCGCGTTCGAATTTGGCCTCGACTCGTCCGAACTGTCGAAGGGCTTGATGTTCCGCGGACGGTGAATTATACCGACCGGCTCCCATATCTCACTCGTCGACGATGCGTAGAAGTTGTTCTCCTTGGTCTCGCGACTACGCTCGTCGACGACCTTACCACCGCGGGCAACTGTCACTTCTTCCTTAGTCACCACTGTCGATTTTACACTCAACGACGTTTCCAGACGTACCGGAGCCCTTCAAATCATTTTTTTTTCTTTTGTTTTTTAAATGGATCTTCGGAGGTAGCACAGTTATCGTTGAAAGGAAATTTCAGCGATAACTGTCAATGGGAATTTGGTTTTCATAGTTGGCTCGCCATTGGCTGCAGAAATGAAACATTGGATCTTCGTGTTAAAACAAAATCTTATGTTCCAAAGCTTGCGGGCCAAAGTGGGTCAAAATTCAAATTTTAAGTATTCCTCTGATTGCAATACGGAAGTTAGATTTTGCACTAAAATGATATCACTTATCTAATTGACATTTTTATTTACTGATAATATGAATAGTAAATATGGAATTTTTTGTTTTTCTCTTTTTTAGATTTTGAAATTTTTATTTTAAAGAATTTACGGTTCATGGTAACTTCTAACTGTGCTACCTCAGAATTCCAGCTCTGACGAGAATCTGATTAAGAAGATCGCACGGCGGTATCTGGCCGGTTATCATGGCCTCGCGTATGGCGACACCGTCGGGGCCCTCCAGGGCGATGGGCACGCCGTTTATCAGTAGCACTTCCTCCTCACGGACGCAATTCTTCTTCTCGCAGTCGATCACCTTGACCCCCGGTCCGAGAATCGATTCCACCGTCGACTGGATCTCGTGATCGTCCATCTCTAAGAAACAAGCCGACACGCCGATGGATAACAACGATATCGATCGACGATCGATTTTTTCGGGTCCTCGTGCGAGTAACGTGCGCGATCCTTCGATCGCAAAAATCAAATGCAGAACTTTGTTTTTCTTTGTTAAAAAAAAAAGTCAATCATTTTTTTTTTCATTTTTAATTATAATTTAATTCAATTACAAGAGATTACAGAGTGAATCGAATGATTTATCGTCGAATACATTTTTTATATCCGGCGATAATATATCAAATCCGACTTCCGGTTCCGTTAAGTCATAACAGAACGAAACGTGCCTGAACTGCGAGCCGAAGAGCCGAGGCCGCGTGTCCAAAGTGTCGAGTGAGCGGTACGTGAGCATCGAGCACGCTTAGCAGACACCCAGACAGCGGCGAGCTCGGCATCTCGTCTTCCGTTTCAAAACATCTCGAATTCTCGTGGTTCGCGAGTTGTACGGGTTCATTCCTTATCGCTCGTGCGGCTATCGCAGCGGGCGATGCAGGACGAAAGGCGGAATTTAATAGTTTGGCATTGAAGAGTCAAACCGGAAGTGTCCCGAAGTCCCGCGCGATTTATATTTCCAAAAGTCAGCGTTGCTTTCGGACCCTAGATGGAACCAAAACGATCGCGATAATTAATGATCTTTCGGTACGGTACGACATCGTGCGAGGATCGACGATCGAAACTAAGACGGACGACGCGGCGGGAGAAACCTAGCGTGATTTTTGCAAAGTCTGAAAGAGCATACTACCGCTGCGTGTGCACTTATACAAGCGGTGTGCATGCCGTGGCTCATACATCCGACGCCTACTTGAACGAGACTCACGTGGGCGGTTGGAGCACGCCGATCCGTGCGGATCAATGGATCTCGGGGGAGGAGCACACCCGAGAGAAGTTGCGATTCGAAAACCTGTATTGATATTCCGGTACTCGCGACTCTCTATCGCTGTCTGAAAATCGTCGGAAGTTGAATCCTGATTCGGAAGCCTCAGTCGAAACTTAAAACCTCCCCTGACACGGCCAGACGTTCTTTTTCATCCAACGACAAACTATAAAGCTGGTTGAACTTGGATTTCCTTTTTCGTAGTTTGCAGCCGGTTATTTGTTTGTCATATGGCGAGGCAGCCATGGTTACGGTAAAAAGTGGCGAATACGGCCCGCACGTCATTGATTTATGCGCTGATGAGACTGGGCCATGTTCACCACATTTATCCTACTTGAGCATAGGTAAAAGGTAGTGAATATGGAAACCTTGATTAGCACGCGAATCAGTGAAATATGGACTTTTACCGGACCATGATACAGTTTATACCTTCACATTGATCTAGAAAAAGTATGCTTTCGTTCCCAAAGGCATCATTTTCATGGACCAATTAAGAAAAATTAATTTGTAATTACTCCCATACCGTATAATTTTTAGTTGGCTAAACGTGGAAGGTTCAATGATTCGTTGCTGCGTCCATAGCGAGCTTAGTCGGATCGAGGCAGTATTTCTGTCCCTGTGAGGAGCGTAGACCCCTCGAACTGGGGTAACAATGCCGATACGTACTAACTATACCTCGTCTTTCCAGTGCGCCGTCCTCTCATTCCGCGGCCCTCGACGCACATCATTGCCCTGGAAACTTTCTATTTTTATCCCTCAACTAGGCCCGAGAATCTCCGGAGACTCGAGACGGTAGGCGCATCAGGGAAACAGAGCGAGAGAGTACCGAACGGTAAAACATAGTCGGCCCCGGTACCGGGAGGGAGGAAAAGTGGCGTAAAAGTTTCACTCCGGTTAAAGCGAGAAGCGCGGACAGCAAGGGGGTTTGCGCCATCGCGAGAAGTACGTCTGAGTGGTCCGTGGAGGGAGGGGCGCAATTAATTGCACCTCTTGGTTAATTAAAAAGGAAAACACTGCAGACACGGAGCTTCCACGTTGCCCAGGCTCATGGACGCACGACGGGACGGACTTGTGACAAGACGCGGCCAAGAAAATAGACAAAGTTGCAAAATCTTTTGAGACTTACCGAGACTTTGTGTATTCTTTTTTTTATATAAATAGGATAACAGCGCTTACGTCGCTTCTTTTAATTACAAAAGTTAAAGCTCCGTTATGAGTGATAAAATACTCGTCCCAACTTTTGACGAACGATCCTGCGTTTCATTATTTTCTTCATTCATCCGTCAATCAGGGAGAGGCGCTTGTATCAGGGAGATTGCATTTTCGCTATTTATCGTCCGGAAAGTATGTTCTGGAAAGTCTTTTCACTTGCTTCTTTGTTTTTTTTTTTAACGCGAGAGACTTGACGTCGCGGCGAGCGGCACGCTGATAAGAAATCGTTTAAAGTTTTACCGCACGATCTTTTCAAGTTTTTTTTTTTGTTTATGCTGAGTATACTAGCGGGAGATTCATGGTGCGTGAATGTCCTTACAGCTTCCCGCGTGGCGATCGCAGTTGGGAGATAAAATTCGATCGCGTGTTTGTCCGAACGGGCGAGAGCTAACGTGAGAAAGCGATAGCTACGTGAGAGCTTACCGAGTGGGTTTTCTGCACTCCGCATGGAGGCGGCGAAGTAAAGGTCCGATAAAGGGGAGAAGGCAGTCCTCACCCTTTTGCCCTTTCTTGGATAATTAATTGCCATCCGCTTCCCTAATTGACGAGCAGGTGTTCGCGCATGCGCGCGTCTTGTCGCTGGTAGCCGATCGCGAAACAAACCGGACTCCTGTGCGCGTCGATAGTTTTCAGATAATCTCAAGGTAAAATGTGGTACTAAAAAAAAACAAGCTGCAGGGGAGAGCTCGGCTGCTGACGACGACCCGACCTTGCAGCGAAGAAATTAAATTGTCCAGGTGAGGGAATTTTTTTTTAGTCAACGATCATAACTCGATACCCGGCACAAAACCGAATTGATTGGTTCGCCGCGAGAGTCGATGATTATGAAATTACGAATTAATTAACTGCTGAAAATGGCGCGTCTGCGTTGGGAGGAAAACGTTCCGGAATAATGGAAATTCCAGCGGAACGCGGCAAAAAGCGGCGTTGGTCCTTTCTGGCCGATCAGCGAGTTCGATCCGGCGTGCAAACGAGCGGAAGAACACCCGACCAGATATCGACACGCGTGGATGGATATATGCGAGCGAGAAACGACGAGCAGAAACTGCCGCCGCGGCGACTATCGCCTTCGTTAACATTGCAAATTCTCGATGGTTTTTACGAAATCAATTTCACTCTGCAATGCAAATCCTCCGGTGGTACAGACGGGGAGACAGTTCAGATCCTCCACGGATCGCTTATACGTACAGGCGTACACGCTATGTAGTCCACTGCAGTCGAGCTATCTACCGGGCGATCTCGTATCGACGACGGATACTTGAGCTTCCGGTTCTCACGCAAAAGCTTCGTTATCCTAAGAGAAGCTTTCATCCACCTTTGCGATCACAGACCTGTAAAGCTAAATCCCGTCTTTCTGATTTTTAAAAATTTTCTAAACCTTCATTGCCTGCAGAAGTCAAACGAACTCGAATCAATTTCTAGAGGAGCGGCGCACCAGCCAAGACCGGAGCGAAGAACTATTCTATTTTGCTCAACCTGCATTGTCTGTAGAACTGAAACGAACACAAACCAATTTTTCACGCAACACCGAAGTGAAGAACTATTCGTGTTCGTCGTCGGGGGTTTGAAAGATGACTCAAAAAATTGATTAAAAAAAAATCAGCAGCGAGATTTTACATGGTAACTCGATCTTGTCCTCTGGGTCCCAAATTCTGGACACCCTGTAGAGCTATAATATCCGAAGCGGTTACGCGCGTTAGCCCGACAATGCTTGTATACCGGTGAGCGGCGTTCGGGCTCGCGAGACACGACCAGCCCGCCGGTTCGCGAGGGGGTGAGCAACCCCCTGTCGGTGCATGTACATTCATAAGCACATAGGGTACGCGGGGCATACACACTATGTGCAATATATGTAACCACGTATGAGGTACAGATATGCAGCTATATCTGCGCTATAACCACGGGGAATATATTATATCTCGGGTGTGCGCGCCCGGTGGATATGTTCAGTTCGTGCTGGCTCCTAAATTGCGATGAACGTGGGTATGATGTACGTGTGCGGTATTCCTGCCGGGTTAGCCCGGCGTCCGTCCAGCCGACGGAGCACCGAATCGATAAATATCCTCGACTTGGATAACGCCAATATCTTTATAAAAAATTTAAGTAAGAGAGTGTGTGGAAACGGAAAAGCAGCGGAGGTAACCCTAGTGGAAGAGACAACACAGGACCGGTGCTGGCCGACGCTGTGCCAATACTGGGCCCCGTAAGCGCTCCTACTTGAGAAGTGATTTGAAAAGTCCTGATTTTTTTTTTTTTTTTTTTTGTTTTTGTTGTCGATTCTTATTCGCAGGAGCGATAAATCGCCGGGGAAACTCAATCACGTTGGCGCTTCCATCGCCCTAAGTGCACTTCTATCCGGCTGTATGAGGCGCCACCGGCAGTTGTGTGTTGTGTGGACACTTGGGGCTTTAATCGTCTCGATAGCGTGCAATACCTACGAGAGCGCAACTATAACGGGCTTGAGTAAATGAAATCCTGTCGACGCATCGAAATGACGAATGCAACAAGAGTGGAAAGGGTATGGGGGGGGGGGGGGGGGGTTTACTGGCGGCGTCGCTTTGATCTGATTCTCCGAGAGCCCTCACACGAACAGTGCAGTAGACCCACACGCTCGAACAAGCGTTCCGTGTTTACGAACATCCCCCCGTGCGTTTGCCCGACGTTAAGGGGGGATATTTAGCGAATCGATACAACGCGCAGCCTCCCGTACTGCACGACGGTGCCGAGGGTTCCGCTTTTTAAACTGCCAACGACAGCGAACGTCTACCCCTTTGTCCGTCGCCGGATCGCATAGCCATTCTCTCCAGGGGGACGTTCACTCTAGCATTTTGCTGGCGAGACGGTTTTTATTAACCGTAAACTAATTTTAGGCACAGAACGGACCATTTATTTCCTTCGTACAATGAAATATCCGATAACGTTTCGATGAAATTCCGAACGAAAAGATTTAATAAAAATTGGACAATGAAATTAAGGAGCATTTTGTTTTTGTTAATCGTAAACTAATTTCACGGAAAGATCGGTCATTGATTTTTTCCGTAGAGTAGAAGCTACGATATCGTTTCAACGAAAGTTTAGACGGATTAAAAAAAAAATGTTGAGGATGAAAGTATTAAGCTGATTGTAGTCTGTAAGATTCTGCGAAAATTTCTGATCGACAGACATCGGGACTCGAGATTGCTGTGGATGCCGGAGTACAGATTCTCTCAGTATGTCGCTACGGAAGGGACGTGTCCCTGGAGTTTCCAAGATGCGGCGAATCCTCGATGGAGGTCAATGACCGAGGGGTGTGTTGCGAATGTTCCGACGAGATAGCCGGAGCTTTCACCCCTGGAAGATACTGGGCGAGCCACGCGCGTTTATGGTCCTCCGGACATTTGAAATTCAGAACCGACCGAAATGCCTGACACGGGGACGTCGTCGAACCGACTACGATGGCTGCTGGACCACGGGAAGACGTTCTCACGATCCGAGGAAACCGACGGACACTTCGCCCGAATATTCCGAATATTTTTATCTATGGCTATTCGACATAGGAATTTCAAAAATGTTGGAAAATAAAATATGATCGGCTCTTCCATCCAAGGAATGAAGTTAATCGTTGACCAACTGTTCATCCAAATGGTTCACGCACATGTTCGAAGTACTTGAAAAAAATGGGCTTATCGAATAGACGAATGAAAAATGATGTTACCGAAAAACCGCTACAAAAATTGGACAAGTCGGGTGTCCCAGATATCCACATGCTCGTTCGATATTCAACCGTAATTTGAAACCCGCTCAAAGCGGTCCCAGAGGCCCTCAACCAATTTTTGCTGCGCATAACGTATCCACTTTCGCTTTCGTTTATCCACCATTGTTTTCCATCGCTCAACGACAAGTCAATCGAATCAGTGAATCCAAGCAAACGTAACGACAAAATATTACTTAACCACATTTAATATATAAAAAACTGTAAGCTACGGTGTAAACACACGTCAATAAACCATATTCGGATAAACCAGTTAATAGTTCGCGGTGTCGTGTTGATAAGCCAATGAGATGAAAACAGCAAGCCAACTATTGCTGTAGGATGATTTCTATCGTCTGCTATAAACAAATGTTATAGTCCTTGCGCCATACTATAGTCCGTTGAACTCACTCAACGTAGTATAACCCCAAACAATTCTATAGTTCCATAGTTCTAACTCGATCACTGTAGTGTAACGTCATATTTGCAAAGTGATTTAATGCCAGCGATATAATTTTCTAAATGATGTATCTCTCTGATCCAATTTCCTACGGTTGTGTTTCTCAGATAAGATTTTGTCTGCGTCATTTTTGTCTGTTTGTCCAAAGAAGAAAAGAAATAAACATTCGAAATGGAAACCGCGGAGAAAGTAGTCGTGCGCCCGTCCATCGAGACAATGGCTTCGAGAGCGTTAACACAGACATGTGGCAATATAAACGTGCGCGTGCGCCGATTGTGCCTACGATACACGCCGAACAAGTTCACGGAGGGTGGAGGCGGTGTTCCCGATGATACTTGCTTGATTCTTCGGATCGTCGAGCGTGACGGACGCGGCTCGCGAGTTTTATTTATAGTTATGGCAGAGCCGCGAACGTAGGAGGAACGAATCTCGCCGGGTGGCCGATCCCCGGGATATTTACGTAGCGTGCGTCTGCATAATGCATGCCCTCGTCAACCCTACCGCTGCACACGGAACGTTTTATCCTAACCGGGCGAAGGTTCCGGCGACGACCGCCCTCTTCGACGAGGGGCGGCGCGCCACCCCTACGGAAGATTCTTCTTGCAACCACCGGGGAACATGCTGCGGCTGCGGATACATCACGCGCCACAGCCCTTCGCTCCCCGTACGGCCCTTCGGGAACCAACGGGGTGATAAACGCAAAGTATCGATTCCACTCCGTCGAAGCGACGATTCCGCCCGATCCGGTTAACGCTTATAAATGGTGACGGAAATATCAGCGACTGTTAACCCTTTGAAGCTAATTTAAAGAAAAAAAAAACATTAATCGCTCGAAAGAAAGATTCGACATTTTTTTTGTTCAGAAATTGAACTGCTGGGAAGTTGACTATCGATTTTCGTTGAATCGCATGGCGTCCAGCAAAAGTCTGCATGAAATTTGAGGACATTCGAGGACAATTTCAAACCCAAACCCAATATTTTAGATTTTAATCCCAAAAAGCCTCGACATTTCATAATCGCTGCTGGAACGAGGGCGATTTTTGAATATGCAAACAAAAAATTTAATTAATCAGCAATTTTCATTTGACCCGATCGATGATTCGATAATTATTTTAAACGACTACATCGAATTAACAGCAGTCTCGTTTATGGAGATAAATCTACCTGTGTGTACATATCGGTAATTTTATGTTTTTTTCTGGCACGAAAGATTATGCGCATTTTAATGGTCCGATTAAAAATCAGATATTCATCGACCATAATGTCGTCCGATGCGACGGTGAAAGCAGCTCTTATACCGCGGAGACTCTCGTCCCGCGAGGCAATAATATAATAACCGCGGTTCGCGTTGCACCGGCGAATACTGAAAATTCCGCGCGTTTCCTGACACCATAGGCGACTATAAACTCGTGCATCCGATGTCGGCCACTGGTCAGGATATCTGCACAGGCCTATGGATTCGAAAGTCTCTCTTCATATGCGCCCGATGACTTTCTCTCGTCGTACTACAGTTCACCGGCTTCCGGCTTGACACGGACAATATCCCGGGGCTAGCTCCGGGCATTATTGGACTATTACTGATTGCCCGGCTCGAGCCTCGACGGTTCTACCGACCGAGACATCTACGCGATCGCGCCTACTATTATTACCTCTTTGAGATGAAAATTATTTTCCTCGACAGCGAAGATCACAAATCTTTAAAAATAAAATGCTGTAAAATAAAGCTTCAAAACGTCGCTCAAAATCACCGATCGATATTTTTCCACTACCGCCGGATTTAGCTTATCGCGTCTACCATTACACACTTTTTGATGAAAATTATTTACGTCGACAGTAAAGAACAAAAAATGTTTGAAATAAAAAACAAGTCGTAAAGAGTTGCACAAAGCTGCAAATCGTCGATCGATATTTTTCCGTTATGGCGGGTACGTGAGAACGGACCTTCGAGAACGCAGGGTAAAACGATAAAAACTCTGCTTGGTGGAATGGACCGATGGAAAAACACTTTTTACACCGTTATAAAAGTGGTTCGTACGAAGGGAACACGTCCGTACGCGGAGTGTAAAATCGCGAACGACCGAAGCGTTCCCAGACCGGAAACGGGCCCGGCTTCACGCTCCGCGAACGGATCGTATCGATGAAAATTGCAATGGCCTCGGAACGTACGAGATTTCGATTTCAAAATCCATACACGGGACCTTACAATAGCCGTGCTCTCCGGGTCTCCATACGCGATATTACATCCATCTATATATGTATACATATACACGCACGAAATTGAACAAAAATCGAGCAAATATTTCAAGTCGAACAAACCCACTGGAAGCAATCACGATGCCTTCGGGTTTCATCGTCGTGCCGAGAACGAGAAAAATATGAGTGGCCGATTCAATGAATTCCAAAGAAACAGGAAGTCGAGGGAAAGTGGCAATAGCTCGGCAGACTTTTTATTATTATTATTTCTCTTGTTAGATAATAAAAGGTTCGCAAAGTCGGATAGGCAGGTGGAAAAAACTCATCGTAGCGCGACTCTGCACGGAGGCGAAAAATTCGAAAGTGGGTATAGAAATTCTCTAGCGTGCGTCGTCTAATTTTTTAAATTTTCCCCATTTGGAACAATTCCAGTGAAGTAATTTGCGGCTCAGTATCCAATTATCAAATAGCACTTACGAGCTAGAATCCGGAAGGTGGGGAGATCCAAAATCTTTGCACAAAATCGAGAAAAAGAAAACCTTTATGAACCTTCTCGACGAGGAAACCTTCGATCCCGGTTCGGTGCGCACGTGACTCTATTTCCCGAGACTATTACGTTTACGGTTACGATCCGTGCGGGACTCGTACATAGGAAACGCGTGCCTCTCGTCCAGCTGCTGAAGCTGGACGAAAGTAGAGAGATCTGCGAACGCGCCGTCGGCGTCGTTTGAAGTGAAATGAGCAGAAAATAATGAAAAAAAAAAAAATGATAAAACTCGTCGTTCGAAATGAGGAGAAGTGTAACAAGAGTCGGAGGGTCGCGCGGATATTGCTGCTTGTCGAGAATAGTCCCGTTATCACGAATTCGTATCACGCCCCCGAAGTCGCGCGGCGTGCTGCATCTCCCGGAGCACTCGGGATATCCTTCGGGCTTTCATGGTCCCGGGGCTTTCGGCATATTCGAGGCACTCCGTGCACGTGCCGCTCTCGCGGCTTCGATTCAACGGGAAATGGGATATCGGGCGCTCGTGTGAGAGTTGCCCACTCCCTCGCGCACTCTCGGAGAAACTAGTTCCTACCGATCGGAGAATTCTCGAAAGGAAAACTAAAATACGTATATAGATATAACTGGTGAGATACCGTGAGCGTATGGTAATGCCAAACGCGAACGGGTGTAGTATCGCCGGCACGGCCGACCCGTTTTCTGGTAAATAATTCATTTCCATCGTCGAATCGGGGATAAGGGATGAATATTATAGCGAAAGTTCGTCCGGTGAAAGTTTTTTCTTTGAGACTCCTGAGGTAACGGAAGTATGTGTGAGAAATTGAGAAGCCATTTCCCCCGTGTTGACACAAAATATTAAGGTTCAACGAAATGAATGTTTTACAAAAATTCATTTACAAGAAAAAAAAACATGTAACTGAAACATTATATTTACAATCTTCGTTCCGTGTACAAAATTTTACTAAGATAGGTGAACTTTGACGAATTTTTTTTTTTGGGTATTAGTATTCATTATCGATATCCCATCAGAAGCGATTAGCGAAGTAAATTAGTTTCCGATACGACCATGCCTCCCGTACCTGCCTACCACGAGTATCTGGCTATTTTTTTTTTTTTTTTTTCATTGAATTTGAGGTAGAACAGCGACCGCTGGTCGTGGGAAAGTCCCGCGTGCGTCAGCCTCGCGAACCGCGCTGCAGACGTTGCGGGGAAGCTCGCATCGGTAATCATTAGTGTTAGAAACATACGATCGAGAGAGAGCGTCTTGAGCGAAGAAGTTTGCTGCACGAGCCTCGAGCCAAGTCGAGTTTTTCCGAAGATGGCGATGAGCAAGTTCTCCTCTCCATCTCCCTATATCTATACATATACATATACATATACATGTATGTGTCTGACTGTTTCGTTAATCGAATCGGAGTTAAACTAGTATTAACGGTACGTCGCTACGCGCGCGGTTGTTCTCCATCGCCGCCGTAAGTCCCGTCGCATACTTTAACCCCCAAAGTATGAAAATGTTACCAAATTGTCGATATTGCGGAGCACCTATGGACCCACTTTCGTTACAACACGAAGACGAGCACCTAAAACTTAGGAACGTATTTTTTTCTTTTTTTGTTATTTGCTTTCTTTCTTTTTCTTTTGGCTTTCAGGCACGAGAAGACTCCATCGAGAGCCTTTCTCTATGTCCCTAGTTTTCACTCAGTGACTTTCTACCACCCGCGAGACTGTCGGACGTGTGTCGGAGCCGGCGAGAAGCTCGTGGATGCGAGCCCGCGACGACGATACAGGGACACCGACTTGGACTTTGGTAAATAAGGTCGGAGGAAACGAGGAAGCGGAGAATGGAACGAAGGCGGAGGCGGCCACTCCGCCGCCGGTTCTCTCGACGCTTGTATACGGCTGCAATAGCTTCTTCCGCTGCTGGTACACCCGCCCGTCCGGTGCGAGGGGCCGAGGGACGAAAACTAATTCCGCACGCACAAAAGCCTCGACGCTCCTTACAAGGAAAGGGCGAAGCAGGACGAGAGATTGGAGGGAACGAGGAGATGAAGTGGCCGCGATGAAACGAAGTTGGAGAAAAGCTGAAAGGGGCATTATGCTGGAGGATATCAACTTGCGTATGGGAGTTAAATGTGGAGAAGAGGCAAACCGCGGTTCGACAAGAAGGAAAATGACTTGACGGTAAGAAATGGAGCGTCTGCAGGGAAACGAACCAGGAATGAATGAAGGACAGTGTCGATCATACCTTTCGAGATTTCGGAGTTCCAATCGAAGAAATAAATACAAAGGAAAGTTTTACAGAGGTCATGATACGAAGACCAATTAGACAGTTCTGACGAAGCAACGAACGAATCGATAAAACAAACGAACGCGCGACCGGTCAAAGAAGCGAGCGTACAATATTCATCGTCGTTCTTCAACAATACCCTTCATTAATTCCTGCATCGTCTAATTACAGCTGCTATAGACAAACGGAACTGGCATCAATGAAGTACAGTGTGCAGACAATAATTTTGTTGAGAAGAGACTCGAGAAAGGCGGTGCGCAGTTCGTGCAGAAATACGACAGGTGCGAAGATGCATTGCGAAATCGAACTTGACTCGCCAGCAGAGTTCTCGGAGGCGTGTTTGGAATCAATAAATGGTGCGCCACTCGATACAATCGGTCGACATCGCACCGTGTCTTTCATCTCCTCTGTAGTATACAAAGTACACTACCGAGCTGTTGCTATATATATGCGTAGCGGTCGATACAATTCTCCGGTTAGGCACAGGGGAAGCAGTGAAATGGCCACGCGCCAGCGAGCCATCCAACTCCATCCCCCCGGTAGACTCACGGATATGCCCCGACCCTCCATCAAGCCTTGTTGCCTTGAGGGAGGGTCGATGCACCGCAGCCCTTGGCAGAGAAACCGACCCAGACTTTCTACTTTCTATCGAGACGCTTCTTCTTCGTTTTTTTTTCGTCCCCCTTCGTAACGGCCCGACTTCCTGTCGAGACACTGTCCAGACCAGTCTCTCACAAAAGACGATAATATCTGGATCATCTCGATCAGTGACCAGAAAAATTGTCCTATGTTAATCGAACAAAAAAGTAAATATTCAAAAGAAATCTCAATTTTTTTTTTTTTTTTAACATCATCAGAATTATTTGCTTTTTATTCTTTTGGTTCGATGAATCGCCTCACGATTAGAGCACAGTGTCAACTATTTTGTTTTTAGATTATCGAAACCATAGTGCGGAAATGGTTGTAATTAAAAAAACAACGGTACTTCGATGTTTGTCGACAGAATCAGTCTGGGTCTGTAACATCGTGGCCACCGAAAATGCTGCAATAGTTTAATTTGTTCAAAATTCCGCTCGCTCGAGCGATACATAATTTAATTCGCGTATCGGTGGGTTGACGCTAAATCCTCGCTTGTCAACCCCCGAAATTCGGATGAAACAAAGCGCGCACGCCCGCCCATAAGCGCTGGACAAAATTCACGAACATATAGTATATACATCGCTGCGTTCACTGAAAAACCATCAAATGCATTTGACGAATTGGTGGGTGAACCGCGAAAACCGCAAAACCGAACACGTCCAACGACGAATCGATTTCACGAATGACCGCATCGGCCCCGATCGCACCTCATCCGATCAGCGAAATTTTATATATATGCACGTATATTTTGATGAACAATGTAGTGAACAAAATTTACGACAACTCGCTCGAATAATCGTGCAAAATTTATGGCATACGAAAACCGCGGCGGATTCGCAATTTCGATAATGTTAGTAAAAATAAACAAGTGCCTGTTACGCGCGAGCAAAATGGCGATTAATAAAAATTAAAAGTAATTAAAAATTATAAACGAGTAGAGGGAAGGGAAGGGGCTCTATATTTATCACTGTATTTATCGGGACAAGGTCGTTGTCGAGCGGCAGCTGTCATCTTTGTACCATTTACCGGGTAATTTCCGCAACGATCTTCCGCGCCGGCTGTGCGCATCGGAAACGCGATCAGCAGTGCGCACGCGCGATTCTGTCCATCAATCGTGGCTCACGCTATAATGGAAAGCGCTAATTGGCTCGTTAGAAATTAAACGAGGAACGGGCAAACGCGTGTTCCTCTCGGTACGAGAGCACAGAGGTGAACGGTTCACGACTTTATAAACATATTATCGAAGGTAAACCGTTCCGAGGATAATCGACGAGGGAAAAAGTGAGCGACAGGGTTGCACGCAAAGGTGTTTAATAAAATGTTTTTTTTTCTTTTTAAATGTTCGACATAGGGTCAAATTAATTTGCTAATTGAATTTCCCTAACGATTTTGAACTCTCGACTTTCAATAATTTCTTAATCAAAATCCGTATTGCAAATGTATTCAAATCTAATTCCATCAAAACGAAAGAAAAATCGATAACAGAAGAAAATTTCCATTGATCAAGAGGCAATCAATAAATTAAACAAGGCACTATTTATCGGACCTATTTTAACAAACTCCTCATTACGATACATACATAAATAAATAGAAAAAAAATGCGGATGTCTAAACCGGGAGAGATTTGTTCGGTTATCGGCGAAAAGATTAAAAATAATCCTCAAAGCAATTATTTAAACGGACGTCGCTGGGTTTGATAATGGATACGAGAGCAAAAAAAAAAAATACGAGGTAAGGATAAAACGACACCGGTAAACAGACGTACCGGGGATGTTCGGAAATTTTTATGAATAATATACTACGAAGGGAACGGTGGCGGGCGAAAGGAAAGGAAGTAAAGGAAGGAAAGGTAAACGGAAGCTGTAGACTGCGTGTATTTAATGACAGAGGCGCCACGGGAAATATGGCGCTCACGGTATCGGTAGCGAGCATAGCGTGATGCGCACGAGCGGTCGCCACAAAGAGAATTTCTGGCTCACTCTGGATGAGGCTTACGCGCCGAGCAGCACCGGCATCACATAGTTGCTTTGCACGGGAGAACGCCGACGATGCCTCCGGGCACGGGCATTAATTAATGCGCGCCGGTGGAAGCACCGCGAATGCTGTAAAATACACTGTGTCGAATCTATACGAACAGGAATCAGCTTCGTTCTGTCGTTTTAGACACCGGAAAAGGAGGCGAACTCGGTAAAATCTTGCCCGAGGCGTCGCTGCTTCGTCAAACCAAACTTAACGTGCGGCGGACGGGTACACATATACTATATATATATATATATATATATATATATAGATTTGCGTCAAAAGTAGGGCCTCCGGGCATGGCATTAAGGAAGTGAACTTGCACGCGAATTTCGGTCGAACGAAAATCGAACATTTTTGAACATTATTGGTTTAAAGAAAATTACAAAAAAGATAAAGATATATTAAATATTGAATTATTAAAATGATTAACTGTTCTTTTGCAAAATTGATTGCAAATAATTCGAAATATCGAAAAGAGTGCATGAAGTTTCCATCTGCCGAATCAAAAAAGTTTTCTCGTTCGGCGCGCAGAGATTATCTCTTATGCGTGTTCTAGCTTTGACTCGGCGGTGAGACCTACTTACTCGTATCGAGGTCTCAAACGTTATGGTCCCTCCTCGCTTTTATTGCCCTCGTAAACAGTCTCTCGCCTCCGCACGAGAGTCTCTCGCGCAGCTTCCCTTGCAGGCTCAAAAGATCAAGACTATTCACACAATGGATTCGGTACGCTGCAATAACACTCCCGAACTGGGACAAACGAGACAATGGTACTCGAGATTAAAATTACCGGGGTTAATGGGATGTGCAGGTTCGTATGATATCTGAACTTGTCTTTAACTCAGGGTAATTCTGAATTATATAGCCAGACATCTTTTGTTTTGTTTGTTTAATTTCAACGCAAAAAACGGTTAACCGGTCGGGGCCTTATCGGGCCTTGTCCGAGCCTCATAAATATCTGATGTAACGTTTCAATATTTCTGCCAGGATGCTTATCAACAAACGCGACGGAACAAAGTGAAGCTGAACCTCATCGGATATCGGCAATAATGTCTGTAATGATATCTAAACTTGCCTTTAAGTCAGAGTAATTCAGAATGACCTAACCGGTTTTCGTTTTATTAACTACTATGCAAAAACAGTTAGCCTGTTGGGTCCTTATCGGGTCTTTTCCGAACGCTATCAGGATCTGATGTTACGTTCCGAGATTTCTGCCAGCTTGCTTATCAACAAACGCGATGGAAAAAGGTGAAGCTGGACATCATCGGGCATCGGCAATAAACAGGGAAACGAAGTGATCCCACGGAAAGGAGAAAATCATCGTAAAATATACCCATCGTCGTTAGTTTCACATAAAGAAATTAACGTGCTTGTAGTTACAGTGTCGGCTGGGGTGGACCGCAAAGTGGAGATGTGTTTCAGTGGGTTTTTTTTTTCATTTTTTTTTTTTAGCATCTGTCGTCACGCTCCAGCTATAGCGTGTCTGGTGGTGTGGTCCCTATATAGTACTGCTTACATCGTCGTCGAAGTTTCCCCTGCCTATAACAGTTCCGCCGACAGCAGTTGCTTCGGTTTCTATTGCTGCCGTACCACACGCGTTTACCATACGGCCTTCCGTCATCGCGTCACTTCCGCAGTCACGCGCGCGTCTCTGTCTCTCTGCGATCGTAATTCTTTCGAACGCACGTGATACGTGTTATTCCGAAGCGCTGCGATATGCGCAAAAACGGAGCGGGTCGAGAACGGACGAAGTGGTTTGTCAATTGATTGATAAACCAATTAATTGAGTCCGATGGGGGGAAAAAAACTAAGTGGTAAAACAGTTTGCGGGAATACAGCGAAAAGTTGGGGGAATAAAAAAAATCGACGAAAAACAAGCTGTTTCAATTAATTCGTGGCCGATACTTGATGAATTAATTAAAATGAGTCTAATGGATTCGATTAAATGGACGTGGCTCCGGTAAAACTGTCCGAGAGTACAAGAGAACACAAATTGAGGAGAAAACAAAAAACAACAAAAATCGTTAAAAAGCTAGTTCGACAAAGTCACAGATAATACTTGATAATATAATTAACGTTTATGTAATTAATTAATTAATTTAATTTAATTTAATTAAACGGACGTGACTGAACAAGAGAACGATAAATGACAGCAATCGTTAAAGACGAGCTGCCTCGATAAAATCACGGATAATACTTGAGAGTTTAAAAAATATGAAAATAAATATATGGAAATTTATGAATTTGCCCTAATTTGAAGAAACTTGGAGACGAAGCCATCGCGGGAATGGTTGACGGTAAAGTTAGGCCGTCTCCTTTAGTAAACATACGTAGGGCTCGAGGTTTGCCGAGACCGGCGAAATTCGTTGGTGACACAAGTGCAATCACGCCAAGATTGAACTAATTTTCTCGACGCATTGCGGCCTCCAGAGGTGACGGAATACGCCTGCTCCCGACGCCTCTCGTCATCCGCTCCGACCGCAGGCCGTCGTCACCGTCGTCGCGAAACGACCGCCGGAGATAATTGCGCGATCGCATCTCCCTCCCGTTCTACCGCCCCCCCCCCCCCCCCCAAGATTCACGAAGTGGAACGAGGGGAAGGATATGTAAACTCGTGTAAAGTCTCCTCACTCTGTACTCCACTCTTCCCGGCCTCCACCCCTCGTCGCGATTAAATTAAGGAATAATAAAACGCTCGCGTCTTAATTCCCCGACGGAATTAAGTTCGCAGTTGTTTTATTTCTTTTTGCGCTCGGAGACCCTCTTGCTATTCTCTTGACTCCGGAGTCCCGGTTTTATTCTATACTCCGCTGGGCACCGAATGGAGCAATTTGCAGGTTATTACTGAGAAATCTCGTGTGTTTAGGAAAACACAGTAAAGTTGCAATTAGTTTTGTTTCTTTTTTTTTATTAACTCTGACAACGACAATAAGTAAATTTATCCTCAAACAAGCACCCGGTATTGAGTTTTTATATATATATATATTCTTCTAATCGAGCAATGTGTAAAGTTTCTATGGTGCACCTTGTGTGTGTATTTTTAGGGTATTTTTAGGGCAAACAGTGACGTCCGAATACCTGCGGAGCGCATGCACGGGCCATTATCTTTTGTTGACTGTACAACGAGTAAACAGAAACCGATACGAGGTACGTGCGCTGGCGTTGATTCACGCACGACAAAGTTTGAATCGCGTCGTACATCATCGAGCGTCGATAGATAACGAAAGCCAAAGAGCGTTTCGTTCGACGTTACGACAACGTATGATTCGACGACAAGGCTCTCGGGGTAGACACGCCGGATTTATCGAGCGGCTTTTATAGCCGGTGCAAGAGAGTGAGCACGCTCCGAGAAATAACCCTTTCGGCAATGGAATTCGTTGGACGGTACAGCATGCCATTACGGAGCAACGATATGCGATTCTACGTTCGATGAATTATGTACGGCAACAGAGCGGAGTCGTAGTTCAGTCTCGTGCAATGTCTTCCAGCCAGAGGCAACATTTTATTTATTTTTTTCGTTCTTAAAACAGTTTTATCTTCTTCAGTCAGACCTTGACATTTCTCGGCGCAATACCACCATCGAGAGGAATATCGCGCACGACGGGCATGCATTAACTCCGATCCTCCATCGGCCCGATGTATCGATACTTCGGCGCAATCTTCCGAGGCTTTCGGGCCAGACTGATGTACCTGTATTACCACTGCCAGCAGGTCATAATCATAAACTTATTAACATTGTTAAATAAAAATATTAACACTGTTTAATAAAAATATTAACATTGTTTAATAAAAATATTAACATTGTTCAACAAAACTATCAACACTCTTGATGGAAAAAAAATGATTGGCCGAATTTTTCAGTTGTGCCGAGTAAATATTCGTTTGAAAGTCCATCACTACGGTTGGGCATTACAAAAAAGCACTGTAGTAAAATGTTCACAAGTTAAAACGCCTGTTTCCAATATCGTCCCGCAAAGTATATACATATCGTCAACTCCATTCCGTCTAAAACCGTAGATTTTCATTGACGGATCGCCTATCGATTTCCACGCGAGTAATAAAAGCTTTTCGAGTGGTGGAATTCGCTATCGGCACTCGAGTCGCGGGACGGGAGGTGGTGACTATAGTTACCGTGTATGCGAGCCCTAGTATGTTCGTTCATCATCCCTCGCGTGTTCGAGCACGTTCGTTCCCCCTCACCACAAACGGCCGACGAGGTTTCAATCCCGATTCACCCCTCAGTGAGTCACTCTCGCTACTCCCCGGATCGTGTGCTTTTACGTCTCGGGGGAGAATATTGCGTCGGGCCAGCGTCGGGGAAAACACGCGAGAGCAACCGCCGCCGGGGGCGGCAAGCTTGCCGCACGCCTCGTTGAAACGAAAGGAGCTACGAGGGGCGGCCGAGCACACTTAGCTTCCTTAGTTCCGCCAAGTAGAGGAGGAGTGAAGGGGCCTACTTTTTTGTTTTTTTTTTACTTATTTTTTTTTACGGGAACGTTCTTCAATCGACGAGATTCTGGAAAGTGGCGCCCGAGACCACATTCGGCCCGCCGACACGCTAAGGCGATGAGGCGCGATCGTCAGCGATCTACTTTACCGACCGGAATCCTCGCTGCCTTCTACCAGCTCAAAAAAAAAAAATCCTCTATGGATCTTTTTAGAAGGCGTCGCAGGTGTGTTCTACGATGTTTTATGGATATTATAGCGCCTCGCCTGGCCCGCCGATCTTGACCCGTTTGCGAGCTAATCGCCCATAGTCACGGTTAATCGCGATTCGAACGCGAGCTTCGGAGTTGAACATCGCTTCGGCGAACATAATGGATTCAAGCACTCCGGCTCGCTGCCCGGCCAGAATAGAGAAGTTTGCTGATCATTCGGAAAGTATGAGTAACGCGCCGAGCTGCAGTCGGGCTATAAGCTTTTAAACCCCGATGCCAGAAAGTCGGATGCAACGGAGTTCGTGCAACAGGTCGAATTAAGCTATGCACTCTCGTGCGACGGAATTCGAAGTTACGAACTGCGCCGGATCGATAGAGGGAAAATATGTTTTAGCCAAAGAACGAAGACCGTCCAGTTACGCTCGAATTAACTTTGTCACACAAAAAACCATTAATTAATTTATTAATTTATTTAATAGTTATTTTTTTATTGGGTGAAATACTTTTTATAACGCGCTCGAGATTTCACGGTGTTGAATAATTCCTCGGGGGGATTTCTCACGTGAGAGAAAATAATAATAAAGAAGAACACACGTTGGATGCCCCTGAGGTGTAACGCGTACCGTGTTACGGAGGAACGAGGTGCTAGGTCAGGGTCTAGCTGACGCGCCGTGCGCCGCGATTAAATCGCTAGATACAAGAAAGAATACAGAGTGGAAAACGCGTGCGAAAACGCGATTGCTCGACCGTAGGTGTATTATCGTCGGGGCCCTCGGTTCTTGAAAGCCCGGGATAATTGTCAGTCGGCGTAGGCCTCCGCTAAACGATGTGCAAACCGCGACGCGAGAATACCGAATTGCTTGATTCGTAGCATTTTCGTAATAGCAGCGGTACACGTTTCTCACGCGATAGAGCATTTATTCACTCAACAAATAAGAGCCGAGGCGACGTTTTTATCTCTCGCGTTAGAGAAGATCGCGCGATCCAAATCTACATCAGCGAAGTCTTTAATCTTTTATGTTCGTTTATCCGATTTTTAAATAGATGTAATTTTCGATAATTGCTTGTTCAATTCGGTATTCGCTCTTTCATTCTTTGAATATTTTAAAGGGTTGAACGAACGCGGTTGCCTAATAAGAGTGCAAAAAAAATTACCTGCCTTTTTCCGACCGATCGATAACTTTTTCCCTACCTACTTTACTTTTTGCCATTTTGTTGCAAATTAAATACTCGACAAATGAACGAATGAATAAGTATATCAATAAGATAGATATTTCTATGGTACAATGTTAAAACAATCATAAAAATATGTAATTAAAAAAAAGCTTTTGGTAAACATGGAGATTGTCAAACTTTGATTTGTTAACGACTTTTTTTATTGTCAAGCTGTAATCTTAATATGCCAGCTCGCGCACGAATAAACATTTGCCTAGGCGTCAACGGGTGCCAAGTGCTTTCACGCGACGGGCCAGGCCCAAGATGTGTTGCCCTGGAAATACATGCATTCCTCGGCACATAGCTCGGCCCACATGGCAGCGAGGCATGTGCCGGGAATACGAGGCACGCACGAGCGCCTCTCGGTAAAATATTTCGGTGGTGGTGCACGAGACTCTATAGAATTTTCGGAGACAACATATACCCAAGTACCCGACGCGTGAACCACGTGGCACCCGAGATGCCTGACGTTTTAACGCTTCCGCACGCTCATTACGACCAACGATTTTCACGTTGTCTTGCCTCGGCAATTGTACACTCAGTGCTCCACAAATGCAAAACAGGGTCGCGAATGTAAGTTTCAGGGGTACAAAAAAATTAAAATAAATTGACTATGCGAAAAGTAGATATTTTCGAGCGTTACATTGGACTCAAATAGGATTCGGAAAAGCCCCGACAAGGCCGATGTAAAGCTATAAAATTTGCACTGAATAAGCGGCTTTGGGTCTCGTTTTGAACTTTGATCTTTAAACATTATTGCTAAAATCATTTTTTTTTACGTTCATTAGACTCCCTTAATTTTATTTCGCTGTCAATCTCGTACCCTAGATGTGTTCCGCCGTCTCCCGGTTTCAGTCCCACAATTCGGTGTCCTTCCCTCGTCCATGACCCGCTCTTGTCCGACTCTCCGCATCATGCTCCGGTTAGTCATCATTACCGCGGCTCCGAGGCATAAAGCATGTGCGCCGGGGCCTACGGTTACCGATGTATAAAATTACATATGTATCTCTGGACATATGTGTATGGGAACGGAGCGGGGATGCTGATGGATGCGGCTAATACGTATGCCAAACAGAGAAACAGCAGTATGGGTACGCAGTGCGCATGCGCGCGCGTTCTACTGGCGATAATAATTCACCGGTCATAATCTCAGCGACCGTGATAGGCGAGGAGACTAATAAACGAATGACCGACGAGCCCCGAACCATTCGCATGGAAGCGACATATTTGCGGCGAATGCAATCTTCGGATTAACTATACGAGCAACTGCAGGAGATCCTGTACGTTCCTCCATCAAGATAGTCACGAGAATGACCGACATAAAACATTAATTACAAAGATATATAAGAATAAATGTATTCCTTATTTTTTGTTCGTCGTCATTCAGTTACCTGCAAACACGATACGAGTAATGTGAAAAAGAAAATAAACGAAAAAAACTTTAAGGATGGAAAATCCCGGCTTATGCAAGAAATTCATAACGCCGCGTTGTAAATCATCCCGTACGTGCTCTGTGTCGCTCGTTATTACAGGGGATAAGGCCGGGAGACTAATAAACGAATGACCGACGAGCCCTGAACCGTTCGCATGGAAGCGACATATTTGCGGCGAATGCAATCTTCGGATTAACTGTACTAGCAATTGCAGGACATACTGTACGTTCCTCCATCAAGATAGCCACAAGAATGATCGACGTCGAGCATTAACTAGAAAAAAATTATAAAAAATAAATCTAGTCCATTTTCTTCTGCTTGTCACTTCGATGATTCTGTTATCTGCAAACCGACGCAAGTAATCTAACATTTCTTTATTTTTAAATAACAACTTTGCGGATGGAAAATCTTGGCTTATGCAAGAAATTCATAACGCCGCGTTTTAAATCATCCCGTACGTGCTCTGTACTGCTCGTTATTACAGGGGATAAGGCGAGGAGTTCATGAAGAAAGGGGGGAACATCGCTGCCACCCTGAACATTCGCTTTATGAATGAATAAATTTTTCTCCGGGCCATATTTGCGCCGTCCTCGGATATGAAACTGCTCCCTCGTCGGCGCTGGGCCCTGTATATAGCTATGCTCCCCGGTACTTCCGAAGCGACGATTTCACGGCCCCTCGGCTGGAAAGATCTCGGCGAGACGAGAAAGAAGTGCCCGTGGAACGGCTATGAGGCGACGATGAAAACGTGCGAAACCGTTGGAACGGCGAAAGGAGCAGCTTGAGCACGAAATGAATGGTGTCGTTTGCCGGATCGGACAGCTACTACCGAACTTCTCCCAGCTATGAAGTTTCTCGTCGTATCTTCTTTTCTCTTTAACTCCCTGCCGATCAAGCGCACTATTTTCGTTTTCTCGTCGAAGCTTGATGAATAGTTCGTTTTCATTTCCGCAAGATTTTGCTTTCTCCGGTGAGCTAATTTTTTTTTTTCATTTTTTAAAATAATTGTGCAGCTTTTATATTAAATTTGTTCTACTCAAAACCAGTCTAACGCCTTCGCGAAAAACAATTAATTACCGATGCAAGTTTCTCTTTTCATCTCTTTAAGAATAATTAGGGAGTTTTTATATGAAACTTTTCTTACTCGAAACCGGTCCAATGCTTTCCCTAACAATAATTCGTTACCGATGCAGAAATCTTTGTTACCGGCATTCCGGCAATGCCATATCGGAAATGCCATTGAGACAAATTTGTAGGAGTCTCTATCGGCCAATTTCGATAACGATATTATCGAAGTTGGAACGATTTTCTTAGAGCGCTACTACAAGCGCAATTAGCAATTAAGTAATTACGCATAACACTGACTCTGTACCCGGGGAAACAAGGAAACTCTCCTGACCTCCATCTCGTGCAATTACGGAACGCTGTGCGCGGGTTGGCTTATCGATATTCCAATATCGTTATGACCAAAGCCCATTACAGTGTTTCGTGATTTATGCGACCGGTTCGCGGGGGGGAAACGCGCTATCGTGCGTGGACAAGAACGCCCTGCCGATCCATCCACGTCGAAGGGCTTCGACGATCCTGATCGATCGGGGGTCGACACTATCGTGGATGACGCTGCATCGGCCTGGGCGCTCGCCCGGATATTCCGCTCGTTTATCCGAAACGAATGCCGGATAATGCTGGTCTGCTCCCCAAATACGTTCGGCATGTCATTACTCATTCGGTCGCGCATTTATAGTGGAAACGTAAACAGGGCGGGATGAGAGTGCTTTTTTGCTTGAATTCATCTTTAATGCGTTCATTTTTTTGAACTTTTTTTTATTTCTTATAACTTTTATCTTATTATAACGACAATAATAAATGAATGATAATTTTTAAAAAGATCGATATCGTCGCTGTGATAAAAAGCACGGTCGATGTAGAGAGAAATCGCCGGGACTGTAATTTAACAGTCCGGGTGTACTCCCTCGGGATAACGACGTGTGACAACTAATTCTCTGCGCGACAGGCGATTGCTGGAACGATCCAATATCCTGTTCGCAGATACGTTTACACCTACGTGTACACTACGCTGCATTGCACGAAAGCGGATTCGAGTACACATTCGAAGAAGCACGGCAATGCAGGAAATCGCCACTGCCCGAAGCTACTACGAAGAAACGAACCGTGAACTCATTCCCGTCATGCACAACCGGAATAATCGGCGTACTTTTTTTTTTAGAAACCTAATGGATGTAGCTGGACGTCCGCGGACGTACAGACAGAAGCGCTGATAATTGCCGTTTGATCGTCAATTTTCTCAAACAGCCTCAGTGTTTCTTCTTCTTCCGAAAGATTAAACTCGAGGCTCGCAGTTTTATTTCACAAAAATGCAATCAAGAATGTTTTTTGCCCAAGAAACTTTGCCTAAAAGTGGACTCGAAATACACAAAAATTTCGTCTTATCTTATTTTGCGGTGCAACTGTGGAATGGAAGTTCACTCCCTTACCGCGAGAGGCGTGACAAGCGCCGGGGGCGCGAAATTCAAAAGTTCCAGCGACCAAACTATTTGTACCTAATTTTGTTCGTTTTTTGATTTCCACAATTTCAAGATATCTTCGCGCCGAAATGTGACACAATTTTTTCGAGTAAGTCGACAGCTTCGAGTCAGGGTATCGGGTCAGACAGAACAATGCCTCGGAAAATAGTGTCATGGTCCAGCGTGGCGGGGGACAAAAAGAAGAGGAGAAGGGACTCGAAGGGGGAGACGGGCAAGACAATGGCAGCAGGGCGACAACGTAGTCCGGACGTGGATCGGTCGAGAGCGCACGAGATTGCGCGGGTCGCGAGTGCCAGCGGCGCAGCGGAGTGGCGGGAATCGCAGCACCGAGAGCACAGCGACGAAAAGCACCCTCCTCGTCGCTGCCCCCGCGTTATCGATCGCGACTTCCGACCCCGCGCCCCGCCGCCCCTCGCCAAAACCCGACCTCTTCCTCTCGCCCCCCTCACTGCCCACCTCCTCGTCCGCGAGATTCGCTTCAAGCCGACTCGGCCAACTCCGGTTAACGTTTTCACGATTTTTCACGCATCTTTCGGTATCGTTCCTGCACACGACTCTCGCACGGGAATACCGAATCTCATTTGCCACTCTAATTTGACCTTTAATCCCAAATTACCGGCTCGCGACAGAATCGGATTAAACTCGTGGAAACCGAAGCAAGGTAAAACAACTTTTCCTTACCGATAACATTGGTCTCGTGGTTAGAGTACTAACCTCGTGTGACGACCGAGACTTTGGAGGATTGGTCGTGACCGATGATGTGACGGCTGGCCCAAACTCGAATGATGGACAAATATGGTGAGTGCCGGAATTTGAATTCAGGTTAGACCGTTACTAAGTAAGAGCGCTATCGACTGCGCTACCGTCACCTATATTTTTCCATCATTCGAGTTGCCTACATATGTCTCAGGCCTGACCTTCAAACTCGAAAACAAAGTATCGGAAGGTCTTGAGTTCGAATCCCGATGCAGTAGTCTTGCTGGCGGGAAAATAGTGTGACGCGAAGCTTCTGACATATATTGTACGATATTCGATACATGTGGCTAGACGTCCAATGTTTACAGACAGCAATCGACGTAGCTCCGGCGCCGTGAAGCGAACTAGAAGACCCGACTGTTACAGACACCCACAAAGTACAGTTAACGTTGACTCATACGGAGTAACCCCCCAAAGTGGAACGATTCCCACTAAAGGAAATATTGGTTCGGAGAGTAACGACACATCGAAAATTGTGTCTGAGAGGAACAGCACATAGAAAATTGTATTGGAGAGATACAACGTTTAGAAAGTTGTGTGAAAGTGTTGGAACTACAGAACTGTAGAATTGTTTGGAGTTACACTACACGCTCAGTGAGTTCAACGCACTATAGTATGGCACACGAGGTACATTTTTCTTGGAGTCTTGGTGGAGTTCTCTTTGGCTCATCGATATGACACCGCGAACTAGCAACTTCCTTATCCGAATATGGTTTATTGACGTGTGTTTACACCTCAGCTTAAAATTCATTTGGCACAAATATAGATCATTATACAGAGAATCAATATGCCAAATTTGGTTTTCTAATATTTTGTCAAAATCGGTCATCGCAGTGAAACGCAAACTCCCATCTTTTGCCCGAAGGGCAGTCGGGAGTTAAAAATAGTTGTTCCCGTCGCTAATAATCGTAGCAGTTGATGCAACGTTAAATAAAAAATAATAATAAAAAAAACTTTTTGCTCAACTATTGTCGGTGCTGTTGGTTTTCGGTCCGAGCTTCGTTTACCCAGGAGACGGAAGAAACTCCACCGGGTACGCGGATCCCTTTCCCCTTGTTTTTTTTTCCTGCGCGAGTTCCCGGGATGATCGATCGTCTCGATGAGTCATTCGCGAGGGCTGCGTGCATGCACGGGAATTTCAGACGGGCCGAAGGGTGGTCCTCACACAGAGACGGTACAGTAATACCGCATTGGACGGAGCCTGCAGGCTTCGCTCGCCAAGGGTACGGAGCTTCCTCCGTCTCTCGCCGCCTCCCTTTCGCGTGTCGAAAGAAAAATTAAGAGGAGTGGATGGAGAGAGAGTCGGGCACCCTCGGGACACACAGAGTCAGCAGCTCTGTATAGAAATTCACGGTTTGGGATCTCGAAGGCCTCCAGCCCCGGAATTAGTCGCAATGTAGACGAGAATATTTACAAAAAAAAAAAAAAAAACTTGCTGTCCGGATCGATCGCAACGTAAAGACACGGGACACTTTTAGGACATAGTACCAAATCTCAAATGACTCACACCGAACCAGATTGACACTATTTTGAATCCGAAAAACGTCGATCTTAAAAAAAAACCTGCTGGTCCATAAAATGGATGTTAAACTACATTTATCATCCGAGTATAACAAACAAGCCCAACACCTCTATCGATGTGTAAATCCACAAGATACCCGTGAGAAACAGATAAAAAAAATATATAAATATACATATAGTGTCACTACTATATATTTGTTTACAATGGACGATAAGATAGGCGGCGATAGGAGGTTCTGGGGTCTGGATCTTCTTGCCCGACGTCGTCGCGGCTCTACACAGCGACCATATACTACCGATCATGTGGGCACTCATGTATGTATACTCGTCTCTCGACCCGCCCATACTAAAAAGCCGAACCGGCGTCTCCGGCGCCGGCTTTGTATGCGCGCTCATAATGCTCCGGTTCTATGCTGGTGTGCGTTCCTCTCGGCTTCTGCTTTTCCTCATATTACTTCCCGGCATCCAGCGCCGATGGTCCAGACTCCGTCCGTCGGTACCTCGGACGGACCGTCTCGCTACATGCGCCTATATACCTCCAGACAACCAGAATAGACGCGCCTTGCAAATCGCACTATTTCGCTGCTCCGTTGCAGTTTCTCCATTGTCGCCGATCCTATCGTTCGTCTTCCGCGTCCCTCCTCGGCTATAGATATGCACAGCGTGTACTATTGTGCTACGCGAACGCGACAATAACCTGGCGAACGCGAAGTAGGAACGAGCGAGCATGAACGGGGAAAACTGGGTTCGCGATAGAGATACGTTTCCTACACGACCCAGGCATGGAAAACCTCCGCGTCCGTGTTTCGCTTGCAAGCGGAGAGATCCTTCGTTATACTTGCGGACGAAGCTTTCTCGGGGGTTCGGGGAATCACTCACTTGAGGGAGAGAAAAAAAGTCAAAGTGAATCGACAAAACCCCGGGCTCGTCGAGTGATGAGAGCGAAGATAAGGAAAAAATGTATCTTAGGTGAAGCTGGATGAGAGTTTGGGCGATCGCAGCGCCACGGCAGCGGCGCCCCGCGGCGTAACTGGGACACGGGGTTGAATTTCGTTTTAAAGGGCGAGGAATACTTCAACGGTGGAAGTGATTTTTTTTTATTAGAATTCATTCAACCATAATTGGATTAAAAAACTTCAATGTTAATTGGTGCTTGGATGAATTTGAATATATTTACTTGTACACTTGAATTCAATATTTGAGCTTCCGAATGAATTCACGAGGGGAAAAATATTTTTTGTTATTTTATCGTTTTTCTTTGCAATAAAAATTATGTGGTTGTTTATTTCCGTTTGAAATGATCAGCAGCGAAGAAAGTTGTTGATTGGGACGCGTTTACATATTGGATTGAAACGCGTCTATTCAATGGCATTAAATTTACCCACATCAAGTAAATAATTTCTATCGGTTTTTCGAAGAAAACCGAGCGACGATTAATTAATGCAAAACCGAATGCGGCTCGAAATTCCGAGGAGAACGAAGACTCCGTTGCACGATCGGGAGACAGGTGCATAGTCAGGCCCGAGTAAAAGGTGCGGACCAAGCGGCACTGCCGTGAATGGTAAACAAGGCAGTCGCGTGTTGGATGAAAAGGAAGCATGGCTATCTCGGATTACGAGGCTTTCAAATAATACAACAGTAAAAAAAAAAAATTACGGCGAGAAATATAAGGTTCGACGTGAAGGAAGTAGATTTGCCGTCTATCTCGAACGCGGACGGGTGCAAAAAATTAAAATAAAAATGGTAGCTATTTCTTGTATACTTATGATAATGAATGGATAATCGTTAGTGGAACGACGAGTTTAATATGCAAAAAAATACGAGTTGGTCGGCCACACGCTGGGTAGAGACAGGTGGCGATACTGCTGCCGCAACGCCTGCGGCCAGAGAGCCTCGGAGACTGCACACGTGCAGTCTCGTGCAGTCTGCACCGGGGAACAGAAACTGCGAAACGCCAACATAGAAGCACCCGGCGCACCCAGGAAGCAACTTATCTCTCTCGTGTATCTCCACAATTCCGTTCTCCTTCGCTCTTCCCTACCTATCATCCTCGTTCCTTTCTCCATGAAGATCTTCGAAGGAGCCTCTTGAGGATCGGTAGTCGGAGGTGAAAAAAAAGTGCACGAAAACACGATGTTTCCGGATGCCGGAACGGAATCGGCTGATGGAACGAAAACAAAATAACTTTCTTTTTTCTTCTCGCCACAGATAACGATTTTTTTTTATCGGATGGTAAGAATCGGCAGAAGCGTGACACGACCGATCGTTCCACTTGTATCGTGTTCTCGATCGAGCTGCGTCTCTCGATTAATCCAAGCCGAAGAAACCGTTCGACGTCTATTACTGTACGAATGGGTAGAGGTACTGTGATACGTGCTGGCGAGTTTCGTGTCCAAGCTAGCGGTACAGGACCGAGAGTTCACGCTTCAGGCCTCAAAGGCGGGAGAGATCGAACGGGACGAACGGTAGCGAGTTCTATCGAGATGACGAGGTATCAAGTTCCGACCGTGAATTTTTGTCGGTTGTCGCAATTTTGGATACTCGATGCAGCGGACCGCTGATATCGTTACTTAGATTTGCTGAAAACGATCGGTAATCCTTTTCGTGCAAAGATCGATGAAAAATTTCATTAATTTTATCTAAGTAATTGTTAATCCTGTTAAAATAATTGTTACTTTTAGTTAAATGATGATTTATTTCGTTCAATAGTCGTTTACTTGAGTTCGTACCGATTTAAGATATTTTTCGTTACTTAACTTTACAGCTTGGGATATTGAGGTTCTCCCTCGTACGGCCGGGATTCGCCGACGCTGAGACGCATCTACGACATATCGTGCCATCGCTTACGAGCGATTAAACGAAATCTATTATCGCTCGTCCATAAAGCACGGAGAACCCATATCGACAGCCGGAATCTCGTGTGAGCGCATCGAGGGCTCCGCGATCTATGGGAAAACGCTATATGCACTATGCTATAGGATTATCAGACATTATATATATATATATATCCGTTGAATCGAACAACGGACCATTCCGTCGTATAATTGTCAGTCATACATTATTCCCGAGCTTTCATTGAATCCCGGAAACGAGACCTTGCCGCAAATGACCCTGCAGACGTTCGTCGACTGCAGTTCGTTTTTCCAATAAACCGGAAGCCCCGACTTCGAAACAAAGGGCAATAAAATTTGCCCATCACCGCTCCGGTATGGAAAATTAAACTCCGAACAACTAAAACTGAAATTGGACAAGTTGAACAAAGTTTCGTGCGAATTAATCTTTAATTGGTTAAACCGCTCGGGACCGTGGCGAATCCGTACGGAAAGCGTGCAAACCGCCGGTGGCGCCTTGCCGCGGAGACTCGAATAATCACGTATGATTTACTAAAGGGTTAATTCGAAGTACTCGGCTCGGCCTTCCTGCCGGACTAATGAAATTCAAACTTGCGCGACCTCCGAGCATATTTATTTTTCCCCATAGCGAGTGTTGGCTTTATTCGTTCGGAAATTAATCCATGAATCTCGCGGCCGGTAATGCAGATTCCTACGGGCAACGGAGCACGGGAAAAATATCGGGGAACGGTCGGACGGGTCATCCGGTCTCGTGTGGCCGTAAAGGCAAGGTAATGGGGCTTTTCTGACGACTACTATGATCGCATCGGTGAGTCATCGGAATCCCCGAAATACAATCTCCGGCCGGAAGGGAGGATGTACCATGGGAATATAAACTGAAAGGAGTATTTACGGGGGGTCCGAGGAACCGGCTCGGAGAAAGGAATCGGGATGTGAATCGATTTCTCCCACACGACCGCCTGATTGCGACGACGATGAGGTTTTGTTCGTTTCTCCTTGACACGTTGCCGACGGGCGAGGGAGGAGCGGTGGAGGGGGGGTGGGGGGAAACGAAATTTTCCGGGTCGACGAACCTATAACGAAGCGATGCTTCTCGCTTCTAGCAATCGTCTTCCGTATATTGCCGCGTTGTGTACACACGCCTGCGACGATCCACTCCGGACGTTTAACGCTCCTCGCGAAACGCTGTTAGTGCATCGTTAACGCGGGGGCGCGTTAACATCCGCACGATGAAACGAGCCCGATGTCTTTCGCCCCGACGCGCCCGAGCGACGGCGGTTGTGGAACGATCGTTCGGAATTTTGACGCCTCTCGAAGCCGTCGCCGAGTCGAGGAGAATTTTACCCTGGTGCGATTTTCACATCATATGTTTTTTTTTTTTTTTTTTTTTTTTTTTTTTTTTGTCACTGTCCCCTCGTCGCGCTGTTGGAGATCCAGAGACAAGCAAATGGACCATTTGCAAAAAATATTATCATTGTACGAACGAGGTATGCAGTTTCAAGCGAATGGATCAACTTCTACTTTTTAAAATTAGCATTAAATTATTTTTTTAATGGGATATTATTATTATAAAATTCGTACGGCTCTGTGCGTCGAGAAACCCGTCGGGTGACGGGGAAGCAAAAAAGCTCGTAACACATGAGCCAGACGGAATGAGAGAAAAAAATAAAATAAAATGTAAAAAGTCTCGTTGCATAATAGCGGTCAGTGCGGTTGGCACAGTTCTCTTTCAGCGCGTCGAGACGTTCGCGATATATCTCCGTCTCGTAGCCGACCGCTACGCAGTAATAGATCTCTTCGCACTTGTGCGCGCTACCGCATCTCCACAATTATGTGTACTCGAGGCCTGTGCATGAAATCCTATTGAAGAGTCCGCGAGACGCGCCTCGGGTACGACGCGCTCGTCATTCAATCGCTAAAAATAGAATTTTATGCCGATAAACAATGCCCGGAAAATGCAAAACCTCGATCGTTCCGAGAATCGTTAGATTTTTTATCGACAGATATATTAAAGTGAACTTTTTTTAAAACCCAAACGTACGCAATCCGATGGTAGATTTACGCGAGTATGCGTCGCGAATCGTCAGTCGTGAGAAGAGAGACCCGCGCACCGTTAATGGTTCCCGGTCAAAGGAGAAATATATGGACGAACGGATAAAACAAGTTGGTACCGATGAAAGACCGAGCGCTGTATATATAAACGCCTAACCTTTAACCACAGAGAACACGGCGAATAAGTATAAAGGCGCACGTACGGGAGCGTGCACTTGTAAACCGCACGGGGGGGGACAGACGAACGGACAGAAGGATGAATGAGAGATGAAAGGAACTCGACGCCTTTTAGACGCGTGGGAGCCGCGCTGCGAAAATATTTCTCGATCATTTTTAATCGCACTTTTTTCAATCGTCTACATCCTGTCCTTTAGTAATTATTTATCGATAATCGTCTTGCTCGTCTAACCACAAATATCACCGGTTTTACTATACAATGTAATGTGATAAATCGCCTATTACAAAACAGCAAAAAAACAATGAAAAAAGAAAGAATGTTATTATCTATGATTAAGATTAAGATGATTATTGATTAAGTATTATCTATGAAGAATTTTTCTATGATTTAGAAGAAAAAGAATGTATTATATTTACAAAGTGTTTTTCATTCTGAACGGGTCAGCTGCAAAAACACTTGGCCGGTGTAACGATCGTTAAACGTCGAAAGTGCAGGAAGCTTCGAGTGGGCTTCGTTTCGGATATGTTTCGCGATGGTACTCGAGCCGAGAGAACATCCAGATGTCGGTGAGGATAGGAGGGACACCGCTCTAATTGTACGTGTGATCGATAATTATCGAATCGGAGAGACGCGAGCCGCTCGGCTCGAGCCGTTGATCGGGCAGACCGCGGCCCGCACAGAAGTGGACGGTATAAATAATTTAATCTCTCGTCGGGTCTGGGAGCGCGAAGCCCGGCTCTCGAGGCGGATCGTCAAAGCTACCAGTTCTCTCTTTCCATCTTTCTCTCGCCTACCCGAGTCTCGCCTCTTCGTCGTTATGCTCTTATGTACTCGTGGACCCAGGAGGTAGGATACACGGGATGCTTTCGCGGCTGGAGTGTGTTGTGCGAGGGCACGCGAACCCAACAACGAAAATAGATCCTCATCTTGCCCGGTTCAAAACGTCCACTCTGGACCATGGTCTTTTCTCTTTACATCGCTTTTTTTTGGTCTTTTCTTCTCGGCCCATGGACCTTCTCCGGGAAGGAGCTCCTCGACCGAGCGAGTCTACCCACGTTGGAAATATTTTTTCATGAACATTTTTTTTTTTTTTCATCTGGACGTTCATTTTGTTGTTAGGAAGAGATTGCCTATTTTCGAGTTTTTTTCTAGTAAAGCCACTCGCAATGGCTGTTGAAATAAAACTCTAACTTTTAACGAACCACTCGAAAAAGAATACGAGATATGCTCTCGAGTGTGGTCAAAATTCCAGATGGGACACAAGTCGGCGGAGGAAGCGATTCGGCAAGAAATAACAAGGGAAAAAGAACGGGTGAAAGCAATCTGAGCTGGGAACCAAGTCTCCTAACAATCTCAGAAAAATACCAAATTTTTGGTTGACTGAAAAACGCGGAAAAAATCAACTGACTCGGAATACAGAAAAACCGAAGTGAAGAATTGTAAAAAAAAAAAAAAAATCAATTCAATTCACCTATCCTTAATTTTATGGATGGGCAAAGTGCCCAATCATAAAAAAAAAAAAATGATTCGATGACGCGAGCAGGATCTCGAAGGTCGCTTGGGACTCGGGTAATGAGAAAAATATATAGATCATCGGATGAGGAAAGTGTGCGCGAGGTATGGGGGGGGAGGTATGGAGGAAAGGCCATAAAACAAAAGAGGCAGAGAGCAAAGTAGTAAAACAAAAGACCTCTACCCTGACCTGACTCGGGTAGTAATTGGCCAATTTTCATCTCACTCCCCGTCGCTCACCGTGTCCCTCGCGAGCCCCCTCTTCACCGCCCGCCCTCCCCTAAGAGCTGCATACCTCGTCCATTTTTTCTCTCCCTTTTCCACCATCTCGCCAGTGCGAGCCCTATACGTCTTCGTTGTTCCGCTATGTTTCCTTGGACCGGGCTCCATTCGACCTTTTCCTCCACTCGTAAAATGTCTCCCGATCCTTGACTAGCGCTCGCGCGGTAAGAGCGTCGAGGGCCACGGTCGTTAGGGCGCGAGAGATTGAATAGCCGGATAACGGTGGAGAACACCGAGGAAAAAGGATATAACGACACGAACACGGAGTATACACAGTGTATCGATGGCTCACTTCCATAAGGGCGGATCGACGATGTCCAAGCGCAGTCATTGCGCCCTTCCGACGTTGGACCATCGATATGGACCAAGAGCCCAGCATCCGATGTACCCAAGATTTATGATATCGCGATCGCGCTCGTGAGAGATATTTCACTCGATACCGAAACGAAATAACAAACGATCGTCATCGGATCGACGAATCGTATGCGCGAAGAGGATTTCGCCAAAACGCCGCTCGCTGTGGGAACGAGAACAAGTTGTTCACCATACGGACGAAGAAAATCGGCGGAGTCCCCGAGTTGCTCAGACACGAAGCCAACTTGTGTACTACCTGTGTAAGTTTGGCCAGCGTCGAGCACCTGAGCGGGTTTCGATCGCTCGATGGATCGTGTACTCTGGAGAAACTCCTCAGGCGGAAACGACCAGCCTTCGATGTACAGACAACGTACGGCCGTACACAGTCGTGAAGTTGAAGTGCTCCGATCGAAGATTCCCAACGAGGCACTCCGAGATGCAATGGAGATGAATTGAATGGCTCTTCCATCATTCGGTTCAGCTGGTGCAGTAACTGAGTCGAATGCTTGGAGTCGAATGAGTCCAATGCAGTTCGCCTAGTGGGAGTTCTATACAGGACCAGTATCGGCCCAACGTCGACCGGTCTCGATCTTGTGTGTCTTTCCCACTACGGTGTATGGAAATCGGAATCAGTCCAGTTATTCAGAACTTCGAATGGCCGAAGTTGGGTAGAGGACGAATGAAAAGTTCGCATACTCTGGGAGTTATCGGGACGTTGTCGGATAGTTGCCTGTCGAAGATTGCTGTCGTATGATCGCATGGAAATATGGACCCGGTCGTACCAACGAGAACTCTGCACATCGACGACGACGACGACGTGCGCAGCCTCGATAGCCCCAACAAAGACCGAGCCACTCCTTCGGAAGTAGTCCCGGCGAACGACACGATATGTCTGAAGACCCGACATCGAGCGGACAAGAACCATTGTGGAGTTCGATGTTACCGCTGACGACGCAATGGCCGCGACGGTACGACGCTTTGTGATTTTTCGTGTAGCCATACTAACGCCATCATTCCTCATTTTTTTTTCACCGCTATTATTCGTCCGCGCATGCGTCGATGTATGCGGCCGGAACGAAGTCCGCGCCCAACCATGCATAACAAATAACATCGCTTACGCAAGTCACGAAAATAATGCACGAAACAAAAACAAAGCGAACTGGCTCTACAGTGTCGCGACCGAGTGCACGAGACGCTGAATTTATTTGCAATGAAAATCATACGGTAAATTAATGATAGGCTGCTCGAATGAACAAACGGTCCGATTAGGGATGCATCTTTAGACGCGTTAAACGTTTCGAGGATAACACTTGACTGTAATGTGGTATGAGAGTAATGCAGATGGCGATTTATGGACTGAAGAAGTTGGACCGAAAGTCCACGGGATTTTCTTTTTTTTCGTTTTCTATGCTTTATGTGAAATGTACGTTCCAGTCGAGAGATCAAAGTTTAGCCCGGTTATAGAATCGTCCGAGTGGATTGACCTCTTGATACTTTTTATTTTGTCGTTTATAAAACGCGGTCGAAAAAAAATGTTTACTCGGATATGTCGAATGCTTTTTGGGAGGTTCGTGTGCACGCCATTGTTTTCGCATAAGAAATCCCGGGGCCATGCGCCATTCTGTTCAATACAATTCTGACGCAGCGCGAGATTAAAGAGAAGGATTGAAAAAATGGACGGGTAAAAAAAATACAAACAAAAACAGATGTTTTTTGAACGAACTGTACCACCGGTTGGTCCGGTCGAACTCATTCTACTCGGCTGCTCGGTGAAAAAAAGGAGGTGGCCGGTTCAGTGTGCTGCTGGTATACTATAGTGACGAATTTAAGTGCTCCGCGCTATTCAAACCTCCCTTTCTCGTGCACGGCTAGAACCCGTTCGGATACATATATCTCCATTCATGTTTATATACGTGCCTCGTCGCGGGAAAAGAGAACGCGGCAGGAACAAAGAAGAACATTATTTTTTTGAATTTCTGGGGCCTTTGAACGTCGTGATATTTCGTTCGAATGTGCACTTCGAGGCCCCACACGATGAAACCCGAATATATTAACTTTCACCCCTCAATTCTCGACGCGGTCAACATTTTAGTGAAATCAACGCTTTTCGACAATGAGTATTCAAATTTGACGATGTGAAAACTTTCTCTCACCCGATCCGCACTCGATCGGGAACGAAAACTGTAATCCACTTTTTATGTTTGTTTTTGGAGGGCGCTTAACTTTTTTAACGAAAACAAAATTTAAAAAAGAATGGTTTACAGTTTTTGTTACCGGCTCTTCACAAACTTTACATCAGTTATTATTTTCGTTAAAAAAAAAAGACAAAAAACGAAATGTTAGCGATAAGGAAGGAACACTTTGAGCCGTGAAATAATGTTTTATGTTATCCGAGTAATGAATTTTCATGCGGGCGTTAAGAACGACTTCCGTATCAGTTCGTAGCCGTGGGGGCTCGAGAAATCCAAGCCTTCCAGCGTTAACGCGCGCGCGCGCGGTGCGATGAAAATAAATTTTCATACGGAAACTGAGAAACTGGTGCAGGATCAGAAACTAGGCCAATTACCTCGTCAACCGTGTGCCGGCGTGTGCGTTTTCTCGTGTAGACCGAGCGACGACAGGAGTTAAATTGATGACGAGAAGACAAGCCTCGCCTACCGGAATCGGCCTTGATCGTTCGCGCGATCGTTACGCGATAATCCTATTCGCAGCCTCGAAACGAGCATAAAGATCGGTACAGTACGTACCGAATGGACATTACGCGGTATAACTATACCGGCAGCGATAGTCGATCAACGGTGGTCTGAGCTCCCGCCGGTCTGCACCAACACCGTCCAGTTTCACGCTATAACGCACTTCGCGCGAAATCGAGTAAACGCGAGAGAGCAAAGAGCTCACTATAATGCCTTGTATAAGCAGAACGATGCCGCGAGCGGGCGTGGAAGCGCGGAGCATGCACGGCCGGACAGGGGACAGCGTAGTTATTGTACAACGATCCGGTCACTCGATTTCACGAACCTCTCGATTCGATGCCACGTGGCACCTCCAACATACTCGACGTTTCGGAATTGAGTATAAAAAAATTAAATAGGAATTAACTTTTACCCGGAAAATCGAGATGCTTCGTTCCGCGATAATGTGAGATTAATTTTTTATCCGGGCAAAAGAAAGTTTACATTTATTTTGCTTTTTTTTAACTAATGGGACTACTTCAAGTTCGTCGACTTTTGTGAATCGAATACCAAATGAAAATTCGAGTCAACGACAAATATAAGAATAATTTTTCATCCAAGCAGACATATTTTTTCTTTTCCTAACATAAGACGCGAAATTCTATATTTCGATATTAACAAATGAAAATTCGTGTCGATAAGATAAGACAATTCCAAAGAAAATATATACACTTGTAAAATATTGATAACATCCGATGCGTTGTTGCAGATAAAAGGCCGGGCGGTACGCTGGCCCACGACGAGAAGTCTCGCGGACGTGTCGGGATTTAACTGGGACACACTCGCCCCCGCAGATCCCAATTGATAGCCGGTGAGTATACGATAATTGAAATCCGAACGCGGCTATGCTCGAGCGGCATTATTACACTTGCGGCGATTATCAGTTCAGGAAGGCGGGTCGGGTACGTTCGTGTGTACACACTCCGCGGCGATTTCGAAGCCGTGCCGTAGGCTCGGTTATCCGACCCTTCGCTCGTCCGGATTACACACGGCAGTCCGGTGTGTACCTGAACCGAACGCGCCGGCAGGTTCGCGTTGATAGTTACGGTATACACACGGCTCTGCTCACTCGGGGCTTTACGATGGCAATTTGTGAGGGTCCGATAGCGGCACCCAGGTGACACACTATCGGCCCGAACTTCGTTTCCACCTAACGACACGCCGGGAAGCTTCGAAGCTCGCTGCTACTCTCCACTCGATAAATCTGTATCGAATTCTCGATGTAACACAATTTTCCGGCTCGGCGTAGATTCCGCCGGAAAATGCAACGAAAAGAAGAATTAAAAAAAAGAACCACGTACTTTCCTGCCGTAAATTCCAGTAGCTAAAATTTTATCGGGTGTTTTATTTTTTCCAATTTTTTTGTTCATTTCTTTTTCGATCCATGACGGTTTATACCCATCGCTAGTGCGAAACTCGTATTCGGGCGAGTGACGGGCGAGCGGAGGCTTTGATGGTCCAATTTCGGGGGAATATTTGGGGCGAATGGATCGTCGACGCGAGAAACAGGGGTATTTTTTTTTTTAGGCACCCCCAGCCGTTCCGGTTACGAAATAAGTGGGAGCTCCTCTGGCGCTCGAGTACTGCACTAAATGCACACCCCGTCGCACGCGCAGCGGGAGAGCTCCAGGTGAATACGAACTACTGGACGAGCCCTTGTCTTCATAACAATAATAATAGTTATTATTATTATTATTATTATTATTATTATTATTATTATTATTATTATTATTATTATCATCATCATTATTATTATATATACCAAGGTGACAGCTCTCTGCGATGAAAGTATTGTACTAGCGTATGTGCATGCTCGGAAAAAAGAAAAAGGGGGGAGGGGAGAGGTGAAGTGGTCGATAAAAAAAAATAGCGGCCGGTCCGACAGGCACGATAAAAATTATTAATTGCACCGGTGTGCTCGCAACGCCCGCTCACTTCCGAGTGTGACCGGAAACACTCGTGCGTAGCCTGCGAGCATTCCTCTCACTCTCTTCGGACATATTGTAAGCGAATAATAAAGAAGGAACTGTCTAATAAAAAATATAATAATATTAAATTAAAAATGCCGTAAGCAGACAAAACATTTCCCGACCGGAAATCTATTCTATCGTTTATTGTAAAGCGTTTCGTTAAATGTTCGTTAATCAAGAGTGCAGAGAGATGGTTTTTGTAATAGCTCTATTGTCGTCTTTGTGTATGTTTTTCCCACTCACCGGGAATGTCGTACGTGATGGAATTCAATGCCTCGAATCGAGAGCGCAGAGTCCAAAACGAGTCACGAAGCACGCAGCGCTCGAAATGCAACGATGGATGGATTAAATAAAACTTATCTCGATTCGATACGATATTCACACGCGATAGCGTACAGTCAACTTCGCGACGATCTCCAGGAAATGTAACCGACGAATTTAACTCAGCCGGTTGCGAGAAATTCACACGAAAAATACATCTCTTGGATACGATGTATACGAAATGCATTTCGGATAGAGAGATAAAAGAGATTTCGTATAAAAGGTATATGAAAAATACATATTTTTCGTATACCTTTTATACGAAATGCGATATAAACGAAAAAAAAGGAAAAAGAAGAAAAAGAAAGTGTCTCCATTATCGCATATCGTATCGTGCGGCGCCTCGCACGCGATAGCCGTAGTCTGCTTCGCGACAATCTCCAGGAAATTTAACCAACGAATTTAACTGAGGCGGATACGAGAGCAAGACGCGGTTCAACTATCGTTATTGATTTTCCGCGTTCCCTCTCGCGGAGCTCGGTTCCCACCGGCAACTGGATATTTATATAACCGGAACGGTGGCAAACTAAAATGATTGGATAGCGAAAAAAATTGCAGAAAATAAAATAAAAACTCGTTGCGTTTGATTGACATTATTTGGGACGACGCGACACCCCGTTTACGATAATTGACGGATCGGTCGCGACAAAAGGCGCGAGGAAATTTTCGTTCGAAAGTAATATCTGTCGCGGGCCAATGAAACGTTCGCGTGACGTTCGGGTTTTTCGCTCTATCCTTGGTGTCGCGGCCTCCGGTACTATCGTTAATACCTCGGTCACCAACCGATAATCAGTCTCGACCAAAATAACTTTGAAACGAAATAGTTTTACCTGTCGTTTCGAATATCTCGTACTTTTAAAGCCATCAAACTTTTAAAAAATTGAAATCGGAAAAAGTATCTCTGCATTCATTTTTGATATTTCATACCTGTTACTCGCACGAGGACCTGAAAATAAACTTAACAAAATACTACATTTAAATACACACATATAAGGCCACGTGGAAATAAAGTGTGTCTGAATTACAGCGACAAATATATTTAAAAATAAGTAATTAATAAGTAAATAAATATATTTAATTTACTTTAAAAATCAATTTTTTCCACGTGGGACATCCGTAAACTTCAGTTGGCAAACACACTTATCGGCGGATCATGTTACAGCGTCGTTTGTTTAACTCGTATAAATTTCTCGGACAATGTTGCCTGATGAGCTGCGCGATTGTTCGTTACGATTCACGTACGAACACATCGAGGACACAACAACGACGTTGAAAGGTCGATCGACGCGTCGACGATATGCGAGCCGTGCTGGCGCATATATTCGCCAATTGTACGTCGAACAATGAACGAAAACTCACGTACAACGTGGAACAAGGTATTTAGGTTATTGTCTGTGTATTACCGAGCTAAACGACGTCACACGCGCGAACATTACGCAATAGGAATATTAACAACCGAGCGCGCGACACCGAGAGAGATGTGAATGTGTAACGCGCGACGACCGAGACGAAGAATACTATGTGACATATATAGTACACGGGTTCGGGGTCGAATGTTTTTCGCCCACGTAGCTAAAATATGTACGTGCACGCATGCGTACGGGATAAGTCTTCTCTCGTCCGGTAAGTTCAAACGTGAGCTATAGAATTCGAGGTGAGACTCGAAGGGTTAAATAAAAAGGACGCAATTAAATATTACGAACAATTTAAGATCTTCTCGGAACTGCGGTAGGCCTGCTTGACATTTTGGTTCACCATTTTTACCACCCTATTTTCTAAGAACATATTTTTTTTTCAAGAATAAATAAATTACTATATAATAGATTTAATTGGTAATTTAACGTGGACGTTTTCAGTGTAAAGTCTATTCCGAGTAAATGGTCCGCACACATTTAGGTATGCATACGAGAATCTAAATATGTTGGGGTACAAAGCGCGTTACACTTCCCATCGCGGTGGGTAAGTCCGTTGCAGAATTGCAGATTGAATCTTCCACTGTCGGAAAGCCGAACAACAGGTGTGTACGGGGAGCCCGAAGCGAACGATAGCTGTCAGTTACTCGAACGAACCGGCGCCCACGGCGGCAAGGATTAGCCGGAATATGAGCGCGAAGGAAGAAGGAAAGTCTCCCGGTGTGTTTGCCAACAAAGTTCTCCCGGAGTACGCCGAGGGATTTCCTCGAATTCGACTCCACGCTGTACGCTCATACGTGCACAGCGTACGCTCACGAGTCCACGTGATGCTTTTAGTATTGGTACGTCGAAAAATAATTGAGCAACATTTTTTTTTTCTTATTTTATAGATAAATTGATAAATTGACACAGAATTTTCTTTTTCAACTATCAATATATTAATCGCGTGCTTAACATAATTGTGCACATTTTTTCGAGGACTCGTGAACAGCCGAATCGAAGAATAAACGAGTAAATCACGCGAGTGCCGTGGGACGTATGCTGCCCACGCGGCTCCTCCGGTGAGCGGCATGTTACGCATTGTATATACATATATATATTTGTACCACAGTAATGTACAGCATACTACTATATTCCACGCGACAAATTGGCACGGACGCACCGTGAGGAGGGCTCGGTGCGTGACCGTGACGACGTTTCAAAGTCCCACGGCCACCGGCGTGCACTCGATCTTCCCTCAATGTGCGCGCATCAAATTCTTACCCAAGTTTTTTTTTCACGCGGGTAACACCCTCTCGAAAATAATCGTTTTCATTTTAATCTCTCATTACCGACGTCCCGTCGGGGAAAAAATTACTACTCGTATTGTTTTCTTTTTGCTAGATAAAATTTAAATGAAAAAATTAAGAAAAGTTGATGCACCATGCAGAAATGAATCGTTTCCATTTTAGTCCCCTGTTACCAGTGTTCGGACGAGAGATAAAATTTTATACAATTGTCTTTACCGCAAAATAAAATGAAAATGAAAAGATTGCGTAAAACAAATGTTATTTTTTTGGCTAATGGGTGACCTTGGTTTTTTTTTGTTCGGACGATAAAAAAGTTTGCAAATTTTGCCAACTTTTTTATGTAAGTTTGCAATTTTTTTTAAATGAAAAAAAATAATTTTATATATAAATATTCGTGCACGCACGAAGGGCAAACTCACCAGCACCTCGTGAGACAGGGATACGATCGATGGGGAAACAAAAACAAAGCGGCGGCGTCGAGATCCTCCGTAGTGAAGTTCCAGGCGCAGGTAATCCACAGTACGAGAAACTCAAAAACGGATTTTTGTATATTTTCGTAAACAAACAATAATAGAGACGCGCACCCGTCGCGCTCGTAACTCTCGGTATGCCGGACACTTTCGCGAAGCGCAATCGAACGGCTAGTTAACGCGTTTCCAATAGCCGCTGCTTTGTTTGCGCGCCAAGCTAGCCTCACAACTCACGCGCTTCCTATGCTAGCCTCGTAGCTCTCGCGCCCGTCACTCTAGCTTCACAACTATTGCGCTTTCCACTCTCCCGAAAATTAAAAAACGAAAACACTCTTACCCGCACACACTACCCGCGACCGTTAAATTTTTCGCTACTTCCCAGAAATGCTTCCTCGACTTGTTGATTTCCTTAGCAACCGTCGCCGCGACCGTTAAACATTTTGCCTCTTCCCAACATGGCTTTTCCGGACTTGTTGATTACCCTAGCAACCGTCCGCGCGAATATTTAAAATTGTTCGCTCCGTCCGAGAATTGCTTGCTCGACTTGTTGATTTGCTTAGCAACCGTTGCTATGGCTGTTAAATTTCCCGCTCCTTCCGAGAACTGCTTGCTCTATTTGTTGATTTCCTTAGCAACCGTTGCTATGACCATTAAATTTTTCGTTTCTTCCGAGAATTGCTGCCTAGACTTGTTGATTTCCGTAGCAACGGTCGTCAAGGGATTCGTGCAGGCTTTCCCGTGCGATCCTCGCGACGCTTCTCGGCTCTTAAAATAATATTATTTTCTCGCGTTCAATTAATACGACAGGTAAAAAAAACAAGTTAAATCTGGGATCGAACGACGGTCAACGCGTCGCTACTTTTCGACGAGGGCATGTCATCGCGTCCTGAAAGATTCTGCGCGTTCGCTAAGCCGTTAAATTTCGAATTTTTTTCGGCGATTGAAAAATCGCCGTTTTCGCAAGATAACGATAACATAAATGCAAATAAAAAACTCCTCGATTTCTCGATCACTGTGTACCGACGTTGAATTTGGTTGAGAGGCGAAATGGTTGTAAACAGCGTGATGTGAGCGATACAAAGATTTTCAATGATTTGATAAATGCGACGCACAAACACCACATGCACTGTTCAAGCCCTCACAGCCAACTGACGAGTAACGGCCACTACCGGGCGAGCCTACCCGAGCCGGCGAGCGCAGCGCCCACGCTCCCCTCCACGCCGTTCGCAGCTTCGGCTGTTCCCGCTGGCTGTCCCACCGTCTCGCTCACTCTCCCTGTAACCTGTGTTACATAGTTCAGACGTTTTATCTCTCTTCCCCTCCTGCGTACGACACGAGAGCTCGGACTCGAGAAACCACAACACACGAGACCTGAGGGACCACCGTAACACAGTCACGGTGATGCCGGCTGTACTACTATACTCTCGTACCCTTCTCTCGCTTTCTACGCTACTTTGGCGCGGCGGGACGACCGGCCCCTCCTGGACCCTCCGAACGTCCGACACTCCGAAAGGCCCGAAATCCTCGCTCTGTCTACCAAAACCGGTAATTATCGAGTCTGGGGTAGTGGCCTCAGGACGACAAAAAATATTGATCTATATAAATAATAGAACATGTATCGGAATATGTATTTAATCTTCGTCGAAAATTATCGATCGATAAATCAGTCTTCAACGTAAATATTGTTGTAAGATCCGAGAAGTTTCGTGTTGATCGCACGGGACAAGCCTGCACGAAGCCCTTGACGACGGTTGCTAGGGAAATCAACAAGTCGAGCAACGAATTCTCGGAACGCACGGAAAATTCAACGGCCATAGCAACGGTTGCTAGGGTAATCAACAAGTTGTGCAAACAATTCTCGGAAGGAGCGAAAAATTTAAAACAGTCGTGCGGATGGTTGCTAGGGTTATCAACAAGTCCGGAAAAGTCATGTTGGGATGAGGCAAAATATTTAACGCTTACGACGACGGTTGTTAAGGAAATCAACAAGTGGAGGAAGTACTTCTGGGAAGTAGCGAAAAATTCAATGGTCGGGGGTGGTGTGTGCGGATAAGAGTGTTTTTGTTTTTTATTTTCGGGAGAGTGGAAAGCGCGATAGTCGTGAGGCTAGAGTGGCGGGCGCGAGAATTGCGAAGCTAACAAAGTAAGTGCAAGAGTTGTGAGGCTAGCTCGGCGCCCGAACAAAGCAACGGCTATTGAAACCGCGTTAACTTGCCGTTCGGTTGTGCTTCGCGAAAGTGTGTCCGGTATACCGAAAGTTACAAGCGCGACGGGCGCGCGTCTCTATTATTGTTTATTTATAAAATTATTTAAAAAATCGGTATTTGAGTTTCTCGTACTGTGGATTACCTGTGCCTGGAACTTCATGCGCTACGGAGGATCTCGCCGCTGCTGCTTTGTTTTTGTTTCCAGATCGATCGCAGCCCCGTCGTACCGACCTGCTGGTAAGTTTGTCCATCGTGCGTTCACGAATATTTATTTATACATTTTTGTTTATAAAACAAAGTAGTTATTTAAGGAAATATTTTCTTTGCAAAATTTTATTTTTTACCGAAAGACAAAAACCAAAGTCACCCATAGACCGAAAAATAATATTAGATTTTGCGTGAAAAAAAACTTGGATAAGAGTTTGTTTGCACTGAACTTGTCTTTGTTGATACTGAAACCCTTCCCGACACCAACAGATGAACGTCTGTGCATTATCCTATCCTGATGAAAAAATTACTTGCGTAACCACCAAATGCGTTTTTAGATCGAACGACGAGTGACACGGCACATGTCTCACACTTTAATAACATATTTGGCACGGAGGATTGACAACGCTCATTATTTTCCAAACGTATCTTTTTTTTGTCTCTAGCAGGTCGCGCCTTTTCATGCGACACCCATTGCATAATGGAATAGTCATTTTTGTAATTAAACAAAGACCCTCGATAACAAAAATGTGCAATAATTGCACAAATAATCTCACCTTGCAGCAAAAATAAATAAATAAATAAATATCATCTAAATCACTACAAGTTAAATGTAAAAAATATATTTATTTATTTATATGCTCGGGCGATATGGAAAATTGTACAACGATCGATTAACCCTTATCCTCCCCCGGCCCAGTGGATATAGCGGATTCGCGTGTTCCCAGCGGTAAAATCTCGAACTCGGAGACCGAGCGATAAGTGCAGTTTCCTGAGTTATCCGCGCCCAGAGCTGTATCGTGAGTCGGCATCGTGGATTCCCGTGGGGACCAGCGATCGGTTATGTCGCTGGTCTCAACGGATTTCCGTTTACGGATAAGGGAATTCGCGCGTTGGTAACCAGCTCCATCGTTCGGCGGATGGGCGCATCGAGTCCCCAAAGCGCAGCCGAGTTTTTCATGCAAATCAGTAAAAGCCGTTAATGAAATTTCGGGATAACTCGCGCAATCAACTAACGAACAAACTTCGCGTCCCGGGGTTAGGGGCGCTAATTAAGGCGCCAGGAACTCGTGCCGTCTTTGCTTCCTCTTAGACTAAACTAAAAGTTGGCAGCGACTCCGGTATTATAAACCAGTATCCGCCCGTATATATATACGCACGGCATAAATAGTACTTAGCATATTCGGCAAAGCCGAGGAGCCGTGGAGGAACGACAAACGATACTACTCTTGTATAATCTCATCCTGCATTATTATTCCACACGACACCCTCATTTCGCCTTGGCAAATTGTGAGGAAGGCTTTGCCGGATATTCAAAGTTTTCGGAACCGTACCTTGAGGTTCCTCGGTGGGCTAGATCTGTTCTTTTCTTATCCCAGCGACTGTTTTGCATAAATTCAAAATGGCTCGCAATCTCGGCGGAAATCAGATTGAGTAGGTGGATGGATGGATTCTCGTGGAATGGTGAAGGTGGTAACTGCCAGGAAATTTAGGGGCGGGAAGGAAGCCATTTACCGGAGGAGAGGGGGGGGGGAAGCTAAGAAATTCTGGAAGACATTATACCTTAGGGCGCCCAAACTGTGTATATGCATATATACCTATGCAGTAGGTCGACTTCGTCGTAGTTGAGCTGTCTTCGCCACTCCCAACTTCCCGGACGGATCGACTTTGCACTACTGAGAAGATCCGCTCCGAGCTCTCTTGACACTGCATAATTAATTCGTCGGGCGTGTACCGTTTTCCTCCAAAACGGTAAGTAACGTCATTTACGCCGCGCCTTAACTATCCGAAGGCATTTTAGACAGGTAACGAAAAAACACGATAAAAAAATATTTCTTCCAAAATCATGTTTTCCTCAAAAACGTTACGTAACGTCATTTGCGCCGCGTTTTAACTACCTGAAGGAGTTTTGATGCATAAGGAAAAAACGCGATTAAAAATATATTTCTTTCAAGGTCACGATTTACATACTAACGTCGATGATCGGCCAAGAATACATTTTTGACCATTTCTGCTTTCAAGCGAGACTTTTTATGCGCTGTTTGTTATGGGAAGGTCGAAGCGGTCGTACGAGAGTGTGGACAGAAGGAATTAGAGCGAGGAAACCAACATTCCTGCAGAACATTCAGCGTAAAATAATTGCACGACTGTTGCTACTGTCAACGTGTTACCGTCGCTGACGCACTAGTAATGCGTACAGTTGTCGACGACCTTTGTCCGGTGACGGGAGAAATTAGTCGGGACAGTTATTATCCACGGTCCGAAAGTGGTTGCCCGGTGCACATCGGAGTCCGGGCAAAGCGGCACAAACAAATTGTCCACAGAGAGAAACGAGGACGTTCGCGCAATTAAGGAGAGTCGAGATACGCGAAATATGTTTATACGGGATGTACCAAATTCAGGTAAAACGAGGTGAGTCGACGCGAACTGACCCGGTCTCGTCTAGTCAACCATGCCGATCTCAGTTTTGGAGACCGGGAACCTAACGGAACACTCAGTTTCATACTTCGAACTCCTCCCGTGCGAGAAAACTGTTAATTTACGGACGGTTAATTAAGATGGACGACGAAAAATTAATTGTCAGAACGACCAAGCACTCGGGTTAATTGCATTTTTTTTTGTGAGCACTGTACAGTAAAAGCAGCCGGATTCCGAACAGCAGGCGGAATTGGATTCGAGAAATGTTCACCAAGAAAAAAGCAGGATAGCCGAAAGAAGATAAAAGTAGCAGAGCAGCTGGCGCCACTCGGTCGAAGATCGGAGAATACCTCGTTTATCCTCGTTCAACCCTCGAACGCGATGATGGTATTGATGCTGCCCCGAGGTGTCCGCTTTTATAACTGATGTAATAACACAATATATCGTCGATGAAAGCCACTTATTAATCTCTCCCTTTCACATTGTTTTCTCGCTCGTAATAAATAATAGATGACAGGAAATTGTATAAATAGCTTTCTCAGTGTTTAGGGCCGAGGAGTTCCCGGTTGAGGGTCGGAAACTCCTCGCAAAAAAAATATCGTCCTAGAGCGATATATAATAGCGGCATTAAATCTTAAATAAGTGATAGACTGTGGGAAAAGCAACACCCTTTCGCTCCCCCCTCTCGATGGCTCCGCGCAGCTGAACTGGGTCACACGTAAATTCTATTTACCATCTTCACGCTTCGTTATCCTCGTAGCTGTAAACCCGAGATGGGATCGAGTCGTGATTTCGACCGCGATGAGTTTTAGAGTAAAAAAATAAAATGCTGAGAGTATTCCGTCCACCAACTAGTACGCTCGCTAAGGTTGTTGCTATGGTAGGGCGGCATAGCCCCCAAACGGTTATCCCCCGAAACGTATATCCTTCGAAAAGACAAACCCCCGAAAGATTAACACCCAAAACGTCAATTTATTAAAATAATGCGAAGCCTATCGAAACTATCGAATCGTAAGTGCATTCCGTTGGGTACAGAAGATAGGTGGTGTTCGGTCAAGTAACTGTGCTAACGTTAGCCACGATATAAAGATCAGAACATTAGCGATTGTAAATTAATCTGACATCTCATATACAATGGATCAATATTATCGTTATGGATCATTGGGTATAATAATGATCAATGGATCATTATTATCGGGTGTTTTTTCAGTATGAAGTTAAGTATGAATTTTTCCGAATGACTTTCGTCTACATCCGGTGTTAATCGAATAATAATTGTAGATCCACGCTGAACGCGACTCCGAAGATTTTAGTTAAATTTTCTCCCACTCGGTAGACGAGAATTGCCATTAAACCCGCTCGAGTTTGTCACGAAGTGAGTCGTTGCGGTAAGTGCAATTTCGCGAATTATACCGAGAGCGGTGCGGGTCCGATGGGGGCCGACCACAAATACAGTACGACGCGGCCATTAGATTAACAGTGCTTGGCCGCGTGACACGATATTGCAATCGTAATCCCCGCCGAGATTTGCCGCACGTTCGACGATGATCGATCGCTCGTACGCAAGGCGAGCGAGCGCCCTATAGCCGTAATAATGGATTTAGATAGTGCAGATTCTACGAGGGAAACCGTGACGAACGTGATAGCTCGAGAATTTGATGCTCAGTTTCCGAGACGACGCGAGAGAGATACGAGTCACACGCGTCCCTCAGTAATATTCCCTACGAGCCCTTCACTGTAACACTACGGGTATGTCTGACCCGCGACAGACCGTATCCACTTGCCGAGGCACAGATCTGCCACCAGCTGCGCCCGTTCAGTCGGCCGTTCGATGCACCGAACGTTCCGTACTGAATTATGTCACACCGATTGTCACTGACAATTGCCCATCGATATCCGGACCAGATGACACCCGGATCGGAGAAATCTTATCCATAGATGAAGCACTCGTTACAGTCGAAGCCCTCGAACTCTTGCCAGTTGCAAAATCTCAATTTTCGTAAATTTCTTCTGAATAAATAGATAGGTAAAAAAAATCGTCGAACATAGCTGATACTGTACAACTTGAACTTTATTTAAAATAAATGGCAAGTTTACAAATGGGTTGAAAATAATCGTCATATGCAGTCTATACTGCATGATGTCGTAAATTACATTTCTTGTACATTGCGAGGGGTGATCGATCACCCGCTAAAATTATTCGTCAAGTACACAACTGTATGTTATGCAAGCGAGGTAGAAATTCCACTTGCTTCCAGCCATGCGGCAATGATTCTCTGCCGACGACGCAACGATTCAGCGCGTGTAATGTACACCGTTCCAATTAGCGCAGAGCTTTTCAACGCGCTTCGACCCCATCGAAATTTCACCTCTGATCGAGCTCCGCGAAATTCCACACACTCTCCAGCCACGGGATTACGACCGAATTATATAGGTGGAGCATAACGACGAAAATTGTGGTTAGCAGAGCGTCTCCGCGTGTAGCATTTATCCGTACACCCCCGTACAATGTACACTTCCGGTCGGCTATGCGATAATGCCTTCCACCGTGGTGGAAACGAAAACGGTCACGATCCCCGAGGAGTGCATACGATGGCAAAATATCTCGTTTCGAAGCCGTACGTCGCTCGGACGATATTTTCATACCCTCTAATCCAGGTTCTCGTGGCCCGACCGCTACTACCACTACCACCATCACGAGATAAGCTCTATATCCCTCCTATCCTTCTCGTTCCACTCGTCGAGTCCCTTTTATCCCGCCGGTGGGGTTGCGCCTCCTCTTCCACCAGGCCGGGATCTCTTTCGATATCTCCGCTCTCTACCGTTTTCCCTCTCGCGCTCTAACCTTATCCCCCACCCGCTTCCTCCCCCCTCCTCGCGGGAGCCGGAATATTGAAGTTTTCGGTCAGTGCTCCATTTTAACTATATCCTCGCGACATTTCGAGTGCCGCCTGCGCCCGATACCCGCGTACGCGCCGTTTCCGCGCCGCGGATCGGCCTCGATGTGCCGACACTCGAGGGGAGACCGGGTCTCGAGCCGAGAAACGAGAAATGCACGACGAGCGAAGATGAAGAAGAAGAACAAGAGGTGAACGAGGAAGAGGAGGCAGAAGTTGCACGAACGAGGGCGCTGATAAAGCCGGGTGGGCGCTACCGACTGCCGTTTTCGCAGGTGAACGCGGAGACCGGGGGCATCCGATGGAATGCCGGGGTAAATGGAATTCAGAAGTTTATAAAAAGAGGGCGACGAAAAAGATAAACGAAAAGCGAGGATGCACGTAGGCGGATGGAGAAGAAGCGACGGTAAAGCGGGTGGCCCATGAATGGCTACGGATGCGAGAGGGAAAAATAACATATAGGTAAATATTGGTTTGGGATAAAGAGAAAAAAGGAAACGAACGTAAAGTGAGGAGAAGGAAGAAATGGAATTGAAGAAAAAGACGAGCACGGGAGGGTCAACACAGAAAGCACGCGATCGACTGTTTATGCATGGATTCATTTGAACCCCGTAGGTGGTAGAACCGTTCGCGAGACTATTCCGATGCTCGGAGGAAAAAATGAAACAGGGAACACCCCAAGTCAAATACCAAAAATAGGTCACACAAAGAAAAGAAAAAATCTGGAAACCGTAAAAGAAGAAGAAAAAAAAAGGATGGAATAAAAAGTAACAAAATACAAAGACCTCCAGGCGCAGGAATGAGAGGAGAACGGGAAGATCAAACAAAAAGATTGAATAGACGCCCTCCGAGTAATTGAGCTTCATTTCGCGTTTCTGGGTCAGCAAAAAGTTAATTACCCAGGATCCCTTTGTCCCCGACGCCGCGGAGTCACTCTCAATTCCGCACGAAAATTTGAGCCTCTTAACCCTCCGTTCAAACTGTAAACACAAGCAAGCGCGGAGCTTTTCAGAGGATAACATAGAACGCCCACGGTATCTATTCTACTTGCTACGTGAAACGGTGCTCACAGATGGTTCGTACGTAGAACACGCGCCCGATGGAGAATGGAGAATACGAGGACTATAACCACTCGGCGGGTTCTGTGCTCCAAGAGAGCGTGATATAGAGAGGAACCGCCACCGAGAGGTGGAAACGCCGTTTCGGAGAGGCAGCAGCAACTCATTGCCACTGAAATACACGGCTCATTGTCGAAACATTCGTTGCACCGAGTGGGGCGGGGAGGAAAGGGAGATCCGAATGCAAATGACTGAACTCGTATTGCTTCGACATATCCGTGCTCTCGCGAGCAACCCTTACACGGTAGGTTGTGCGGACCCGTGCGGTACGGTGAATAGGCGTAGATAGACACGTGTATGTATGCAGTGTACCGGTGAGGGCGAGCGAATTATGCAAGTTGGAGTAGGTGTACGCGAGCCGTAGAATGTTACGGGAGCATATAAGTTACGTAGAACGTGACTTGGCGGAAACACGGAGCACAACTCGTTCTTCGTATCGCGGATTGGATGCTGCAGTGGCTGTGCCTTTTTTTCACGTATCTTTTCGGATTGGCTCGGTATTAGTAGGGGAGAATGAGCGAATATCGGTCAGCAAGTGAAACCGGAGGTCACGGCTATTATATATATTTTTTCCTAAAATAAAATACCGTTTCTTGCCCCGCGTGCGAGAAAAATACTGCGCGTCTAATGCGAGAAAATGCCTTTCTGTGCATGCTTTCCAGAAAACGAAAAGCGTGATTCTCATGAATTTGTCATGAATTTGTCATACAAATAACTATGGAAAGCTAGAAAACACAATGTGCCAGTCATTGTTGACACACAAAATAAAATAAAATCTCAAGTACTCGAAAATTGTTACCAGAAGCTTAACTTTTTTATTGCTGTAATTTGGAGACGAATCGGAACTAAAAAATGAATTGGGTAAATCGTATTCGCTGGATAAAAGTGGAAGAAAAATCTGTTCTCGGTTAAAGATAAATGGGGACATCGACCTGAGCAATTCGTGGATATACATGATTATGGTATTCCCGTATCTGTTTCCCGGCTTTTTCTTCCTGCTCGTCTCTTATTTTCTTAGTTTCATTCCCAGAGTTATACGGAGCAAGGAAGATTAAATACTTTCTTTCTTCCTTTCTTCTTTTCTTTTTTTCGTTTTTCTTCTTTTTTTCCTCTTCTTTCCCCATAGTCCCGCGACCGAGTCGGCAGTCTTTTGTTCGGTCTCCTGTTACTCTCACACCGACACTGAAAAGCTCCTCTTCATAACTCTCGAAGATCCTCCTCCGCCTCGCTTTTGTTTATTTCCCGGCTCCATATCGGTCCACGGTCGCTTCGTATTCCACTGTACAAGAAACTCCTACATTCAGACCACACTTTCGCCTAGCAATGTCCCGGGAAAAAATACACCCTCGCGTTCTCGATTGGTGCTCTTAAGACCCATAGAGGAATATCATCAAGGAAGAAAGAGTAACAAATCGATGCGACAAGTGATAAAAGTCCTGATAGGTCAGACATTCAGTGCGCAACTAGGTACGGGGTCGCGGAAGCCGTGGCCTTGCTACGTGACGCAGCAGACGAGACCTTAAACCTCGTGAAATGTCGCGCTACTAAGGGAAAGTAGATCGTGTCGTTCGTCGAGACAACGTGACCGAGATTATCGAGGGGGATTTCACCCCGGCTCGACGTGGGCGCTGCCGACGACGACGACGAAGACAAACTGCCCGTGTAAGTGGATGTACATCGAGAGGCGCGCCACCGGAGAAATCTAAATTTAATGTCAGACCCGAGCCGTCGCCCGAAACCGGAAGGATTGGAAGAAATAGGCGGTATGCGAGGAGCGAGCGAAGCCGTGGGGTTGGCGCGTTCCGTGAAATACCGCGTTGATACGCGAGAGCTCGCCTCGAATCGATTCGATTAAGCGCTCGGGCCGATGCCGTCGTTCTCTCCACGCCACCGGATTCTCATTTCCGGAAGTGGGCCGAAACCCTCTCGCGAAATCACCCGCGATCCTTTATCACTGGCGCACGGCTGCGTTTCTTGTTCCGTCGATACCGAGCGCGACCGAACCTACCGGTCCTCGTCGACGTTCTCGCCTCTATATACATTATCTCTGGCTTCTCTCCTGTAACTATGTAATTCACCCTTCGACTCGATCGTGTCGCCACGCTTAGCGAAAATTGCTTCGGCGAAAATCGTCGCGCTACAGTTCGATCGAGAAAGTGCGCTTTCGATGGGAAAAAGAGGGCCAAGCTCGGGGACCTAATATCGAGAGGATCTCCCAACCGAGCTTCGGGGACCTAATATCTTGAGATACCTTCGGATAGGGGACGTCGAGAAATAAAATAAAGTTTTATTATTATTGGGTTTTTAACTAAAATATTATTATGAATTATTTAACCCTTCGACGGATTTTTTTAAAACGTCGAATGAAGACTTAAAGAGAAAGGGACTGACAAATGTAATATCAATTTTATGACTCGCTGACATAAGGAAACATCTCAAACTGTGTCTCTTCTTTGCATTTCTCCGAAGTAACGGTCCGCTGTACGGTTCGCATTCTGCATTCTCCTCCATTTGACAGAAAATAAAGAATGCACCGGAAAGTAAGAAGAGCAATGGGAAAAAAACGAACGCGTCTCGTGTCACGGAGCTCCCGTTCGCGCGCTCAAAGGAATTCACCTGTTCACTTCGCCGGAATTCATCCAACACCCTTCTCATAGTTTTCCCGTTTTTCCCGACACACGAGGCAGTCTGCACTCGGGAAACCATTGGATTCAGTGAAGAATGAAGGGACGTCCGAACACCGCTGTACTTTCGAGCCAGGAAGCACCCCACCGACCCCTCGGCCTCCCTGGAGCGCACCCAGACAGTTTCCCACACTTCCTCCAAAGCGGAGAATAGCTGGCTAGCTTCTTTCATGTTCGCGCGGAAATAGTTGCAGAGGTAGGCGAACAGAATACAGAAACGGGACACTACGGATATAATATTTTATTTATGAAAAATTAATTTTCCTTTTTAATGTATTTTTACTTCAAATTTATTTGTAAAGTTATCCACATTTTGAGAATTTATAGCAACTGTTAAAAAAGGAGACGAAAAAAAAATTGTTTGGAAAGTCGTTTGCATTAAAGGTGGACATTTCTATGAGCTGAACATCCCCTTTAAATATTTCTTTACATTTCACGAGGGAGACCAGTTATTCCCGTGCAACAAAAGGGAAACGGCATCGAATACTTGATGCGGAAAGATAATAAAGGTAAAAAAAATAAAGAAAAACTGCGACGCCAGTGGAGAGTGAACCAATCCACTTCCGGTCGACGACAAGCGGGAGAATCGAGAGGACACAGACGAAAGGATTATCGCGTCGTCGCAACGGCCGAGTTTCGAATTGAAAAACACGATGCTTGTGACGCTGAACAATCGATCCGAGCACATTTCGCAAGCATCAACAGCAGGGACCATTCACAATCGGCGAGCGTCCAAATGGCTGCGGTTTTCACTGCTGCCGGAAAACGAATGTAAAGTTTTTGATAGAACGAGAAGCTCTGCATGCCCCTCGTACACAGGTCGACGATGTGCAATCTATTATGTGTACATTCGTGTGAACGCGCAAGTATATTTCGCAATGCGCAGAAAAGCACACCTTACAGGGTAATCCTTAAAGGGTGATATGGCCGATCGCTATAACTTCTTATGAGGCGAGTAAATGGCCCAGTCATTTCCAGGAGTTCGAGTTTGTGAATGTACACTGTACATTCCAACCCATTTCAACTCCCACGGAAATCATCTATATATAAAAAATAGTCTTCGAACACTGAGAAAAGAAAATATTTGGATTCACGAAAAATCGCGGTGACATACGTTCAAAGCCGTTGTTCGTTTGGTACAAATAAGCATTATTTTGGGAAACGATTATTAGCGTCCAGCGATTCAAAATTTGTTGATTCAATTGTTGGAGATTAAATGGTTAACCCAACCATTCCCTTTTCTCAGCGTACATATATCAATTTTTTTTAGGTTTACATCGAACCCTGTTGAAGCCCTTTTCGATCCTTATCGGGACTCGACGCAAGGCTCTAAAAAAGATACCGAAGCAGATAGTTTAATTTATCTCGTTTTCTTGCAAATTTTTCCCCATGAATTAGTGACTTGGCAGTTTTGTCGTCGGCAGCTGCAGCTAAAGGTTGGCTCCCTTGGTCGGCGGCAGTTACTTTCGCGTAGCGCTTGCACACGCACTGTGCTATACATTAGATACGAACCTTCGCGGGCTCGTATCGAGCGCATTGCGACTGTTCTAGCTCGTTTGTTTGGCTTAAAACAAAAGCCGAGCAACAGGCCCTCACCCTTCGACACCGTCGGGCGCGCGCGGTTGTACCAACGTTCCCCCCATCTCGCGTGCTCGCAATTCTTTAGTCGCCCTTCCACTCACGACCCTCGTCGCCAGGGTCGAGAAAGGGTCGCGACCAAACGAACAATTTCCATGTATCCCCCGTGTACTAACCAGAAAATCGCGTGTATTGAACTCTCCGCTGGAGAATACTCGCAGAGATATAGGATACGATTCGCGCGATATTTACGTTCGCGCTTTTTCAGGAAAGTTTAACTTTTTTTCGCGGAACTAGTTTGGCTCGTGGAATTGAATTGATGTATTATCAGTATTGTACACAGATTCATTAATTAAATTGTGCGAAAACTTTCGAGACAATGGAACGATTTTCCGATTTATCACTCGACGCCAGCCACTCGATTGGAAACGGACCCGTTAAATTTTCGTACGAGAATCACGACCGGGGCTCAATTATACGAGTCGTCGAGGGGAAGTTTCGACTCGAAGACGGTGATGACTTCGGCCGAATGCGTAAAACAGCGAGCGCCGAGACTCGCGCACATCGCCGATACGGAAACTGTTCGAAACTGCAAATTTGAAACTGTAGACGAAGCAATATCCAGGATTGGCTATTCGAATTTCTACGACGATATAATAGGGAAAGGGGGTTTGAGAGCGTGAAACTTGCGGCGCCTCGGAGAGAGGCGGTCTTCTCAGACCGGGAGGCTGGAAACGGAAGAGGAGAAAGCTAACCGAATTTATCGAGTGCAGAACTCAATCCGGACTCTCGAGACGAACGACGCTACTCGCATAGCGAGAAATTGGCCATTAGCAGTTGCACCCCGAGTAACGGCCATCCTTTTCGTCTCTAGGACGGATGCCTATTTTTCACGGGCCCCAAATAGCACTGTACCAAAGCACATTTTTTATGGGGCGCTGAATCTTACAGCCTTCCGCAACCCCACACCAGGGATCGGCTGAAATCGAAAAACACTGTGACAACAAAATAAATGGAAAATGGCGTTCAAAGGCGTTATTCGGTCGGCACAACGAAAATGGTGGTTTGAATCAATGTATTTTTTTATCGAATGAAGCATTAATTGACGAACAAATTAGTGATTCTTTTGCACCAACAAATATTGAAATAACTGAACGCATGTCATTGCGCTTTTGGTCGATTCAACCATTTTTTTTTCAATCATTTTACAGACGTATGCGCCATTCTAGGCCAGGTGGACAGGATCGCGAATTGTATATTCGTTTATTATCCTTTTAGTATGTTGCAGAGGTATGAACAAAAAAAAAAAAATCGCCACCAATTTTCAGTTTCAAAATCAAAGTTAAATTGCTTGCAATTCAGGGTAGGGCAATATAAAGCTGGGTGGTATAAAAATGTTTACTCTACACGACACCTCGGGCGATTTATTTATTTTCAGCCGATGTGTGAACGAGATTTCAGCATCAGGTGACACGAAGCTACCATGGATATATCAAGCCCTGTACACCCCCGTATCATGTATTTATACATACACACGGGGAAATGCGTGAATGCAAATGTATTTAACTTTCCTGCGACGAATACGAAATAACCGTATAACGAGCGAGTATTATAGGTCGGTCGCGGAGCGGCGTTGCACACGTCAACGATTTATGCATTCCGTCCGGAATGCAACTGCGGCAAGAGACATTTTTGTACCGCCGCCAACAACGGAGAGGAAAAAATAAAATAAAAGAAAAAAACGAAACACAAGCAAAGGCAAAGGCGTAAGGAGAATTCGAGCATAAAATACATACACGCGCGTTTCCTGCGTCTCGTTTTTTTTAACAATTTTATTTTATATACCGTGTAATCGGGTGTGGGGGCGGAGGGTTGGGGGCGCGGTGGGCGCAAGCTACTGTTGCCGATGCTGCGAGCGAAGGCAAAAGCAGCCGCCGGCGTAGAGTTGCTCACCGGTGGGGGAATCGATTTTTCAAGAGAATCCAGCGTTCGCGTCAGAAGGGTGTTTCCGGGTCTGCTCGGAACTTTTTTTTTCATCTCTGTAGGCCAACAGACACACCACGTAGCCTACGAGCAGGTGTTGGGGCTACGACTCGTCTCAAAGCGCTACCTCCGATTCCCCTGTGCTTTTACCTACAACGACTTTATTCTGAGCATTAATTATAAAAATATTAATAATTTATATAATTATTTAGTATTTAATTTATAACTTATAATGATAATAATCATCGTATTTCTACCCGTTTTCCCGTTCCCGGACGTTGTCTTCTTTCGCTTAGCGTGTCAACTCGTCTAGAAATATTTTGCAATCACAGTGCTCATTTGCGAAGATTCGATTGAACGTAAATCCTTCCTGTTTTCGGAATTCCTTTTGCAATTTCGGAATTTGTTTAATTTAATTAGCAACGCACTAGTGCACGATTTTGAGGTTATCGGAGGGCAGGAAAATACCACGAGCATGCGGGGAAACGCAATATCCCTGGCTGATGAAGTGCCCTTTGATAACATATTACATCGATTGACAACTTCTAACACCAATTACGCGATTTGCCGGATAACCCATTCGGCCGGAGGTTCAACAGCTTTTTCAAAAGCCGTTGAACCTCCGATGACAAAAATAATAATACTACTACAGTATCTTAATTTTTTACAGACACCAAAAGTATTCCGTGAACTGTGACGAAACAAAATATTTGGCTTTTGTTCTGACAAATTTGATACCTCGTCGGATACGAGAAAGCAATAGCGTAAATACAACGCGACTACTGGTTCCACGAACGCCTCGGAGATTCCGACGTATTTCGAATCCGCAACCTGAGGATGTGGTTGGGCCAAGCAAAGACCACCTAGATAGCGATGCATTTGGTTTCCGCATAATGCCGTGCATCGAAGATCCACTCATCCCCTGGTACACACAGTGGATCAACTGCCCAAACACATTACCACAGCATCGCACCGTCCCGGATTCTCCCTTGTCCTCGTCCTCCTCCTACCGCTAATTCACACAAGGCTGAAGCATCGTCCTCGACCCGCGGTCTATATGTGTTCCAAACTATTTGCATATCTACGAGTGTATGGCATCGGGATGAAAGCCGAAGGTGCCGGCAGAGGAAGAGAATATATCCTCGAGCCATGAAAGACCACGACGACGAGAAGGGAAACGGTGGAGGTGTAGGTGGAGTGGGAACTCCTCGAAGACCGTCCCGTTACCATTTGTAATGATAATTAGTGCCCGACCAATTCGCATCCTCGTAAGGACGACGTACAAACAGCAGCAGCAGCAGCAGTAGCAGGAGCAACACATAGCGCACTCCGGGTTGGACCAGTATAACAGCATCAGCAGCCGTAGCGTCGCTCAAGCACTACATCATCCACTCATTTACATCTCGCCTGGGCTGTTCCACCCGTATACACGGGGTCCCGACTGCTCCGCTGCGCCATATCCCGGTACTATTATTGCCTCAACCATCGGTACATAGAGTTTCGTGTGCCAACCACCCCGGCGAATGTGCCAGAGGCGTTCTTTGGATTCAAAGGAAACTCTGCATTTCCGTCGAAGAAGCGAATTTCCCATTACTAATTTATATTTTCACTTGCAAACATCAACTGCCAACGGAATTTCGTGAATTCCTGTGAAAAACGAATTTCCCTCCGGTAATTTACTTTTCCATCCGAAGACACCGATAAAATCAACCGCACGTTCGATCGACTCGTCTCCGGTGAGAATTTTCCTCGGTGGACCAATCGCAGCAATCAACGGAAATTCCTACCCGACACGATGAATACCCAGGATGAATATCCCTCTGAATAGCGACATTTGCGTTTGGGACGGTAGATATGAAGGGAGCTTGGAAGATTCCATTTAGCCTTAAGCTTAAATTTCAGGCTTCATAAACGAGATGAATGAAGCACGGGGTCCATTGCCGGATGTAACGTTACTCCGAGGCTTACGCGGACTACAATGTACCCAGGGTTATCCCATTTAACGGTGTATGTATGTATATCCAGGTCCATGCAGCCCGCGGAGATGATACACGCGACTTTGCAGCTTGTATTTTCATTCCAAATGATAATTATACACTCTATCCTTCTCCGCCGCCTGTGCGCGATGATAATAATAATAATTAAATCCGCGTTAATTCGCGAGGTAGTGAACTCTGCTCGGCAGCGTGTTATCCGAGGGCAAATGAGAAAATATCTCTCGTTTACGAAACGATGCGTCTCAGACGAGACACTTTCCAGCTTGGCGCTCGAACGGTGTTTTCTACTTCATAGTGGGATACTACCTACCTACACCATCGTCATCATCATCATCATCATCATCATCTCGAGTTCAGCGTTTCTATCCTCTTCGACTGTTGAAACACGAGAACTTCGCAGCGAGTCTTTGCCGTCTCGTCGGCCATTACCACCCAAGCGTAGGACAACCGCCGCCACCCCGTTTCGTCGGTTTCTCGTTCTATCTTTTCTACTTCGAAGCCGGTAACGCCGCGGCACAGTAGAATGCACGGAAATACTCGAGGCTCCACTCGCTGGTCTCGCAATTTGGTGAAATTGCTCGGGCACGATTGCACCCGCGTTGCGACGGTGGTGCCATTGAAGACTGCGTGCTCTACAGTGCATTCGGTTCTTCCGAAGGAAGCACGAGGGGTGCGCGGATCTTCTTCGAAACTCTTTCGAACTGGGAACCACGATAGGAGTGCTCCGGATGAAACTGTGTTTATATGCGAGAGACGACGATTCTCACGCTCGATCGAGCGGGGAGAGACCAGAACTGGATTCTCCGTCATCAGTGGAATGCGTCGGGAATCGCGGATGCGAAACGAAGCGCGTTGATAATGAAGTAAAATGAATTTTTCGCGTTTCGTAATGTTCAAGATTCACTCTGCAGATTGCTGGGCGGTTTTTTTTTTTTTTTTTTTAAGTCGTTCGCGGTCTCTCAGAGGTTTTTTTAAAAAGGAATCAGAATGGTAGATAAATTTGAAAGAAACACCATCAACGCCCCATTTTCCGCCCGTAACCCTGACCATAAAAGTACCTACTGTAATCGGACTGATTCACTTGTTGTCAACTTTCATTAGCTTTGCGCCCATTTTTAGGTGTTTTTACCTCTTACCTTTAATGTCTCACGTGTGATTACGATAATCTTTTCGATGTAGTATTTTCCACAAAGTCGTAAGACCGACAGAATTAACAAAAAATTTATATTAAATTTAATGCATCTAAATTTACAAAAAGAACCCGAGACCATATCATGGCCTTGTTTATGAATGACGGTAGATTTTATATAGCTACGACGTTTTTCATCTCGTTGCACAGCAGACAGATGCACTGTGACGACAAATGCACCCAGTGATGCACGATGGATAAATGTTAGCAACATTCAGTGCTAGACGAACTCTCGGGATTCTTTTTTTCCTCTCTAGATTTTTTTGTTTTTGTTCCCTTCAAAGTAGACATTCGTACGTTTTTCACACTGTAGGCTCCGATGTACCCAGCCCCGTCGGGATTCACAGGCTCTTGGGCTCACGGCGTACACCGGAGATGCCGAGACAGGCGACCGACAGTGCCGTGTATGGGCCGTCAGTGATTATTCGAGTTCATGTGTTTTTTTCGCATCCGCAGTCTCGCCGTTGTTGCTTTTCGTTTCAAAAATAAACAACGAAAATTTAAATAAAAAAATATTAACAAAAATGCGAGATACCTCTCGCGGAAGTTCAAATTCCACACCCCGACTGCATGACAAGCAAGCGGACAGCGAGAGCGGAACTTTTCAATACTCCCCATAGCGCCATGCAACACAGTTTTCATACCTGGCTCTGAGGATGCCAGGCGCGTGTTTTTTTTTTACCATTTTAATTACTCCACACGAATCGTATTCACGCAATAAAGAATAAAAAAAATCACTCACCCTCGCCTTCGGTGTCTGCTTCAATCCAATCGCTGGCTGGCTCCTGTTGCTCTGCAACAATTTTAAAACAAACAATACACTCGTACCACTCTCTATGATTCTTTGTGAAATTGCCAAGTACGATGCCAAGCGCTAATTCAAAAAAAAATTATTAAAAAATAAAAAAATAAAATAATAATAATGGGGGCGAAACGTGCAGAGAATAGCTTCATCGGAACAACTTTTCTGTAATTACTTTAACAGCGCAACTTCGAACATCTGCGTAAAACATGAATAAAATTTTCGACGAAGGTACAGCTAGAATGTGCGTGTATACAACTTGGCGTATACTTTCGAACTAGCGTACAACGCTATTGTGTTTTACCATAATAGCAGTGACGTATAATATTTTTTAATCCTACTTTAATGGTGAATTGCATTTAAGCTGCATTCACGCTCGTATATTATTGTGAGGAGGAGGGGGTGACGAGGTGGGGGAGGGAACGAGAAACCGAGGTACTGGTTGAAGCGGAATTTTCAACCAGAAGCGGAATTGGAGAAGCAGGACGGAGGAAGGAGCGCCGGGGGTGTCGGTGTGTGGCAGCGCCGGCAGGGCGTTGTCGGCTCGGGGGCAAAAGCATTTTCCCCTCCCGAACCGGTGCGACGGGGTTGAAGTTCAGGGCGTAACCGCGTAAATCTTAATTGGCTGGTCGCACGGGACGCCCGGGCGGCGTACCGGAAACGACGATAAAACTACGACTGCTGCCGGCCAAAGGAGCTTTTACATCCCAAAAAATTTCAAATTTCAGCTTGTTGCGCTAATGAAATGGCATTGTCCGTACGTACGCTCACAAAATGTATAAGTATGGTGCAGATCCGTGTGGAACATGAAAAAAAAAGTCTTGACATTTTTTTCGATATTCTCGATGAAAACAGATATATTCATATATACTTGTATAATCGAAGCAAAACTTTGTTCGTTCGTCGAAGATTAAAAAATCTGAAAATGATTATAATTACTAATATTAATTGTTAATAATAATGATATTATAAGTAATTTTTATTCTTATTATTATTAGTAATTATCGGATGCATTACAAATATTTGGTAACCGTTCGGATCTTCATGAGAAATCATGATTTAGAGAGGAGCAGCGATACGTCCCTGCTGGACGATCTTGAGGGGCTTGAGGAACAGGGAACCTATATCGAACCGCGTTGTTGGCTATCAGCCCGGTCCGCAGACTGATAATTGAATGGTTTATCCCGATTAATTCCAAATAATTGCGTCTTGCAATTAGTCCAATTACCGGAATGGTCTCCTCCACCGTCGCCTGCGAGTATAACGCTCAGCCCGAACTAGATCGGCGTGAGTTCGGTAGCATGACCTCCACCCTTGAGGTTTGAACCGATCGGTTGTCGACTATCGATTTTCCCTTCCGTCTCGCGGCCCCTCATGCAGATTCCAGTTTATCGAATGCATTTTAAAGCACCCGCGAAATAATTTGTCGGGGGCGTTGAATGGAACGCTTATCGATCCGTTCAAGATAACATCGGAAATTCCGTTCAATTTTTTTGAAGCCTCTATAAATACGGAATAGACATGAACATTCAAAGAGAATTGATTAAGGATCTGATACAGAAGGAATTGGAAGAGTAGATCATTTGGCTTTTTTGTTGGTCTGTTGGTCCGTTTTCGCGAAAGATCGGATATGCAGCTTTTCGGGGTCACAGGTTCGATCTGAGGTCCGTACACCGGAATCGGGATTGAATCGTAAAGAGAAAAGATTCCGGATTCAAAGCTCCGAGAAGAACGTACTCGTTCGATCTTCGTTCGGATGGCACTGACGCTCCATTCCGGGGCGTCACCGAAAGAGAAGAGTTGTAAAGTTCATCCGCAAGAGACATACCCGTCTCTTGTACGTGATCGGAAAGACTTCAATGGACACCGACAAGATTCCAAACACTTGTGGTATGCGATAGGTACGTATGTGATGCCGTGGTACATCACGTGATCGGAAAAATGGATTTATTCCTACCACGGAACGATATCGATAAATATTTATCTCGACTATGAAGTGCGTGCTTCTTTACGACCGAAGCTTTTGCGCGTTCGGGAGCCGTAAGTAGGATATGCTATAAGCATAGTTCAAGTGCGATTTTTTATTTGATCGGTCCCAAATATTGCTGAGAAAATAAAATTTCCAAACCACCCACACTGAAGAAAATGCGTTTGCGGATTGCCAAAGAAAATTTTTATTTCAATTATTACAATTCTATATGATATTGAAACAATTACGGCAACCTGTCAATGTAACATATTATCATTTCAATCCCGTATGGAATTGTAAGAATTGAAATAACAATTTTTTTCTGGCAGCCCGCAAGCAAGTTTTACTTGAATTTATTGATATTTTTTTTCACTGTACACATTCTGGATAGGAGAAGTGCCTAGAATCAAGCTTTTACTGTACACTACAGTGCGCACGGCCGAATCGTATATGTAGGCACGTGTTAAGGTACGTAGCGGGTTTCGGTACCTTCGGCAGGTCGACGATCGTTATCGTAAGAAGAATAAATGGGCCGTGTGATACAGAAGGCCGTTACGGTAAAAGTCAGTTAAGGGTAGCCCGGATGATAGGGAATAATGGAGGTGGGGTTAGGCAAGGCGGATCGTAAACCCGATAAAAGTTAAGTTTAACTGCCTGGGGTCTTCGCAGCAGCGTCGTCGAACGAGCCATCGAGGACGTTTGGTACTTTTTATTTGCTGAGGCGATCAACGGGAATGAAAAAAGCCATAGGACTCTCACAATATTCCAGTAAATGTCAATTTATCTTTTTTTTCTTTTAACGTAAAAAAAAAATCGCGCCACTTCTGTCATGCAGCGTCGCGGCTCTGCGGAGCCGCGATTCTATGACTCTTTCAATTTATTTCTCGGTCGTTCGTCCTCTGTACCACAAACGCCGTCTCGCGGATTAAGTCCCTAAGGTGCTCGACCCACTTTCGTAATTACGAGAGCCAGTGTGCACAGGCATGGTTCTTTCTTTGGGACAACTCCCCCGCCACCTGCCCGACCCCTCACCCTTCGTCCAACCGCCTCACTGTTGTCCCTTAAAAATGAATGTGAAAAATACACAAAATCGCTGGAAATGAGTCCGAGAGTGGCTCGGAATGAAAAACAGGAAGCGGATGTAAGAGGAGAATAGCAAATGAAGTCCGCGAGGGAGCTGAATATCTAGAGCGCATAACAGATGTGGCGAGACTACAGTACTATTATAAAAAAAACAATATACATCAAAATAAAAACAACTTTTCATTTCCGCTTATTCTTCAACTGGCAAAATATTTTTTTTTTATTGTATAAATTAAATTTTTTAATCATTGTAAATAAACAGTGTGAAAAGTCGAGCTGTTTAAAAACAGATTGTCTTTAAATAATTGATAATGGAAGTAAGATGTCTTCGTGTTTACGTGAGACCGGAAAGGAGCGGATATATATTTGCTTTAGAGATGGATATTGCAGTAGACAGGTGCATTATTGGGTATTTACTCACGCTCTCGATATCCTACGGGAATTGTGTGTATCAGGGCAAGGAGATCTACAGGGAAGGGCGGGGCAAAATAGGGCAGTGGGGCAAAACGGGACAGTGAGGCAAAACGTAATTTTCTAATAACTTTAGCACGGGCAGTGGGGCCAAATGGGGCAGAAAATCCGTATGTATCGATGGGGCATCAAAAAATTATTGGAAAATTGCGTCCCGTTTTGCCCCACGGTCCCATTTTACCCCGCTCCCTCCTACAATAAGAAAAAAAGAAGAGCGTGCGAGCGGAGTTATTCAATTATTCAATTGTGAAATCTTGCAGTTTCGAACGAACGGAACGGCGTACATTATTATTATTATCGTGATAAGGCGAAGGAATAACGATACGAAATGTACCCAGACCGAGTAAAAGTACAGAAGCGCCCCGAGCAAGATGACGCTATCTTTTCTGCTCCTGAAACTCCATATAAATGTCTTCTCGTTTATTGCATACAATTGCGAGGTATCCTGAAAAATATGCAGACTTTCAGAATTTCATCGCATTCGCGTTTTACGCAGCGAGGCATTGAGAAGCAGGGATACCTGGTACTATGAATGGCTCGTAGACGCATAGGGCGTGGCTCATCTGTGAAAATACGTCGAGAGGCGAAACAGATCTTAAAGTCGTCACGATGAAATGTAGCCGACAAAATGTTTTATTTTCTCATTGAAAATTCGAAGGAAAGGTATCTACGGATCAAGTTGCAAAAGGATGGGACGTCGAGGGACGGCGATGTGAATTGAATAGAGTAGAGTAAAGTAGAGTACGCGGAGCGAGAGGCGGGAAGGGTCGTGCTCCGGTAGAGTCGAGAAATCGATAGCTGCCTAATTATTCTCCATCGAACTGGCTTCGTTGTTCCTCCCGCACCTTCCCACCACGTCCCATTCGGCCGCCAGCAGTTGCTCAAATTTTTGTTAAACTGCGATCATGTTGCGGAATTTCGCGGGAATTCTCCCGTGCGATATTGCGGCGACAACGGAAGCTTCCCGCGCGTACTGTGGTTTCGCGATTGTAATTAGCGTTTCGCGTAGCATCGACCAACGCTGTCAAATCATCCGCGATTTTTATCACAGTGGCGGTGACCGCGCGGAAAAGAGGGCAGGACGAAAATCGGATCAACCGAAATCCTACAATGTGCTGATGGACATACAATATCGCCGGATAAAATTGCGGATCTGATTTTAAGCGGAAAGCCGATCCATGCGTGGCTCGATATTGTCGTGACAAAATAAAAATAAAAACAAACGGTAGACCAGAAAACTCCACATTGCTGCGCTTTCATCGCGAACCAGAATGGCGGACTACGGTAAAAGCTCTCGCTTCGCGGATTGCCGGCGGGGGTAAATACGAAAATGAAAACATAGGTACTGAAACTGACAAATGTGAAAAGAATTTTTTTTTACGCAGCTTCGCTTTGAAATTCGCAAAGTAACGGATGGAAATGTTCGGATGTGCGTGCAATTCAGCTTTCAGATTGGCAAGTCATTCAACGGTACCACAATTCTATTTGATACTTACGGTCAAGGATTAAAAAAGAGGCAAATATTCAACGACCGAGAGTAGCTTGATATTTTCGTGAAAAAATAAAAATACAAATAAAATCAAACGGCAGCTCAAAAAACTCCACATTGCAGTCTCATCGCGACCCGAGATGCTGGACTATGGTCGAAACTCTCATTTCGCCAATTGCCCGGCGGGGATAACGACGAAAATGAAAACATTCGTATTGAAACTGACGATTGCGAAAAGGTTTTTTGTTTATGCAGCTTGATTTTGAAATTCGAAAAGTAAAAAATAAAAATGTCGCCGCCCAGTTTGCTTGCAATGCGGCTTTCAGATTGGCACGTCATTCAACAGCACCGCAATTGTATTTAACGCTTTACGTTTAAGGATTTTAAAAAGAGGCAATTATTCATCGATCATGGCCCAACGGGCGTTGCCCGTTTCGATGTTTGGCATACCGCAACATTTATTTTATTTTTTTCCGTTTTTCTTTCGTACCCGGAAAATCCGATTGGTTATTCCCCAATCAAGTTCTGTCCGCATGGATCAAAAGGGGCAAAAAAACGTTAACGGTAGTGACGGTCCTGGCCGAATTTTTTTCCGATATTTCGTAGCCTCTCCACTGTCAGATACGGGGGATGTTTTTTTTGCCATCGTACCATTCCGACCAAGCCGTCAGTTCTGCGGTGCTTTCCGCGGTCATCCCTCTCGCTACCCGATGCCGTCGGAATCTCTCCATTTCCGGTTCACCTGCGGGCAAACACGCCGAGATATTCGTGTTCGTGGTATACACCTTCCAGTGCACACGTTAGCCTCGCCCCGATCACGTCACAGTGTATGCAAACCTATCGGGCTGTGCCCCCGTATCAACATGGACCGGGTATATATAGTATACATGTATTATCTTGCGAAATGTAGAACGTTGGAAGCGGATGAGGGAGACGCCTCGCGTCTTCATTAATCTAGTATGTACCCAGATGGCCGGTCCGTTCATCCTCCATAATTCATAATCAACCTCTCTCGTTCGCGTTTGAGCCACGAGGAGAGTGCAGCATCCATGCACCCGCTGCAGAGTCAACCGAGCTCGTCCGTGCGGGAAGCCTTGGTCGTAAATTGGAGTGTTTACTCCTACTCGACAAATCGAACGCTGCACAATATATGGAACGTACACATAAATGGACTAATGCACGCGTATATCGCACGGTATATTAAGAGGGCTTTGGATAAAAGCTCTCTCTACCTGGTCCACTTCTCGCTTGTTGCACATCTGTCGAGAATATTCTCCTATGGTATATACAAAACGGAGCGTGTACATTTTTCGACGAATTGAAAAATTGTTTTTTCCAATTAAAAAGGCATTTTCAAAAGCATTTGTCGTCGAGTGCCGAGGGAAAGAGAGGTATTTTATCGACATAACTTTGCAAATTGTACCTCCAAACACGAACAGAACGATTAATATTCTTTTATGCCTAACGCAAAAAGTAACAAATTCATCATGTTATTTAAAAAAAGAAACTACGCAAACAACTGCAAGAGAATTACGTGAGGGATTTATTCGTTTCTGGGGACGCACGAGTGCATTATCATTCCAGGAAAGAGGCTCCGTAGCAGAAAAGTAATACGCAATATAAGAAGGTAATACGTGCTCGCGTTACATGTCACAGTGAGACAACTTTTTTCGCTTCCTCTTTCCACGTATCAGGAAAATGTGAATTTTTCGTGCTACACTATCATTCGCCGTCCTGTATGTGCACGTGCGCGCACACCCCGTGAGCACAAAGTACTTTAACGCCGATATTCCTGTTCGTCGTAATCCGTCAAACACACCGTACGGAGAGAGCCGGATGGACGTGAGCTTATATCCTTTTTTCAATTTTTTTTTTTTTTTAGTCTTTCTGTTGTCGAACGGATCGAACGCATGCTTTTCTTGGCGTTAAACCCGCCGATGAATTTAATACCCTAAGAGTAATATTTTTTCTACGTAATTCCGCCAATTCATCGGTATTACCGTAGTGCACCGGGCTGCCGGGCGCCCGGCCCTCGAGGGTCCCATTATCGGAGGCAATTAGCTCGCGTTTCCGGCAATGACTCCTGCCGAGCCGGCCAAGCTCCACTTGTCTCTAATTATTTTAAACCGGTCGAGAAATGAAAATGTTTCGTACAGCTATCAATGTGTAGCTGCACAGGTATACTTTATTATCTTATTACGCGTTGCTGAGAGCATCATCATGGAAAGCTGATCTATTCGGCTGGCTTGAAGCAACGTCGGGGTATGATAACGGTAAACATAATTACGTCGAGAGACAGGAGGAGCCTTCCGTTAAGCTTCATGCTGAGGAAATAGCGGGTCGAGGGCGGTATATCCATTCAAGAAACTTTCAAAGACGCGACGCCGTATAATTGAGCCATTGAAGTAGTGATGGTGTGACGGCCCACAGAATTACTCGAGAAAGGCCGACCTCCTGCGGCTTTGGCGTGGATAGGAGGCGTGCGGATTCACCTGCAAAGCTTCTTCCACCGAGACGAAAGATACCTTTGGATCTACATCTCGTCCCCGTAAGACGTTCGTCGAACTAACGGTAGTGAAGAGGCATTTTCAACCGTCGGAGTCTCACGACCGAGAACCGGCATCGAACTGTAAAACTGCACGGTGAAAATGATCTTCTTACCCTAGAAAAATGTGGGTCAACGATATCTTGCGCGGCAGCAAAAAAAAAAAGAAGAAATTTGTTGCGTCAGCAAAAAAAAAGGAATAAATTTGTTGCGTCAGAAAAAAAAAAAAAAAAAAAACGGTATAAATTTGTTGCGACAGTAAAAACTGTCTTCAGACCCGAGCGTGACACCTCCGAGTTTCCAACAACGCGGATCCGATCTCCGGTCTCAGAATTTATTCCGCCGGCTGTTTGCGGAGCGTGCGTTCCGTGAAGGCCTACAAAGTTTGGATTTGCAAAGAGGACCAAGGAGCGGAACATGGTGTAAGTTCACCGGTGTATAAAGGCTCAGGATACGGAGCTCCTTGCCTCTTGCGATCGTTATCCGCATGCCCATACCATGTCCTCGCCGTGCATCATGCTCGTGGTGCGCTACAAAGAGAAGGACCTCAAAGCTTCGCCTCGCGGTTTCGTCGTGCAGCCCGCCGCGTCCTGTGCTACCTGAGCCCTTTCCGGAGTATCTTTTTGCATAGCATTCTCCGCTACATGCGAACTTATTCTCGGCGCGACGAGGATCACTGAATCTTTGTACACTGTATCTAGCGTTTGTCGCTCGGACGGTCGCCTCTTCATTTCGTGACGACTCTCGCGAGCTCATGTTTAATTTGAAAAAGGAATGTGGACGGAAAGGGCGATATAGTGGTTGTCAAGTACACGGTACACTCGGTCGCACGGAGGTTCCCGGAAATAACGTTACATGTTGCCTTCGTGGTCAAAGCTCGTTGAAGTTTTCGTACGATTCCATCCGACTACACGTTGCGAAATCTACCTTTGCGACCTCCGAGTAGTTCGTCTAAATATTTGATGTTTGCCGCTCGGACGTTCCAGTTACGGTTCTCTGCTGATTAGTGGAAACATCCGGCTTCCTCATTCGTCAACTTTCGACTTCTGATGAGTGGTCGGAGATGCAATTGCAACTCACTTTAATTTCATTCAAGACAGAGAAATCTTCAATTCAAATCAACATTTTGTTTAAACTATTCGAAGTTCATCTTCGATATACTCATAAAGCGGGCATTAATTGCTAATCGCGCGACTTTGAAGGAAGAGTGTATCTTGCTAAACTCAGCATCTCTAAAACAGATGACGAGAACCGGTATATCAAAAAGTTGCTAAACATAAATCAATGACGCAGTTCGCATTCAGATGGAGCTATATGGTGGTGCTATGTGTGTGTAACCGAGCGAAGAACCACGAAACTTGTAACGAAGTTTTCAGAAGCACCATCCGGTGCTGATATAGTATACAGAGTTTCATCCTCCATCCAGCCTCGGGGGGTGAACGAGGAAAAACTCTCATTACCGATATCCTCCGGCTGCTATCGCCACACCGTTCTCGCTCGACACATCTTCAACCTTTCGCTGTGTACTGTCGTACTATATAGTTTCTGTGGAGATTGAACCAGCATTTACGGATTCATGGCGAATCCTGCGATACCGCTTGCCAAGCGAAAGGAAATTTGAGGAAAATATGTGTTTGCAACACTTAGGAGAAGCAGCCACTAATTTCAAGCATTTTAATTGCATTTTAGTTGGACCACTGATGTCGCGTATCTTTATCCTAAAACACCACATATGGGCATAAAAAAGGTTGAAAAAAATATACTAATCAATGCATTTGATAACATGCCATTCAATGACACTGATTTATTTACCTCGGCTTCCGGCGATTGGACGATGAGCGATGTTCTCGGTGGTTTTTCTGGCGGTACCTTCTTCAGCGTCCCGGTGAAGGTGCCTGGCCCCAAAGTGGCCGAGCTGAGGCTGCCGGACGCGGAAGCTATGGGTGCCGCGACGACCACGTTCTCGGGAACTTCCGACGGACACGTCAATCGATACTGCAGCGAGCCACGAGCGGCGTCGCTTCTTTCGAACTGCGCGTTGCTCGGCAAAGTTATTTGCGAGCCGACTGCATTGGGATCCGCGGAGTCGGCGAGTGGCAAACGCGGCGAGAGCCTTTCGCAGGTCAAGGACTGGCACACTTGGCTCTGCAGACTCTGGGACGATACGTAAGTGGGAACTGAGTGAATAGACTGGCGATGACTCCCTTGGGCTTGCTGTTGTTGCTGCTGATCCGGAACGATGGAAACCTTGTCGGTGCTCTGGTCGAGCAGATGATCGGGCATCGGACTCAACTGTATCTGGTGTAGATCGACGGGTAGATTCTTCGGTTGATACTCCGTCGCCTGTCTCAGAGTTTTTTCACCCACCTGTCTCTCTTGGAGACACTGAAATCGCACCTGCAGATCTGTCTGGTGATGCTGATATTGTGCCACTTTATCGAGAATCTGATTCTGATTTTGCAGACACTGCAGTTTAGCCTGGAGATCGCTCTGCTGACGTTCGAATTGACTCAATTTCTCGGATATCATGTCGAGACTCTGCTGGTTTTGCATCTGTTGATTTTGCAATTGTTGGTGCTGCTGCTGTTGCTGTTGTTGTTGCTGCTGCTGTTGTTGCTGCTGCTGCTGCTGTTGCTGTTGTTGCTGCTGTTGTTGTTGCTGTTGTTGTTGCTGCTGCTGTTGTTGCTGTTGTTGTTGTTGTTGTTGCTGCTGTTGTTGCTGTTGCTGTTGTTGCTGCTGTTGCTGTTGAACTTGAAGCGCATCGTTCTTATCATTCGGCAGGTCCGTTTGACTCTGAAGATTGTCAGCCTGACTCTTGCTGTGTGTCAACGTATTAGCGGAGACATGACTTTTTTTACTGTGAATTATGTGATCGGATTGTTCCATACTAGACTTCATATGATTATCACCAAAGTCTGTAACTACCGTCAACTGCAGTGTCTTCGAGTCCAACTTCGCCTCGCTCAGAGCCGGATACTGATGACAGATATTCGGACTCGCCCTCTGCGAGGACACGGTGCTGCCGATAACCGGTACCAAGTTGGCCACCGATCCGGTGATCGGTTGATCGTCAAAGTCCTTCCTCGAGAGCTCCATGTGTTTGGTGAGATCGGCGCTAACGTGACGCAAGTGTCTTCTTTGTTCCATGATGCTGCTCTGACTTATGTTGGGTATCGGTTGAAAAGCAGTCTGCGACATTCTCGGATCTAATCTCGGATCTTTCCTCGGCTCCTCCGTCGGCAAAATTGTTCTCGGATCTCCTCGTCGCTCCTCGGACTGATTGCGCGAACGTGGACTAGTCGAGAATATCTGACTCGGATGCATACCTCGCTCCAATTCTTGTCGCTGTCGCTGTTCTGCCCAGATAGCCAGCTCCTGTCTCGTTTTCTCGAAATTTTGATTCGCGAAAGATGGACTCTTTTGAGCTGCACGATCGCTGGACGGGTCTCTGATCGGTATGAATGGCATGGGCGATCTTCTGATATCCTCCATTCGCTTAGTGTCCAGAGTCATCGGCGAACGTCGGTGTTCCTCAAAGTAATCCGATCGTCTATTCTCCTGCGTTGACATTGTTGGTCCAGCCCGCGGGTTAGGACTGACGTTTCCCCACTCGGGCTTTCTCTCCGGTACAATGTTCTTGCGATTCTCCTGTCGCGTATCAAATGTCATCGGTGAGACCCGTAAAACAGGCTCGACCCTCCTTGGTTCCGCTGCAAACACTTGGGTATTATCCGGTCTCTTTCTATCGCCCAATGAGGCGGTCTTGCGCCCGACCATCGATGCATCCTGCTGATTATTGTCACCGGGAAACGTGAAGGTAATCGTGTCGTTGCGTCTCTGAAAACTCGTCGTTACGTCCACGGAAACGGACTTTCTGTGCTCAGATCTCGACACATAGAGGCCGCACTCGGAAGCTATTGAGTCAACCGCCTTCTCCCTCGACACTTGCTCACCGTTGGCGTCAACGTAGAGGCCGTCCTGTCTGGTTCTCGGATTCTGATTTATAGGCGACAAAAATCGTCTCTCCTGTCCGTCAGGTCCAACTTGAGTCGCCGCTATCAAAAGTGTCGCTTCGTTGCGCTGTCCTTGATCCTGCGCCACTTGAGGATTCTGAGCGCTCGGGGGTAATACCGTAGGCTTTGGAACCGGAACGTCAACACTCGCGGATTTTCTGTGACCCGGGTCTCCGTGTGTTATCTTTGAATTTCCGCGCGGCGGTACCATCGGCTTTGGTCCACGCCCTCCCGGTCTATCCGGCCCAGCCATGACGTTCTGCGCTATCGGTTGAATTATCGGTTGCGCCTGATACTGCGACATATCCTGCGAAAATCTCTGTGGATTCGGTGATTGCTGACTGAATTGTTGAGGCTGATAAATAGTTCCATGAGGATTGTACGGGATCGGGTTCATCACTGTCTGTGGATATTGGCTATAAGGATATTGAGGTTGACTGGTTGCGAACTGTCCGTAGCCTTGTGGCGGTTGAGCGGGCACAACCACACCAGCGTAATAAGGTGGCTGCGGGCTCGCCGACTGCGAGGGTAGCTGAGAGCCAACGTGTTGAACGGTGACGTAAGGACCGGTACCAGTGAAGACTGGATTTCCGGTGCTCTGCGGATGTGCGTAGAGAGCGGCTCCTGCCTGTTCTCTGTAAGTGACATCTCTCGTCACGTAACCCGCACGATCCCCGTACTCCCTCGTCTGTTGCTGCTGCGGTTGCGGCGAATAAATCTGAGATCTAACTTCGAACTGACCCGCACGAATCTGCGAATACTGCGGAGCCTGATCCGTCACGAACTCCTGTACGAAGTGGGGTTGCGCCTGAACCGGCACGGTTTGCGTACTCGTCTGTGACACGTACTGCACTCTGTCGCCGGACGATTTGTCGGATGGATATTGCTGGGGTGGATGTTGACTGGTCATTGAATGCCGATCTTCCGATTGTCCCGCTGCCGAAGGTCGTCGCAAAGTAGAATACTGAACCGTAGGTTGTCCAGGATTAGAATATTCGGGAGGTAAGTCACTCACGTTCGGTGGATACTGAGCCGGCGGTCTCCCTTGTTGAACTTGTTGAAACGTCCCTATGCCCGTTTGATTTCGATCAATCGTGGCGAATCTGTCGTAGTCTATCGTTCGATTTTCAAAACCGTTCGACATGTCGGGCTTCGAATTCTCAGTCGTTTTCGTCACGGCCTCCGCACGACCATTCGGACAGGAGGTCTGCGCCGTCGAGCCCTCCGACTGTCCCGTCTGATTTTGCAGCAGTTGCTGACCGGACCTCTGGTCCTGGCCCTGACTCTGAATACCATTCGGCCCACCAGATCCGGACTGTGACATTGCGGCCCCCACCGACGGCCTTCCGCCGATGTAGCCGAGGATTCGCCCCAGTCCGCACACCGTGGAGTCTTGTGAGACACTTCGTGAAAATCGTTTATTTTTATTTTCGGCTACATAAACGATATCGATTATTGTAACCTTTCGGTCCCTGAGGATTCGAACTGCTTGAGCAAAAATTGCGCGCGCCCCACTAGACTTATCTCTTTCACTTCGGTTCGACTATCGATTATACGGATACTATGGCACTTTGATTATACTTTCTTTTTTAATCTTGCGCTCCAAGAGGCTGATAAATAATTTCGCCTCTTTTAAGTTCGAAGATTTGATTTCACGAGATCGACCCAGATTCCCAGTGCTTTCTTCGGCTCCTTCGACGAATCCTTCCGTTTCTCGGGGTTCTTTTGTCTTGCCCGCTTGCACTCTATCTTCCGTCGCCGTTCGCCGGTCTTTCGAGTTTGTTCAATGAATAGGGATTACGGAGGCATCCCCGAAGTTCGCTGCCATATTCCTCGGGCAGAATGGAAGCTTCCTGCTTTGTAAACAACTCCTACCGAGTGCATCGAGATTAATGCTTTCACGACCCTTTCCTCGACTGCTCCTTCTGTTCCTCAACCGCGTCGACGATTCTCGCGCCTCCCTTCATTCCTCTTTTCTCCGCCAGTCTTACTTATCGTCGATTTATATTTCGGCGAATTATAAATTCGTTTCTAGTAAAAAATTGACTCGAAAATATTTGTAAAAGTATCGCGTATAATGCTACGAGTAATGTTCTAAGTTTGATTTTAATCGTAAAACGTGCACTCGCGGATTTCACAATTACACAAGCGAAAAACGTTTTGCCAACGGGGGATTGTTCACTTGTTCCATTAAAAAATATTTGTCACTTTCTTATTATTTCGTTAAATATCCGAACGAGTTCTTTACACTTTGATACCGGCTCGAGTCGATTTTTCAAAAATCGTATTTTGAGTATTAAACTTTTTTTATTTAATTGGCATTTGATCCTTCGCGCGCAATGGACGAAACTTTAAATAATCCGAGTGTGTGTAAAATTTTCGAAATTTTAACAACCTCTTATCGAGGATGAAGGAAGTCGATGCAGGTCTAGAATTATCCTCTTTTTAATGCGACGTGCTGCACGAGAGTTTTGCCTTGTCTTTTAATCCGTTTTTTTCATTGCTTTATTAAATCCTCTATTGTCAAATCGTTGAGGATGAATGGATCGTGATTATATTCCTCATTCAGACAAACCGGACTGTCCGCAAATGGCCAAAGTGTTGAACAGGTTGCGTAACAAGAGCCCACGCTACCACGGTCTGGCTTTAATGTGGTACTTCGTGCCCTGGCACTCTATGTCCATTTAATTGCCAGGAATTTAATCCATCTCCGAGAATTCTGATGAAATATGCGTCGTAGTCGTCGTCGTTATCGTTGCGTCAACAGGCCAGAGTGATTTCGCTGTATGTTCGGCCGACCAGTCGGTCAGGGGAAATCACGTTCGACGTGAGCTGGCCGGGGATGCTTTCAATTATTGGCTCAGTGGTCGACGTCGCGGACCGACGAGTCTATCTGTAAAATAACAAATGTTTTTTTTTTTTTACGGTGAACAGAATTCACCGAATATATCGCTCGACGTTCCCTCGGCACTGCGCATACGAATGCGCAGATACATACACACGAATGCGAATGTACATACATGAGTGTGTACGCGTTCCCAAAAATTAATCTCCAGTCTGGAGACCTTATGAATAACTAAAAAAATATATAAAAAAAACATGGAATGAATTTTGAATTTTACTTCTCAGCAAAAAAATGACTTTGATGAAGCCACCTTGACCACACTCTCAAGGAAACGTTATATTCTGCACTTAGCACGTATCGATCTTCGTACGTCATTGACACGAACCGTGGTTTACGTAATCCGCGACGAGTTTGGTACACCGAGAACGCAATAGCGCTTGCAATAATTCCCATAGGATTCATTCGGTTGAACACACGATTTGCTGGGCCCTTGGTATCCGCATGGGATACATACATCGGCCCGATAGTCCGATGGAATTTGTTCCGGAATAGCGAGCACAATGCTCGACGAAGCAGAGTATCGAGTATATCCGGTCAACCCGGAAAACCCTTGGCGTTCATCGGGGAGATCCGGTGGTGGTGTTGCAATGTTGGAGCACGTCGATGATGATCGGCACTGACGGAGAAACCTTCGTATCGCCATTTACCTACGAGCGAATTCCAAGCGGGGATCTCCGTCTCCGTTAGATCACTACCCTAGATCCATCCATCGTTTCTCCGCCGCTCCTTTCTCTGATACCATTTGCCAGGTGCGAATATCCGATCCGTGACAAATCCTAACCGACCATCGAATTTGTACAATGTTTGCTACGTAGAGGGCGAATCTCTGGATGTAGATTTACTGGGCCGGTATAATTATTCACTGAATTCGGGAGAATCGGTAATATGTCCGGTGAGAAATTTGGTTTGCGGTACACGGAGATTAACAATTTTCAATCAACCCTCCATTTATTCTTCGCTAACAAGTTGTAAAAAAAATTGCCCAGCATGATAAATCTCCGTTACGCGACATTAAAATTTGCATATCCTCCTGTTTTTCGAGACGAAATGGATGGTTTTCGTAGAGACGACGAAATGTTTTAGCAATCACGATTTGATTCGGAATTGTTCTTCAGCAGAATCCTGCCACAGAACTCTTTTAAATTCCTTTTAAACTCGTAAGTTATGAAAAAAAATTGCAGAGCATGATGAATCTCCGTTACAAAACAACAAAATTTGAACCTCCTCCCGTTTTTCGAGACCAAATAGATGGTTTGCAAAGAAACGGGGAAATGTTTTAGCAATGAGGATTTGATTCAGCATTGTTCTTCGGCAAAATCCCGGCATCAAACTTTTTTAAATTCCGTTTGCCGGAAGCTCCGAAGAGCCGTCGAAACTTTTCCATACCGTGGCCCTAGGCGCTTGTAATGTAACGCCTGGATATAATGTAATATGCATTCGCATATAGTCCAGCGATGCATCGGAATTCAAGCGATGATCGGGATTCCATGTACGAGGAATTACAAAGTATAAACCCGCGTTGATGCAGGATTCATACAGCGACCGTTCGATCGGAAGTTCTTGCAGGATGTAAGGTCGCAGCTGTAAAAGGGAGTGTAATAGCTCACGGCATCCCGTGCGATAAAAGTTTTTCGGCTTTGCTCCTCGAAACCCTTGGCGCTACAGTTGATCCGATGATACGCGCGAGAGAACCTTGGCAACTTCGGTGAACCGTGAGTAATCGAGAGTCGCGTTATTCCAGAAGGTCTCATCTTCCGTATCGCACCTCACCTACACAGTCCTGACGGCTGGGCGTCTTTCGTTTCGTTTATCACGATCATCCCCCCTGGGAGATTTCTTCCCGTGTCCCGCCCGACAGCATCCCGCTATTGTTTACTTCATACCGTATCATTCGGGCAACGAAACTTCGAGTTATTTGTGAGAAATCGAACCATTCCGCTCCGCATTGCGGGTTGAAAAGGAGCGACGGAGCTTCGGGGTGTTTCAATGTGCTTCTCTGGTTGAAGCTAGACTCGGCCAAGCGAGTTCTCGTGTTTCCTTTCTTTTCGCATCACTGGAACTGATAACGAAGTCACGGCACTTTGATTTTCCAGCGAAATCTTTCGTCGTCAAACCTGCCGATACGATCTGTTTTTCTTGCTCGGCGTCTATCACGTTCGAAGAGAAAACTTCGCTGACGAAGGAGATTATCCACTGGCTTCCCTTTTCATTTCCAGGAAAGTGTCCCTCGAGATCTCTCTCGCCCGAGTCCCGGCAATTATGAAGACGCCGGCGAGTCGGGCGTTCGCGCGACAATTTGCCGCAATAAGAATCGGTCGGGACCACTTTACGATCCTCGTAACTGTCGTCCTCTAACGAGGATCGACGTGCAGAGGGCCGGGAGCGCGAGTCCGCAATGGTGCGATGTGGATAACAAAAGAAAAACGAGACGTTGTTGGTCCACAGCGGCGTATCGGGGGGGTCTCGAGTGTTTCGTTACGGCAACGAGAATATAACTGTCGACGAGCAATATCGCCGATTGAAAGTCTCGCTATTCAATTTATTCCAACGAACGTCGCGTATCCGTCAAGAAATATTAGCATTTCTCGGATCGATTGCCATTGAAAATCGCATGTACGTTATCCTGTGGGAACCGCAGCGGGAACTGCGAAACACCCAAGTCACGCAAATATGTTAGGTAAACAATGAAATAAAAATTTAAATAAAATTGTTGTGCAGATATAATAAATAATTAATTAACTTTTTCCACGGAACGGTATATTGTTTTAACCGGCTTGAATAAAATGTTGTGCCCGCGAGCGATATATAATTTATACGTGTACAGAGTATTTCGAGCTATACATCCGAAGTTTTGTGTGCGTTAATCAACGTCCAATTATACGATTCGCAATGGCCCACGGAATTCAATGAATTCTATGCCGCAGGATTACTACAGGTATAGTTATCGGTCCAGAGATTTTAATAAACCTCCAACCCGAAGCGATGCAAGAATCTCTTGTTAGAGACCGACGAAAGAAAGTTCCTCGTTCATTCCTTCGTCCCGAGATATATTCCTATGCATAGTAATACCCGCGGTTGCCGTTTTCTCCCGGCATTCCAATTCTCATCTTCGTATCGCAAGGCAGCACTCCCACAGTTACGATATTCCGATTACGAGACGTTCCATCCCGTGTGCTAAAGGCGTCGCTGAGAAGCGACAAGCTTTACCGACAACCGACGAAATATTTCCGGATGATGTGAACGCGGAAGCCCAAAGGAGACTCCCGACCGAAGCACCGCGGAGCCGCGCGGCTCTGCTAGCTTTGACGTTCCCGCGAATAGCAAAGCTGTTTTTTGATTAAAAACATCGCTGCCGTTTGAATCGGGACAGGCCGTTCGTAAGACGTCCGTGGAACGCCACGCAAGGCGAAGTGAACAGTCGCAGAGGAAATCGTGAGACATTAAAAGCCTCGCAGCCCAACACCGTCCGCAAGCGCAGACACTTCGATGACGTTAGCCGGGGGCGAAGTTTCCTTACTTGACTTTCCACTTACAGGATTGGCGGAATGTTCCAAGACGTTGTCGTACCCCCTGCGAAGATTCTCAAGCTACGAAATGAAATTTTATGCTCTCATTTGCAACTTCGGTGGACCGGACCGAAACGCCAAAGTTTTTGATCGCCGGCAGGGATGACAGATTGAGGGAGTGACGTTCATAGGGATTGAACTCGCCGACCGGGTAGGACCGATCGATCCGGATAGTATATTCGTTCCATCCCGCGATTTCAGCCCGTGTGGCTACTCGACTGATGAAAGGCGTCGGCAAACTTGGCGCCAGCCAAAGCTAGAGGGCAATTAATTGGGCAAGCTCAAGTCCAACTCCCCGACGTGCCACGGTTGGCGCCAAGTTCTCCTTCCGGCTTTCGGGCTTGGGATAGGGGGGGGGGGGGGGGGAGAGAGGCAGTGGTAAATTGATGCGGGTTTGCACAGAGGATGCATATAACTATAATACGAATGAAGGTGACCACGCCCGAACGCCCGTTCCAGCTTAGTTTACGAGATATCACGTTTATACCGAGCGAAAAGGGGTCTGGGGACCGGAAACAGCCAGCCCGTTCACTTGCTCAACGACATCGGCCCCAACTTCGTTTATCTTTCCCTTGTCCCCTTTCGAGTCTTCCTTCCATTTATTTTTATTTTTTTTTGTTCGTTCTTGAATCGGATTAATTGATGGGTGGGTGGTCCTCCGAGTTTTATCACGGGGAGGTGGAGATGGCTATCTGAGCACCTCTGGTGACGATGCTTGAGTCCGCTCGCATTGTCACCTAGGACTTAGGTAGGCGCCGGCTGTATTGGCACAGGTTTTCCGCAGTTTACCTGGGCCAACGACAAATGCGATATATTCGTGGAAAGAAGGCTGCATAAAAATCCGTGGGGTGTACACGGGAGAAACGAACTGCCAAATATTGTATCGGATTAATTACAGCGTTGTTATTAACTGCGCGTTGGGAGATAGGAGAAAACCTGTTCGCGTGAAATTTAGTTTGGAGCGGCACGTACAACCCTTGGGGGTTGCGGAGTTTCGGAGGAAGGTCGGCTTTGGGAATTTGCCCGTCTCCGGCCCCCTCGATAAACGCCAAATTTTCCTGTACGTCAATGCACCCTGTGCACCATCCACCCGTCCCGTCTATATACGCACCGTGCATATACCATAGCGCTGTTGCACAAAGCTCTTGGGCAATTTTGGGCTACCAGAGGAGCTTGTTGGCGAGCTGCAACCACGGTTGAGATTAGCTTGTTAGCCAAAGTAAGCAAGTCAAGCTATTAGCCTTGGGTAGAGGAAGTTTCGATTGGAAGGTTGACGTGGATTATAGTGTCCGATACCAAACTGTAGGCAGGTGGCGGCGAAAAACTCAATAAAGTTGCTCGATAAAATTCCCGTTTGATGGTTATTATCAATCATGACTAAATTTACCTAAAATAAAATGAACAGAAATTTGCTATAGGAAATAATAAAAATAATAATACATTTGAGGGTGAAAGTTTGACGCCGGAAGGCAACAAGTGTCGGGTATCGCGAACGTTGTTTTGATATCGATTAACGTTTAGAAATTAAAAGTGCATATTAATTGGAAAACCCGTCTGAATTCGCAGTACCCACAAATGAATAGTCGAAACAATTAAAGTAATTGCGGCACACTAATTGATGTACGTAAACGGGTCGTTTATCGAATGGAAAATATACGGGAAACCGACATTCCTCATCAACGGGTCGTCGACACAGCCTCCGATTCCGTAATTGGCTATAACGAAATTTTACCAATTTCCTCGTATCCGGCGAGCGAGCGCTAGGCAAGGGTCCGCTCGTCGCCTCGCGAAATTGTCGATATTACGAGGTTGCGGGCCACGGCGGTCAACGATCAATTAGAATCGGTTATGGCAATCGTACAGATTACGAGCCTAACGCTGCCGTTAATTGACGAACGCCGGGAAACGTCCAGTCCAGATTGGTCGCACGCCATCGAAGCAATCTGAAATTCGCGGGCCTTCCTACTTCGTATGTCAGATCCTTCACCTGTCGCAGTCATACAGCGGTCGTCTTCAATTTTTTTTTAATCACCTAAAATGACAAAAACACAATGTTGTTAAATAAATAAAACGTCAATGACCGAGTCCCACGAAGTTGCCTCGACGAAAGAACATTTTCTCGGCACTCCGAACATTCGAGGACATAAATAAAATAATTCATACGAAGAACGAACCAACATCCGGGGAGAAAAGATTTAAAATGCACGAGCTGGCGAGTGCTCGACGCTAGATTGGAGCCCAAACGAAACGGGCTTTCCGCGTATATGGCGTGCAAGCACAGGACTCACAGCCCATTCCGAGCCCTCTGCCAACTCGACTCCCACAAGGGGGGGAGGAGAAGGGGTGAGATAATATTCGCGCGGGGGATGATCGTGTGTGGAGCAAAATTCAGCGCTAAGCCGTACACTCGAAGGACGACCTGGCGGTCTGGTCGAGCGATATGCGGAGCAATCTAGAGCGGAATGAAAAATCCACCTCGATTCCTCGGTTACCTAGAGCGGAGGGCTCTCGAGCACGGCACGAGGACTGCAATGCGGATTGGCGGCGATAATGAACCAGCAGCGGAAAAGTCGGGAAAAAAGGGAAAAAAAGAACCCGTCCAAATCAGCGACAGGTCAATCGAAGTAATACGCAAACTACGTTGAAACGACTAAATCACAATCCGTTATGCATACGTTGCGGGTGTGTTTTGCAAAGCGTTCGCAAAGCACTTGTGCGCTCACATTTAATTATAAATCGTTACAACGATTATTACCGTCGTTGTAACGATGGGATCGCAATGAGCGTTAATCTACTTGTTGTTACCGCAGTTGGTGTACGGAGCGATTAATAAGCGCAACGCTCGAATACAACGTTGACTATGCGAGCGTGAACGTGTGCGATTCTTCCGCGTCCTTCCGCGTGCAAAAGCGCTTGCGGTTTAAGCGTGTTTTTATTTTTTGCGGTTTGCGAGGTAGGAATTAATTAATGTAGGTCGTTGAACGAGGTACTAGGGCATTAAACACAGCCATTCTCGAAACTTCTCACGATCACCTCGATGTCTACGCGCACGACTTTTTCCTTCTGATGTAGTTCAACTACCGAGGTTCATTGTATAGCAACCACGCTGCTGCCGCTGTTATACTGCTGCTGTCCCAAGTTTGTCATTAATGGAGTTTTCTAATTTCCATATTTATCAGAGCACCGGGAAAACTTTGCAGCGGGGTGGGCTTGGCTCGCGTCCACCCTGCTGTCGTTTCTCGTACGACCTCTCATTACTTCTTTGCGAACCGTGACCCGCCCCCTTGCACCACGCAAAGACGATACAGCCGCGTCAACTGTAGAATGGAAAAGTCCCTTGTTCATTGTATTTAATTAACATCAACGTAGGAAGCAAGCAAGGAAAAGAAAAAACGCGCTAAAAGTGCCAGCGACTTGTCGAGCTTCAAAATTGCGCTCCTAAGTGCGAACCTTCCTCGAACAGTTTAAGGGTCCCAGCGAAATTACTGCAGATCCGGAACGTGAGCATTACTGGAGCAATCATCGAACCAACTTGCGCGGCCCTTCGATGGAAGGAATCTTTCAATTCTAATTCCAAAGCTTCCAGCGGGTGTAAAAGTTTTTCTTGGCTAAACGATCCAAAGTAAGATCGTGCTGCGGAGCGTGTCGGGAGCATTTGGCAAGAGAGTCTTAGCGCGTTGTATAACAATGAGGAGAGTAACGGGTCCGGAGATACAGAGGAGAAAGCAGGCAGATGCGAGAGGTCGGTACGCGGCTGACCGAAGTTTAAGCCTCGAAGAGCAAAAGGCCTTCGTAAAGATAAAAGGAAAATGTATTCTCCCCTCGCTTTGGCCGTAGTCGAGAATTTCCCCATTCGACTTTAACGGCAAAACGAGTCGGGTTCGGAGCTGCAAGCGCCGCCGGAGATGTCTAGACTACTCAGGGCGTGAAACACGCCGCGCTATCCACCTCACAGACATCGAGTATCGACAGGACGGACTATCCGGGATAACGTATCAGTAGAGTAAAACTGGGAAATATGGTCCGATCCATCATTGATTTACTTTAATTCATCATCACTTTTTTAAATTAATTTGTTTAATGTCGCGTTAACCAATAGGGTTATTAGCGACGAGTGTACAATGCGGACAGTTTATCTTTCTTTACATATGATTTGGAGAATTTGAAGTTATCCGTGGCGGTTACAAAGCGTAGTTTTTGTCAAGTTTTTTCATCATCATTGATTTACGTGCCAATCGAAACCTTTACCCAACATGCAAATGTACGGGTCTGTACTCAAACGAGTTAACGTCCAATGTGCTTTCTTTGCTCGATTTTCCGCGCACCGGCAAATTCATTAGAGCAGTCCGTTTCACGAGCGCCTGCAAGTGACGGGTGTGTTGAATTTTCCTCGCAAAAGGGTAACCCGTAGAGACACCGGTGAAGAGATGGAGCCTACGACACGCAATCACTCAATCGATTGGCAAGCCCTTAACTAATTACTTTGTGCGTGATCACCGGTTTTCCTGACGAGGGTGCCCTCGTATGTTTGCCCTATATCTGCAGGACATCCCGCTGTAATATAATTTCTGCTGACGTTACATTTTTCCCCACAAGCTATCCGTTCCCTTCGCCCCACGTTTCGTGCCTCTCGGAGACTCTTATTTGTTTTTCCTTGCTAGTATTAATTTCGTTACACGCCGGCCTTGGTCATTTGAAAGCTGTGTTTTTTTTATGTTCTTTCCATTTCATGCGCGAAGGTGGCTCTCGTGAGGTGAGAGCCTCGTCCAAGTAAGCCGAAGGAGAGACTTCATTCAATGTCGAAGGCCCGATAATTGCGGCACGCCTCGTTGAGACGCGACCCTTGCTTGCCAGCCAGCGTCCTCGGCAACCTCGGTCGCCGCGTCCCCAACCTCGAGTTACCCTGCTAAGAGGACGCGAGAGGACGAGTTTTCGCGGGGACCCGGTACCCTGAAACTCTCGACCTACGGGGCTGCGGCTTCCACGTTTCTCGAGGTTCGCGTTCCCGTTTTGAAACCGCTGGCTCTAGGGCCAACTACGAGAACCACGGAAACGTGAGCCGCATCCCAACAGCCGTCGTCGTCCCCGACGACGGCTGCCAAATAAAGACACGGAATTCTCCGCACCTCCACCTCGCAGCCCCATTCTATGGCATTCTGTAGAGGGGCTAAATGCATAACGCATGTATAGTAAGTAAACGCTTAACCGCAACCACTTGGGACCCATCGAACCTTAACGGAATTTACATTAAATCACGGTGGTGCATATTTTCAATACGGAACGATGAAACCTTAATTTTTACTTTTTTTTATTCATCAGGTAAAAAGAGCATTCTTTTCTAAAATTTTCTGATTGCAATTTTACAGGAAATTTTTTATTTTTAATTAACATTTTTGTAAATTCCTGGCGAAAGATTTGTAATTTTAATATCTGGTATTTTTAGTTTACAAAATAAGTACATTAATGTTCAGTCAATGTAAATGATGTAGGCAAATTCAAGTTCCAGTTCATTCAGTTGGCAATTTATTTTTACAGTGGAACTTTCGATCCCAAAAGTGTTATCGGAAATCTTGTCAGGTTTATATCTGCGGCTCTTTCTCTGAGGTGTAAAGAAAGAAATCGAGGACTGCTACAATTCCGTCGGCAGCGTTGGAAATCGCATCCTAACGAGACCAATAATCGGTTCACGGGAATTCCGACTCGCCAATACGGATATCCTGATTGTGGCAATTATCGCTGGTTAGAAGAGGCATTAATATTATCATCGAGGTAATCTCGATTCTCCTCATTCCTATCCGGCGCGTCGAGTGTGCATCGAAAATTCAAGAATCCCCGATATTGGGTACGTTTCCCTCGGTGAAATGCCGTGGAAAATTGGTACCATCGAAACATTGAGTCCGCCAAGGCTCTATGAACCCGAGGAAGCTCGTATAATTTTATGACGGTACGAAATGTAACCAGCTGCATGAGGGAGGCACGTGGCGAAGGTACTTAGGACAGCGGGAGGTTGTCAGCGCTTCGCGGCCGCGAACGAGATGGCCATTCGGCAATTTTTCAGTAAAAATGCGATGGCAAGGGGCGATAACTCGCTCAGGAGGGGGGAGGGGTTTAAGGAAAAACCGAAGATGCTGCAAACGGAGTAGATGCTGAAATAAGAAAAAGGAGTCATAAGAGCAGTGGGTGGTTCGAGAAGAGCGGAATAACCTGAAGACCGCGGAAGAACGCTCGCAAGATGGATGAAGTCGGTTCGCCGGACGGGGGACGTACGGGGTCCCCGGCGTCGGCGTTAACCCCGAGGACGAACCCTCGCCACGATCGACCGTCCACGAGGAGGTGGCGCGCGAGCGCGAACGGCGATAAGTTAACCGCGCGGACACTCCAGACACTCGGTGTACCCAGCCTCGGCGAACGCCAGGAATAAGAATTATGGAAGTGCTTCTCGCTTTTCCACCGACTCATTCTATCGTTCTCTATTTTTTTTATTTTTTTTTTCTGTCGCGGTTACCCTGTCTTTACTCTTTCGCATTTTTCCTCAAGGGAAGGAACAAAAAGAAGAGTCGGGCGGTGGGGAAAAAAGAAACTCGCCAAGTTTGTAAGAGAAATGGGCCGGTACTTCGCGGCACCGGTCTTTCGTGCTCGCGTAGACTCACTCACTGCCTCGCTTACCCTTTCTCGTCTCCATTCTCCGCTTCTTTCTCACTTTACCGGTCTTCTCATCGTTGGAAACCTTGCCCGGGCTCTCATGTTGCAAGTGCAACGGGCGCCAGCCTGAGTGCACATCCGAGTGCATCGTGAAGGGTATTTTACCAGCGGAGCCTCTGTGGAATACCGAGATTCCGAAGCCGATGTGCTCCCCGAAGAATACAGATTTCGGGGATCGATAGGATCGATAATCGGAACTTGATTGATGTACCGAGGGACTTTATAACGATGTTCGAGTACAGGAGGAGTACGTGCCGCGAAACCTCTCGAGATTACCTCACGGCTAGCTTTCCAGCTCAGCTCGAGGATTCCCACATGTGCCACAAGAACGTTCTCCGAGCTTTGTTTCACCCCGAGAAACGAACAACCGAGAAAAATATTTTCCTGTCGAAATTTTCGATCAGCTGTCGGACCGGCGAAACCAGCGATACATTTGCGAAAAACGTCGACGAGCAGAGCCAAAAACAAGCCGAATGTGTTGGATGTCGAGCGACGCGTCGAACAGGCCCAGCCGTCAAAGATTCGCACCGCCGGTTGCTTGCCGCGAAGGGAACGGGACGGGTAGCGGAGCGAAAGGGAGTAAAAGCGGTAACTTAAAAGCTCTCTACACTCTCCTGCAGGAACTGTGAGAGCCGAAGAGCGAGAGTACGGAACGAGAATCCCAAAACTATTTTCTTTCAAGGTTCCCCGAGGTACACCTCGATCCCCGGTGCGCGAAGAGCCGAGAAGATCGAGATGGTAGTCCAGGTAAAAAAAAAAGAGGGAAAGACGGTAGAGTGGCGCCGGACAAGGAAAGCCCGAGATCTCGTTCTCGTCCGTGCGAGTTACGAGAGGCGATACGCGAAGGAGCTGTAAGCCCGGAACTGGATGGCCGCGTAATTCAATCCGACGAAATACACCGGAAAAGCCCCGGCCGCGCCCCGGCGGCGACCCCACGCGACCCGACGTCCTGTTGGGTTACAACACACACACATACACACACAAGAGACCGGCCTCGGGCTAGGACTGCTCTCGCACAGGCTGACTCGACTCCTATCCAGGTTAACGTAGTTAACCGTATGCGACGCGTACAAACAGTAATTTCGGGCAAATGATCGTTAGCCGCAACGGGCGGCGTCACGATCTTGTACTCGACTGTTCTCTCTGTGTCTCGGCTGGGCCTGACTCTATGGGACAAAACGGTACACTGATTGGAAGAATATGCCAAACACTGGTTATCGGCATGGCTTTTAATTCCCCCCGACCGAAAAAGGGCTTTTGTGTGTTCGACTCAAACGCACAACACCGCCCTTTCACAATGAAGTATGTCAAGTTTTATATTAATTAATTACCTCAAATAACGTAATGTGATATTCAAAAATGTGCAACATTTTTCCGAAGGTTTGTATACATTAGTGTTAATAATTTTAGCCGTTGTAATATTCATTTTAATTATCGAGATTCGAGGCGAGAAATTGAACATCGACGGAATTCAGCTGGGTCTGTTTGAACAGCGCGAGCATACATTATGGACACGGAATCCGGAGTTATATTCTGGGAAGATAGATGAAGCGTCGATGTGTTATCGACGTTTGTGCATTTATTGTTTTTCCCCGATACGGATAACATTAAATTAATCTCCGTAAAGCCCCACTGGAGAATTGAAAACCGTAAGCATCGTGCCGATCGTAATAATAATTAATTCGTGGACAAACAACGGCAAGTCTCAAAATCAAATATCATACAATTTTCGACGATATGTACAGATAGCTCGTGGGCAAAACGAAATTTATATTGTCACCGAATTACATAGCTTCATCGGCAACAAACGAAACGTTCAAATTTCGGCAAGCGCTGGAAGGAAATTTACCCACTTCAATCGTGAATGAAAATATATTTTTGCATAACAGGTCAATTCGAGCTGGTCCTCCAATCCAAAAATCGCTAAAACTCGATATATACCGTAAACTCGATTCCAGCAAAAAAATTCAATACCGTCATACTTGAAAAAAAAAAACTCGAGAGTGCATGTATTTCGTTCGTTTCGTTTCGCGAAACTATGGATTACAATAGCCTAGTGGAGGGATTGGGAAGCTTTTTGTACAATCCACGTCTATTCACCAGCGACCTTCCCTTCCAGCTCACATCCGCCAACCTTCTACATCGCGTTCCGAATGGATCGTGTTTCATAACCGACCACGGCTTAATGACGCAGAGGCTAAAGTTGGATATACCGTATCATTCGGATGTTACACAAAGGCAAAACATCTAATTGAAGAGCCAAGTTCCGTTACATTTTATTTAATTCTACGTGATTCAGAGTCGAGCGAAGCAAAACATACCATGAAAAGAAAGTTTCGAAAAAAAACCCTGCCCTCATTAAACATGCGGTTCTTTTTGACCGCAATGTCGGACGTGGAGGCGTTTGAACATGTACTTTTTCGGCGGAAAGGCATGGGCCGGAAATATGGGAAAGAGTTACTTTCCGTCGAAAACTGAGATTTTCAAACCGGAAGTGACAAGAACATTTAAAAATGTTTGAGCCCGACAAAAATAGTCGATTATTTTTTCAATTTGATTTAACCATCAAACGGAACAACAAGAGACAAGTATTTTTGTCGAGACTGCATGTCTATCGAGCAATTTTCGCAATCGTTTAATGGCGTCCCGTTTAGCGCCGCTCACCTCCATCAACGCATACATTAACCGTTCTCCCAAATCAGCCGTTTGTTTTCTCGATTTAATTTCACCATCAATCGAAACAACAATGAATCGCATTTTCGCTCGAAAGCGGAAAAACAAGTACAAAGCGTGAGACAACATCGCGTTCGTCCATTTTCTACGAGTGTGCTGAACGAGTTTACAGAACCAGCGCCATGGAAATCCATATGCATTGGAACGAATATACAAATGTTCCCAATTTATCGTTAGCTCCGCTTGCTCATCCAGCTTTGCCGGCAAACTCACCGACGCTCGCCGACACACGTAGCCACGATTCCGTATCTACGGTATCCACCGTATACGCCCCTCTAAATATCCGTTCGCTCATAACTGTACCCGCACCGCTCCCGTCCTATGCCCGTCGCGAGAGCTTATCCAATTTCATCGCGTGTGTGCGTCTCGCTAACTTGGTATCTAACCAGCGACGTGACGAGTATAATTCAATTCGAGGCACGGGTAAATTCGTTAGAGAAATACAACTAACTCTCCGGGCGAGTAAGGGAAAGGGTTGAACAGGCTCAAAGTCGAATAGTCGTTGCGCCGTTCATTGGGGAGAGTGTGCTGCCGCGTTGGCCATATGCACCCCCCTCGTTCTCACCCCGAAGCCCCAAACCCCCCTCCTGCCTCTCGCTCACAGCCGTATAAACAGTAATTCCTGCTGGCGAATGATCATTAGCCATGTAGAAACGCTTCAACAACTACGGTACAGAAGCTCGGGTTTGTTTGCCCGGTATTTGTACTGTTGTCGTCGGGCATACATCCAGGGAACGAGTACACGGCCGCGAATCGACCTCGCTTATTCTACTCTCCGGCAACGCTAACCCGAGCATTATACTAACCAAGTAAGCAGCCTTTACTAATCAATGAATCGAGTGCCGGAGGGCCCTCGCACCACCCCGCGCCCTATTCTACGCAATTCAAATGTTCTCGGGCACACGCGCAAACAGAGTACATGTAAGCAAACAACGTGAATACTTTGAGTGCGTGCGAGATTCTCAGAAAACGATAACGAATTGCGTGCAACTCTCGTGTACCTTTGAAGCTCTGCGGCGGTACCGGAGCGATATAAAGTATGCGAACGAGAGCCGACATAACGCTCGAGTGAATCACCGATGTGGTTGATGCGACAAAGTGCACGAGAAATGTTGCGATAAAAGCAAACGGGTTTACCGATCGTCAGGATACTCTGTGAAAATGTTTTCATGCGTGCATATTTGCAATGATGATTCCGCGGATCTATAGGGGACTGTTGTAAAACTTATCTCAAACGGAGGACACAGGTCCGTCTTGCTCGGCTAGCCGCTGTACGTTTCCCGGGAACTACCGCCAGACTGTTTTCTGAAGAAACATTGGTACAACCAGATGTTTCATTAGTTTCGTCACTCAGGAGTTACAGCGAAAGATAAATTTGAGTTGAATAAGTACCGCTAAAGTTTGGAGGTGTTGGCTGTTGGAGAACCGGTACAAAAAGTTTCGTCCTTTGTTGATGTCCCTCAGAGTTTCGTAACTTACATCTCACCGTAAGTCGCGAGAAAAAAAAGACGCGTCCAAGTGGGCTAAGTGCTGTTCAATGTTTTCTTTATGGTTTGCTTTATTTTTATTTTTTTGCATGAAATTTTTTATCTACGATCAATAGCATTTGGAACTATCTTTGGGACAAGGCGTGTCGCAATGTTAATTTATTTTAGACAGAACGCGAGGCTGTCGCATCGACGAATAAAGTCAACGCTAGCGGGTCTCGTCTTACACGAGAGCTTGCGAAATTCAAAGCAGAATTAGAAGATGCGTAGTCGGCACATCTCGGATAGCTCCTATTCCGTCGTTAGTGTTACGCGAGAGAAATTACACCGGGTCGGAAGGCGGATAGAGAAGTGGAAAAGGGAATCGGTGCGAGTTTGTTACGGCCTAGTGTATGGGAGCCCGTATACTGCAACGCGGTGGGGTCGACCGCGCAAGGAGTAACAACCCGTGTCGTGTCAGACCGGATAATTCGACTGCGCGCATCGTGTACTTACTACCCACTGCAAACCTCCAGTTTCATACGAGTCGCGGCCTCTAATTTCAGTGTAAATGCCACACCTGTATAATTCACGTGAGTGCGAAGACAGTGTATATTTGCCACGCCGCATACACATATTTATGCAGCAAAGTTAGGCACTGTGTGGAGCTTTTTTGTAGCCCGATATCCAGATAGTCAAAAATTGTGTCAACGCTCAGGTTCGCGCAAGTGTCGACATATCTTTCGAAAATATGATACACATATAAACTAGTACTGAACGTACCTTTTGTACTGAATTTTGTGATAATTGAAAACGATTTTTTTTTTTTCACCTAAAATAACCATTACTGAAGGAAATAAATCTTGAGCTATGTTGAGATGAAAGCTTGTACAAATTCGTGACTGAGTGAAAAGACACTCGGATGAGGTTTATGACGGTCCATGTAGGGATGGTCGGGTGGCATAGCCCCCGAACAGTTCTTCACCGATGCTCCGAAAAAAATAACCCCCGAAACGTTGCTAAAAAATGTCGACAGTGAATGCTGCCAAAAACATAGTCAAGTATGGACACACCTTACTGAATTTTGTCACCATCCTCTGCGGACAAGTGTTGCCTATTTGCTGGCGGGTTTTTGGCAAAAAGCTATCTGGGTAGCATCTCCGATTATCTACTGTAGCACGAATTGGACCTTAACCGCTTTCGAGAGTCGGGAGTCTTTGAAGTTCCAATTTTTCACGTGAAAGATCGAGTATTACACGTCACAGTCGATACTCGTTGAGGGAGTCGGATGCGTGACGAGGAGTGAACGGCAAGCCGGGCGGTTGCCAGGGTTCCTAATGGTAAATCTCAGGCCTCTTTGGCCTCACCGTCGAATCGAAAATCGATGTTCAACCTCCCGTGGAAAGCGCGCGGGTTGTGTACACACGCTTGACAATATTGCATGTGTCACAGGACACCCCGCGCCCGTTCCGCTCGGGGACTTACCACGCTTTGTCGTTGACAGCCTCTAACAGTGTGCACTTGATTCGCCTTTACCATCCGTCGGTGGTTCAAGGTATGCACGTGCTCGGGTTACCTCGCCCCCGTGCCCTCCGACTACGAGCTCGGGGCTTCATTTCCGCTCGTTACTTCCGTCACGCGTAACAGCTCCATTATCGGATATAAATAACGCAAATCCATAGACCTCCCGTCATATCAGCGCCACCGAAATGTCTCAACGAGCAACGAAACACATTTCGATTTATTTTCTTCCCCATCGAGCAAAATTGTTTGAAAGAGGAAGCTCTTCTCGTGTATCTCGCGCGAAGAATCTTTCGCGACGCGCTCGAAATCATCCCTCCGACAATTACATCATGAAAGTTCTTCCAGGATCTTTTATCTCCACCTTACCGGTTCTTGCGCAACCTTCTTCAAGATAAATTACAGGACCCCGCAACCGTCAAGTTTTCACTACAATATCTTTGAAAGACTTTGGCGAAGCGTAAAGTTTCTGCAGCCGCCTAGTTTGGAAGGCCGGCGGTAGATTCGCGGGGGTGTTGCCCGAGGCTTTCTTGTTACCTAATTCTATGCAGATTCTTGGCGAGTCGTCCGGGTCGACAGTGCGGCGGAGAATGGTAGTCAGGGGTTGAGTCACGGAGAGTTGACTCGGCACCCCACAAGAAGTTTGCAGGCTCGAGCTACACCCGGCCAGAGCCCGCTTCATCGAGCCTCACAGCGACAATTTGGTCCCAACCGTTTCGAGAAACATCCGACAATTTCGTACCGGGTTAAGGCGTCGTAACGTTAATAGATTTCATCGTCTCGATTCTCGTGAACGCTCGCGGATCTGGCCGGGCCAGCTCCATGTCCGGGACACGAAGGGATGCGACGGAACGCACAGTAGTAGCTGGACACAAGCTGGACAAACGCGACTCAGTCGTCACGGACGTCGCGGTCAGCCGTCGATGCCACCAACTCCACCGCTACCGTTGCTCCCCATCAATCCCCCAGTGGTACGCGTACACGAATTAATGGCACTCGAGGCTTATTGTTACTGGCACGTGCTTGCGGAAGAACCTGGAACGATTTACTGACGTACGAATTGGCGCACACGAGCGTGAGATATTCCCGGAATGGATTTCATGGTGGAACTGCGGGTAATGATCGACGTTGGACATCGACAGAGGTGGAAGGGTCATTGGCTGATGTATGGGGTAGGGGAGACCGGGCCAAAACTGGGACGCCCTGAAATAAAGGCCGCTCGGATGACTGCCGGGCTATTAATCGACTGTGAAAATTTATACCGACATCGTTTCAATGCGCAAACACGCAGACCGCACATTCAGTTGCCTCGAAAATCAGGAAATCCTGTTGTTCTCGGCGAGGAGCGAATAGACGAGTGAGCCGCGAGGAGCCCGACCAATCAATACCTGTAATAAAGGATTGAGACCGAGTGCAAGTGGCACGCGAACGATTTTGTCCCTGTTTGTCGGACGATCGAACCCTCCTTTCTTTCTCCTATTCTCTATCCTTCCCAACCCAGTCCTCTTGTACTTTTTTCTTTGTCCCGGTAACCGTCGCGTCGTTTTTCGATCCCATCTGAACTACATGGGATTGGATTGTTCCGGAACCCGCGCCAGCACACGATAAGCTCGCAATAGAAACGTCGGATTTGAAAGTTTCACCTTAACCGCCACTTAAGGGAAGCAAAAAAATAGAAACCTTTCAATGTCTGAACTCAATGGAGCACGAAAAAGTCACTGAGGGTCGTGATATAAATTCTTGCCAAATGGAATATTATTGTTTGGAGATTTAAAAAAAGGGGGTAAATTGAAGAAGAAAAATCAGCTGGAAGTATTCCGGATAAATAATTGATGCAAGATCCCAGCCAAACTGCGACGGATCGCATGTTCACTCTTTCCGCGGTATTCATTCGTCTCCTCGTTCGTTCCGAAGGTTGTGTACTCTCAGCGCTATTTGGCGTCGATCGGACAGTCGGACGGACGTAGCTGTCCATTCTGGCTGGCAAATTGAATCGAACTCGGCAGGAAATACCGCCGCGAGCCAAATGCATTCTCCTATCTAATCGTGCTCCGCGTTTATCCGTTCGATAGAAGGCGAAGCCCACGGTGAGGGACGAGGATTTGCTGGACAGAGCCGTTCGAGCCTTCGCGTCTGGTTCAGAACTCGGCCGGTCCCGCGGATGTTCCAGCAACCCGGAGCACCGCGTTGTTCATCGAAACTATCGGAGAACCGGCTGCATTCGATTACTACAGGTATGCCGCGAGCCAACAATGTTATATATTATATGTATTTACTATGACGTCCTGATGTATACCTCTCTGTGCATATATCGACTTTATCCGACAAGTATAGATTTACACGCAATAGGTGGAACGCACCGACGCGTTTCACCCATTTATGTGTATAATTAGAAATAACGAGATCTGTCGAACAGCGAGTAATTATCCACAAAAGATAGGTCGGTTTTGCTCATGACAAGGTTCGCTAATTGGTTCGTGCAGTATTCCATAGTACCGGCTGTGCCGTTCGGCAATGCGAGCTTTCATGGGTAGACGGCATTTTGATGGACGGATTAAAATGAGAGAATCGAACCTTTTTTTGGCTAACAGTGGATGACAAATGGCGGTCTGATTTAACATGGAGAATGTATGCAAAAAACGTTGGTCCGGATTCACCGATTTTGCCTTGATTTTTATGCAAAATCTGTGTTTATTAAAACACGAAGTTTTCCAACTGCTGGAAAGTTTGCTCCACTAATGTTGCAACAAACTGCCAGCGAAGTGCTAAACTTCGCGCGAAGTTTTACCGTTGCGGCTTAAATAAATGACTTTTACATCGTCTCATAATTTTTCGGCTGATTCCGAGACACTTGCTGCTGGTAGAAAAGCTTTTCTTCTCCTGTTTGCCACTCTATTTTATCCATCATTTTTGAATATTTTTTTTTCTACACGAATTCTTTGAGAAAAAGAATTAGCGCGGCGTCCGAACGACTTACAGCTGTAAGCTCCTGTCCGTGGGGTTTTTTCTATCACAGCCCAGTGCCTCGCTAACTGAACGTGATCGAACTGTATACGTGTGTTGCACTAACGCGGACGGGTCTCAAAAAGTTTTCTCATATCGGACGACCTGTACGGAAGATATATGAACTGGTGGTTCAATTAGTTCGTTTTATGATCCTGACACGTGATATTGCACCGGTGGCATGGGGTGGGAAGCGAGTTTGATGGAAGCTCCTTTTCCGCTATATATACAAGCATCAAAGTTTTTTTTATTATTTTTTAGGAAAAATATCGTGAATTTTGAACGGCTCGACGGACCGGATCGCTCGTTCGCCTCTCGCAGGATCAAATCCCCGTAAAACAGACATTGAAACCTATTAATTCATCGATTCTACGCCCAGTGTTCCGAGGCACATATTTCAAGCGGTTGTTCGACGACCTGCCCGGAGCATAAACACCTCACGACAGACAAAGCTACCGGTTGAAAAGAGCGGTGGTAAAATTCACAGTCCTTGGTCGTCACGTAGCATCGATCTCTCGTTCAACTTTGCCCATCGGATTCCAGCCACGTGCAACGAACCGGCATGTAACGTTTTATTCTCCGAGCGGTTTACAGCGTCGGGCGTTGAGATTCTCTATATATCGTTCGACCGTGGTGGATACGCGAAATTATACCGAACACATAGCCACCGCTCGATACAGTGAGGTTCTTTGCGTTACCAGGGATCGTACGCGTTACGTATCTGCATAAAGCGTGTACGAGGCGGTCGTTGGAGCCGCGGAGGGATGGCGCCGGCTTTTTATTTATTGGGAAACGAGGAAAAATCGATTTTACGAACGGAAAGCGGCGATGGAGAGGCGGGTCGGTGCGATCGTCGTATATTCACGGTGCGTGACTAGCGAGACCGAGCTGGCACTGACGATTTTGGATGAACTGTGGATGTTCGTAGCCACAGCCGAATCGCGGAAGCACAGAGAAGTCCCGGTGCATTCCGCACCCACGGAAACGAAAAAGGAAGCCGTGCAGACTAAGTCAAGGTTCGATCAAACGTCAATAAAATGAAAGAGGGCGTGCGGTGACGCACGCCGGGTAGACGAGTGAAAACCGGCGGAACAAAATTGACACTGGCAAGGAAAACGCTACCGAGACGACGCGTCGAGGATTCGTCCTGACACACCTATGTTCGAGTCTTAAGTCACATCCTTTATATCCGCATTCTGGCATGTGAGTGACAATCGAGATTCATCTTTAATAAAATTTCAATTTTGTTTTTTTATTATTCGTTACGCGACGTAAGTTTTCAACTACGAAAGTCGCAAGTCGGAAGTTTAGTACGTAGCCGCTCTTACGGCATTTTACCAATATATATATATATGTATACAGACTACATTTTCAGGCAGACAACGCAGGTTACTTTAACTCCATCAGTATAAAGTTTCAGCACTTTGCTCAGCGAGTGCACGTTCACCTGTGTAAAATTACACATTACGCCGCTATATAGGTACAAGCCCGGGTACGTTGGGTTGCCTATAGTTGCGCAACGAGCCGGCGCCGAGAGGAAAGGGGTAAGAGGGCCAGGAATAACAAAATATTTATGTCGCTATGGAAAATTTATATGGTGAGGTTAAAGCTGAGTAGGGTCAGTAAACCAGCTCGCAGGATCGTAGGAATGTCCAGGGCAAGGTTCTCCCCCAATTCGGCGAGGGTCAAGTAGATCCGAAGGCTCTTGGGGTTCGGTCCAACGGTTTCCCCAACATTTCCTTTTTTTCCCTACCTCTCCCTCTCGTCCCTGGGAAATATACGACCCGACGAGGGCTACTTAGTTGCCTTCTTCCAGCGGGGAGTAATCCCCAAAATTTACAGCCAACTTTATTCCCTAGCACCATATTTTTCTCGAATTCTTTTTCTTTGGCTCACGATGTAAAGCCTCCGATGAGTTTCGGGATATTTCTAAAAAAAAAATCTATTTACCTGGGCGTGGCATCGCTCCTAGATAGAGTTTCGAAGGTTCTTTTGTTTTTAACCGTTCGAAAATTAGTCGATGACATGTGACGGATGACGAGACACGAATGCAATTTTCCGTTAATGTGTCTACCGACTTGGTCCCACCAACAGTAAGCTCATCCCCACCCTACCGGAGTTCCAATTACGCAACCAATCGATCCGACTGATGACGACATCTTCGAGCATGATCAGCTTTAATTACAGTCGCGAGGATTCACGCCTGGGAACTGCGAGGCCGTTCCCAACTTCGACGCTCCAAGGGGCAATACCAAGTTCTCTGGAGGATCATCGATCAATTTCTGGGGTGGTCGTGTACACGGGTACTCCGCTCGCGAGTATCCCGTCGTGCTGCTATCTCGTACCTTTCGGCCCGCCTCGGTCGCCGTTATCTATTATTATCGACAAAACGGAAACGCTCGGGGAAAATTTATTAGCTCACTCTTCGCCGTGTATAAAAAAAAACGAAAAGAAAAAGGAAAGGTGATTCTCTATTAATGAATTTTTTTCAATAAAAAGCATCCCATAATGACCCGGGGCTGCAGCGGAAAGCTCCGCGAATTGAAAGAGCCCTATAACCGCCTTTTTAATATTAAATTTCTCGGGTTCTATTAATGAGATTTCTCATTTTAATTATACCGGCGAGACGGGGAGTTCTTCACTTTGCAATATGCTTGCTGCCGTCGATGTTTCTTTATTTGTACGCCCAGCCACCGGCGAACTTCTTGCTTCTTGACCCCTATAACGTGGCAAATAGGTCTGGACACGCAATAACTGCTAACTGCACAATACTATCTCTGCAATTCTCCTGTTTCTGGGACACAAGCCCTCTGGCTATAGTTAATTGAACCCGTCGACCCTCATCCGGCGAGTCCCATCTCTACGTAAACAACGGATTTCTCGCACCCACCCGCGACACCCGACACCAGCAAATGGCTAGCCTCGGCAAACCCGTGCTCATCCGAGGAACAAAAGGGACCGAACAAGATCGAGAAATGATGAGAAATTAACGACAGAAAACAAAATCTACAAATCTGACGAAGCTTTTTTTCTGAACGAGGTATGCGACGCGTTCCAATCGCGCAAATTAGCCGTGTCTTTCGCCGATATTTAAAATAAAAATTAAATCATCACATCCTTCCGGCACCCCCGCATCGATCCGATTATCAATAAACTCTGGTACTGCGTCGTCTCGAGGTGGAAAATATTCCTGACGGCGATTCTCACGCGAACGGCAGAGACGAAGCTAACAAATACCTCGCAGAGGTATTACGGTTTAACGCTGCGACATTTTATTGCTTCCTGTTTCTTTTTTTTAACAGAAAATTTCGATCAGCCTCTCAGCGACGTACCGCTGTACGGTCCTCTATTCCGCGTAATCCCCTTCCACTTTTGTCGCGAAGAAACGGGGCTCGCTTCGGGAATCCCATTGAGATCTCGGTTGTAACACGCTATTTCGCGTAATCTCTTCCAATCTCGCTACGTAGACTCTCTCGAAGCTTTCACTAACGACAAAGATACACCTATTTTCGACGAATACTCTGGGGTACTTGAGATTTTTGTTTCTTATTTTCTTAAAATTTTGCCGCCTCATCCCGCAGCGATGCCATCCATCCTCGCGAAGCGGATGTGGCTTACTTGGGATTCCTCGACAATGCTGTCGCTCCGAATTCCATGCCAAACCCTCGAGACACCGCTAACGAGTAAACCCACAAAAGATACACTCTAGCTTTTCGGGATGTTATTTTTCCCCGCTCATTTTGCCCCCATTGAATTCTCGGTGTACCATACGCTATCACGTTCATCGAATAGCCGGCTTACAGCTCGACTCACTGTCGAATCCATCGAATGCTCGCTTTGTCGATGAAGTTAATTCCGGTGTTCGCTCTGGCGGCGGAAGCGCGGACACACATCCGCGCGCACACGCGTAACGCAGTGTCGGAACACGTCGATGGGACAAAATTTTTGCGAGCAACCCGAGAGTCGAAAAGGCAATTTTAACCGAGGCAACGGGGCGGCCCCGAGACGTTCAACAAGGTAGTTCGTAACTAATATCAGATTTTACACGCCCGTTCGACTCTGCGCGCTGCTCTGCGTGGTGCCGAGGCAACCCTTTACCTACTAAATCCACTTGAAGAGGCTTCCGCGATACTCCGCGCCGGTACTTCAGTTTAATTTCACTCAGCAGGCGCACACACAGAGGCACTTCCTCCTTATCCCTTGATCGCTACTATCTTCGCGAGAACCCGGCGTTAAATCACAAACCGCAAGCTCACATCACAACATCCACGAGACACGTATCAACGAACATTGGCCACTCGTGTCGGCACCGATGACCGATGACTTCTTGGACGCACTGTTGACGCAGTTCAGTCCTTTTGGTTGAGCTAGCGTAAAAATCGCGCAAAATTGCAATTTTTCAGCCGGTTTGAACCCAACGAGCCACGCCGGATCATAGGGCTTCTTTGTTCCCGCATCGATAGAGGTACCATAACACTTTAACGGTGGATGGTACTGCTGCGATGACGGTATGTAACCAAGATTCAACACGCTTCGGCGACAAGCCCTCCTAGCACCAGCCACACCGATGCGTTTCACCCTCGTGGTTTTTTCTTCTTTTTTTTCTCTTCTTTCGCCACCCTCCGGTTCACTCTCGACTCGATCGTTCACTCGGTCGTTGCTAATAGTCAGATCGGATGACGTATAATCGTGTGGGCCGGATTTGATGGCGCGTCATCCGGATATCTTTGTTGATACGCCTGTCCCAAGAACGTTCAACCCTCGGGATTGTTCCGACTAAGACGAAATCCAATACTCGTTAATATCAATTCGACGCTAATTTCGGCCCATCAATCAGTCACTTTACTCTCTGTGCAGCTTGAATATCGTTTCCTGCGAATTTTCTCTCTCCGCAGCTTCCTCTGCCTGTGTGCGTGTCAGTTATGGCAGATGATCTTGTGTTCTATTCATACGGGCTGAGCTCGTCTGATCCGGTGCTTAATTGTATGGAATTCTCGAAACTGCCTGGCGCATCACGGGCCGCAGTGTTGCGGTAGATGTTTGCATTTGAATGGGATTGTATAATTTCCTAATAACGATGGTACTATCGGAAATCCGTCAAGATCCGTCACTGCTGACGCTGATGAGAACCGCAGACTTTGCAATTAACTCAGTTTTAATTGACGTTGCAGATTTTCACGCTGATCAACGCTGTCGCGCAAAGAAAGTCGTGTTAATCTTCTTGAATGAAGTTCTTGGAAAAAACAAGAAAAAAACAGTTCTATCATAGTTCCATTTTGTTTTGAGCAGGTGTCTGCGATTTCGAGGTTGGCAAAGATCGTCCGAGAGGTCTATCATTAAAGTTCCATCGTATAAAATCAACGGCTCCAACGACCCGGGCCGTTTCGAGAAGCGTAAACCGTGAAGTTTCAATTACTTACGTAATCACTGTTATCTTCGGCATTAAACTTGCCGCTAAAACTTTCACCTTATCGTCAACAAAGTTTACACGGTATCTGCGTGGCCGTTCGAGTTCATCGTAATCTTCCTGGCGAATGCGTTGGGTCTTCGCGATGTCGACGGCGTGTTGGAGTGGATCGGCTGGAAGATCGATAGATCGATGGATCGATAGATCCTTCGGATCGGGTGGAAAGCTGTCTTTCGTATCGGTAAGCGTTTTGTGGCGCCACCCGGGTAAACGCCCTTGCCACAACGGGGCCCAAAGTGAGACGAGCACCGCCGAACGAACCCGCACGATCGCTGACTACACACTGCAATGTATATAGCAACGAGCATAAATTGTACCCGCGACGTGAAAGCCCGAACTCGAATTAGCAATGAGCTTGCTCGTTACATGCTCGACTTCGGGGTCGAGCTTAAAGGGTACCCGTTACGATAAACAACAAGAACAACATAACAAAAAATGAAAAAATCAAGTGCAAAACAACGACGCACCAGACACCACGTCCGACAAGCTCGTAGGGGGTTCGCGAATCACGCGAAACAATTTTTTTTTTACGGCCAATTTGGTCGATGGCAAGTCCAATGAAGGGAAACTAACCGGTTCCTTGGCAACCAGGAGGAGATGGCAGTGAAAGGAGTATGATTGAAAAACAAAGGCTGGAAAACAACCCCAGCAGCAGGCTCAACCCCCCATCCTCTCGAGCTGCCCCGTCCCCCTCGCTCCGTCGTCAGTCAGGGTGCCGCGTCCCCGGTAAAGCCACGTGTACGGCACTGCACTCTGCCCGGCAGGAGTTTTAGTCCGTGGCGTGCAGACGTCGGACGTAAAGCGCGCGGTTGTTGCCAACGTCCAGACCGTCTCGGACCACGCACACGTTCACGCGCGCCCTTTGAAGCACCGTAAGGTTTGTTGAACAAAATAAAAAAAAAAACCACCACCACGTCGATGGTTGCTCTGGCTGTGCACTGGCAGAGAACTCGTGTATGCTCTACAGTAATGTACGGAAGAACACCAGATGCCACGGAGACCAAGAGCCGCGTGTCAATCCCGTCGTTATCACTCGACGAGGAATCCCAACAACTTATCTCGGGTTCTTCCGGTGTGTTGTCCTTTCTCTACCGGTAATTTCATCGAACCATCTTTAGTCCCCCCAGACGTGAATCGGCGTTTCGTTTGTTCCTCCACGCTCTTCGTTTTCTCTTAGGGATTTGTTGCGCTGTTTTTTTTGGTCGAAAGAAGCAGAGCTCCGATGAAGGCTCGCCTTTCGCGGGGGCTCCGCTACGACGCCCTGTCGTCGCGGCGCGGGGTGAACGCACGACTTGCGGACGATCCACCCTCGGCCACCTAGCCACCTCCTCGCGTCTCTCCTACCACCGACTGAAACCACCCCCGTCGCTCCGACATGGACTACCACGACTGCGTCGGACCACCGCCGCTGCCCCTACTGCCGCGTCTCCGCCGAACGAGCGTCAGCCGGCTTCGCACATTCGCTGTCGTCTACCTACACACCGGCACCAATACCACCACAAACGATCACCACTACCACCGTGGAACATTTCGTTCCCGACAGTGGCAGTGGTTCTCCGGGCCTCGGGTAAAAGTCCTACGTAAAGTTGTAGCGAAACTCGGCACCCACGACGTTCGTCGAGGCAGAACGGAACAGAAGCACCGAGGGGTTGTTGGCTCGCCGGCTGGATGAGGTTCGGCGAAACTCGGCGAAGGACGATACCGCCCGGCGAGGTCGAGAGATATATTCGTGCATGAGCGACGGAGATGAGAGGCCGAGGGAGACGGTAAGATTTGAGCGCTGGCGTCGAAGAGAGAAGGACCGGATGATGTACGGGAGCTGAAGAGAGCGAGGAACTTTCCGTGTTTACGGGGTGAGTCTCGCGACGGCAGCGCCACCCAGGGGTTGGACGGTCGTTGCGGGAACCCGGCACTCGATCGAATACCCGATTGGGTGGGAGTCTGCCGCTGGTTTCACTCCGTACACGAGCCGCGGAGCGAGACGGCGGACGAAATCGAAGGTGGAAGAGAGGCGAAGCCAAACGGGAAGGAGCGGAGGGAAAAGAATGAAGCGCGAGAACAGATTGGGCGGGACGACTGCGGGAGACGAAGACGCGAGAGAAAAGTGGAATATGAGAGGGAAGTACGGTGGCTGAAGCGGAGCCACGCCACCGACAGCGGATCCTCGACACTGCACGCGCGCTCCGAGGAAAGAAGGGTCTCCAGGTTAGTGCCGTGTCACGGACGAACGAGGGAAAAAGCTTCCTGGGCAAGTATCTCTCCCTCCATGCGATCGCGGAGACGAGAATAAGAGTTTTCGGTGAAATATACGGAACTTTATGAATTTTTTAAAATTGAGGAAGTGGAAGAGGAAAAAAGGCCGGAGGCATCGAATGGTGGAGGAAGTTAGAGCAGAGGAAAGGCGTGTTGGAGATCGTACGTTACAATTTTATGGCGGAGATGTAGTAAGGGCGCGGATGTAACTTAAGCGGCGACTGCAGCGTACGTTTCCGGTAGACGGAGTTACCGCATCCTTCGGGCGGTAAGGAAACTGCCTTGATGGCGAAGAGGACGGGTATTCGATTTTCTTGAACGAATGAAAAATTTACTGAAAAAAGTAATGGACATCGAGAGATTGACTTTGACTGGCTGTAGAAAAAAATCCTGATAGCCATTCCATAAAGAATTCCATTTCCTGACGCGAGCCTGCAACGCTGAAAGGTCAAGTCTTCTCTACACTATCATGTTGTATTTTTTTTATGAACCAGATTCGACTAAAAATATATAACAGCTGTAGAAAAGGCTCGAGGTACTGCTAAAGCGACAGGGACGCTAGGATCTGACCGCACCGTTACGGTATCTACTTGAGCGGGGGTCGCCATCCTTCCCGTGGAGGATTCGTTCGCTGGCTCGTCGATACCAACAAATATCGGGCACGGTACGGGGATGTGCGGTCCCATACCACACATCCACTATATACCGAAATATACTATAGGATGTTCGGAGAAATTCCGATGCGGCGCACACTCTCGAGGGAACAAGTGGAAACGGCCGACGTGGGCAGACAGGTAACGCATCGAGCCTGGCACCATAGACACAACTGCTGGTGTGCCGTATCGACCATTCCGTTGATTTTACAAGGGGACACGCGACGCTCTCTTTACTTCAGCCCTATAGAAAAGGTCGGAAGCCATAAAATAAAAAACGCAACAATAAAAATGACCCAATACTAAGCCACACTCCCGCCGGGGATCCACGATGCACGCATGAAATTAAAAAACAAAACGCGGCGAAGGTGACGGAGAATGCAATACAATTGTCTTTTTTTTAATCCACCCATAGCAACGAATGGGAATTTGTTGACCTTCTTCGAGGCTCTCTTAACGTCAACCCTATCGAAAAGGAGAAAAAAAATTCAACAGAAAAATGACGGCCCACCCCAAACTAAGCCACACTTCAGCAGAATATGTTCGATGCGCGCATGAAATGAAAGAATAAAATACGGCGGAAGGTAAAGATAAATGTTCTTGTTTAATCCACCCATAGCAACGAACTGGGATTTGTTGATGTTCTTTGAGGCTCCGCGACGAGGTATTGACTTGTCCTAGACCTTCGTTTCCCCTTCGACCTCGCAACGCGCCTTAGCTTTACTTAGCCTGGCTCTTGATGCACTTGCTCTTTCGCGCGCCCCCGTTACCAGACGCGGGGTTTATACCTCGCTCGCGACGTGTTTCGCGAACCCTCGACCATTGCCAGGGTGCCAATGACCCCCATCCTCTCGTCTTGGCCTCGAGTGCTACCCTGAAGTTTCCTTTCTTTCTCGCACTCTTTCCCACGTGGAACTCTCGTCTCCTCTTTCGCTCTTGCTCCTCTCTTGCCACTCTTGCCTCTGCTTTCCCTTTCTCGCGATCCGGCTCCCTCAGACGAACACACCCTGCCCGCCTTTGGCATGGAACAACTTGTTTCGAAGTGGGAAGCAACACTACGCGGCATCTACCCTCTTACCTTCCTCTCAGCCTCGCGCATGTATCTTCAACGAGTTTCCCTCGAGGTGGTGAAATCGGAATATAAAAAATACAAACTCCATCGACGAAACGCTGTGGCGGAGAATGGTGGCGTGCATGCGCCACTTGCCTGTTTAGTTTATTTATATCGGTGGCGGGCTGGCGAGCTTTCTTTGCGTGACTTTCTATGAAGCCGAAAACCATCGGCGAGGAGGTAATCGACTTGGCGAAAAGACCTTCGGTGTGCGGTTCACGCGGTATGGGAGCATTGTATAGACATCAAGCCCCGGGGCAACATCGATGAACCATGAAAATGGCTCAGCCATGCGGGCGATACCGTTCACCTGCCAGCAGGGCGCTGACGTACGAACTACGATGACCCTCTTATCGAGGCTTCACCCGGAACGTTTGACGAGACGGAATGAAAAATGACGATGGACCAGGGATCGAAAAACGCCGAGACTTCATTTCGGTAGCAACGTGATTTGCCTACGGCAAACTTCGTCGTGCATGAAGGGTGAGTTTCGAAGTTCGACGCGTAACGGCCCGAACTGTCAGCGGCTATTGGAATATTGATGGAAACAACCTTATCGACGACGGACCTCGCAAACGGTTCGCCGTCAGGTACTTTGACAAATTTAAAGTTGCACGCGGGAATGTCAGTCGGAGAGATGGAGAAAATGAGGATACCGAGTTATTGGAGAAAACGAAACGGAAAACTCGTTAGGACAGGAAGGAAACATCGGTGGACGAAGTTGCCGGAAACGGTTACGCCGGACCTCCGGTGATAGTCGCTCGGGGGAGGAGGTGGAAGGGCCTGGGAGCCGGCGGGAGCGCGAGGAGCAAAAGCGAAAAGAAAGCAAAGACGAAGAATGAGATATATATATGTGCATGATTATATACCGCGGTGCACCGTCGACCGAAAAGAAAGTACGAGGATCGCGAGTAGTCTGTTTGGCGAACGTACCGTCGCGGAAAAAATGAAAAAAGGGAAACATAAAAATAAAAGAGCCGGCCGCAGGACGAGTCCCAAGATGTTTGGGAGAAGGGAGTGCACACACGCGGGAGTGTCGAGCCCCAGGTCAGGAACCACAACGACGGAGAACTTTCGTGTAGCTTCTTGGCATGGCTCGGCACATGCGCCCAGACAGAAACTCGCTGCAACCCATCAACTAATAAAGTTTTTTTTTGGCCACAACGAAAGATCGCAATGTGAGTGCACATATCTGTCGGGTGCACGAAAGAAATACGATATGTGTCTATATAGGAACTAAAATTTGCCACTGTGATTCTGTTATTGGCTTCGTTTTTTTGGCAACCGTCGACCGATGTTCGAATCATAAATATTTTACATTTTTATTATGCCGCAAGCATGTAATGGCATGGTTACACAATTTTTCGTATCCGAACCGCCCAACTTCCGGTTTTTGTTACTTCGTGCCTATTTCTGTTCGCCATAGTAACCGACTCCCGCTCGAGGATTCCTCGACCTCCTGCGTTGCGAGCAGAAACGGTGTTTTTCTTTCTCCAGTTTTTCCAGTCGATGTTCCACGAGAACGACAATACTGCAAACTGTACCGTACACGCTGCAGTGTAATTCCCGTTAGTAAATGGTGGAAAAAGTAGGGGGTCGGACGTTCACGTGCTTTCCCCGAGTAGTTCGCGCCAGCAAGCGACGAACGCATCGGAGCCGTAAACACTGCGACGAGGTGCACATAGAACGGTAGGAAAAGATAGAGCAAGAAAAAAGAGAAAAACAGAAAAGAAAGAATGTCGAGACGCGAGACGTCCGTCCGCTTGTCACCCCTCGGCGAACCGTCGGGTATTGCGCGAGAAGCTCCCTCTCTTCCTCCCATTCTCTCTGAATCACGTTCGTGTGGCATTGAACCGTCGAGCCCCTCACGCTTTAGCGCTCACTTGCGTCCTTCTCCGGGTTCCCTACTGCCCCTGTACATGCACCCGCAGTCTAAATATGCGAGGCTGCTCTGTTGTGTCCCACCCCTCGTAAACTTTTGCCACCCTATGGCGACGCCTGGCAGCCACCTTCGTCAGAAATCACCACTGGCCCGGAGTCGCGCACGTTCCGAACGGATAGACGTGGCACATGCATGGCCAACAAGAGGATGCAACACTCTTCGGTAACGATATAACATGCATGTCGTGTGCATATCTTACGCTCGTGTGAAGGGTTGTCGGCAGTTATCGGGTTATACCGCTCGATGAGTAGATTGAGAAAAAGAAATGGCTGCATTATTAACCAAGGCCCGGTTACATACGTTCGAAGGCGTTATTTGCTTGGTACAACGAAAATGTTCATTTCAATCAGCATATCTTGAATCAACCGAAGCAAATAATCGGTTAACAACACAGATTTTCTACCCCGTCTTGCCCCACTGTCCCAAACAAAAATTATTGAAAAATTACATTTAGCCTCACTGTCCCGTTGTACACCACTGTTCCATTTTGATCTGCCCTTTCCTACACATAGTTTCTGCGAAAAGATATTTAATTGCGAAAACTGTAATCATATTTACTATTGTCACTTGTGACTATTGTCCCAACTATAAAACATAGATCTTCCCTCAGGGGATTATATTTTATTGTAGAAAGTGAGTATGGACACTCTAACTATGTAATTTTTCTCGGTGTACGTCTGATAGGACTGCTTTTAAATTCTTTTCATTGTTGGGATCATCTCTTCTTAGGTAATTCCGCACTCGAGACGGATCCAACTACAAAATCGGAGGATTAGGCGGACCGTCCGAAAGAGGAAAAGCTCTCGTGATTTCAGGAAAGAAGGAAGGTGCCAGTTAACGGAAGCTCTTCCTACGAGCCAAACAATGAGCTCGTAGCAACTCGAAAAGAAGTACGCGTATGCCAAGCCTCGAACTCGACGTACGGTAAGAGGACGAAGCGCACATTTCCTTCAGTGGAATATAAAACAACGTTCCCGTGTTAGTTCAGTCTCTCCGCCTACGGCTCGCCTATTTCTTTCATGCCTAGCTGACTCTCGCAGCGAAGTGAAAGGGTGGAAAAAAAAAGTCCTTCCCGGCGTAAATTCGAACAATGCAACGTGAGGAGGCACACGAAGATAGAGCCAAAGTATGGAGAGAAAGAGGAGTGTCTCCTTTCTCTCCAGCTTTCTCTCTCTCTCACCTTCTCCTGCCCTAGACAAGAACGAGATAGAAGTTTCAAATTCAATGAAGCACCCAGCCCGAAGGAACACAACGAAGTTGAAGCCTTCGTCTCCGAACTTCGTTTTCTCGAGGGTTCGCGGGATCGCCTACAGGCATAGAAACGGGATTAACTGGAACAACGGAGATGATAATGGGATTGATTAATTTCAGACCCTAATGAATAATATAGAAGGGAACTTATTATAAACTGGCAGGTTGTTGTGGCTTGGTCGCTTTGCGGTATGACGTTATTACGGTACGACCACACTTCCGGTCGAAAAATGAGATTTTCAAACCGGAAGAGACGTATTTTCGTATAACAGAACCATAACTCTGCAATAGGAAAATAATTATCAAGACTAAAAAAAACAAAACAAACAATGTTTCAAAATATCTGTAAGATTTGATAAAACGGTAGTCGGTAGAAAACAACGGTGTAATCGGAACCTCGACGTAATCCTTTTTGCCTCGACTTCATTAATCCAGACCACAGACACCGCACTCTTCACGGAACCAAAGGTTAGCATTAAAGAAGTGATATAAAACGAAGATTTCGAACTCTCCTTAATTAATAATCCGTTCTTCTATTGACTGCACCGCTGAAAGCAATTATTCTCGAACCATTCTATTTTTCCATTATATTATATATCTCTGCCGATGCAGTATATCGCATCGTAATCCCGGCAACAGCTCGTACCACGTTATCGTATCGGTTTTCCGATACAATCAACGTCATTCCACCATTCTTCGATACCCTCTTCGTTACCGCCGAACGAGCGACGAGTGATTGATCACCGCTGCTGCGATATGGGAATGTACATTATGCAGTAGCTGCACGCCGCCCTATCTCTCGACACACTGTATCGCGGCCTTGATACCGGTGAGCTAGCTCATTTATTTCAAGACACTGAAGTCCCGTCTCTTGGGGTTACTTTTATCATGTTTTTTTTTAGTTTTCGCAAAATTTTTTATTTTATTTTATTTTTCTGTAAAATATTGAAAATAAACAAGTCGAGGGTCCTTAAAATTGTCAACGCCGTAACGATCAATATCTACGGACAATTCATCCGTCCGAAATGAGTGAGCGCTGTCGCTGAAACTCGGTATGTTTTTCATCATCGAAAAACTTTGATTTATATATCGCTCCATTCTCGCCCTATAAATTCGAGCGTTAAAATTTGATTGAAAGAGCTTTATTCCGGTTCATCCGGTGTTGTCACTTTATGGATCGGAGAATCCGTGCCCCGTGTTATTATACCCTTGTCGCGGACAGTTTCGCAACTCAATATTCCACCGGCGTTTTTAACCACCCGGGGACAGCTGAATTATTCAAAAAATTTCGAACGGGCTTCTGCACAATCATTATTATTATTACTATTATTATTTAATTTATTTCGCGAATAAGTAAATAATGTAAATTAAGTGATTATAATTATTTAAATATTGCCAACTATCAATGTGCCGCAGGGCGTAACAGTAGCGATGGGAAAAGGGTCTTTTACGTTTTATTCGTCGAGTTGTTGTCGATACCAACAGCGGGGATGGAATATTGACTCGTTCAAACTTTGGCATTTTTTTTTTTCCCCAATGCAACGCCTTTTCACGCTGAAAATTCAATCGCTATAGCCCGCGATTTCATTGGTTTAGCCCCGTTCGCTCGAGGTGTATCCGCGATGGAGTTGTAGAAGTATGCCGATATAATCCGTATTTCGATCCAATATAGTCACGGCTCGTTTCATAAGCTCATTCAACTATCTCCGTGTCGGCTGGTGTTCGCCGACCGAGGGTCGGAGGTGGAGGAAGTAGGCAGGAGTTTGACGAGGCAATTAAGACGGACTGTCACCCTCGTCCATCTCTCTATCAGCATGCCCGTCCTCCCGGTTTCACCCTTTCATTTCCAGCTGAAACGTGCGGCAGTGAACTCGCTGCTGGCTCGCCGGAGGCTGCTACCCCATCTCGCAAACGTTCGAACCCGGCGAGGGAGAGAGTTCTGGATTCGCTCGAGTTAAGCTGGACCGTAATAATTTTGAATGGATGAATTTAACCCGATAGAGCGTCGGACCGACCGAGCGTAGAAGGGAAGGACTTCCCTCTTTCCGGTCCTTCGGATTCAAACCCCCTCCTCCCGGTTTCCTTTCCACCCCTTCAACTACTCTTCCCCCGATGCTCTATGATCATGAATTTTTCCATCTCGACGACGACGTCGACCCGAGCTCGTGAATCCATTGCGGTGAAAAGATAAACGAGCTAAATCGAGAACCAATGCCGACGCGTAAAATACAATGCTTCTACGCGTTGACTCCGCGAAGCCCATGCGCGCGCGTGTGTGCTTGCCCGCAAAGTGCAATCGCGGAATGTCTATTTCCGCTGGATATTGCAAGATGCACTCTCCTCCGCCGTATAAACTCCTCCAGCTCTTCCGACCATCAATGCAAACTTCTTGCGGAAAGCTCAAAGTTTCTCGTGCCACTTCCTGGGGGAATAACATTTACTCGCACGGTAAAGCAGCGTATCAATCTTTGCAAAACAATGCCATTGGCGAATGATTTGTGTGAAATGTTGTGCCAGCTATAAAGATTACATATATTTTTACTGTTAACTCAGTGAAATGGAAGATGATATGGACTGCGAACGAAACCATGAAATTAAAATTAATAAAGAGGCGATTGAAATGAAAAACTGATGTACAAACAGGATATAATTAAAACGCTAATTAAAGCCCTAAGCAAAGAACAGAAACATTTTTTTTTTTCTTTAATTAAGAACACAATATAATACGAGTGTACAGACCGCTGTCGCTCTTTACAAGTTCGCGCCGGACTGCGAACCAGACTGTATAAAAGAAACGAGGAATTATCGCCGTACCTCGAAAAGCGTATTAAACCAGACGCACACGAAAACGTACAGTTAGAGAAAACGTACGTGTAGTTTTGCAGTTTTATTAAAATCTCCGGGGGGTACTTCGAGCAGAGGTCAAATTATTCGGCTGTAGCCGGATTAAGCGCTTGTTTCCCCAGTAAACGCACCGTACGAAACATAAATTCTGTGTTTCGCATGCAATTTTCGTGTCCTTTAGCTTTAAACGCGAAAACCGCTGTTCGCCGTTGAACTTCGTTTTCATTACGTTTTGCGGTATTACCTGGCGCAAATAAGAAAAAATCTGGATTAAGCATTAACGCGTACTGATGAAGGACGCTTCGCGTGCAGCTCAGTGACTGATACGAAATGTTTCGCCCTTTCAGTTCACAAGGGTTTCGCAATTTCGCAATATTTCGTTCGTTTCTTCGTCGAATTACGTTATCATAAATTTTGCAGTATTTCCATACCAACCTAAGAGGATTCCGGATGATGGAACATTAATGGATAGTGGGTGCGCTTCGTAACGAGTAATGCGGAAGATTCCATCTCTTCAGTCCCGCAAGGTTCTTCAAACAGCCGGTTTTCAAGTGCTCCAGATTAATTAGCTATTTCAGGACAGCGGAGAGTTTCATAAGAACCTTGATCGTTAATAAAAAAAGAGCCTGTATCGTGTATCGGACAAAAGCTCTACATGTTTCTCGGGAGCTCTGTGTCGACAAGATCCAAATGCCTCTCGTCCGGCTAAAGTACCTCAGTATCGGTACTTTCCCCGCAAAGTAAAAAAGCTCACTTAATCTTTTACGAAGGTATAAAAAGGAGGATTTTCATAACCCAATAGAAAATCCAATATTTCCGCTCATTACGCACATACGCTCTGAAACGCCAGATCTGGCTTACGTACGCGAAATCCAAGGCAGCCCCGGTGGACCGGTCAGAGCTGCTGCATTCGCTGAGATTCTATGGCTAGCTGCAACACCGTTATATCTATACCTACAATTTTTTCCCCACCCAGCGCACCGCGACCACCGTCGTGACCGAAGTACGTCGCCAGTTTCCACAGCACAGGCCCGTCGCCGGACGGCCCTTGTGAATGTGTGTATCACCGACAAGTGTGTCGGAGAAATTTTTAATTAAAAAAATGAACGTGTGTCATAAAAGGAGAAGGATAAACGGTCTTGCTCAAGAAGTATACGAGCTCATTTTATATGGAACATGCATGGACCACAATGCAGCCGCGTCAAGCCGGGTTAATAGCTCGAAGGTTAATAATCTGCCATTTTTTTAAAAGAATTATTTCGTTTAAGCAAGAAACTTCAGGTTTTTGTGCTGTTGTTTTTAGTCACTATCAGAACTCTCTACCTTTATTTTTCATTTTGTTTCGATAGCAGCGGCAAAAGCTGACAAGAACACAGCACTCCATCGCGACAACAATGGAGTGCGCCACTCCATTGTGAGAGCCGTTTTAACGTCGTCCCGGTCAACCGGGGTCGAATAATATCGGTCTACCTGTGGATATCGGACGGTCGGGTTTATCGTGCATCGAAATTTTCGGTATGTAGGCTATGGGGTGAGTGCACAGGCGGTGAAGTGAAGCCGGACGATGCGAATTCCGTCGAACTCTCTCGTGAACCCTCGAGCGCGGAATGGTTTTCAAGATCGTTACGTGGCCAGGCTAATGGGGACCATGTACTGGTACGGTAAAGGTATGTATACAGATATACATACGCGTCATGTCATATGTATCTGAACACCGCGCGTATACGATAAGCTTGTACACCTATTGTATTTGTAAATCTCACCGTGTATACGTACAATGTTATGGAGAACATATTTATGCGCAAATGTATGGAGTGATGAAAAGCTGACTATAAAAAAGATTTCCAGCTACCAAAGGAAAACGAGCTTTTTTCATATAAAGCGCTTCCGAAAGTCTGCAGGGTACATCCTCGTTAAAAGCTCGGGTACAACTCTGTCGCGCAGAGGAGGCTCTGATGGAATGGTTGGGTCATTAAATTTGTTAACCTTTTGCCGAAAATCTTTTCATGTTTCATGCTGAATGGATTTGATAGAGTATGATGGTACTTTTGGGTGCTATGGCCGGGTGAAGGATTTTCTAGATCACTTTGCATCCTTCGCACATTATTTTTAAAAAATCGTAAATTTAATGTATTGGAAATTAGCTTATATTAATTGATCATTAATGTACTTTTTTGTAAAATTAAAATATAAAAATTACAAACCTTTTACGTAAAATTTACAAAACATGTTATTAAAAAAAATGTACTGTAAAGTTGCAAGGCACAAGTGTTTGAAATTTCAAAAATAGTTTGTGTAAAAAAAGCTTCCAATACCGTTCATGAGAATTTTCGATGAAAATTTTGTTACAGCGCACTCTTTTCCACTATGCACCGCAACCCCTTATCACTAAAGGAACATAGTTGGCTGAAGACCGTAGAAGGAACCTAAAAAGAATTTGCGCGCGATGGGTACCGTTACATCGGGTTGGCATTAGAAGTTAATAGGATGAAAGTGGGAATTCGCCACTTTTACCCCACAAAAAACGTCCCCACCATTGGCAATCGGGGAAGTGCATGGATAACGCGACTGACCTCTCGAACGAGGGGTAATGGGAGACCGCTAATGCATCCGGCAGCCCTCATCGAGCCATTACGCGGTGAGATTCGTAGTTGGCGTCTGAGGATACCGCGGAAACATTGGCAGGGGTTAAAAAGCTGAGAAAAAAAAGGGAAAACGAAGAACGAAAGTCGAGATCAGTGCCGTACGTTCCGGCGAACAGCCGCGCGACCTCTTCGAATCTTTGTCCACTATGCCGTCGTTATTTGATTCGATCGGTAACGTGATATATTTTTCGCCTCGGGCGATACGCGGAGAAGCTGTATGCCAGCAATTCAGCGTTCCACTCCGGAGGTTCGGAGTGATCCGGAGCTCTTTGTCGAGCCACAAAGTATCAACTGTCCTCCCCTCTTTGCCTTCGACACTCGTGTGTCTCGGGCAGTGGTCCTCGAACACTCGCGCTCAAACGTCTCACCGCGAATCTTTTTCTCATCTTCTTTATTCTCATCCACTCACTTGGCCTCCTCCCTGCGGTAGTATATTGACACAGGGCTGAGCTTTATTTTCTCGTCGACATAGACGGCCGGAGTTAAAAGCGCCCTGGGGCCACAATCGCGCCAGCGGAAACCCGGAAATAGGTGAATTTGCTGTTTCCGGCTATCATCGAGTAATGGGCAATCCAGTTGGCAAAGGGGTCGAAAAAAAATGGCAAACTCTACTTTTAAAGTCGGTGTCAATAAAGTAATACTGTACGATATGATGCGAAAGTTCCTACCTTGCCGGAGTTTCGAGTGTTGCAGAGAAGAACACCTGCAGCGTGGATTCTGTACTCCTTGTCGAGTTGCTCGTGTTGTCCCTGGATTTTTCTGTAAATAAAAGTATCGAATACAACTTTACTAAAAAAAAAAAAAACGACAACAAAAAATTGCACAGCATCGCGTGTTATTTCACTCCGGCATACTACCCCACGTACACACAATATGGAATTTACGATGTGCCGTACGGCTACAGGGGGACACTCGCTCCGATGTAAAGTTCTCGACCCATTTCAGAAAATTTATTGCCAAATGATTTCGTAACAGTTGAAAAAGTTTAACGACGACATTCGCGCGGTGGAGCGACGGGTGGGGTGGGGTGGGTGGTGGGGGGGGGGGGGGAGGGTGAAAACTTCAGTACGACAATCGCGCTGTGCACCCATCCAGCAAACAACCTTGTAAATTCATGACGGTTCTACCACGATTATCCGCTTCCCGGTTTTACTTGGCAAAAATATACCATATATAGGTCGGGCAGCAACGATGCAGCTCGGTGGCTTATTTCCTCGTTCCGCCTGTGCACCACGCGCGTTATCATCGTTCTCTCGTATATACCGTCCACGAGATTCCTGCTGCTGTGTGAATTAAATTTATTCGTTCTTTGCGCCTCCTCTTCCCCCCCCCCCTCCCGCCCCTCGGGTGCAGCGTTCCGTTAAGCGCGTTTCCGGTCCAAGCTCGCCTCGTTTTCAGTCGCGATTGCAAAAATTGCGAACGGAATAAGCGGACCAGCGGGACAGTTATTGCCAACAGCATTTGCCATAATTATTTGCCAGGAAAAAATTTAAAGAAGGTAAAAGAAACAAAAGAAAAAGAAATACGTTAGAATAATCGTCATTGGCGAGAATCTCGGTGTGAAATTATATTAAACCTCTAATTACCCGAAGTTCCACTGTTCGTGATTTAATTACCCAAGGAATATTCAAATCGCGAACTTAACACTCAAACAGTTGGAAGATTAATTAATCAAAGTTCATCGGGGAAGTTTCCGTATTACTCACGATATGGCGTGCAGCAGTTCCTGTCTCTGTTTCTCCTTAACTTTGACGCTGCCTCCCTCGGCGAGGGCGACCTGAAGTTCCCGCTGAAGAACCGCGAGTTTTCGTCTCTCCCCTTCCAGCAGAAGAGAAGTCACCTGCAACATGGTCAGGGAAACTTTTAATTCATGTATTCCAGTCGTGACAAAAAGTCATAATTGTGGATTAATTCTGATGTGCGATGAGAAAGTTGCGACACAATCTGGAAAGTTTAAACAATTTTCCGGGAGAACGGATTTCGAACAAACCACTGAGGATTTTTCTAAGGGAAGTACGTACGGTCGATAATGTAAGAATCGCTGGCGCCGAATAAGAACGATCAACTGCCGGTGCTTGAGCAACTTGTGAATGGACAAGCTGGCAACCTTTCTCCTTCATAGATCGCAGAACTTTTATTTTATCCACTGTAGGAAACGGGCTGTTATGGGAAAGATTTCTTCCTTACCGACCGTTGGCGATTGACCAACTGCTTCGTGTTCGCCATTGCCGGCTGGTCATCGTCGAGACTTGGTTGAGTTATTTTCTACCGAGGGGCGATGTTATGCGGCAATCAACATTTCTATATGAAACTATAACTCTCAACACAAGCACGAACGGACCAAGAATGCCTCCGGAGGCATTTTATCTTTTCACTTATGGCAAACAGCGAGACTTAGCGGTAACGTGAACAGTGCCGAGAAGATCGCGCCGTCGAGCGCTCACCATAATTGGCCGGAACGCTGTGCGCGGGCACTGGCTTCCACCGCGATTATATGACTTATTATTGCGAGATTATGAAAATTCGTTGCACCGTTCTTCGCGATAGGATCGGATAGAACAGATCCTACCTTTATCGCGGTATCTATTCTCCGCACGTCGAACACGCATAATGCATTGCCATGGGCTATGCGCACGATTCCCGATTCAACGATCTCGAGATCATTTAGCCTTTTGCGGAAAAGGATTCGCATCGTGATATCCAAAAAAAAAAACGAGATTAATTGCATTAATTAATCTCACATGAAAAAAGTTGATTTAAGAAATTGGGTGTTGCAAGTTCTTCTTCTGATAGCGAAAGGGTTAACAAGGTTTGAATAAAAAATGATATTCCGCAATTAATATATGTTGGGAAAATTTTCTCTTTAACCTGTCGTATTGAATTCCCGGTGTTGGTCACCTATAGTTGGTCACCTATAGATCTATGTCGCCGCCGCAGTGCTCGCAAGCACCGTCCCGCATCGCTGCATAATCTCCGCGAGAGAGGATACGGCCGCGTCGGAGATGTGGGGCTCCAGGGTTGCCGACGAAGAGAGCAAACGCCGCCTCGTAAACTTGTAATTAAGACGTAAACTGAGACGCTCTCGTCTCGAGGGGCGGGAGAAGCGAGAGAGCGGGATTAAGAGGGTACCTGAGAGTGAACGTCTTGCATAAGTGATCGGAGGATGCTGCAGCAACACTTCAAGAATACTGCGAGAAGGAATATCCGGGTGATGTGACCAATTCAACATTTCTTACTTCAAAAGCACTCATCTCCCTCGTTAAAAAATAAAATCCATGTCCATAACGTCCTGCATTACCCTGTGGTGAATCCAAAGGTTAAATAACAATTGTATCCGGCGCTCGTTGAGTCGACATTATTAGCGTCGTTTAGTTGCTCAGAGCCCCTCACTTTACTTGTCTTTAAAGCGCCATTGCCTCTCCATTACAACAGCGGTCTTATGTACCCCAGTGCTCGTAAGTATTAGCTGCAGTTACCGAGGGGTCTTTGCATAATAATGCAGATCGGGTAGCGCCGAGCGAACCCTGGTTGTACAATACGGTACGCAACGTCCGTTCGGTCGGAGCTGTGCGACCATTGCGTTCAGCGATCGAGGAAATAGCCCGTGACAGTGGCGTTACAGCGTCGGTAGGATTCTCTATCCAGTCGCGTTACGACGATACGGGCGAATTCGCGGCGTCACGCCAGCCAGCAAAAGCGCCGTAACCCGTTTACGTAGCTCTCCGGTATACTGACGATGGAAGTGGCGCGGAGGTATGCTCCGCGCGATCCATGCGGATGGGCAAGGCCGTTGTGATCCATTCAACCCCGGAACGAACGGAACTTTACGCACCCATACTATAATCTCCACGCTCGCTAGATTTCTTCCTCTGTTTCTCGAGCACTATTATACAAAAGTAGCAACGTAATGCGCTATATCCGAACGTAATTGCACGCACGAGAGTAAACATATACGGTAAACGGTATACCGAAGATACGTCCCCTCCAGTTTGAAAATCTCATTTTTCGATCGGGATTGACGTCACTTCCCGTTTGAAAATCTCCACCTTCGACCGGAAGTGACGTGGTGGGGTAAAAAATACGTCCCTTCCGGTTTGGAAATTTCATTTTTCGACCGGCAGTGACGTTACGTCATACCGGAAATAGTGTCGTTTTTCAAGGTCCATTCGAAGACAACTGTACGATCGACCATGATGACATAATGCATCTTCGCATTAGTTCCCATGGCTCGAATTATCCCCGCAAAGTCCCACTAAAAAACGAGAAACCCATAACTACCTCTCTACTCGTATATCCAGGAAGAGATATCTTCAATACGAAATTCAGCATAATTACGTCGTGGCTGCTTAGGCTTGCGTAATTATTACCACTATGTACGAGCCCTGTCGCAGTGCGGGTGCGCGACCTTCTCCATCGTGCACGTAGTCTCGAGTACTAAATTACACGAGCTTTCATATCCACAGAAACGCGTGTGTACTGCAGTTTGTCTGAGCGTGTGAGTGGGGAAAAGATGTGCTCCTGAGTACTCTCGCTTTGCACTCTGCGCGTGCATCGTGGTACAATGTGTGTACAATAATCCGTGGGAACGCGAATCCCAGTCGTTCTGCCTCGCGTCTTGCCGTACCGAGGCTGAACTCTTCCCTCTGTTCTCGCCCGCTGCCCGACCAGCGGAGAGGAGGAAGAAAAAAAGCCTGTCCATCCAGCAGCAGGACGGAATAAACGCTCGTTCCGCGGTCGGTTCTCCCTTTCCTATTGCTCCGCTGGCCATCATCGGAACCGAGGCAACGAACGCGTGATGCTCGAAACCATCGAAGACATCCGCGGCTAATGTCCGGAGCACTTTCGAGGCCGTCCCTACTGTCCCGTGCCATTATACTTTGCTCTATACAGAGCCGTTATGTAGGCGCTCCCGCTGCCCATACAGGCGGCGTTATTGCGGTCTGGCGACTATTACCTTGTACCCTTTAAGCGACGCAGATCCGTGTCAGTTCTGGCGAACGTGATCCCCGCTCTCAAAATCCCTTTTACATTTCTCGTTCGCCGTCCGAAAGTTTATTCCCGTTTCGCCCGTTCTGCTGTGACTCTTCTCTCCCCACCCCCAGCGGACAGGGCACCAATGGCAGATTCCATTTGATCTGGAAACGTTCAACTTCACTGAGATAGATTCACGATGATTTCCAATCGTCGGCTCTTTACCTCCCTCTCTCACGAATCCCGACGTATCGACGGATTCGCAGAGGAAACCATATTGACGCTCGAGGGCCTTTCGCCTCGTATGTCGTTTCTGGACCATCACATTCGGATACTTTGATCGTTTTATTATGGCATCTTGAGGGGGGATACGAATATGACACGCGTACATTCCATTGATTGATTTGACGGATCCATTTTTTTTCTTTTTTTTAATTTGTTTTTGTGAAAAAAGTATTCGATAAACTCGTCTCACAAGTCGGGAGTTCGTCTGTCGATGAAATATGCAAATCCAGGAGTATTTCCGTCACAGCTGGAAGCTATCAGGTTATAGCCCGACGAAGCGACAACCTTTCACCGTGTTGCAAAATATATATATTTGTTAATGTTATGCTGTCCGAGACTAGACCAGAGGCAAAGTGGCTCGGGTAACATGTATAGCATGGCTGATGTACGTATACTCTACCTACGAGTTTGATACGTGTGCGCGTGTTTTCCTTAAGCGATTTATGAGCGCGGCTCCGCTCTCACTAAAAATCCACCCACGTGCCGGGAGAACCTGTGCACTCGCATCTTCTGGTACCACCAGGGGTATTAACGAGCCAGCAAAAAAAAAGGCAAGAAGATACGAGATTAACCGAGGATCGAGCATCAAATGTGGGAAGTGTAACGAAAGTGCGTCGATCTCTCCCACGAATCGACGGGCGAAAGTGGCTCGTCCCTAGCGATCCCTCCACTGACGGTGTATCCAACTGCTATGTGGAATAGGCAGTTTTAGTCGGTACCTACGGATTCCGTTCGTTGTTATGCAAACACGTTTTATGTTAACGAGCTGCCGCGCTGCCACTGTCTCGACTCTCTGCGCCTATTTCGCTATCGCACGCCTCGCGGATTCGAGCCGAATACCTCGCTTATTGAATACCTCGCTCCCCCATCTACCCCGTCATTGCAGCGGCTCGCTTCGGCCTCTCGACATTCAGTTTCGAATTTTCAGACAGACGTACCGTTGGGTCGGAAACAAAAAAAAAATTACTAACAAAATTTTATTAATTCATTTATTTATGTTGAGCAATGTAGTATTTACTTCAATAACTGTGACAGTGCACAGGCAGTCTTGTAATCACATGCCCAATGCCCGATTGGTGAATCCTGACGATGTTGCGCATGAAAGAAAAAAAAGAAAAAAAAAGAAGACCGAACACATCGGACGGTTTGGCGCACGAAACGAGTCGATGTCATTTAATTAAAAAAATAACAAATTTTCTGATGAACCTTCCCATGTACGCAATTGCATCGGATATATAAAAAAAAGTTGCCAATAAAATTTAATTCATGAATTTGATTTCGTTATTGATTTATGTTGACCAAAAGTAGCATTTACTTTAATAACTGTGATAGTGCACAGGCTACCGCAGTCTCGTAATCACATGCTCGATACCTGATCGGTGAATCCTGACGAATCCTTTCATGTTGCGCATGAAATAAAATTAAAAAAAGAACTTTACAAACCGCCTAATGCGCCGCTCCATCCTCGACCGAACACGCCGGACGGTTTGGCGCATGAAACGAGTCGTCATCAACGGTAGTCATGGCGAAATAATCATCGACGTTCTTCAAGCTAAAGTAACTTGGTCCGCAGCCGCGAAATCAGCACGCGCACTCTCGTCGTCAGCAGACGGTCTCGTGAAGCTGCGCCCCCCCCCCCCCCCGCTCGTTTCATACACGCGGTGCTATTATAATAATTCATCGTTATTAGCACGAAAGTGAAACCGTCCGGGTGCACGGAACCGTAACTAGATTTCCACGATGACCGATAGCCGCGCACGCGCGCGCAACTCTCGGTAAGTGGTTACGAAATTTTATAATTGTTTCATTATTTGCTTTTTTTTTCTTCATCTTTGCACTTATCCCCGCGACTTATTCCCGCGACCTTTATTTCTCGCGCTCGGTTGTTCGTTCCTTTTTTTTCGCTATTTAACTTTAACCTCGCGCGCGTTATGCGTGTCAGGAACGAGATTTTGCAGCTGATTAATGTCATTTCGCAAAAGCTTAATTACCCTCGCCACCCGGCGATACCGCGCGGCTGTCGGCCCACGAGATTTCGCGGGCCATCCCACGTGCTCGCACGAACTCGGACGGCATTCTGTTGCCGAAGAACGTGTACGACGGTCTCGCTGGGTGAGGTATCGGCGCCGTCGGTACCATCACAGCCGGTGGACACAAGCCTCGGTGTAAAAATGGACAAGACGTTAAAGAAAAAAATTGTCGACGACCCGATTGTGTAAATATACGTCGACGCGAGGATTTTTTTTTATATAGCAAAGTGAAAATTTCTAACCAAATCGAGAGGGTCAATTGACTCTCCCGCGGAGTTTTATATGGAGTGCGAATGCATTCATTGTGAAACTTGCACCGCGAACGATCGATCGGTATGGCGTGTATGCTCGAGACCGGCGGGGCTCGATTCGTGTCACGCGCACGTAGAAAAAAAATCGATCGATTCATCCAGCAGCTCGCATGAATTTTTCCGCTCGACAGTCGCGAATGCGCCGCGTCGTCGCAGTTATAGCTTTTTACATTACCCACCGATATTTCTCAAGCTTTCGAGATCGGCAAAAATAGACGATCTAGGATCGAACACAATTATCGAGAAATTGTCTATCGAGTTTCCTTTTTCTCGATTGCGACTTATCGCGATCTTAAAATCAAACGCACATCACCGGCAACGACCTGCGAGGAAAATCGAAAGTTTTCGTTCTCGGATTCGCTGACGATTGGATCCCCCGGACGGGATTACCGCTCGGAATTGCCGGGGACTCTCCGTCGCCGTAAGAATTGCGCCCGCGTTCTCTTTACCATAAATCGATTTGCAGTCAAATATAAACGCCGAGGCTAATCTCGGCGGGATCTCCGATGCGAGAATCCCGAGGCTTTCTCCGGCTATTCTGCGCTGCCGGTCACGCTCGATCCACTTCCATCAATCTTACCGATCGTAGAAACAACGACGGTGGCTCGAGCGGTGGCTTTGCGTCGCGACTTTATTGAAAGGATCTCCGTGACGAACGGGACAGCTTGAATGGAAAAAAATCCACTGTGCCATAAAAATGTAAAAACGCTAAAAAAAAAAAAATTCGTCGTCAATTCTCACTCCAATAAAAAGTGAACGCGACGAAGGGAACCGATTTAAAAAAATGTATTCTATTTTTCCTCCAATAAAAAATTTAAAGTGACGAAGGGAGAGAAAGTCTTCGACTTCAGCGTCATCGCCAGCGAAAGGGTATCAATCGAGACCACGAGGAAGCGCGGTTTACGACCCGTCCGCCTAGGTTTATCTACCCGTTCTATACTCGCAATGATTTAACGATCGAGCCTACTTTCCTCGGTGCGACTCTTTCGATTTCGAGATAGACTCGTGTGTACGTATACCTGCATTACCCCGCGAGTCACTGGATGTAACTATATACAGAGAGCGGGCAGAGGTATAATATCGTCGTCACCGTCGTTCGGAGTTTCTGGGTCGGACCTCTCACTGTCCCACTAAAGACACAAACTGTATTACTGCACACGTGTATATTAACCAATGTGGGCAGTGCGCGCGAACGGTGCACCGGCCGAAGCTAAATGGCCGCGAGCCCACACATGTGTCTCTCGGTTCATTAATTATTTCATAATTGACAAATATAATGTAACAAAATGTTACATCAACATAATTTGCGTATAATAAGTTAAACAATAATTAAATTAAAAAATCATATAAAAATTAATGACAATTAGTCACCGACAAATTAATATTTGAATTCAACGGCGTTACCAACGAACGAATAAATTTTACCTGTCTTGGACATTCGTATGGCGTGTCGTGCATAACGTACAATGACTATAAATTTCGTACGTATTTACATATTATCGATCCGAATGCTCGAGCCTAATGGATTGTGCCGAAGAGTTATCTGCAGCATGTTTTATTTTTATTTTTTTATTGTTTGTTACACGGCACTGTCGTGCCTTTTCAAAGGTCGCGTTTGCACGTGTCATGTCCTTCGTTCTTATCGCTTTTTAACAATCATCGATGGCGCTGTTCGTCACGAAGAAAGGGCCGACGCCGATGCTACGGACTCGAGAGGGGTTATTAAATTTGCAACGAGCGTGTGGTTTATGCAACGTTTTATGCACTGCCGTTTCCCAGCTGCGGCTGAATGCGGAATGACTTGTAATTAATTTAACACCCGTACAATAGTGAGAAACGTGCATTTAACATTTATCGCCTCTATAAAAAAAAATCGAATTTGACTATTTAATAAATAGATGGATAGATAGACAGTGTCGTTTATTTGTGTCATAGATAATGTCATAGAATTCGTGTAATAGAAACATTTAACGTAAAAAAAACAATAGATGTTGAAGGATCGTTTAGAGGTACATAAAAATAGTAGCTATAGGGCTAAGCTTGAGAGTCTTGAACGAACTCTACTATTCGTATAGCACAGTATAATCAACTTCCACACACTGGTGCGATATATAGTATAGTAGACGCCCGGTCGCTCACCTCTAGCTGCACACCGAAGAGATCCCGCGACCTTCCAGGTCTTGGTGAATCTTCCAGCCCCTGCATCTCGGCCTGTCGTTCAACCAGGCCCATTTCCCGAATTTCCCTGGAAATCAGAAAAAAAGCAAAACAAATTTAATTAGGCTATCCCAAAAGAAGCATTTTGATCCAATAAGCGTGTACGAGAAAGTGTTAAGTAAATAAAATACACAAACGAATAAAAAATAAGTAAATAAAAATTGATTTATTTATTGGACAAATAAATAAAAACACGACAGCCGTTCGTAAAAAAAGTCACGAGCGCAGATGTGGTTTTTTCCGGCCGCAAAGCAATTACAAGTCGCAGAGAATGATTTTTTTTTATGCGCCGTATAACGACAGTCGGTGGTTACGCGAACGAAGACAGCGCGCGGTACAATTAATTAATTGGCAAATTGCGAGTATTCGTTTAAACGATCACATGCCAGTTAGCCAAAGAGGCGGGTATTTACGGCGACGACTGTAGGATGCGCGGAAAGCGGAGCCGGTTAAATAGCCGGGAAATAAATGTATCCGCGGGTCCCTCGGAGCGCATACGAGAGCGTGCAACGAAGTCTCGCCGAGGAGCGGAGAGCCGGTACGTACACAAGGCGCAAACAATGAGCCAACCGCGCGTACGCGAACAGGGAACAATGCATGTGCATAACCTCGGCGCGAGACTCTTACACGAATAGCTCGCGAGCGTTAACCGTTAGAACGTTCGAGGATGCAGCTCGCATGAGATAAAGACGATGCGCCTTCAGCGTGAGCCGGAGCGAAGGAGAGACGGATAAGAGAAGCAGAGGAGAAGAAATAAAGAAGAACCGAGAAAAAGCGGTGGGGAAAAAAAAAATGGGGAGGGAGCTGGAAATTACCTTCTAATTATTTCTAATTAATCGCTAGAACCGGCAGGTTGCAGGAGGATTCTGGAGGACGTTGATACCAAGTTCCGTCCTTACAGTCTTTGTCAACCCCGGTTTGTACATAGTACACAAACTTATCTACGTACTGCACGCAAATGCATCGCGGTCGGAAGTTGCACCGCGGCGCCGATGCTGCCACTTACAAACTTTTGCATCCTCGAGACGTTAACCCTCTCGCGTACGACGAGCACAATGACGGGCGTCCAGCACGGAGGATCATGTCGACGGAATGGGATAAAAAGGGAATTTTTTCATTTTTCTTTTTTTGCACATCGCCTCTTTATTTCTGCAAAGGCTTCTCCCCGTGCGAGGCAAAAAATGTACGCGTGTCGGTGCGACCACGGACATCTTTCATTATTCGTCCGAAGGTTCGAGGCTCGCGGCGAAATCCGTGCACGCACTCTCGCAGCGAAGATCGTCGAAGGTCGTCGCTCATTCTTCTCCGTCCTGCTTTCCTGACGGTCGAATCTCAATCGGCAGAAGTCTGCCGTCTCCGGCGCGGCGGGGTAAAAATCGTGTAATTGGACGCTTCCCTTCCCACGTTAAGAGATGAGCCATTCGAATAATAATTGAGGTGAGTCGCGCGAGAGAGCGAGTATTCGGAAGTCGGTTTCCGCGAGACCGATGCGAACGAGAGGCTCTTGAGAATATCGAGGCTTGGACGATTTTGCCACTTCGTAAAATTACGGGACAAATTGAATTTAAAAAATTGTAAAAAGGGATTAATGACTGCTAAAAAAACCATGGTCTTATCACCCCACATGATACTTTAGTATGGTGTATCATGGTGCAGTATCGCCTCTTGGGCGATCAATATGAGGGGGCGAACGAACGAACGCTAACGGGATCGTGATGCGGATCATTAACGCTCTCAAAGCTGACCAGGCTATTGCCGCCGACTCATGATCGCTGCCTGACCATCCTTCTACTCTCTAGTCGGGACACAAGTCGACATCGATGGTCTTGTATTCCGCGTGCGTCCCAGCCGTCCCGGCGCGCAGGTCGTTGCATCGGAAGCTGCGGATCTAATCGGAAAGTCGAGCGACGCTGAACTCCGGAGGCCATAAAAGTAAGAGTGGCACGTTCCATATCCGAGGAAAGGTACTCAATGGCGCGGAACTTCGCGACGTGTTGCCCAAGCCGGATTACGATGCATGCGGGGATGCTTCTGGGACACGAAAAACATTTCTCTGGATTCTGAAAATCCCTGGCAACATTTTTGGAGCGTTAGATCGGGCCCTGATCAGATCCGCAATAGGTCATACAAGGCCTGAAAAGGGTCCGATCCAACGATCCAAAATGTTTGCCAGGGCGCAAATTTTATTACGAAACTCCTTGCATATCTCGTATGTGATGTCTCGACGACTTGCAATTTTTCTTTTTTTGTGAAATCAGTAAACATTGATTTTCCAATGCCAATAGTTTTCTTCGCCAGCAAACTCCTCCTTATCTACGTGAGTCTGTTTGTGAATACTACAGTGCACGAACCGTGTGAGAGGCAATAACATTGGAAGTCGAAGGAAACGTCTCGAATCCACGTGCACGATGTATATGCGCGGTAACTCCGTATCCGGAAACGATGTAGGTATAGTTTGCGTATCCTTGAACCGGTTCGCGGTATCTAGTATCCCTCATGCTCCATCTATGCTCTGACTCAGTCGGTCGTTCTCTTCGGTGGGCTTGAGAAAAGAAACGAACAGGAATAGAAGGGTGGTCGGGTTCGGTGTGTCGGAGACGGTGGTGATCCGACCGCACTGTACGGACACAGGGACCCCAGGTTGCTACACCCACACGCGTGTAACTCGTGCACACACTGTAATGCGGTATACTACATACGATTACGAGGTGCGCGATCGTGAAAGGTCGGTGGCTAGGCTCGAATCGAGGCCGATCTAGGATTATAAGCTCAGTTACCGCGCGTATCTCGATTTCGTACGCGACGACTTTAATACACACTGGCGGTTTTTGTGGCTCGCGTGCTCGCCACCATTCTACTCCATTTTTATTCCATTCTCCGAGCAACATTTTTCTAATCGATGCATTTTTTTGCTCGTGGAATGAAATTTATTCCATTCTATGCGTTAAATTGTCTAATTGTTGAATTGTAGGTCTGGAAATGGAATATATTAAACGAGTCCGAGAACCCAGACCACTTGATATGTCGTCATTTATAATCCTTTAGTGAGTAACGCAGTTCGCTCACTTCTGCTTTTTCTCTTTATCGCGAGTGTGAAATATATCATGACATAAACTTTTTACTTATGGGAATAGGAGAAGATGACTCTTACTTTTTGCCTTGCTTCAGCTTGTAAGCACCCAGCCGGTTTATTATTCACAAAGACGGCGCGCGAGTTCTTGAGCGCAATTACCCGCACGACACAATGAACACACAGCGAAGGTGAGCACGGGCCGGGCATTAATTAAAATTAATCTCCGTAGTATGCCCAACGAGTATACTTCAGCGAACTCGAAGAGAGCGTGCTCTCTCGTCTTCACCGTCTTTCTGTTTTGTTCCCTAAAACTTAATGTTTTTAGAATGGGTCTCGAAGTTTCTTGCAAAAAAAAGTTTATCTATCGACCGGAAATATATTACTTCTGGGTTGAAAATCTCATTTTTCGACCGGAAGTAACGTCACATCGGAAATACGTCAATAGGGAGGGCGCCCAAAGCCACATCAACCTGCTAGTGCGTGTATATATATATTTATATGGCGAAGTTGGGGATAATGGCAGTGAAAGCGGGATGGAAGGGAGGGTGCATTCGTCTCGTTCCATTTGTGATATTGTCTGGACTAGTGATGTGTCGTCGGGTCAACCGGTACCAGCCGCAACGCCAAGGCACACGATTATTTTAACGAACGAAGAAAGGTTCTTTCGTTAAATCGTAATGCTCGCAAAGTTTCTACAAATATACGGTAGGGTGGCATAGCGCCCGAACGATTATCCCCCGATGAAGTAAGACATTGAAAGTCTCAATTTTATGCACGAAAAATCGTATTTTTAGGATTTAAATGAAAAATATTGGGTTGGGAGTAAAATAATTGTCATATTCGTGATCAGCGGGATAAAATACGTGGAATATAGCCTTCGGGGGTTATGCCACCCTACAAAATATACCCCCATTACCAATGTTACACCGCATTGCCACGCAACTGTAATTTTGCTAATAAACATTCTGCATCAAGATATTGTCGCGATGCAGTCGCAATGCAGGGTTGAACCCGGACTGCTCGGGATTGTTGTCTAAGGTGAATACCTAGATTTTGTCAATCTCCATATCTACTTTTATTACACCTCGTTTATTTCGATCTCAGAACAACCACATCGAACTGTCCCTCAGATCTCTCGCGCGAGCGCCGATTAAAATAACATTAACATTACCGGTAGCCGCAAGTGGGTCATGAATCGCCGGCATGTGCTCAATCTGCTGTTCTCCCCGTGTCTCGCTATTCGAGCGCGATCGAGTGATCGAGACCTCCGCAAAGATTCCTTGACCCAGACGTCCCAGCGTTTTCACCTAAGTGTTGTCGCCTTCAATGCTAGCGGACAGATGATTGTGGTCGAACATTGCGTTCTTTTTACCACAAAAACAAAATTGGCCAAGGGAATATAAATTGACTTGACCATCATTTATCTCCACAGGCAAGAATTTTTTTTCCACACGGACGAAATTATGCGAGAAAAATAACTTGCGGAGAAATTATGCGATGAAATGGACTTGAGTGTACAAAAAATTTGTCCGTTACAAAAAGGTGGTATCAAAAATGCATCTAAATGAGGGGGACAACGAATACTTGAAGGTTACAAATTTAAGGTTTATCGGGACGTTCGCCGAGGGATGCGCACCGGAAAGGGCTTCGTCGCGTTTCGGTGGTTCGCCCCCTCTGGCTACGGTTCTCCCTCGTCATTTAAATGCCAACCGCATTAGCGACCCATCTACTTTATTATACACGATGTAGGAGTGGTAACCTTGTCCGCCACCCGCTCGCGGAATGAAAAGTAAAACACCCATTCTTTTTCATTAAAAAGCTAAATGTATAATATGGAAACTACGAAAATTCTTCGCATTGTGAATATTAATATTCTCGGAACTTCGTGACGGTAACGATTATACACATTACAATTCATTACTTAATTTACATAACCGTCAGCCGGATGAATTACCGCTGGAATGCCACTCGTATATATTTTTATCCATTTCTGCCTTCATTGTTGCGCTACTTTGCCCAGGATCAATACTTTTTGAGATGCTTGTAGTGAAGTCGACACGACAGGAATATTCTCGTAACGAGAGAAACCAAATACACGATTCCGACATCGCGATGCAAGCGCAAAGATAATTCAAAGTTATCCGGCAGTAGTAACGTCGGGGTTGAACAATTTCGAACTTGCGGGAGACTCTACTGTATGGTGTGTACGACCTCAAACGCGTCCATTGCAATCTCGGGTCATATTGGCCCGCAATCAATAAACGCTATAAAAATAGAAAAGGGTATAAGATATGCTTATGACGATTTAAACAACTCTAATAATATCCATGGTATAGAGCCTTAACCCATTTTATTGCACGTCTACTTCCGTTTTTCAATAAAGCCGGGTATTTGAGAACTTCTCGACGAATCGATAAACGCATCAACAGCAAGAATCATCCATGATCGAACTCTGCAAGGCACGTATGCAGGTGGAGGGGGGGGGGGGGGGAGGAAGCGGGAAGATCATAAAGCTCGTGCGAAGAGACCGGAAGCGCTGGGGCCGCAGTTTCCCGGCTCCTTTGGTCGAAAGTGGTATCTCGCTTTCGCGCCTCTCTTGCCATCTCCAGCCGCTCTCGTGGAAAGGATCGACAGCCGAGGCGTCGTGGCCGAGCGATCGTTTCGCTCGAAATCGCGTGTCCCGTTCGCGTGGGCGTCACGTGGAAGTATCCACACACACACATGGACACACACAATGGTAAGGTCTAACTACGTGTACGTTGGGAATGGCCGGTATCGTGGCGTAGTAGACCCGCCAGTTGGATACGTTTTCGCGGGGCATGAACATACGTACAGTACAAACTATACAGGTATACAAAAATGTAGCGAAGTTTTACCTATGTAGGCTCAAGAGGTATGGTAGCAACAGAGCCAGAGGGGTTGTAGAAACGTTGGAAGGAAGTTTTCTATCGATCGCTGTCGGTGTTTTGAGGTCAGGGCGCTGCGCCAGTACTGCGGGGGACTGGCGACTAATCCTACGGACCGGCAACATCGGCGACCGGCATCGCGCACGACTTTACCCTACAGGGTACCCTCGGTGATATGGCAATTTCATTTTTTTTTTTTTTTTGGAAATGCGGCAATCGCCACGTCCTGCGAGAAGTCATAACCATTGACCATATCCGAAGATATTCCCGGAAATATGGCAGTGTCTTATCCGGATGTCGTTCGGCATGGAAATCGTGCTGATTCTCTTAGGATTTCACTGCGGGTTCATAAAACTTCCAGCCCGGAAGGGCGCCGATTGGCTCGCCTGGTGAGAAGATATAACGATCGGCTTATCACCCGACCAGCGATATCACCCTGCATTACCCCACATCTACCAGGCTCGTACATGTGTGAAGTTTTATTCCACACATGCACAGAAACGATACGTAGGCACGTGGAGCGTGCAGATAACCGCGCGCACGCGGTACCACGTTACTGAAGTATACCGCCGCGGCAGCCGTACTGTATTATAGGTAGCTGATGCTAAACTTCGCAATCCCGCTCTTCGCCCAACGATCCTCGACTTCAAAACACACCCGCACCGGCTTGTCACTAATACGTACCCGCTGCCCTGAGTGTATGCACAGCGCGTCGCGTGCTTCGCACAGCCGACTGTGCACCAACCGCTTTCGAAAGCGAGAGATCCTCCTGCCGATTGGTCAAGGATAATATCAGAGGAAACAAGGCCTTCCTCTGCAATGCGGACGAGAGAACAAACGAGAAACTCTTTCTGGACTACGCTTATCATAGTTATCAGCATCGTTACTCATGTCTTTATTTCTTTTTTCTCCCAAGTTTTTTGTCGACCGATGTTTCGTTGAATATAATATTTACTGTGACGAGAAAGTTCTCCGATGGTGGAGCTGTTATCTGTGAGCGGAGAATTGAATTTTTTGCCGGAACTCGTGAATAACCCAAACAATATTTCCAATCACTTAAGAGAAGCGTGTACGCGCCCTTTACTTTTCATTGCCACCGGAAAGCAAGTCCGAAACGCTGTTTGTGTATCTGCCAAAAGAGCGTGCCTGCTGTGCATCGGTTACCCAGAGAGGGGGAATTTGCGCCGAGTCAGCGAAATTTTTATTTCTCCCTTTTTTTCGATGTCGTTTCTCCTTCCAACAGGAAACGAAATCGGACAAAGAGCATTCAAAGCAGCAGGATCACCAGCATTGGGGCGCGACGTTCCAGTGGTCGCGGTGGGCATGCACGGGACGGTATGGGAAGTCAGAAAGACAGAAAACCATCGGAGTGCCGGCGTTCCTTCAAGGTTTTGTCAGGGCAGGTGGGCGTCACGGCTGGCGTCCTCTGCACGCGGTCTGCACCGCAAAACCTCGAGACCTCCGTCCACGCAGGCCTGCAGCAGGATTGTCAGCAACGCCAGTGGTAGCCGAAAGATCCAAGGCATTGCAGAGCAGGGCACCTACCTAAAAGCCAGACCTTTCGAATAGCAACCGAAGTCGCGGACTCCGGTGGATAGATGGACTTTCCAGAGAACACCAAAAACAGACCGAACTGGCGAGCGATTAAACAAAAATTATCCTCACGATTCTCCCCACCGGGATGCACGGCAGAAACGAGTACACCGGTAAAAGCATCACGGTTCGACGCTTCGGGCTTCGAGGGAACGGTCGTTAGAATCGTTAGCCCAGGACAGCTGCCACCCTCATTTCTTTTTACAACCCCCAGCCCGAGAGCCACGAAACGCCGTGTCACCCCCCGATACGATCGCCCGTTTTCTTCAACTCATTAGTATCGGGCCGTACTCAACAAATAAATTCAGGAATTGTGTGTAGGGTGCGCGATGAACATGCTATGGGTGCAATGCTATCGGGTGTAGGGAGACGTTTGTATCTTCCGAGCAATACGAGAACGAATGGCAGAAATGTGGGGTAACTGCGAAGCAGAATGATGCGGAATAGGTGCCTGGTCATGCGATCAATAATTTTACGATTCGAATGTCCTCATTTCCATTTAAAAAAAAAACAAAAAAAATCAGCGTACGCACATAGGAAGAAAACACTCCTTCTCATTAACTTTTAACATCGTCGTCATTCACAAGTCAATCTGCGTGCGTAGGTACGGTATAGCCGAGCATTTCTAGCACTTAGCGTACGCGCTGAATATAGTCAGCAAGTACCTACGTCTGACACAGATGTTGCTTACGAGAATCGTGATCGGTCGATCAAACGAACGGCATGGCTTTTCCCGCCTTTGGGTATAAATGCGTATATGTACAGACATAGGCAGGCTACATCGGAGCGTATGTGCGCGGTGCCCATTCGCGCGGGAAAGTGTGAAGAGCCTGAGTGGTGTTGGGTCGAACGGAATCGGTAAAAGTCCTTCTGCCTCCATGCAAAGTGAACCTAACGATACTTGGCGCAGGAACTTCACAAGTAATCAATTTTTTATTTAATTACACAGAAAAACAAAGTGCCAGGTACTAATGGGCTGGTAGAATAGCAAGGTAAAAATTGTGGAAACTATGCAGATAGCAGTTAAACACGATAGAATGACTGGACAGCATATGGCGTTCGGCTTCGTAATGCTCTCCCTTTTTCTATTACCTACAGGACAAGAATGTCGAGTTTCAACGTCCTCGCGGTCTCATTCGTTCCCCTTGAGTCTGTGTATGTCTGTATTGTTTTTTTCTTTTTTTTCAGCTGCACTTCCTTCCCGTTCCCTTCCTCTTCCGTTTCTCCCGAGTGACCCCGAGCCCAATTACGCCACTTACATGACTCCACGAATAAAGCATAAACTCCCCGAGAGTGCACGAGTGAGACGAGATTTAGCCACTGCGTTAGCCACGCAAACGAACTTTAAAAATAACTTTTATGCTGCATTTTTTAATGGAAAACTGCAAATAGGTTGAAAGTGCTGAACATGGACTGGCCATTCATCATTGATTTACGTTTTAATCGGGGTGGGCCATATTCACGAGCCACGGAGCATAATAATGAAAAGAAATGAGCTCGGACTCCGGGTTAATGAGGAATCGAAATCGTGCACAGGCCCGACCAGTGAGCTCGCGGGGGTGGCGGTGATTGCGTGACCGAGGCGCAAGCGGGTTGCAAGAGGGTTGTACAGCTCGCCGCAGTCCGTACGCGATAGGGAAAGACCCTCGACTCTTCGATCGTTTTCACAACGAGTCCTAGGGAAGCGGTCTATAGCCGGGCACTAGAATACATAGCGCACCCTGTAGCGCATATGCAGAACTTATATAAACGCGTGCAGTTAACGCAGAACCTGTGACTACCCGACTTTCTTTACCCTTTGGCTCTTTACAGGCCGTTGGCTTATCCACTCGTATATCGTCTTCTCGTAAACCGCGAGTTCTCGCTAATTCGCGCGCCCATCGACGACCAGTCGTACAGTCGGAATTCGACGAAAAAGGGCGCGCGCGCGCGCACACACACACATAGGTAATAATATTCTCTCGTGACCTGCGAACGCTTGCTGGTCGAACCGCAGAGAGTACCCCCTGTCTCTCTATCGATCGTCGGAGCCAGGAGAACCGGCGAGTCACGCCAACCTAACGTGTACCTACAACCCCCTGCGAACGCGAGACATATTACCGGAGCGGCACCGGTATCAGCGGGCACGGACTGTATGACCAATCTATACTGAGACACCGCTCGTATAGCGGAGGTACCGGCGGCGAGGCGAATTTGTAACTTTGCTCGTAAGAAATTTTCACCGCGATGGGAGCGCATGTACAGGGAAGACCGGGGCAAAATGGAAAAAGATAGACTGCTGATGGAGGGTAAAAATGGGGTACGGCAACATTCTTTTTAGAAAAATTGGTTGGAAGACACGGGTAGTCACTTCCGGTTTGAAAATCTGTTATCAGCGGGAAGTGACATCGTGTGGAAATACGTCACTTCTGGATTGACAATCTCGATTTTGGACAATCGGAATATGACAAAACATCGTCATATTCCGAGATAATTTCGTGATGCACTAACTTTTTTTTAAGAGTGTGATAGAGTCCGCGTGCCGATGTTCGCCAATAATTTGATTCGACATGAAAAGATAAGAATAATAAAAATTAGACGACTAAAATGTAGAAAAAGAAAATTCCTCGAGTAATCCTGAAGAGAAAAAAGGGGCGCCTGTGAGACAATAGCTTCTAGTCACGAGATGTGTGCTATAGACGGACGTATCCCTAAAGTCAGGGAATCCGGCAGGGATTCGAAGACGCGCCCTTCTTCTTCACGCGAGGTTAACCCTCCCTCGTACTGCTACGGCCGAGCTGCTAGTCGGCAACAACCCTTACGTGGAAGCGAACTTGCCTTCGCTCACGCTACCCAACCCATTGCATGTATCAGGCGGTACGATACGCAGTACCATAGATTCGTAAGCCCCGCCAGAGATTGGCCACCCGACAACGAATGGCACATGAAGCTCACCGGGCGGAATAATCCAAGTGCATGCGAACAGCCAATGTTCGAAGGTTTCTTAAATCTACAATGACTATCTCACCAATGACGTATTACGCTATACATATCCATTGACGCAATTCCAACCGACTTCGTTGCGTGTATCAGACAGTAAGACCGGTAAGAACACGGTACCGCAGATTGGAAGGCCACGACAAAGATTGGCCGCTTGGCAATTAATGAAACCAATAGCACCAAGTGCATGCGAACAGCCAATGTTCGAAGGTTTCTTAAATCTACAATGAGTATCTCACCAATGACGTGTTACGCTATACATATCCATTGACGCAATTCCAACCCACTTCGTTGCGTGTATCAGACAGTAAGACCGGTAAGAACACGGTACCGCAGCTTGGAAGGACACGACAAACATTGGCCGCTTGGCAATGAATGAAACCAATAGCACCAAGTGTATGCCAATAACCAGTGCTCAAGGGATTCTTAAATCAACAATGACTGTCTATACGAATGACGTTTCGCCCGGAGACTATACATTGTAGTTCGATGCGGCTGGTGACGTACAGCGACACGGTTTGTCAGCAAGTAACGTTGCAAGTGTGAGTTTTAGGTACACAGTATGGATTGTCGTGTAGGTGGGTCACGCGAAGAATGGGCGGAGATTCCAAAAATAGGACCATTACCGATAAGGCCTTTCCAGGCGCGGCGTGCATGTATACCGGTTTCATCTCTTTCTCTCTCGTTCTCTCGGCTTCCTCTCTCTACGCCGCTAGGTGGTGATGGCAGGTGATAAAGCGAGGGAAATGGGGTGAGTTAAGGGTGGCCCGATGATGATGGTGGCGAACGACCGGGCCCGAAGTACGTCGTCGCTCGCCACACAGGGGGATGAAATAAAGGCGAGGTTATTCCTGGCTGCCTATATTGCCCTGCGGCCACCACTCCGTCTCTGTCCATCCCTCCGGTTCATCCTCGGGTGTCCTTCTTTCTTTTTTCTACTTTCTCTCTCACTTCCTTCCAGCTCTGTCCACAACCATCGCAAGTTGCGCTTCCTGTTTGTCCGGCTGGAGGTCTAATTGGATCCCGGTGACCGCGTGCGTTTTATCATCCCTTACTCCATCACCCGACCGACGTTCACCTTGACGAGCTATCGTCGCACCGAAAAAAATTCAACGGGACGGAAAGTGGCCTTCTTATCTGCACGTGGAGACGGAGCTGTCTTTGATGGGACTTCTGCTGATGAATATGCTGAGGCATTTTCTTCCACAGATCCGACATTGCCTAGTTTCTTATTGCCTAGTGGTATTTTCATTATCAGGCTTCGAATTTTTCAGTTTATTTTCGTTCCCTCATTATCTTGTTAGAATCAACTTCCAAAAGTTGATTCGTCAAGGGGCACTTTGGGAAGGATCAGGCTTCACGAATCCGAGCGACTGACCACCTCCGTTTCAATCAGGATGATTGATGGCTCGAAAAAAGTCGAAACTCTGATTGCAGTCAGGTTATAATGAATGGTCGTAAGAAAATTTGTAGCCGCCTATATAATTCTTTGTTTCTCATTCGAGCTACGCGCAGCCAATGTTCGACGACGAACGGGGAAGAAGGAATCGTCAAGGGGGTAGTTGTTGTACAGCGGGGGGTGCGAGTCACCAGCGACAGTATTTTATCAGCCGCGCGTCTGTGGTTGTGCGCAGACAGAGTTGCGAGTGGTTGGCAAAGAACCTCCGACCAGGTGTATTATATGCCTATGAAAAGTCAGCACGCGCAAGGGGTACGACAGGAGCGAGAGGTAAAAAAAATGAAGAAAAAAAATGAAAAAAAGATGAAAAAAAAAACGTAGAAAAGGCTTGAGTGGCGTTCTACGAGGGAATCGCGTGACTACTCACGGATCAATAGTTTGCCCGTACGGGCGCATACAGTATACAAGTTCTGCGTACTATAACGCGGCACGCTCTTCTCCTGGGGTACCCCTAATAGCTCCGAAGCCTAAGCCCGCTCGAACTCCACTTGCTGCGGGGAACAACTATTACGATTTGTCTCTCCCTTTATTTATCTCTGTTTTCCTGCGATTCGTTTAGCAATTGACGAGCCATGTTTGCATTTCTACGACGATGACTATAGACGACGGGGGAACTGATGGTTGTGCAGTAAAGAAAAAATAAGGGCTACGTACATAATCGAGCTAGTCGAGACGCTAACGATGTTGTCGGGATTATCGTTTCATCGATAAAGCACTTTCACCCTTTTATCTTTAATTTTTTTGTTCTCCTCAAGCGGTCTCATCCCGAACATTTGAATCCGTCATAACGAGAATTATCTTCCTGGACAAAAAAAATTCTTCCCAATATTTTGGAACATTCCGAACAAGTTTTAATAAAAATTTCGCCAAATTTTTTGTCATGTGAAATAGAAAAAAATCTTGTGATACTTAGTGTACCCGAGTCGAGAAATGCCCGTCGCACCGGAATGTCGCGTGGCGTTACGGGCATCGATATAGGGGAACGGAAATTGTGGCTTTTGAATAATTAAACAGCCCGCGCCACAATTTCGTGACAAATTGCCTCGTGAAATCTGCCTTTCCCCACTGGCGAGTTATATTCGCTACTGGACTGCGAAGATCGCTTTGTATACAACGCGGAATAATATTCTCTGGATGGAGCTCGGTATATCGTATATTCGAGCGCTCCACGATGAAAACGGCGATGATCGTAATTATCTCGGTGCCGCCGCGCGCGAAAGGGTTAAGACGCCAGCGGTACAGCCCCCTCGGCGTAACGTACGCCGAGAAGGGTTCGCGCTCGCGAAATTATGCAGCACGGAACGATCCTGTGCGCATATACGAAGGGTATACGAGGGACTAACGCACGTTTCGAACGGCTGTGCGAGGATAAGTACGCATACAGGCGAGAGCTGTCTCGTTTACTTCTGACAATTTTCGACGTACGGATGTCAGGTGTGTCGTGTGTGTAAGTGTGTGTGAGGGTCTTGTATGTAATGAGAAAACAACCCTTATCAGCGTGTGGCGTGAGACGACGAAAGGGCAACGAGGAGGGAGCAAATGGGGGGTGGACAGGGAAGAAGGGGGTGAAAGCGAGTATACGGAAGGAGGAGAGGTAAACTTCAGGACGAAGCGGTCTTATCGTCCAGGACAGAGCTATATACTACAGGCTGTATTATCGATCGTACGAAATTTTCTTGGAAACGCGACGACAACGACGACGAAGAGTGGCAATTTTTTTATTTTTTTTTTTACTTCGAAACTCTCATTTGGAGAGGTGGCGTTTAGCGTTTACTCGACAAACTTGGCTGGCTTTCTCAGTTTGCTCGGGTGAGAGCACACTATGAGACTAATACGGTGTTTCCAGGCTCGGGAATTATGAGCGACGACGCGATAACCACGTGCGAGTACAAAGATCGAAACTACGGGGAAACAACGAGATATTATGGGTCGAAGATTGCGACGCGTTCTACCGGAGTTTTTGCAGTGAAATTTTATATTATTTCATAAATATTCGAACTTTGGGTCGACTTTTTAGTTCACCCTTACGTTTTAATCCACCCTTAAGGCGCGACCCTCCGGAAGGGGCGCTTCCCTTTTTTTTCCTTGGAGAAATAAAAATAAATAACTTTGCCAAAGTCGCGAAGCAACGAAATTAACTTTGTGGTCTCGCCCTTGCAGCGATCGTGGCTCTTAATTCACAACGTTTCATCGATTTTCTTCAGACTGCCGGGTATAAATAAATTGGCGTCGACCGTCTGTAGGTATCGTGGCCAAACCTCTTGGATCGCTGGGGTGCCACGCCGTCGACGAGACGAGGCTCGCACCCAAGTTTATCGAGGCTATACTTGTGTACCGTGTATCAGCGCCCGGTGTGCGCGTGCGCGAGTGTGTCTGTGTGAAATGATTGATGGCCCTTTTTCCTGCAAGTCAACGTTTTCTTTAAGAAGTATCTCATACTTTTGCCTGTGTAACGAAAAGTATACGGGAGTATCGATTCGTCGTTGGGAACTCCGAGTCGTATGTTATTTCGCTCAATAATATTCTCTCTTTGTATTTCACAGTAACAACAGCGCGAGCGAAATAAAGAAAATTATCTTCGATATTCACCGTGTAAGAAATATTCCGAAACGCGCTACTAAAGAGAAACGCGCGCTCCAGAATGTTTTTTAAACTTCAAAGACAATGTTAAATGAAACGAATATTACATGAATGTTAAATGAAGCGAATGTTACATGAATATTAAATGAAGCGAACGTTACGTAGAATTTATGTTTAATAAAACGAGCGTTAATTAAAATGAATGTAAACATTTTTGAAACGTTTAAAGAACATCCATTTAATGGGATGGAATTTTTTTCTGCCATTTGCGGCAATTGCGGAGACTTCGGAGACGCTTACGAATAGTTCATCATGACATCCCGTACCGATGTGGCACACAATGACGACGCAGCGGCAATATCTCATAGCCATGGCGCGTCGGCTTTCCCACTTTTCGAGATAACGAGCGCTTTCGCCCTAGTACAGAGAAAGCAGAGAAAGTTCTCACGACTTGAGCGATCTCGCACCGTGGACGTGTCGAAGGGTCGACCCCGGAGGTCGCTCGGGCTCTTATTAGAATACACTTTCGTGCGAGGCACTGGCTGTACGAGAAGAGACCCGGTTATCCATCGTCTGAGTCAGTACTCCGGTACACTGGATTGACGGGTAACACCAAGGCACTCGTGCCGTCGCAGAAAGTTCAAGAGTCTCTCCTGTTCGCTCCAAGTAATCAATTATTAACCCTTTCATGGGTGACCGATAAGAACGCAACTAATTTGCACGCTGAATACATATTTATCTCATAAATAATAAATAAGTAAACAAATATGAGACGTATTTTCCAAGTACTGATCACATACATCATTTTTCTGAGTTCATACAAGTGCGATTTATCTATAAATTCCATGAATAATAAATAAATAAATATTGTATGTATTTCTTGATGAATAATTATTTAGTTCAAATCAATAAATATTTATATTCCAGGTACCGCTCGAACACATAATTTTTGTGGGTGCGTATAAGTGTGATTATGTTGTTTTCAATAAATACCCCAAGATCTTTCGTTCCTTGCCAGAAATGCCGCGTGGACGGCCTCGTGGGCACTGCCAAGTGGAGATTTTATGCATCACGGAACTCTCGGTAACTGACGACAAGTCCATAAAAACCTAGCTTCCTCTATGAGGAAGCAAAACAGAGGTCGACAAAAAATTGTGCATCCTCCAATTCGCTGCAGTATACAATGAAATATTATGGCGTAACGTGTCAAATTAATCACACTTAATGAATTTCCCCGATCGGCAATTATATTTACTCGACGTTGGGGTGACTCGATCCCCTACGGTTCGGATATAATTACATGTCGAAGCAGGGAGCATGAGCATCGCGGAAAGGAGTGCGTTATCCGAGTGCTCGGAAACGGGGAGAGCATACCCGTCAATCGCGGAGAACGCGTGCTCCGACGTGGAGAGATCGAGGGGTGCCTTGGAAGAATGAATGAAAGGTTGAAACGGCGTCGGGTCAGGGGCCCAGCCTGGCTGGTAAGCACTAACCGGAAGTACGGACGCGTGGTCGCGTAACGAGTTTGAACTCCATTCCCAAGGACGCTTTGTCTGCTGTGTTCCATTGAGACTCTAGGCCGCATTTAATATAAAAAAAAGACTCGCTGATTATCCGTCGGATCGCGACGAATGATCGTCATTGTCTTGGATCAAATTTTGCTTTCATTTTTATGATTATTTTTTATTATCATTTACCGTTGGTAATTCAGTCTTCGAGAGGAATGGTAAACCGGCGAAATGCACCTGTCCAACCAGCCGGTCTGCGCGTCGTTGATGCCGCTCCAACTTCTGTTCAACTACGCCCACCTTATATCTTCCTGCGCTTTGTAGAAACTACGATGTCCACGAACTGTGTTTATGGCTGCATTCCTGGATGAGATAATGCCCCATCGGCGTAAGGACTAAAAAAAAATAATTCGTTCGACGCCAGAGGATTCCTCGACGCGGAAAGTGGATTGCGCCGTTTGCGACAAATTGAATCCTCGTGGACCAAGTATCAATTTGTACCAAATAATGCAAGAAAATCATCACCAAATAGATTTTTCTTTTTTTTCCTTAGGTTGTGGAAAGACCTTCAAAGAATGTTTTCATCGGAACAACAACTCAATCTATAGGTACTTTTAAAAAATAATTATAATGTTTTGAATATAGATGACAAATGGACATAATTCTGTGCAATAAAAAAATGACGTCCATTTTTTATTTCATCCGTATGGCGACTATGAAAACTTCGCATGGCGAAAGACAACGATCTATAATGATATTGCAAATCGCATCCAGAGATCGTGGCGCGCGGCTGCTACATAAAATATACACGCGATTACCGGAGCACCGATCACTCATTGTGACGGCCGGTGGCGGGCCGTGTATATGTGTATCCACACGCGGCAACGTTTCGATCTCTGAATAGGACGGACGATAGGAACTCACGCGCGTCCACCTCCGCTTCTTTCGCTGGCTTTACGATTTATCAGGTGCAATATAATACAGCCGGTCGATTCGCAATTTCTGCATCAGCTACTGTGCACTTGCTAATCTGCATCTGCGCTGACGTCACTTCCCATTACCGGAAATGAGCCTCGGGCGAGGTTATTGCATCGATCTTTGATGGTGCAGATTTAAAAAAAAAACTATTCCAAGCATGCTAATCAATTTTTTTTTTAATTAAGAAATTACCATGCGTATTGTCTTAGAAAAAAATATCCCCGTACATTTAGGATCAAATGCCCTAAAAATGGAAAACATCTATCGAACCGTAATAATTTGACTACTTTATTGAATTTTTCGCGTTAATCGGGAGTGGAGCGCAAAATGCAAATTTCAAGTCTACGGAAACAGGAAGAAGAATGATGAGAGGGTCGTACCGGAGTCATTACCGCACGCCGGGGGTGCGGAATAAGGAAATGGGGTTGGCGACGACCTCCCTAACCGGTCATCCTTCTCGATTATTTCAACCGGCGTATATACGTGTATGTACATATATAAACGCGAATAATAACACAGCGGTGCGTTCTGGTAGAACGAGGAAAAGAACAAGTTAGCTGGAGGGACCCACGAAGAGGATACACAAACGTTAGGTATAGGGTGAAAAAAAAACATAGAAAAAAATGAAACGTAGCACAGGTGCACGCGAATTTACGTTTGGATGATCAATGGCGTCGGCGTTGAGCGTCCCCGTGTGTACACGTGGGGCTGGCATGGCAACGCGCTCGATAAATACCTCGAGCCCCGCGAGCTTCCGGTTCCGTTATCGCGGCTACCGCCAAGAGGCAACCCCCTATCCACCACCCCGCCTTCACCCGCCCCCCCCCCCTCCTCGACCCCCCTGCCACGTAGAGCAACGTGCGTGGCGCGGCTTTCGACGCCACTACGTAGAGGGTGCAATTCGGTTTTAACGTGGCATTAACGCCACGTTTCACAACGTCCGCTATAACCTAGACTATGGTGTTGTATTCAAAATTCCCCCTCCCTCCCTCCCACCCCCCTTGCCACTCTGAACGCCTCTATATCGGACCCATAGTTCATCCACGGATATCGCTACTGTGGATCTCAGACTTTTACGCCTACCGGCCATTTTGGAGTCCACTGAAAAATAAATATTTTTTATTGTTTTGTTCCACAAACGGAGCTCTAAGTGTTAGGGTCGTTCGAGATCTATTCCGGAGACAAAACAAGGTCGATTCCGAATGGCGTGTAAAGATTACTGGTTTTCGTGTGCTGCTTTATCCCTCGAGGTCGGAGTTGTGGTTATACTTCTTAGATCGTGGAGAACTGCGATGCTGCGCAATCATGTTTTCCTCAAATTCGTAAGAAAAACGTCACTTCCGGTTTGAAAATCTCATTTTTCGACCGGAAGTGACGTACTTCCGGTACTACGTGATTTCCGGTCGAAAAATGAGATTTTCAAACTGAACCTCACTTCCAGTCAAAGAATGAGATTTTCAAAACGGCAGTGACGTATTTTCGGTATGACCACTTCCTGTCGAAAAATGGAACCTGTCTCAGGAAATCTAAAGTTCCCGTTTATAAATTCTATTGCCCATAACGAGCCACCACAACCTTCCAGTCTATGTATAAAATGGAGAGTCTCCTAGGCTCATCATCGTCGTCGGGACAGCCGCTGCTGAGCCTGTACCTGCTCGTACCTGGGACTTCCGGATGGCAGTATAATAGTTTCCATTTCGACTCGGATCCGTAATCTATATACCTCCGTCTCGATGTAAAGCATTGTTTACCCTGGCTCTTCTATTCACTCCTATCCACGATTCGCCAATGTTATCGTCCCTGCATCTGCATACCCGGATCGCCTCGCATACTGTAGCAAAGTTCCTATTTCCTTCTACCATGATGATTATGTAATTGAACGTTTGTCCCGTGCAGTTCACGTGCAACGAGTCAGCAACTCGACGTCCGTATGTGTGTATTGTTAAACCGGGGAACACGGAGCAAAGTTGGTGGGGGCGAGAGCGAGATGGAAGGAAATACAATGAAGGAACTAACAATGATTCAACGTTGCTCGCACAGGCGGTGGATACGTGTAGCACCGGCAGCGTGTGTCCTGCCTAGTCACGTTATCTGCGACAGGTGCACGACTCCGTGAAAATATGGGCGCCCGTAGGCTGCATATCTTCCGTCTCGATTCAGCTTTTTTTTTCTTCTTTTTTCACTCACCGCCAGCGAGGCAGACTTTTTTTTCGAGCACACACGTGCTGCCGACTCGGCGAGATTCGAGGCGGACCAGCCGATACCGTCAAGCGATTTTTTTTTCATGATCGTTGCTCTTTGCAAATTGTAAGAAATTTTGCATTGCCAAATTTATGACCACATGGCAGGTAATTTGTATTATTTTGAACTTTCGTTGACAGATTCATTTTCTGGAGAAATTTTTTTTTTATAAGTTTTTTTTTATTGAGTATATTTATAATATTCTGAACTACACGTATGGATAATGTTACGAATGATTAACTTGTAAACGAGTTGCGCAATGTTTGATGATCGATTCTTATCGGGTCGAATCAATACGAATCGAAGACTCCCCCGATGTGTACCAATGCGGAACAGAGCAACGGGATTGCGTAGATCGGACAAATACAGAGCTGATTTTTTTTATGGTGTCCTGGTTGAGTTTTTTCTCGGCAGTGAAGCGGTCGTGAGGCAAACGTTGGATAAGCCTCTTCGCAGCCCAATGAAGTCGAAACCATTGACGGTGCACGTAAAAAATATGTTTATTAGGCATCAGCTGCGTTTTTATAACAAATTTATTACATAAAAATTCAGAGTTTCATTCAATTAAAAAGATTTAGTTCAGCGATTGCATTTCGGTGTTTCTTAGAATAGCGGTTAAGGATAATCGAAAGAGCCGACGAGGCCGGCGAGAACGGGGCCCGACGTCTGGTTTCGCGATAGACCGCTGAATCGGCATCAAGCAAGTGATGGCATTGCAAGATCCACGATTATTTATTGCACATCTGTGAATTCTTCCAGTGCCAAGACCCGCCAGAACCAACGCCGTTGTTAAATCGTGAGCAAAGTACTCCACTCAAATCTTCTGTCATTATAATAATCGCACGGCTAACATTTTTGTAAAAAATTAAAAATAAGTAAATTACCTTAAAAACCTCTTTTACATTTAAATGTGAAGAACATTTCACTCAAGCCTGAGCCCAAATAATTAATTCAACGTCACTCGTACCATTCGTTATTACACCTGTCCGTGAAATACAAAATTGCCCAAATCGCACGAATAACATTATTTTTATGAATAAAAAAAGCTAATTACCTTAAGACCTTTTTTACATTTAAATGTGAAAAATATTTCACCGAAGCCTGAGCTCAAATTATTAATTCTACGTCACTCGTGCCATTCGTTATTACTCCTCTCCGTAAAATACAAAATTGTCCAAATCGCATCTACAACATACAGCTTAATAATTAATACAAATTGCGTGGAACAAATCAAGAATTACCAATATAAGAAGCGACCCTTTTTTTAAATTGGAAATAATTTATCTTCGAAACGATGACCGGTGGGCCGTTGAAATATTCGCCCCGCAAATCGTGTCTCCTCTTCGACGATCTTTCTCGGGATTCTTTGGATATCGCGGCACAAGATTTCACGGTATTATCGACCGAGCTTCGAGAGGATCCGAGTGAAGTATGGATACCGGGCTGCCCGTGGGAAGGCGAGGGTACGTCCGCGAAGTATTCGAAGAACTCGTCGAGATTCCAGGTTCGGAGAGGAGTCGACTATCGTCGACGAGAGGGATCTCGGGCGCAGGGAAAGATCGCCGGCGAACGCGCCATCAACGACTTCGAGACAAACGATCGTCGGGGGAAAGTGCCGGCTCGCGCGGCCGATACTGGCCGGTGCAAAGATTCACCTTGCGAGCCGAGAACTTTACGAGAACCTCGAGGTTCTCGAGCGGACGGAAACTTTTTTTTTTTTCAACCGTTCCTTTTTTTTTACACCCGCGTCGGCAACCGGTAATATACGACTACTTGGAAAAACGATAAAACGCTTCGGGCTCTGTACAAAAAATGAATAAACATGAACGTTGTACCGACGTTCATTTAAACAAAAATATTAGTAACAAATTAATATTAGCATATACAAATTTTTACCATAAGTATCGAAAAAAAAATATATATATTTTTCACCTCTTGTGCACAATTGAGAAAAAAGATAAATTTGATTAAAATATTTGTCAATGGATATTTTTTTAGAAAAAGAAATGATTTTTTGTCGTAAAAGCGAGCAATGCGTCAAGGGGAAAAAAATGAACGTTTAAGGTCGAACGTAATCGCGGTAAGGTTCACTTCCACGATGTGTCTGGGACGCGGTGAAAACCCCGAGGTTCGCGGACGATACGGGTGAAGGCATGGCCGGGAGTGAAGGTCGAAACATTAATAAAACCGGGAATGAAAAAAAAAAGAAAATGAAAAATAAAATGGTTTGAAAGAATGAAACAGAAGGTTTGTTCGTCGTGTCCGGCTGCACGAAGCGCACTAACCAAACTGGCTCGGACGGCTGGTACCGAACACGGTGGCCCACGATGGCTCGGTTGGAAGCCGCGCGCGCGGCGAATCTCCTGCCCGCTGTGCTACCCGGTGCCTCTCGTGATTCGTCGGTCTGGCCTTACGTGCCCGCGTACCGTTCAATTTCCCCGCTTCGTTTCGGTTTCCAGCCCGATCCACCGGCTCAAAGACGAAAAAAAAAAAAAACACTCCGAATAAATTTTGCCTTTTTTTACCTCGACCAACCCACAAAAAGAAACTCTTTTTCTAGCGTCAGAATAATCCGAACCCCGTGAACAATCAATTTTTTCCCAATTAATTTTCAACCGTCTCCAAAAAAAAATTACCCGCAGTTCAGATTTTACTAAAATTATCGCACAGCACCCACACATTCATCCAGACACTTTTTCAATTACGATTATTACTTCATCTACTCGAGCGTTGCAATAAAAAAAAACACGAAAATAAATGAACGATTAGATTATCGAGATCGGTATGGCGAAGATCGTTCCGAGCAGCTTGATTTTCTTCGGTCGGTTCGTCCCCGTGTTTCCTCGATCGGCGATCGGTAGATCCTTCACGTTTCGGCGCCATCGCCGAGGGACTGATCGGCGACGGCGAGCGAGGCTCCGAGGTATCGTCGCCGGATAAGCCGAGGACCGGCAACCACCAGAGTCCGTGCGAGACTGAGTAAGCTCGGGGAAGTTCTTCGAGTCGGAGGAACGATCGCCGCGAGGGGGTTGCTCGCCGTAAAGCGGAGATGTGCGACTGCGCCGCGCCCGAGGGAACAACGAGGCAAAGCAACCCTCCCCCCCCCCCCCCCCCCCCCCCGCCCGCCGCCCCTTGCTACCCCCGCGTGGCCCCACGCTTTGGTGAACGCCCCGACGGCAACTAACCCCCTTCGCAAACGTTCCCGACGCACGCTCGCCACCGCCGCTCCGTCTCCGTCGCTCGCTCGATGCCGGTCGCCGATTCGCCGAGAGATCGTGAAAGCTGAGGTAATAGAGCATTCGGGCTCGACGAGTTCTCCAGGGGAATGCAAATCTCTTCCAGGAACTTCCGATGCAATGCCGACGAGGAACGACGATGTTTATATCGATCCGAAACGCTCGCCCCGGTGTTAATACCAATGTACCGATTTCTGACCACGCAAGTTTCAAATTTTTTCTTCGAGAAAACTTAAGTTTCAAATTTTTTCTTCGAATAAACTTAATCCGCAATCACTCCCATATGCTATATTCTCGAGATTTCGGCTTTCATAGCATATAGAAGTGCATTTGGAAAATCCGAAATCACTCCCACACGCTATTTCCTCGAGATCTTGGCTTTCATAGCATATAGAAGTAGATTTCGAAAATCCGAAATCACTCCCATACGCTATATTCTCGAGATCTCGGCTTTCGTAGCATATAGAAGTGAATTGCGAAAATCCGAAATCACTCCCATACGCTATATTCTCGAGATCTCGGCTTTCATAGCATATAAAAATGGATTTCGAAAATCCGAAGTCATTCCCATATGTTATATTCTCGAGATCTCGGTACGTTTGCGATAGATCAATAAATACAGATTCGCTTAACACTGATCCATAAAAGTAGTAGTTGGTAACTTTCGCACAACCGATTTTCGGCATTACAAAAAAAAAGACCCGTAAGCTCGCATTGAGGAATTTCCATACGAAGTTGCTATTTTTTAAAATGTGAACGATAGTATCGACAAAAAAAAAAAAAAATTGTTCAATAACTGGGACATCCAGTCGGAGGGTTGAGCGAATGCTGCTTCTCCATACTCGCCACCGATGTACATATGCGCCGCGGTACGTGCATCGCATATATACGCCGCATGTACCTGGTAACGCCGTGCTTGCACGCGAGGTCATTTCGCGGACGCCGGTGCTTTCTTCTTACATCACCGAGCGAACACGGTCGCGGCTACGTACGGATGTAACATCCACCGTATTCCTCGTGCCGGTGGCGCGCCCGAAAGCTAATCCGGTACGTCGACCTATTTCGCTTAATTAATCGTCCCTCTCCCTCCCCGCGCTGTAACCTCCGTCGGGCCGACGATAGCCGCACCCCCCTCGGAACTTCCCGATTCGTGGTTCCATACAACACGTTATCGCGCGAGATATCGTCTGATTTTTATTATTCGGTAGTGCCCAACAGCCTCGGATGTTTCGAGGAATGGAAACTGGCACGCGTAAACCTTTTTACTACCACGAGTCGCTGATACCCGACGATAAGATCTGGTTTGTGGAAACACATTACTAACACCGATGTAGATCGGTGAAGAACGTTAATGTGTACCTTGCATGGACTTTGCAACCTACAGTAGAACCCCGATTAACCGGGGTCGGATTAATTGGGAAATGGATTAACCGTGCGTCATCCGAGGTTTTTTTTTATGCGCGAAGCAAACCAAAGTCACTGAGTACTTCCAAAAAAAAAGTAGCCTACGTACTATTAATGGAAAAAAACCAAAGCTTTAGATTCCAGTTCACACTATTTAACAATTAAGTGCAAGTTAAGTGCAAGTCAAAATAAAGTTGTATCATTAGCCATTATTGACTTATATACTTTCTCTGTCTAGTTCGGCTTAACCGAGATTTTACTGTATTACATATTAATACTTTGCCACAGAGCACATATTAGCTTTGCGCGTATTATAATAATGATTACAATTATTATATTATACATATCGGTGGAAAGATTTTAGTCAATGGCCTATTAGTCCACTCTAAGTTATTGCAATAAAAAAGGAACACCCATTGTAAGTTGGGTCAATACATGTCTGCTACTACTACTACTACTATTATACATATCGCATTTGCGATATATTATTATCTTTATTCCGTTGGAACGTTTACGTCTAAAATGAAAAAAACGCAGGGACGAATTCGCGAGGAAAATAAATTTTCGAGATACAATCCGGACACTGCTGAGATTAGAAAAAGACTTCCCCGCGGCTTATCAATTCGGGGCTAAGAGTCTGGCTCGCTATACCGCAAACTCGACTAATCTGAAGAGACGAGCCAGCGGGAATACACAGCGTCTCCGCGTACTCTCCCATAATTGCGATTTCTGCTAATAAACCGAATGCGATTGAGGTTTATACGACAGCAAACACGCGATCATTTACAGTTTCCGACTTGTATCGTGCTGCATCTATATACATATTATTCTCTTTTAGCACAGTTAACCCGCGACATGAACGCATTGCTAGATGGATTTATATATGTATATATATGTATATATCTCGCGCGGGGGAGTTGAACCTTCGCACGGCTCGGCGGGATCTAACGGAATTCTCTAACGATCATCCGCTTTTGCGTTACCGTGGACGGGACTCGATCTTCGGTCTGATTCGCTATGCAAATTACGTTACAGTCTCGCGCGCTCGTCGAGTATTACCCTTGCGTTGGAGGCCCTCGAGAGCGCATTGTGCATCAGTGCTTCCGTTTGCTCGGTAATTCTTTATTCCTTCAATTCCTTCCACGAGACCCGGCTCATTTCGAGTTCATATCCTTCCCGGCCACTGAGAACGCTCAACGCGCATAAAAGATAATAGCCACGAGGATGAGGCTTCGATTCAAAAAGGGCCATTCGACTGATAACCTTTTGTAAGCGCATTTGGAAGCGGCGCGATTGCTGAGAGCGTCACTTCGGGGATATAAATCTCAGTTTTTGACCGGAAGTGACGGGATGCCAGAAGTTACGTCATAGAGGAAATCCAAACCCAATATTTGAGATTTTAGTCCCAAAAATGCTTTTGGACGTACAAAGGTACTTTTGTACGTCCCTCCCCTTTCCAATACTCGCGCGTAATTCTTTGATTGAGCGGATAAGTTATTCGCGAGATACGGAGAGGAGATCGACAGGTGCCAATACAGGAGCGTGGCGGTTGGAGGTAAGAGGTTTCTTGGCGACGCCGAGTGCTTACCGTTCTTCTAACGGGTGGTCGAACGACGAACGCTATGCTATAAGCTATAACCCACCAGTAATTCTCGAATATACCGGTGACTGTCGGGAACGGCGACAACGTGGGATACATGAAAGGATAATATGAATCGAAGCATGGAAGCGTGGCGTGAGGTTTGTATTTTGCATTGGAAAGATAGACGAACTGATAGAGACTGGTTGTGCAATAGTCGGGTCGCCTTTTTGAGGTGAAAAGCTGGTCGTGCAAAAATATGCTTGAGTCACCACGAGTAGGCATGGACTGGAAAGGGGACTCAATTTTATTTTATTTTGGCAACATTTTTTTTCATGCCCGTTACGATCTTCCGTTTCTTATGATAATGATACATTTTTTTTACCGCTATCTGATGCAGGAAAGAGTAATAGGATAATTTAAGAGAGCAGAGCACAGACCGGCCATATTCAGTAGTAACCGAAGTCGAATCCTTGAACGAGAGCCGCGCCGAACGTGCTCCGCGACCATAAGCGGACGTTACGTTTATTACTCTCAGTGGAGCTTTCTCTCGCGACACCGCGATCGAGAAGTCGAGCGGCGTGCGACCTCGACGAAACGTCAAACCTGCCTATCGTGCCGCGTTACTGCCGCGCTGCCACCGATATAGCCAGAAGCGTATCAACCGGCCCCGCAGTTTGCATAGAGCGCCGAAGAAAAAATTTCCTCGGCCGCGATTACGGGCCCTCTCGAATGACTAGGAGTTTACCGCACTTCTCGTATTGCCCGACCAACCGAGACCGTTCACCGAGTTCGAGAAATGGCAAACATCAAATCTTGCAAACCAATTCCCCCTCGTGCGATTTATCTCCGAGGAAACGGAAACTAAAACGAAAATTTCATACGATCTAGAAACGAGCCGAATAGATATTTGTGTTAAATAGAAAAATGAAGTCTTTATCCGAAGTACTGCAAGTGCCGTTTGAAAGATCGAGTTCGAGTCGTTGTTCACAGTCGCTGGTGCCGCTCTGTACAACTCGTTAGCGATTAATGTAGCGGGTGCAACTTTGGGTTGTTAAAACATTTCGTATTCGATATATGCATGAACGCGGATAGCGAAAGGCAATTACTGGAGCAATAGTTGGAACGATAAACATATACTTTTACACTTTTATACTGTTGTACCTTTATGCTGTTATTATAAAAGCAACTTCGTCGTAGGGGACTTGTTTCGGAAACCAATACATAAACAATACAATATCTTACCTGCATCTGTGTAAACGACGTAAAAATCTGAGCCCGAAGTTTCAATAAAAATAAGACGTTTTATTCAATAAAGCACTTTACGATTTATTTGTATTCTCCTTTGTTTTCTACTGCGCACGCGCACGCATGCGTATCTCACCTGTATCCGTAAATCAGCAGAGTCCAGCGGCTGATTATAATCTTGAAAGACGCTGCAATTCAGTTTCGCACTTCCATTTGCGCAATATTCACCTCTGAGTGTGTGCAACTGAAACTCCCGTATCCTATTATAACATCTGCTCTTCCGATTACACTGCTATGACTCTCACTTCACTCGAGAGAAAAGAAGAAGAAAAAAACATACACACTTCACTCACTCACTGCTAGTCTCACTTGTCTTGTTTCTCCGCCGAACAGAATCACGATACAAGAAGCTACTCCACTTTCCTTCTTATGATTGAATTGTTCAAGAAAACATTCCGCCCTAAGGAGCCTCGATCGATGTTCAAGTATTTCTATAGTCAGTAATCGACTTATCGTCCGCCGGCAAAGTTTTCCGGTCGTAATGGCGAAACTTAACCTTACTTCTGTTGTCCCGGTCTTTGCACCGAAGTTCGTTCGATTTCGTTGATTCCCTCGCGAAGCGTAATCGCGAAACCTCAACAGCCTTGCCGGAAATAGTACAATTAAATTCACGCGTACACTGTCAAGTGTAAAACAACACTGCCGAGCGCAACGTGCAAAGAAACTGCTCAGCGTTCAAACTGCGAAAGCCGGGGAGCCCCCTCTGTCTCACACACGACGCAACATTGTAATCTATCGGGACGAGGCAACGTTCGACCCACCGTAAAAGTTGGAGAGTGAAAAACTGCCGAACGATAAATGATGGAAAATAAAGAAAAACGAGAGTGACGAGCCCAAGTGATAGCACGACAGGCGCGTCACTTTTATCAGTTCGCGCCCCCGCAGAAACTCGTCCTCCGGCGATATCGCCCAGTCAACAATCGGCTTGACCTTCCAGTTGAAAACTCGGCGAGCAGCGGTTTACGCCGGTAGCCCAAACGATGTTATCGATGAACTAAGTACTACGAGCGTTCGGCACACGTCCAAATGTTTGTTTTACGATCGGATATGCAAATGACACGTGCAACGAACGCGAGACGACGACTCTGTAAATTCTCGGCCGAAGCTCCGAATGGTTGAAGTCACTTTTCGGCCAATCTAGGCGCTGCATTAAATCCTGCCGGAAGCCATTTTTTTCCATCGGTCGGTAAGACAATACAGATATATCAGTTGGCAATTGGTAATTATTTTCAGCTTAGATATATCTTTTATTGCGAAACTCGGATAGTTTTCAGAGATAATAAATATATATATATTTTTTTTTCGATCGACGGCGAGTTTATCCGTTTATCCTTGCCGATCGACAAAACTGTCGTAAAATATTCACTGCGTTATTCCCTGCGAGCGGCTTTAGGGAGATTAAGCTCTGTTTCAGCGGGACCGAAGATGCGCGGGCGCGCGCTTTATCTACTTTGTTTTTATCGATAAAAAAAACTTCCGCACATCCGGATGTACGAATGATTTTTTTGTTTGTTTTTCTTTTTCAATCAACAGCGAATGATCGATCTACGCGACGTTGGACTTACCGAACGCGCCGTGCGTCCAGCGTGCGACCGGTATACGGTGCGGTTTAAGAAAGGTTTTCGAGCGACTACGAGCCGGTCGGAACTTGGCGAGTCGTTTCTCCCCTGCACGGTGCATCGCCGTGACTAGTCTATACGCGCCCAGAGAAGAGGGGAAATGGCAAAACGAAACACGGGGCCACCGGGAGGCGAAGGAGGGAAACCGCGATGCCAAACGCGACGAAGAGGTGGAGAGAACACGTCGGTAGTGGAGTTGTTGGCTGCAGGAGAGAGGGGCAATGTGAAAGAGAAGACCACGACTGGGAGGGCGGAAGGGGGGGATCGAGCGACAGTGAGCTCACGGTGAGATCTCCAACATCCGAGCTCTCAGCGTGGATCAAGATCACGATCGCTTTTCAACGGATCCGTCGGGATGTTACCGACGGACACGCTGAATTTCGAAGAAGGTTTTCAAAAAGTAAGCCCCTTTATCCCCCCTCTGTAGACTCGCATTAATGGATTGTTTTTAATTTATTTTTAACAAATTGAAAATAGAAAAAAATACTGATTAATCCACGGAAAATGCTGGGACATCGACGAATTTTACCGGAAACTTTGATCAAAGGGTCGAGACGCACCGCTCGGGTGATTCAATAATGAAGAGGTTTCTCTTTGAGGCACCGAGCGGCATCAATGCCCCCGGGGCGTTTTTCCGTTGGCGCAACAGGTGTTGCTCCAACTGCTGCCATGTGTCGGGGGGACTCGTGTCCCACACTCTCACCCGGGAGGCCACTTGCTCGACAGCCGCGAGGGGACACACCCGCAAAATTATACATCGCAGGTTGCGAGTTTGTGCTGCATGCGAAAAAAATAAACTGTACGAGCTATTATTTGTACGGAAGTTTCACGAATTTCGGGCGCTCGTAATAATTCCTTTGCTGTGTTCGATTACCTTGTGAGACCCCGAATTGTATTATTTTCAGTAGTATTGCATATTTTTGTTTAGTGGATTTTTTCGTTTTTATAAATTTGTATCAATGTAAACTTACCTGGAAGCGGATTATTGCGCCGAGAGGAATTCAGTGAGCTTCGGGGTTATCGTCGCTCCAATAAAGATAATGCAAGTCGGTCATTATAACTCCTCTAACGAGATATATTGTTCGAGGATTATCGAGTGTACATTGAGATTAATCGTTAGGACACCTCTTCAAGGGCGGGATCATCCGTGATACATTCGAGATCCGCGATATCTAAGGGGTGATGATCGATTTTCGTTTTGTTTTTTTTTCTTCCTCCAAAACTTTTAGTACGTTAAGTAAACTGGACTGAACATAGAGACAGGGTAAACACATCTCTAATCCTTAATCGTAGTAGACAGCAGAGATATACAAAACATTGTTGTTTTTTTCTTTTTTTTTCATCGTACAAAATATAGTAATCCGCTCCCGCCGTTTAACCTCGATTCCTAGTTAATTAATCAGCGTCGTAAACACAGTTCCTAATCGTCGCACAATCACAGTCGTTGGTCGAAGGCAACAAACGTGGGATAAATTAAAGTACGAGAAAAATAGGGACGGACCACGCGAACGGAATGAACCTGCGAAAAATGTATGGCAAACAAATTTACCAACATTTGCCATGATCGTGAAGTAATTTTTCGCAGACGATTCCGTCCGCACAGCCCCGCAGGAATGCATGGGAACGCGCAACCAAAAATTCCAAATCTTGTACTATGATTCGAGTTTTTATTAAACAAATTAAATACAAAAGGTTTTCGTTTGTTTTTTATAAAAAAAAAAAAAAAATTGTTGCTGTTGTCCTCGTCGTCTTGGTCGCATGATTCGAGTTATAAATAATTAAAACGATAGGCAGGTATAAATAACAAAAAAAATAGGTGTAGAAAGAGAAGAGTGGGGACGGGGTTATGTATAATAAATCTGTCGCTAGATATCCTCCGATAAACATAATCTCGCATCGCTACGGCTCCTATGAATATAAGTGTCGCTAAAAAAAAGAAGAAAAAAATAAATGCACCAGTCTCCTGGCTATACGTCAACGACCTTTTGTTGTTTTTTTTTCATTCTCGGGGCTCTCGACGCCCGCGGTTCGTTTTTATTTTCACTGTTCTCGTTTATCTCGATCCACGAGCAATCGAGCAGCACCTCTTCGACGCAAGTCCGAGGCTGTTAACGCTACGGGAGCAAAATCGCGAACGATGTGGACCGCATCTTCGAGTCTCATTACGAACATAACAGAAAAAAAATATGAAGATGGAGGAGATAACACCACTGTCTCTTTCCATCCAACCGGATAGAAACAAGTTGAAATCAATCGAAGCGTATCGAAGGGTGAAAGTGACTGGACACGCTCGACGTGATTATTCGACGTTAAAAAAAGAAGACTCGCTTCCGCCGAGAAAAGGCCCCGACGGGAAGTGGGAAAGAATTTTTTTTTTTTTTGTAAATTACTTTTAAAAATCTCGAGGGTAGAAAATTCAGTCGCCGGACGTATCGTAAGATAAAATTAACCATCGCAATGTACAACTATAATAACAAATTTATAATTTATATTTTTATTTTTTTTAGAAAGCTATTTTTATCGTGAACATTAATTTATTATTTTTTACGCAGAAGAACGCGCGTGCGGTCCACGTCGTACGAGTAAAATTGTAGCGCATCTCGTTTCTCGTGTGCACGGAATATTTAAATTCGGATGCGCTTGAAACACGCTATGATTTTGTAAATGCATGTGGAATGAATTCGATAGCGCGATTATCGCGTCCGTTAAAAATAACCGTTTAAGAGTCGTACGATAATTAAATCGCGTTCGTTCGACAGAGATGTTTGTTTGCTTTTTTCTTTTCCTTTTTTTCCCTTTGCTCGACTCATGATTATCGGGCGGGGGGGACCCGGCTGAAGGAAATTTCTCTCTCTTTCTATCTCTCTCGAGAAACGTGGTGGGGCGGTGCAATATTTAAAGGGGAGTTTTCTTATGCAGGATATGTACAAGGAGATATATAATATATATAAGATTTATCGTTTGTAGTATGCGATTTTGCTATCCCCGAAAAATCGATTTTAACGCTCGACTCGGTCTCTCGGGGGCTCGGAAGGGCGGGCGTATACTGACAAGTCGTATACACAGTGCGTTCTTTATCAATTTACGAATTGAAAGTAAAACGAAAAAAAAATAGGACAAAAGAAAAAATATATATATATGTATATAAAAAATAAAACTTTATTCGCAAAATCGGTGACGACAGATCCAAACGGTCTGAGATAGGAGACGAAATGAATAATATAGTTGGATGACAAATCTTTTGCCGCACGATTTTAAGATATAGATCGTAGAGATTTTTTTTTGTTTTTCGAGTCGCACTGTGCCGACTTGCGAATTCTCATAATCACGATTAACAGACACGGAAGAGGATGAGCTCGCCGAGTTTTAGGCCCTTTTATGCACATACGTTTGCAGCTACGAGCAACAATTTTGCGAGTACTGAAAAAATTACAATCTCGATTTCCATATAAAATGTTGTCGAATGATAATTTCATGCTGAGAATCGAACTTGCGAAACAATTCGCTAATATAACCAGTTGGCCACAAATGGGGATTGTAATTATTATTATTTTTCGCACATTGTCACAAACGTGTGAAGATAGCATTGGGAATGGCGAACGTACCGTCATCCGTGTCTCCTTACTCGCTTTATCTGTTTAATCTCTTTCACAATTAATCATAAAATTCGACAATCCCGCGATAATCCGCGATCGCGGCGGGACGCGATGTTCACGCTCGGCGAAACTAATTGACTGACGCGCAAAAAAAAATAAAATTAAATTAAAAAAAGAAAGAGCCATTGAACCTGACGCCGCATTCGTGAAAAGGTGGTTAACTGCCCCCACCCCTAAAGTCTACATTCTTCTCGTCGTTTTTTTTTTGCTTTTGTGTTAAGACTACGCGCTAAGCTATTTACACCAACTTACGTAGCTACGGAGCTTTCAGAGGCTAGCCTAAAAGTAATATAATACAGACGCCGTTAAAAGGTATTCGGCGGATACACGATATATAACATCTTTGGGCTCGTTTTATTACACAATTATTATAGATTATTAGTCGACGCTTTTTCGACTCTACTCTAACGACCGATATTGTCCGGTAATCTGCTCACCGGAATTCATACATTTCCAGTGCTTGTCTCGTCCGGGCGGAAACTTTTATCGATTATTTATCATTCTTTTTTCTTTACTATATATTCGCTTTCCTCCGTCTCTACTACCATCTCGCATCATCGTGTTTCATCGTCGAAAGATCGTTCTACAAAAAAAAAAAAAAAAAAAAATCACCGCTTTGCCGTCAATACACGTTGACTCTTTGTCGTGTATCTCCGGCCAGAATAATGCCTAGTAGTAGAGATATAATTCGCTTAACGCGAGATCTAACGAGTTGTAAGAAAGGAAGCACAATTGGAAACGCGTAAAACGTCCTTACGGAATTATTTTCTGTTTTTTTTTGTTGTTTTTTCTTCTCCCCGCATACGCCGCACTTCTGCCGTACCGTCGTAGATTTTGTTGTTTCCGTATACGTTTGTGTTTGTTTTTGTGTGCTCAAATCGACGATGAAGAGCTTGTGCCCTCTGCGTCACGTTCGAGCGAAGAATTTCAAAGAAAACATCTAGAATTAACTAAAGGACGGCCGAGACTCGTTGCACAGGCGTGTTTGACTGGTTTTCCCTTAAACCGCCGATACTTGGGCGTCCTCGTCGTCTGTAACATAACATTTTGAAAAGATTAAAAAATTGTTATCTGCAGGCTGGAGGGGGTCAATGAAGCGACGCTGACAGGAGGAGAACTCTTATCGGTAATGAAAAATAATTAAAAATAAAAAGAAAGATTCCATTTGTGATGAAATCCTTAAAGATTTTCAAGTGAAACACATAATTCTGTTACTCGTGCGAGGGTGAATATAAAATGTTACGTACGTTTCGCGAATTGTCGCCAAAATTACACCGCGCACACTCCCTCATTTAACAAATCATGAAATCATCTAAATCTTAGAAGTAAGCAAAAATTCATGACTTCGGCTCAATCTCAAGAGATTTGAGAAAGAAAATAAAAATCTGCAATCAATTCTCCTCCGTGCCAGCGCGAAATAAAAAAGGTAAACTAAACGATTAAATTAATACGATGAAAAAACACTAGCGACGCGATTCGTCGTCAAGCTACACGGTCGTCGTCGAGAATGATTTACCTTGGTGCAGGAGCAAACAAAGGTCCGTGCAAACCGAAGCAGGCAAGCAAGGGTCAAGCCGAAACGTAAAGTTACGTTAAATAAAAATAAACAATAATAATGTAATAATAATAATAATAATAATAAAATGACAGTGTGGCGGAGTTGCGATAGAAGTGACAAAAATCGGGCATGATGAATCGTTGCGTTATAAACAAATGACAAGCATTCGGTACTGCAAGCTAGCAAACATATTATATACGTGAGTGCAATGAGTGCCGGTGGTGAGAGATTGAAGAAGGGTCGTCGCGCACGCGCGACGGATCGACCGACATACTAGTGGGGTAGAGAGTGCTTCTTACTCGACCAAACACAATTATCACATGGGACACGTAATAGATATTTTTTCTTGTTTACTGTACAAACAACAGACGACAAACATTTGATAAATTACTGTACATACACAACGGGGACGGAAAGCTACAACTGTTTACAGTACGTCGGTATCATCGACGATTAAGAGGTGAACCTCTCGGCCGAGGGGGGTTGGAAGAAGAAGAAAAAGAAGAAGAAGACAGGAGGGTACCATCGAGGCGGCGCGGCAATTAATTCGAGAAACACAATAAAGGAACGAACGAACCAGCGAGCTATTTACTACGCCTCGATGGCCATCACCTAACGGGCATATGTATTAATAATCCCATAACGATCTTGGATAACGACTATAGTAATAACTCGTATAGTAATAACCGGAGCATGAGCACTCGAGTTTTGTGTCGATATATATATATAGAGTTATAAATTCAAAAAATGTGTGTGAGTATAATTATGTGAAAAAAACGTATGTGGAGATGGTGTAAAGATGTGTTTTTTTTCTTTTTTTTTTAGTTTCTTTTTTTTTTTGCAGTACCATCTTCGTGATCGGTCCGGTAGGTGGTAACTCCTTCGTGGCTGTGGGCACGACCTAGCCTGTGCAATCTTGCCATCTGCGCAGCGACTTTGTACGCCGGTGGTTGACGACATTGCGTAGGACCGATACCGGGTCGCATCGAGGCCATGCCTGTCATCGTGGTCATCGCGCTATTCGTCGTCATAACATTCGTCATTCCGCCCGGTTGCAGCGGAAGGCCCGACATTCCAGGGCCCATTCCCATTCCGACACCTGGTCCTGCGATACCTGAAAGCCCTCGACTGTCTGGTTCTCGATCTCCACTTTTTCTTTTTTTTCGTTGATTTTTTTTCGTTTATTCCATCCCACAAGTGTAAGCTACGCAGCGACGCCGACACTAGTGCCGCTACGTCATAGGGTATTTTTTTTTTTTTAGGTAAAGCTGTGCTCGAACGAACGCGACAAAGTAAAAGGAAAATGCGATCGATAATCGCTGATATCGTATGCTCCGTGGTTAACACACGAGGAGCGATTTAAATTGAACTTGAAAGTAAAATTTAAAAAAGAACAAGTTTCTAATAAAAATGGAAGTACCGTGGAAATAAGAGTGATTTTAACATCTCTTTCAATATTAACAGAAATAATAATAATCAGCAGTAATAATAAAAAAATAAAATATTTAATCTTCAATTCAAGTTCGATTGCTCGATTATTCTCGTTGCTCGAATAAATTAGATGTTTACCCTCAGTAACTTTATTTACCGGAAACGCTCGAGTCACAGTGTTATGGGATAAAATCGCATGTGTGTGTGTAACCAGATAGAACGCGCGAAAAAAAGAGTTAAAACACCGGTTCAAACTATATTAGTAAAACCCTGGAAAAGAAGTCTTCCCGTTAATAACGAAGAGACACGCAAGGAGGAAAAAAATCAACAACCACACACGGATGCAATAGGCACACGAACGACGACGCACGCACACACACGCGCACACACATGTAACGAGCGCAGTCGCTCGCTAGAGGTGTTTTAGAGGCACAACAGTAATATACTCAAGAGAAAAACTACGCGTGCGCTCGCGAGTTTTATTCAGCCAAGCGGTTAGTTACATAGCGGCGTGTTCAATTTTATGCGTGGAATTCTGGCGCCCGGTTAATGGACAGTGAGACTCAATAAATAAAATAAAATAAAAAAGCGGAAGGTAGAGGAAGATGCTTCAAGCGATGGCGAAAACGGGATTCGAGCGGGATTAACGCGACCGGGGTACAACTCACCTTGAGGGGGTTGGGATTGTTGGTGATATTGTTGGTGGTGGTGAAGATGATGAAGATGAGTGTGGTTGTGGTTGGCAGGAAGCGGAGGTAACACTGCTACCGCGTGAGGAAACGGAGGTATTCCTCCCCTCAATACTGGTCCTGCACCACATACACACAGGCCACGTACTATTTTTTTCTTTTTTTACTCTATTTTTTTGTTTAAGTCAGCTAACAATCACTTCGATTCAGTCACTCTACCACGGTACTATTTGAACGCCACGTATTTATACTGTTTCTAGGATTATTTGCATCCGGTCACCATGGAGAGAGACTCGAGCGAGGCCAAAGCGAGAAAATTTTGCGATTGGAAAGAAAGAAAAAAAATTTAAGCGATTTGAGCGATCCCCTTTGACGGTGAAAGACAGCTTTTTTGCTCGAAAGGCCTTTTACAAGTTCCCATGGGCAATGTGAAAGACTTTTTTAAATTCATTTTTCCTCTGTTTCGATTATACTTGGAAGAGAAATCGTGAGTTAATTGTACCCTCTTCTTTAAATGTAATTAAATTTAATCGAACAAAATGTAATTAAACCACAAGAATTGCAATTAAAGTTGCCACGCAGATAAGTTTGTTCGATTTAATTTGAAAAAAAATTACTTCCCGAACTTCTTAGTTTGTACTCCGAAGTTAATTTGATTACGTTCATTCTAAGAAATTTTGCCAATTTGATTAATTAATTCAGTGACTAAAATAATAACTAATTGAATCAAACTCGCGAATTTAATCGGCAGCATCGGCGAAGCATGTCTCTCACATTGTCAATATTTCCTTGCACGTCCAGAGTAAGATGAAATAGCGATGGCGAACAATGAAGGGCGATGAATCCGAAGGCAGACAGACGATGTTTTTGCAGTTACAATGACGATTATGTACGATATAGTTAATATTGGCCATGGGACATACGACTTCCGTAGAGATATTTCGAAGACAGGGAGTAGAGAATAAAATTCTTATCGAGATATCGAGAGTGGTTGGGCGACTCACAAATTAAGTGAAATTTTACGGATATTATTGAAATCGTTTCCACAGAGGATTCTCGGCGCTCCGGGGTAAAAAAAAAGTGGACAATTTATCTTTTCATTGTTATTTTGTCTCATCAAACAGTCAACAAAACGCTAACGAGAATAGCAGATTCTCCGTTACGCACAAAACCGATTTAAAGAAGATAAAGAAATCTGTTTCGATCAACGAAACTACGTAAAGTCTACGATAATCTACCGCTACTGTACACGAAAATTCTACGGAACGGGCAACATAGGATAATATATAGAACGTATCATTTAACACGCAATTTACGTACCTTGCAGTGCGGAATGCCGTCTCTGCGGCGGCGGTGGGCTTCCACCAGCCTCTACGCTGCTCCCGCTGTGGCTGTCCAGCTGTGTACTGTGACCACTGTCACTGCTCGTCACCGAACCTACACACACGTCCCGAACAACATTTCTATCACATACACGTTTTTTTTGTCTTTTTTAAAAGTTTTTTAAAGTCTTTTCTCAGCCCAGTATTTTTGTTCCGCTCTCCGAATTCTATCGTCTGTCTACAACGCTTTACGACTAATTTCCTAAGCTGCGAAAAAAAAAAATCATGATTTTTCTGATAAGATATTAGATCGACGGATTGATCTAAGCTAAGAAGCGCCTATGCTACGACTAACGTTTTTAATAAAGGAACTAACGAGTATCGTACGAAGAAACTTAATCGTTCGCGCTGCACATTATTTCGTAGATAATTAATTTTTTTTTTCTTCATATTTGTTTCGAGTCCCGTATGTCCCATGGTGACATTTTGTTCGAGACTGTCCTCGAGTATCGGGATCAAGGATCTATGCGTGAACGTTGGCGTTCGATCAATAATAAGCACGCACTATTATTTCTCTTTTCAGCATACAAGATGCGTGTGCATGGGTGTATGTAATAACTATATGTAGTAATATACGTAATATTATGACATGGAACATTTATGAATAGTATTACGAAACGATTGGTGCAGCGTGCAAAGAACAAATGAACTTCTTGTTTACGAACCCCGACCGGTGTATTATATTTTAATAATCGGGGAATACGAATTATCCATGCGACGTCTGGTGGCCAATGATTTTAATTACTTTAATGGCTGCCGTAAGATAATTGATTTTCTTTTTTTAATTTTTGCTAAACAAAAAAATTACAATGTCATTTTTTATCGATTTTTTAATCAAAATGTTGGCCTGTAGAAAATTATTCACGTTTTTGTCATACCCCGTTCCTTGAAATGAATATTGAGTATTCTGAATTTAATATTTCAAAATTCAAGATGAAACGAGCAATAATCCTTAATACCTCGAATTATTTATATACTTCACTCGATACTGTGACAGAAGATTTTCGTCTGCAAGGTGGGCAATAAAAATCTTAGGACAGTCACGTTAGCATTGATCACAGATCCACCATCGGTAATTCATATTCCCACGTAACGAGCAACGAAAGTGCACCATGGTCCAAGACAGAGTGCAAGCCGTTCCCTAGTTATTATCTCGAAGCGATAGATATTAAATTTAATCTCGATTAACGACCGTCCTCTCTTTCTCAACAACATAATAATAAATAATAATACAAAGTAAACATTTTTTTTACTTACCACTCGTAAGAGTCTTCCTCAGCGGCTGAAGATTGCTCAGACTAGTGACGCTGCTGCTTTCGGCGCTGAGATCCACGGGCGGCGGAAGTCCGGAGGGTGTGTCGCTATGCGATCTTTCATGCATCGGCACGCGACTGCCCGAACCGACTCTCCTCGGTGCACCGGGGCTCGGTTCCAATCCGCTCGAGTGAAGCGCCAGTCCTGGCACCGGCAATGCCGGTGGACAGTGCTTAGGCTGATACGGCCTCGTCTTGTGAGGATCCGACAGTGCCAGCATTTTTCTCACTGCTTGCGGCGACGCTGCACCGAATTTTGTACCTGGACGCGATGAGAAAAATAATTTTTTTTTCGTTCATTATTCGTTCTCTGAGTGGCCAACCAACCACCAAGGCGACGGCAATGATCTAGAAGCTTGTTTGCTTTTTCGAGTCTCACTTGTGCTGCTGGCACTGCTCGTCGTCGACAATGTTGGCGAGGGATGCCTTCTACCTCGACTGCCGCCCAGAGGTACAGCCGCTGCGACCGCTACTGCACCAGCGTGCGGCTCGCAATCGACCGAAAGCCCGTGGAGACGCTCCTCGTCCGTGATGACTTTCATGTTCGCCAGATAGGCTTTGACTCGCCTCACCATCTGAGCCTCCTCGAACATCTTTTTTGGATTTGGCGCCGCTGTGGACTTCTTTCGCCTCTTTACTGTCGCTGTTTGACCTCCTGCGGACGGAGATTTAACATTTCGCATCATGTTTCCTTAACGAGTTACGATTTTTTTTTATTAAAAAAATATATTTCTATATGAATTTACATTATTGTTGATATAAAACGCACCTACACCGTCCTTATTTGCTGCTAGTATCAAAGTTCATATGTATTGGTCACCCCAAACTCAATTATCAATACAAGCTTTGCTTTGATTGTTTTTTTAATAATTCATTTGCCAGTTTGGATGGCATTGATTTCTTTTTTTTAAGCGATTTAATATATTTAAGGTGCATAATATATTTAAGGTGAATAGAAGTGCATGCGATATGGCGGATAGAAACTCGTATGAAATTGAGTTTTACCTTGATTCCCTGTCGTCATTTGATTCAACGCGACCATCGCCGAACTCGGCGGTTGCCCGCCTCGCTCGAGCATCGTGAGCAAGTCGTACGGCGAGGAACACATGTTTGTCAATGTTCTGACCTCCTTCGCGATCATTCGGAGCTTCTCGAAGTTCACCAAACTCTCGACCCTCGAGTCGTTGCCGAGATGAATAAAAGTCAGATCTTTCTTAACGACGGGGTAGAAGGGAATCTACGGAGAGATATCAGAGGTTTGATTGAGTTGAGTTTTTGTCCATTATCGTGTAGAGGTAGAGATGCACATGGAAAAAGGCAATGCGACTCACGATAGGTGGCTGTGTCTGTTCGGACACGACAAGCTGTCGATACTTGCTCATGTTTCTACTCGGATCCATAAGTTCCTGCAAATCGCTGAACAACCTTTGATACTTGCTTGGCAACTTTTCCCAAGAAGCCCTCAGCCGCGATACCGCTCCGTGACCGAGACCGGACACGATAGCGAACATGGAGTTGAAGTTTTTGCACTCCTTACATTGACCTGGATAACGAGAAAGCGGTATTTAACAAAACGGTTTCTCGACAACAGAGTAAATTTCTTGACAATAGAAAGATAATCATTCGACGATTACTCACGGGCTATTTTAATAAATTGCTTGATGATTTTGCTTCGCCTGACGAGGTTGTGCTCCGAACATACCTCCGTTACGACCCAAAACATCTCTCTGTTGACTAGCTCCGCAAACTGGCTAAGCATAGGTACGCCATACCTACTCTTCAGTTCGAACAAGTCGTCCACATATTCCGTGGATTCGATTTGTCTGAAAAACAAAATAAATAAATGAATAAATACATTCGAGGTGGGATTATCTTTTTTTTTTCTTTTTTTTTTAAATTGTGGATTTGTTTGTTGGATTCGATGTTGGTCACCGCCCCTGTCCCCCAGTCAAGCCGCCCTTTTGGCGAAGCTAACACCCCCTGCCCTCCCCGCCAGTTTTCACATCATACAGAATGAATTTCGAAATTCCGAAATTGCATTCCGTATGCTGTAATTTCACAATTTCGGTTTTTATAGCTTTTGGAATGGAGTTCGAAATTCCGGAATTCCATTCCACATGAACAAAAATACGATCCACGGGAACGTTCGAGCGAACATAACCGCTTGTTAAAAATATTTATCGAATTTTACCTGAATATACTAAAGTCCTGAAGCGTCAGCTGAATCGCAACTTCGACGGCGTTTAGCTGCAGGAAGTGCACCTGGGACTCACGTATGAGCTCCGGCGCTTGTTCGTCCGCTACGAGAGTCTCGGAGACTCCGTTAGTCTTGAGGTAATAGCGTGAACTGAGACCTATTCGCTCAGCGAGATTCGGCAATTGATCTGGCAATCTGCGCTGCTTTATCATTCCACCTTCCCCCACGCTCACTTCCGCCAGTGAAAAGTTTGAACTGCTCTCCGTTATACCGAATTCTTGAAGGGCCAGCATGACAACCTGAAACGAAAAAAAGTAATGAATTTCATATGCGACGGCAAAAAGTTTCTTAAAATCACCACAGCCGTCATCCAAATTTTCGTCACGTGTAACTTACCTCGTGTGACGTAGTTTCTTTGTGAACAAGAAGATACTTGCAGGTCTGATCGGCTTTATAAACCTTGAGCACGTGTTCCGGATAGTCGGGCGCACGTAAATCGTCGTAACAGTACAACGACGTAAGATCAGGATTGCTCCTCGAGTGATAAAGATTCGTCGTGTTTTGGGAGAGTCCGGTGCCGGGTGGCGTGTGCGGCGGTGCTAACGGATCGTCGAGGTGAACGCCGTCGCTAGAAAAATAATAAACAAAAAATAAGCACGACGGTAATTTAAATTTGCTAAATAAAAATTAAGGCGTTTATTGTGCCACTCACTTGATGGTGTTCTTTGGCAATATGTTCATCTTCATCAAAGCTTTCTGCAACCTTCTTTTAGGGCCGAGCGTCATGAAACCCTTGTGCTCCTTCTTGCTGCCATCTTTGCACGGTGAAACGTTGCTTTCTGGCATGAGCGACGGAACACCACCCACAAGGGGTGTCATTGGATCGACGTGAGTAGACAGTCTCGCTCGTGGATCAGTCTGTGTTCTTGGAATTTCGGGCTTGCTCGCCCTGCCTCGTGGCCGTGGCGAATTGTCCGGCATTTGAAGCATCACTTTGAAATCTGTAAAAAAAAAAAAAAAAAAAAAAATCACACATTTATCCAACATCCAAATGAAAATGCGACGCAGACAATAAACGATATTAAAACTCACCTAACAAATTGGATTTTACGGTAATGCTGAGATGTGTCGAACCCCTCAGTATTTCGAGAGCCCTCGCGTGACTCACATGCTCGAAACTCTGACCGTTGACTTCCAATATCTGATCGCCCCTCTTCAATCCGACGTCCTCGGCCTTCGAACGCTTGTCAACCTTCGAGATGAATATACCGAAGTTTCTCTCGTAACCACCGAGAATGCTGAAGTGTAAGACCTCGTCCCTGCTAGGCCTCGCAAGCGTCACGTTTCGCGTTCTCGCTTTAGCGGCACAAGCGATGTTCAGTAACCTGGAAAAAAAAACGAGGAAATCAATACACCTTGTTAGCAGAGGCCTTTGAACAGAAGCGGTATTGAAAATCAATTTTTATGTAATATACTATCAATCTATATGAAGAGTTGCTACAACAAGATAGCTATGAAAGCAAAACAGGTGCATTCATTTTTTATTTAAAAGTAGATTACATTTTTTTCTTCGTAATTACACAAAGAGAAATAGAGTTACAGCGGTTAAAATTGATTTTCCACTCACCTTTGTTGGCCCTGCATCTTCTCCCTCTCGAGTCTGGTCTCGAACGCCTCGAGAAATTCCATCATCGTCGGATCCGTCTCGAAATCGGTAAAGTGATTGTTGACCCAGAGTAAAACTACTCGCGCCACGCGGTCTCTGACCTGCGACTGATCGAACCACTCTAGCAGCTGATTAGCCACGAGCAGAGGACTGTCGATGAAAGTTCGATGGGTCAATAGGAAATCCTCGACGTATGTCGGATCCGTGATACTGTTTTCCTCTATCAATTGGAGCATCAGTCGCTCGGGGGTTCCGCGAATAACGACGTGACCTCGTCGTGTAGCACCGTCAACAGCACCGCGCAATTCCGTTACCAAAATCACTCGACCATTTTCCTCGTGCCGCCTCGTGTTCTCCTCACCCTGATGCTGAATTCTGAAGTAATCCGCTTGCGTCACGCACACGAACTGGCAGTCGTCGACCCTGCAACGATTAATTTTTATATGTAATTAGTTTCAATACTCAATTCATTTATTATCATTATTATTTCAATTTGCAGAAAGAAAGTTTATAACATAAATATCTGTATGTCGGTAAATAAATTTGCACTATGTATGGGCGCAAAATTTTTTCCATTTCGAAATAAATTTGGTACGGTGGTGATTTTTTTTGTTGCGTTTCCGCAGCCCTAGGCTTACTTCGTTTTCATCACGCCTCTATGCAGTAGCCTGTCCATGGTCGGAAATATTCCGAAGCTATCCCCAAGGTGTAATTGTTGGATCTCGCCATTACTGTATTCAACTTCGACGGCACCATTTATGAGAACGCTCCAACTGTCCAATTCTTCGCCATCGTTGAGCACAATCATTGTAGCATGCTCGACGACGGCAAATACCATGACGGCGCACAGCGCTCGTCTCACGGCCAGGGTCATATTGGTGAAGGCTTTTAGATGCTGGGTGAACTCGAGAAGTAACTCGATGTCGTCTTCCGTCCTCTCGGCCGGGTCTTTCTCCAAGCACTCTCTCATTGTGTCTCTAACGTTCAAGCTCTGTTGAAAGAAATATTTTTTTATTGATTAATTAAGACATTTCCGTGTACACTTATTCATCTATTATACTCTATTTGTGACCCATTCATGACAAGGGTCATGTGAATTACTGACTCGTCGCTATGTAAACCGTCTCGGTAACTTCAAATATTTCCAAAAATGCTACCGATATTTTTCGCCATTTCGATTGATGTGAAAAATTCTAATTCTAATATAAATCATAATAAATATGTTTTCTTCAACAGCTTCAATAAATTCCATGAAATTAACTCAAAACTTTAGATATTGTTGCCTTACAGATTCAAAAAAATTTGTCTAAAAAAGCATTTGATTTTTTTTTACATTTTTTGGTTTATGTCAAATTACTCACATCCATGCTCTCGGCGAGATCCTCCTCCTCGTCGCTGTCGACAATGGACTCGACTAGGCCCGAGAGGTCAACCTCGTCGGCATCGGCATCCAGGGATCCCTGCACGGACGTCATCGTGTCTGAGCCACTGTAAGCCGAACTCGTGTCACTCGAGTGGCTGCTTCTGTTTGACTTTAGGTACAGCTCCGGCCTGCCCGTAAGGCCCTGGGTAAACTGCAAACGATAACAGTGCAAAAAAAATTATACGTTGTCTCAGAAATCAGTGCTCGAGGGAGCGCAGTAATGACAATCAGCTGAACGGCAATTAAAATGCAAACAATAATATTATAAATTTAGGAGAAGGAAGGGATAGTTTTTATCTCAGACTCACTTTTCCCAGCATGATTTCGCCTTGTGCAGATTCAAAAGGGAATCAAAATAAATGCAGAAATATAAAAATTGACGTCTACGTGGATTCTTGGGTTTCCGTTGTTAAATCTTCGGTTCTGATTGAAAGCAGTTGGCGGACCACCTTATTAATGTAGTTTTAACTTAATGTAAAATTTTTGCTAGCGGAAATTACAAGACTACACCCAGTAGTACAAAATGAACCTATTCGTTCTCGCAGTCGACCTTTGCAAAGTAAGATACCGACTTTGACTAAATTGCCCAACGCAAGCGTGACAAGTGTGACATAGGCTTTCCATATCTCTTTGTGAAACGCGATCTGTATCATGTTGCGAAAAAAAACGGAATTTCGTATGCATTATATCGGGTCGATTGACGACAACGGAAGAATTGTAGGGCAATTAATCATGCGGCAAACGCGCTCACGTGTCGCATCGCCGACGTGCTACGGATCGTAAACACACGCGTCCAAAAACTGTCATACGATCGTCAAAAAAATAACAACAAAAAATAAAGGCCGTGAAACTCGACCCGAAAAAATTCGTTTGTCCCGGCATTTATTTTATTTCATTTTTTCGTTTTTCATTCGAGAACCGTAAAGAAAGATGGACGAGGCTGTTGCTCCCGGTACGAACCGAGAAAGAGCCCTTCAGGTACCTTGAAAGTAAAAATCATTTTTCACCCATTTCCTCAGAGATCTTTGACATAGCAGAAAAAAAATATATATATTGATCTCTCAAAGTATATTTCTCGAATCCCCCTATGTCCATCTCGTCGGAAAAATACCAAGAATGGGCGTGATTGGGGAAGATTTGCATTCGTTTAGGTTAGGTTAGGACGCTCGATATGACATCACGCACGTAGCCGAGACGACGGCGACAGCTTCGACTGACACGAACAAACACGCACACACACCCACTCGCTTTTTCTCATACACACACTGCATAGAGTTCTCCAGTCCAAACAAAACACAGTACCAGCCTGTCATGCGTTTTTTATCGTAAGAAATAATAATCGTGTCTAGAGAGAGGAAAATCGTCGCGCAATCGGGGCCTTTACCATGCGTGCACGTAACGTAACGCAGCTACAGCTGTGTAACTGTTCCGAGTGGAAGGAAAAAAAGGGGAACAAAAAAAAATGAGCTAGCATAGAATATAATTTTTTGTTCTCTTAAAAATCCAAGATCCCGAGTGGGGAAAAACTACGTGTCCGGTATGGCATGGAGAGGTTGAGCGAGGCGGAGGAGGCGGCTGGTTCGGCTCGGCTCTCCCGGTTTTATAGGTAAAAGGTGTACACACGGGTGGAGGATACGTATGTACACCGAGAAAGGAGCGCGCCGAGAGCCAAGGCCATTTTGAGCACGAGATTTCCGCGCTCGGTCTCTTCGGGAGCCGTGCACACGGCCAACTCACTTGATACATGCCGAAGGCGTCCATCCTCGATGATCCGGTGCACTTCTCCGAGACACGTTTTATATACACTGAGAGAATATCGCGCACACGCACACACCCGATTAGCCGTGCGCGCACACCTTTATCGTCGATTCGTTTCTATGTATGTATATATACGTGTATATATGTATTTTATATTCCTCAACACGGGATCCTCAGCGGCGTCGCCGTATCCTCATCTCGATCGTTCGCATCTTTACCCCTCCTCGTTTTCGTCGCGAACGTGTATTTATCCTTTTTTTTTTCAAATTTATCACGAACGCACTAATCGTCGTTAGCGACACGCGCGAGACACTAAGCACGCATTGCACACGAACGACACTGAGACGTATCTCGTTGAGAGTACGCGTGGTTTTTTTCGTTTCCTCTTTTAAATTATTTTTACTTATATCCTGGAGACTGTGTTGCTTGCTCTAATTCACTCGCATACTACACGGCCAAGAGAACGTAGCGCGCGCAGCAGCAGCAGCAGCAGCAGCGGCGGCAGCAGCGGCATCAGTAATAGTCACTGCTTATACGCCGCGTGAACGTGAACTGGTTGCTCGTGCGGTGAGAGAATATAAGTACAGTTTGTTGGCTCGGCTGGGGCTGCGCTGGTGCGCTGCGCTCTCTATGCTCTCTCTACACCGTCGCCGCAGGGCCGTGCCAGAGAGACCTAGCGGTTCGCGAACGTCGAACTAACGCACGGGGCAAACGGATACGGGGGCAACGGAGAGACGGGGAGAGAGCGAGAGACCGCACGATGAAACGCTCTTTTCCCCCACTCGACTATGTTTTGTTGGTACGTATATATACTAACTCTATGAACGCTCGGAGCTCTCCTCGACCTCCCGCCAACCGTGAACCCAGCGGTGGGGGAGCGGCTCACGTGACCGAACGCCGCAGGAGCTGCTCAGGGACGGAGCTGCTCACCGCGGGTTACGGTGCCCCGAGGGGCGCCCACCTGTAGCTTCTTCTTATTCTTCTTTCGAACCAACAACGCGACACGTTTGTGTACGGTTAATGGAATAGAATTTCATCGAGTCGGAAATCAAGCAGCCACGAGGTTACACGTGTTTCTACTTTTCCGACTATTACTGCACTTGCTCTATGCTCCATCGGGGAAATAACTTTGTCCGCTCGGAGGTGAAATTTTTCTCGTTTCCTCCTTCTCCGTATACCAGTTACGTGACAGCGTGTCATAAGAGTTGGACTGTAAATTCCGTAACATATGTTTATCTCGACGAGTAACTTGATACTTCTTTTCGTTTCGTTGTGGAAGGCAAGTGGACTATGAAGAGTTTAAGTAATTATTTTCCCACAAATTTGCTCGTTCTTCGATAATTAATTGTAAATTCCGATGGGACGTAAATGCGTGGAGATTTTTTGAGACTAATCCGCCTACATCGATGCGAAGCAAAGATTTACGATTTAATCATCGACGAGTCGTTCGATCGTCGCGTTGAGTGGACGGTTTGGGTGAGAATCGACGTAGCGACACGAGACGATGTTAGAGGCAGACGAACGGGTGCAAGGAGCTGGTAGCTCGCCGGTGAGCGCAGCTCGGGGCAATCAGTCGCTCTATGGGAGCCACAATGAGAAGCACCGCCCTGCTTAGAGGGAGGGTAAGCGCGGCAGAGGACTCCGGGAGAGAGACTTCGAAGCTGGAGAAGAGAAGCTACTAGATGCGCCGAGAGGCCACTGGCCGTCGGGATCTCATGATTTACACGACCCGTTACACCGTACCCGGCCTTCCTCCTAGCCCGGCCCTATTATACTCCTCTCTCACTTTTCCTTTTCTACGCCGCGTGCTTTCCAAATCGTTCGGTCCCCATTCAGCAAAGCATCCTTCGCTTCTCTCCGGGAGAACACAAACACGCACAACGAGCGTTCGAATACGGACGATATTATCGAACTTTCGACGTACGCGAATTTTATCGTACGAAACAAATTTTCAGATAGCTGCGCTGTACGTGGTATAGACGAGTGCGAGTTGATAACCCAGAGTACAGAGCGGTATTGCGCAGGCTGGACGCTTTATTGGCAGATGCAATTTCATAGCAGTCTTTTTTTTTGCCATTCTAGGACGGTTTCTCGGTTCGTTCGTACGAACCGGCGTGCGTACGCGGGAGAGCGTGTGGGCTTCGACTCTGCTGGATGTATTACGTAGCCGCGTACGTCACGCGTCACACTACGTCGCGTTTAAATGCTTCCCGAGCTCGCGATAATGGAGAGACCGGGCGGGGCGCGGGGAGCGCGGGGTAACGCGGGTCAGTTGGTAATTAAGGACACCTCTATTACCGAGGATGCAGAAGGTGCTGGAAAGATCGCTTCCGGCGTCATCGCAATTATGCAATTAAAATGTTATCCGTACTTATCCACTCTGGAAAGTGTTTTGGAATTGGAAACATTTTGTTTTTATGCCAATTTGTTTGCCATTGCGATATTAAATTAATCCCCGAAGAGACGAAAAAAAAAATTTGCTTCAAGATTTAAATTAGATTTAGGTTTTTAGATTTTTTGATTTTTATTTGTTTGAAATTCAAAATCTCCCTTGGATGACCCGCATTACCCTGCCTCGCCCGCAGCGCCGGGAATCCCGGGTTTAATACCTTTGAGTGGATTCGCACATCGGCCGATATTACGTACTAGTACGTCACGCGTCACAGTACATCGCGTTTAAATGCTCCCCGTGGTCGTCTTTACTACTATAGTAATAGCGAAGTACACCTGCATTCAGCGAAGCCAGATAAGCCACGGGACTGTCGCACGGACGCGATAGCGGGTGGGTTAAAATTGTTTAATGACACGTTCGTCGTGTGCAGATTGCGTTCGGGCTACGCCCACGCACTGCTGACACTCGAGGGGGAAATGACGTAGAACCGTAAAAAAAAAGAAAAAAAATTGAATAAAAATTCTCGCGTCGTATATCATCGGACGTCAAGATCGAGGGTTAAAACTTTCAGGATGGTTTTGAAGTAGTGACGTTGACGGTCGTGAAACTCCCCGCCTAGTTCAGGGAGGTATTCAAAAACTTTCAGTCTCGTCAGTCCCGAAGTCGAAAATTTCATGGTGGGGATCGAGCAGGAAGGAGATCGTTGTGTGAGTGTGTGTATATATATATATGCTACGTGGGTGAGACGATCGTAAATCAATATTTACCGTGTCGTCGAAGACCAGGTTGACCTGACGATGGTCGGTGATGGGATGAGGGTGCGGAGGCCGATGCATCCTTCCACCGCTGTGAACTTCCGGGTAGTCGATCTGAAACAAAGTGGAAATTCATCAGATTTACTCTACCTTACACAAAGACGAACTTAATTTTACACGATTTTATTATTTTTACACTAAATCGTGGATTTACGTTGATTTATAAAACGCCGATTGGTAGAGGAAAAAAATCTGTACTGTACAGCATGGATTTTTTTATTGATCTATGCGAACAGATTTTTCTGTTATCCTTATTCACTTCATTCGGCGCCAAAACTTGAATATTAGTTAAATTCAATGATAATCAATGTTTTATTGCATGTTTTTCCAAGCTTATAGTTGCTATGAGCTCACTGCCCAGAAGGATCCTCGTCAATTCTTCCTTGTTCTGATCCTTGAAGGGAATCCTCCTTCGGATATTCCCTCCAAGCATAAATGAGCATATTATTGCATTTATTCATAGTTCAACTATGAGCACATTACTTCATTGGTCAGAAGGGGGAACGAGCCCGCCTGGCCAATCATGTGAGCGCAGCAGGAGACATTCAAGGTGTCAATCGGCTTAACTTTGAAAGCATTCGAGCTTTGCAGAAGTGCCGATGGTGTTGCCCGTTCGAGAGCGCAGCGAAGAATGTCCCTCGGTGTTGATGCTGCTCCGCCTTTTATAGTCGCATGCCGCTTGGAGGGGGAACGAGATCGTCTGACCAATCACGTTAGAGAGGCAGTGGAAATTCGAGGTCTCAACCGGCTTAGCTGTGAAATGTCCGGGTTTAGAGAAGAGCCGATGGTGTTGACCATCCGATATATTGGCAAAGTATGTCTCTCGGTGATGATGCTACTCTGAGTTTCTGCTCTCTCTGAGGCACTCAGAGCGAGAGAGAGAAAGCCCGGCGCGGGAGTGTACACAGAGCGCTGGCGAGCGACGCTCGAGAGGGAAAGGCAAGGGACAAATGTCCGGAGCGAGACAGATACGATCGGACAGAGGAAGAGCGAACGAACGGAGATACATGTGCACACATTGTATACGGACAGACAGAGCGAGAGCTAAAGAACGAAAGTCAACGAGGCGAATGTGTGTCGGGCCGGAACTCGTAGGCCGGACTTCCGGTAGATACACTGGCTGCGACGGGCATTCAGAACCATCGGGATAGGCACTAAAATCGCTACTGTTGTTTCCAACTTTTCTCTCGTTTAACAGGAAAAATACGAAATAAAAAAAAAATTGTACGATGTAGTGAGAAAATAAGAAGAAAAGAAAGGCGATTCGATTATGGTTCGACCGCGATGGCCGGCGAATATTGTGATAGCCACCCGGCCTGCTGTGTGATGAGTATCACATTTGGGTCGAATGCTCCGCACCCCATCTAATAAATACTGTCCGGAGGGTGAGGCAATCCAGGCAGTAACTTTTTTTTGTGCCCCCGAGCTTTATCCTCAAGTACGATCAAAATAACCCTCCTCCGAAGGCCTCCGAAAATGTCCGCAGCCCCGGAGGATTCGGAGAGATGAGGCGCGCTCGAACCTCGGGAGGGTACAAAATTCTGTGTTATTATCCTGATACATGCGACAGCAAATTCGTTTGGTATTGGAACTTTATCGCGGGAACGAAGGCAGCTGTGACCGGGCGGTTATCGGAATAAATCTTTTTTTTATAAATAATTTTCGATAATGGAATATTGGGTACTGAAGTATTCATTTCTGTACTTTGAAATTCGGAATTTAATTAAATTTGAATAAAACGTGCACATTAAAAGTAAATCACAACTACCCATATGACTATGTTTGATGTTTTTTTTACATTCTCATCGTATGGAATAAGTTCTATTTCATGAGCTAAAATAAAACCGTTAGAAAAAAATACCCACAAAGTGTAATAAACTTTCCGTTAGTTTAATATTATAATAATATTAAATATAATATTTCGCGCGATGAAGCACGTAGGTATGAGAATTCCAAGGGAAAAAACAAATGATGATACGATCGCAACAGGCGAAGATCGTAAAGAAGTGCGAAAGACGAGAAGCTACGTCAACAGCAAGTATTCGGTAACAAACAATAATCGCAAAATCGCGACACGAGTTGAGCGAAACGAAACGCGATCGTGACGCAACGAGCAAACAGCCGGAACGCAGCAATGCACATCGCACCGTCAGCCCGAAGCGTGTGTGATAAACAAATTTATAAAAAAATAAACAAAATGAAATTATAATCGTCGTTTCGGGAGTGGGTCCTCGCGAGAATTCAGACTGCGGCAGCGCCAGGGGTACTTTGCCTCGTGAACCCTCTCGAGTTGCTTGACCGGTTTTATATTTCACACATACCCCTCTTTCCAACACAACGGGCAATGTGTAACTTTTTTTAAAAACCTGTATTCGACTACACTCATGTTTATTTTTGAATAAAAATTCGATTAAAAAAACATTCCGCGAGGCATAATATTTTATTTTCGTATCGATTATTTCCATATATATATATATATATATATATATATATATATATATATATATACTTTTTACCATTAAATTTTGTGAAATATTAATTATACTATGGATATTGACAAATATTTATCTTTTTTTAAATTATAATGCACACGTGTACGTTGCATTATTACCTCGACAGGTGCAACAAAGAGCTCGGGAGACTTTTGTTTACATTATTGGTCCGTTGCATTGTCGGCGATGCTTGCAACAACGTTTCAGTGGAGCGTTGCATCAACGTCATGCACTTTGAATTTTCCACAGTCGAGAACGAAAGGGAAACATGTTTGCATACCGTAGCAATGTGTGTATTTTCCATTCGGAATATCATCGATGACGCAGCGAATTTTCGACAACGTTGTCAATCAAATTCATAACATTTAAAAGTCGCATTTTTGCCGCTATATTTCAATCCAAGTTTGTGACGAATCTATACAGTTTTTGCGATTACAAATAGTCAGAGTTTACGAGGGGAACTGCGTAATGATTTTTGCAACTCCGATACAAAATTCGTACGGTATAGAGTATATAATATATTACATATAATATAATCCTCGGAGCAAATCCGCGTTCACCTTCCAGCTACTTATATTTCTCACGCCATTGACTCGAATATTTCGGCTATCTCGCGCTCGATGTCTCCGCGATAATGCCGGAGCGTGTGGCCGATGCGTCTCGCACGATCGAACAACGTACCATCGAGCCTGCTGGCTCCACGGAGCAGTCAGACAGTCGACAGCGACCCGAATAACGCCCCGACGGCGTACCAGGATCGAGAGAGTAACGGACTCGAGCGCAAGCAATGCTGTGCGTCCAATCGAACGCGTGCACTCGCGCACGCACACACACGATCGACCTCCCTCTCGCTTTGTCAGTGTTACCGTTTCGAATATACTAAACTGTAAACACGTGTGTATTACATGTGCAGGAAAGTCGCAACGTGCATTATCCACGCGGGACGAGTATTCCGCGCATTTAAAAACAATTGTTGTTGAACGAATGCTGGCTCGGCCGGACGTGCTTCGCGATCCTAATAATCGTTACATTAATTTGTATTCTTTTTTATTTTATTTTTTAGAGAAGTTACATGTAAGTTATCTTTAATGATGAAGTATTTCGCGCGAACATTTCAAAGGGTCATGTATATATATATATATATATATATATATTTTTTTTTTTTGTTGTTAAAAATGGAATTTGAGATTTCGAAGCGAACGACTTTACCGATCGACCCGTGCGATTGCTCGGGTCGATCTCCCAAAGGTGCAACCGGTCCGAGCGATGCTGGAGACTCGCCAGAATATTCCCGTCGGACAATACACCTCGTCAAAAGTTATTTACCTCGGTCGACACGACGGAGAGAGTGCTCGGTGTTCCCGGCCAACTTTTCGACCCCGAACGACCGCGTCTCTTTCTCATGATGACGCGCGTGCGTCCCTGCCTTCCTGTGTGTTCCTGAGGAGCGGCGTGTTTCAACATCCTCCCTGGATTATTTATTCTTCTCGTTTCCCCGGTGGAAAGGCCCGCACACCTAGAGCCTCTTGTTACTACAGAGTTTCGATGTCTCTTCCATTCGAGACGATTTCACGGTGTCCATGCCATAACCGGTCATGCGCGAAGAGCACGTATGGTTAAAAAATAAAATTAAAAATTATCTCTCGCGAAAAGTGTTACAAAAGAGAAGATCGCGACGGAGCGAAAGAGCGAAGAGTTCAGTCCAGCGCGTGTCGGATTTTCACGACCCGGAAGACCGGAGAGCGTGTTGCCTTCTCGTGGAATTCGGTCAGTCGCGAACACGCGCACTCGACGCACCTATACGTACACACGGTACAGATGTTTATCGAGACAGTCACTTCCTTTTTTTCGCCGATATATATATATATATATTTTATTTTTTTATTTTAATTAATCCTTTTTCTGGCCGGGTACAGCGCACAATTTCTGAGAATCTCGCGCGGTGTTCACTGCCGAGTCACTGGCTTGTCGCGTAACTGCCTAGACCCGTGTAATCGATCAGCCGGAGGTGAATTTCACTGCGGACGAATCGACGTGACATAGCGAAGTTTCAGCGAAGAATTAAAAAAATATAAAAAATAATTATAATTCGACCTTTGATTTGTGAGTATAGATTGAGAAATTTAATTCCGGTAGAAATTCTCCCGGTTCTGAGAGAGAAGTTTTATGACACTTGTTGTCGTTTTCTTTTTTTTTACTTTCGAGAAATCGGTTAGGAACGCGCAGCGTACCGCGGACTCCAGCCGGCGGCTATCCAGCGTGTACTGGTGATCTGCTGTTTCGTCGCGTTTCGTGGATACACTATGGTCGGTGCTGTGTAGCATATATTTTACGAGTCGCTGGCTGCCTCGTGACGGTGGAAAGGGAAACGAGAAACGATCATGTGACCGAGAGACCCACACGTGTTTAATGCGTGTTAGTTTTACGCTTACTTCTCGACTCCCGGATTCTAACGAACGGCTCGGATATAATACGGTTACAACTATTGTCTGTGTATTTTTCACGGTACTTTGTCAATGTTTTTCTTTCCTATTGCCATTATTCGTCGATGAAAATTTTGTGTTAAATGACGTATTTATTTATTTTTGATCAACGGTAACATTTTACATGACCAATTTAAAAATGGAGATTTGAGATATCAGTTCGAAATTATCTGTCAAATGATTTATTTGTTTATTTATTTTTGATTGACGGAAACATGTTAAATGGAAAATTTTTGAAATTGATATTTGTAATATGAAACAGTTCCAAATGTGAAGAAAATAAATTGTGACTTAAAAGTCTTGGACGACAATTAGAAAAAAAAATAATTAGATAACAATCGGATAAAAATCTATGGTGACCGGAAAATATGAAGCGGTTTATAGCTCGGAGCCCGTGTTCGAGCGGGCCGAACTTGTCTCGCGTGCGGAGGGTGCGTCTGTGTTTTAGCGTGGAACGCAGACGACGTCCGTTTGGCCGGAGAGGAATGCATCAACGGGAGGAACGGGCTCGCGGGAAGACTCCCGTCTCGTGCTCGCAATCTTCTTGCACGCGGGTGATGGTGGATCAGTTAGCCGCACGAGATCCGATCGTATAATCGAGTCGCCAAGGCCCGAGCTCAAATCCCGATTAAAAAAATAATTCATCCAAAAAGTACAAAACATCAAATTTACATATGAAATTTGGAATTTGCAAATTGTGCCCAAAATTTACTTTACAAAATGGTAAATTTATAAAACATTTTTTAATTTCCGCTACGTAATTGCTTAAAAAATTATAATTGCATGGTCACGTATATACATTTTTTAAACTAAAATCCAAAAATACGTAAGTCGACCGTACATAAATTGAATGCCGTGCGTACTCGATTCTTTCGCGCAGTATAAAGAGGACGCGGGACGTCGCGACGTCTACTTTATTTTCGGTACCTCCTGGGGTGGCTCGTGAACCCGCGAGCTTCCCATCCGAACGTTCCCCGTCTCATTGGCGTCAAAGCACGAAAAACTCGAGAAGCAAGAAAGGATATGCTTGCGTGCACTTCGTTCTCTCGCGAATATTTTTTTTTCTTTTCGTTTCAAAAGGACCAGAATTAAAAAAAAAAGAAAGTATCCGGCTTGAGACGACGCGCGCAGTTTCGCCAGTTTATGCGTCACCAGACGAAAGGTCGGCGTGCTGTATAATGTTGCGCGTGCGCACGTAATTAAGGGCGCTCAACCTATTATTATCATTATTATTTTTATACGATACATAAATATACGTACATGTGTAGTACGTATATGGATTTATAGGGGGTGTTTAGTGTATTTAACGGTCCGTCCCGTCGCCTCAATTGGTATTTTACTGTTTAACGACCGAAACTGGCGAGTTTCTTCTTGCACCAAAGAAACGCTACCGGAGATCCTTTCTACGAAGCAACGTGACGAATTCGAGACTCTAAAACTGAAGGTTCCCCAAGTAAGCTCACCGGAATATCGGCAACCTCGTAGGGCAAGGGTGTTTCGAGCGGCTCGTCAGGTACGAGCCGGTCTCAAAAAAGGTCTTGTTTTCCTTTCTTCGGAGCCGTCGAGGGTCTCGGTTTGCGAATCACTCCCGGGGATTACAACTCAGGAATTCCGGTCTCCCGGTTATTTTTTTCCCCTCGTCTCACCGTCGTCACCCCCATCGATCGCCGCTTTCTAATAGCCGAATTTTCACGTCCCGAACGCGTGGACGATTTTTTTTAAGACCCTTCGAAGAGCTCTGGAATTTTGGGGCAAATTCTTGCTCCGAGAAACGCTCGAACGGAATTCGAAAAAAATGGAGCGAAGTGTGGCGAATAAAATAATAATGAAAAAAAAAATGCCTGCTAGGTCCGTTTGTCCGGATGGCAGCAGCCAGTGGCACGTGATAATGCGAGTTCGCCTCTGCTTCTCCGGCGTATCATTGCTACGCGGATGCTCGTATACTTTTTCGTCGAAGTTTGCTCTATCGCTGTGTCTACATCGCCTCAGCTGCCCTTTTACTCTGTTCCGCTCGGGCCGCGACGCAGAGAAAACTATCTCGCGCACGATCGTTTGTCGAGTGTTTCCGTAAATGTGCAACTTCTTTCTGTCAACTATTCAGTCCTTCAGTCGCGATGCAATAAAACAAAATAATGTGAAGCAAATCATGATATTAAGAAGATATTTTATTTTGTTGCGGCCAGCTGCAAGAATCCTTCGTTTGCTCTCTCGGATTAACTAAAGTCTGTTCTAGTTGTACCTTTCTGCGTATGTGTTTCTCTTTACTTTATCCTATTCGTATGAATGTATATTATACTAAGCACATAAAGGCCTATTGTTTGTAAAATATGTAAAAGATGTATACACATTAAAAAAAACTTTGTACTTTTTACAACAACTTATTATCCACAATTTTTTATTTGTTAATTTTCTAATTTTGCAAACTAAAATTGTCAATGACACGGGAAACAAAGGACAAGTTCGTATATTCAAATAAGTGACAAATGAGTTTGTCTATTATTTAACAAAATCATTTACAAAATTTTGCATCCCAATTTTTCGAAATTATTATTCACTGTGTACCTAAGACAAGTAAATAAATTTTCTAGTCTAATATGAAGCAAGCCAGATAAAAAAAATCACAAATAAAATAACTTTTGTGGAAGACAATGAAACCTTCTCAAGTAATCCGGGTCTGCCCTGCGCCAAGTAGCCGCGCATGCGCAGTCCGTGCATCCTCGTGTTCTCGGCGCACGAGGCCCCTTATCACTTTCTATGCGAGCGTGGACTAGGATCCGCGTACAAAGATCCGCTCACGCCTCCCCCATCGTGCGCGCGATGTTTGGATTCGTTTGTTCCGAGTATTTCGAGAGCCTCGCATACGGTGCGAGCGTTGTTCTCGCGAGTAGTAAAGCGCGGTCGGAGGCTGCCACGGCCAACACTCCCAAAGTGTACCGGGCATACGCGACCGGAGGAACGTGCGGCCTACCAGTGTGTGGAGCGTCGGATCGCGCGTGTGTGGGCCAGACGCGGGCTCGACGCCCGCCGTTCTCGCCAGGCATGAATGGAAAGTCGAGCCTTGCCCTCTCCGTACCGCGGCTATACTTGCGCCGCGAGAAACCCGCACGCTATATGCCCTGTACCGAATGCACTCGGCTATACACACAACGACGACGCCGCTTGGGCACCGGTATCGTGTATCGTACACTAGAGCTCATTCGCGTATCTGGTGTGCCCGCACCCACGGGCACTCTCTCGCCCACGCGTGTCGCAACCGCCGAGTCCGATCGCTCTTCGGGGGCACCGGAGCTCGCGCGCCGACCAACGTAACGCTGCGGAACGCTGATGGACGTGGAACCCTCTAGGAAATCACCGAAACATCGGCAATAATGTTTCGGTCGTTGCCACTGAGTCCCATAGGGGTTTCGCGTTTATAATCGTTCTGTAACTTTGTTGGCAACTATTTATATTTATTGTTGGTATTGTTATTATTTGTGTCTGCTTTATTAGACCATGGAATAAAATTTCTAACGGTTGATTTTTAGATCGTGCTGGAATGGAATTTATTCCATTATATGCGCTAATTTTCTAATGGTTGAACGTCGGTTATGCTTCGGTCATTGGCGCTGAGTCCAATGGGGTTTTCACGTCTGTAATTGTTCTGTACCTTTGTTGGTAACAATTTGTAATTATTATTATTATTACCGTCTATATTATTGGACCATGCAATACAATTTCTAATGGTTGATTTTTAGGCCGTGGAATGTAATTTATTCCATTCTGTGGGCTAAATTTTCAAATGGTTGAACATCGGTAATAATGCTTCGGTCATTGGCGCTGAGTCCATTGGGGTTTTGACGTCTGTAGTTGTTCTGTAATTTTGTTGCTAAGTATTTATATTTACCATTGTTATTATTGTCACTGTCATTATTATTAGCCGATGGAATAAGATTTCTAATGGTCGAATTTTAGATTGTGGAGTTGAATTCATTCCATTCCACGAGCTTCATATTCTAATGGTTGTATTCTATCATGGAATGGAATTATTCCATTCTATGGGCTAAATTGGGTGCAAGTACCCACGGTCTATTAATAGCAATAACAGCTCCATACGTCTATAGATGTATAGATATACACATGTCTATAGATGTACACATATATACATGTCTATCTATATATACATTTGAGTATGCACTCCACTCAGTGCTTCAATTATTGTTGCACTAACAGGCGTGCACGTAAGTGCCCACTCGATGCCACCGAATCGCGATAATTGAGTGAGCGCAATATTCATTATGCATTCCCGTGTCGATGAGCGTCCACATGTCGTGCAATAAAGATTTCGAGGGCTCTTCTCGAAGTTGCGTGGACGGGTTGCGTACGCAAAGTCTGTGCGCCGCACAGAGATCGAGGGGATATTTCCTTATAGGTTTGTACGTCCGTTCAGGAGGGCAGTGGAGGTGCTGCAACGGACGACGCAGTCGAGCGTGGGTTCAATTGGAAGCGAAGTAACAGGTGCAGCGCCAACGAGGAATAGGAGGAAAGAAATTGAAAGATTTTACGCTCGCCGTCCTACGGTAGGTTATAATGCTTTCATGCGAATTGAAAAAAAAGTTAAGATTGCAGTTTTATACGTAAATCAATTAACTCAATTATTATATTCTAATTTTTTTTTAAGTCGTTGAATAATAAAATTCCTGGATAAAACCGGAAGAATTTCTATCGCTGGCAATTGCTATTTTGATAGAGTTATAACTGTTACGATGTACTTTAATTTTATAAAATTATGATTTGACCAAAAAATGAATTACTAATTAAACGTAGAAAAAAAAATGCATAAAATGGACTGACCTTTCATTGATTTAACGGGAAGAAAAGTAGACTCGGTATTGTACGGGATACGAGAATCTATACATCTGTTGATAATAAAGCAAAGCCGTGACGCAACACGGTTAAGTTCGCTGCATAAACATCGATAATCTCCGGTCGAGTCGGTTTGCGTGTCGTTGCGACTGCTCGGTCAGGAACGAGGGAGAGATCATCCGAGGCTCAGACAAAGCAAATAGGAAAAAAATAATAATTACGGTGAACGACCAGGATTATCGAATAGACGGAACGTGCTACGTACGAAACAGCTCACAATCCTTTCACGATTGCAGAGACTCCCGACAATCGCACGAGGGAACAACAGGTGCAGCACGTGACGCAATTTCGCAGTGTAGGTCGCATTTTATCCGCGGCAAGTACACGAGTACATTCATTAGCGAATCACCGCTTGGCGCGCCTGCGATACCGGGTAGAATTTATTCAGGGAAATAAAAAGTTGATCGAACCACTCGATCGAACGTGCGGCTGCTCCAAAGCGGCTTTGTTAGAAATTCCAAGTATCTTCGATTTTTAATTACTTCCTGTTCGGGGTATTTTTCTGTATGGGAGAATTTATAAAATATTGCTATTGCTCCCATTGAGATAAATATTGAAGGAATTTACGAAAAAGGATTGTATGATATTTACATTTTTTGTTGTTGTAATTTTCTCCCAAAATAATTGAATTGAAAAGGTGATAAAAAGTTGTATATCATGCGGTAAGTAAAAATAGCCCGGAATTTCGAAAGTAAATAAAGGACTAATGTGTCATTCACGGGATTCTGATGTAATTCCAACGATTCCCTGAATCCATGTGGATGATTCGGAGCTACAACGACGTCACGGCTCAAACGGACCAGCGGTCGCTTTTTGCCGGCCGATTTTTACCGCAGATTACTACTTTTTCCGAGTACGTGGCTAAATTTATATTTTGCTATTTTAAATGTATAAATCCCACGGGTCTTTGTTAGAAATTCCAATTAACTTCGAATTTTCATTATGTCCTATTCGGGATATTTTTCTGTACAGGAGAGTTCCTAATACATCGCTATCACTCCTATTGAGATAAATATTGAAGGAATTTACAAACAAACAAAAAAATGATCTAATATTAACATTTTTTATTTTCGGAGTAGATTTGGCAAAAAAAAAAAGATTTAGATAATAAAAAATCGTATATCAAGGCTGAAGGACTTTGGTCGATGACCCATTGACATTGCATGTATTGTATATCGTTCGTAAATGTCTCACAATCATTATTGTAAACACCAATGTCAATACATTTACTACCACTAAATCTCGTATGTCATGCGACAAGTAAAGAAAGCCCGGAATTCCGAAGGTAAATAAAGGAGTGATGTTTCACTCACGAGATTTTTATGTAATTCCAACGATTCCCTGAATCTCTGTGGATGTTTCAGGGCCAGAATGTCGTCACAGTTCGAACGGACCAGCGGACGCTTTTTCCCATGCGTTTTTTTACCGCAGAGACTGTGACTGTTTCCGAGTACATCGCTAATTTTATATTTATACTGTATACATTGGTCATCCGGATATCCCTTTGCACGGGAGTCGCGGAACTCGCGAAGAAAAAAAGGAAGAGGAAATGGAGTAAGGGAGACGACCGTCGAGAGACGTTGAAAGTGATCGACGGAACGAACGGGCGGAAAACAAAAAAGGCAAAGGAAAGATTCAGTGGAGAATCTCGGGTTGCGGAAAGAGGGAGAGGGAGAGAATTATGAAGCAGAGAAGCGAAGACGCTCAGTTACGAGATACGAGGGAAAAAAGCGGGGGGAGGGCGGGGGGCGACCAGGAGGGAACTCACCGCAGCACCGGAAGTGGGATGTCTTGGAACGTGCGCTTACCCGGAGTCGGAAGTTACGTTACGCATATGCGTACGATGAATGAACTTTACTTGGTCATATATTTTTTATCCCTCTTTTTTGTTCCTTCGCTCCGTACGGAGCTCGCCGTACTAAACTACACCGCGATACGGTCGCGAGCATTTTCAAACTTCTGCTGTTCTCCTTTCGTTCCGATTTCCACCGCTTTACGAGCGAGACAGTTCGATACAGTGCAGTCCATTCGAGGTTGACGTTGCTTTGTTTTTTTCGATCGTTCGGAAGTTGATTTTTTGGAGTTCAATTTCTGGACTTGAGTATTTGTCATTTCCCGTTTGCAAACAAAAAGAACTAAAGAAATTGGTAAATTGGTAAAAATTGGTCATTGACTTTCCTCTCGTACAATGTATAAATATTGAATAAACGATGAAATGAATAAATTAATGTAAAATAAATTATGAAATGCATAAATTAATGTAAAATAAATAAAGGTTTTAAAACGTGTGCATAAGGAAAAATGAAAGTCCAAAGTTATGGGTGCATCTTCATGACAGTGTTATGACTACGCGGACCGATGCTGAATGATTTAGTTGTAACCGTCAGTGAGGACAAAAAGTACCACACATTTTTTTTTCTCTCGACGCTGCGCCAATTTATTTTACGACCGAGGCTGGCTAACTATATTTTTCCCCGCTCGGCCCCTCGGCCGGTTCTTTGCCAGGCAGAGAAACATCAGAGAGTCTCCCATCGCAGATTTCACGTGCGCGCCCCTATATATAACACGGACGAGCCTTGTCCCGGGTCTCCCTTTTTTCCGTGATTTTCCGTGTCCGCATGTGTTTCGACGAGGCGGCGTAATTTTCGAGGGTCCCGGGACTTCCAGCTCGAACGGAGACCGAAAGGGAAGACGAGGTACACCTTCGTTACCATCGAGCTACACTTCAGGCGACCAACAGCGCACGGGGTTCTCGCTAGCTGTCTAATTGCCTTCCTTCAAACGTTACGGGCCGCTGTTGCGAACCACTCGAGATTAAATCCTCAAAGTCCTGGTCAGTTTCTGAAGGACTACACTTTACGACATGTCCAGGGTTGAAACTCGAACGGAAAGTAACGGAGATGCTTCCGGGTTCTCGTTGCACGGTACGCAGTACGGAAAGCTATGAATACGAAATTTTGCCTCTTGCGTACTAGGTGCAGAATCATGTTCCACAATTTTTTTATTTTTCTGTTTATAATAAAAAGCTCGTTGCGCTCCAAATTCGTGATGGCTTTTCGGGCCGTGAGGTTTAAACCCTCGTTAAGAGAACTTCGCCTCAACGAGGCTCAACGCTCTCCGAAACCGCGGTAAACCTGCTCAAAGTAAAACGAAGTCTTCGAACATAGACGACGCTAAGACCGCCCCGTTCCCACCCTGTTCGGTCGCTTCTGGCGGTCTTTCCGGTGCGAAGATTCCAGCGCTGGACCACAAGGGAGAATTCGAGAGAAGCTCCGTGACTATCTACACAGCTACGTAACTCATCTCCAACTATATATGTATATGTAGACACGTATATATAAATACAGTGTGTCCGTATAACGGTATATGTGTAACCAAGTGGCATAGCTCTCGACCGACGGTAATGGAGTTTCTGCGTCGTGGGTCCGTGGCTCGAGACGACGATGGCCAGAGATCCGCCTCGCACGCGCACCCCGATCCTGGCTACAGAATCGAATTCCCCGGTAATGGACGGACGAACACGCCAAGCGAGCGGCCAGGCAGTTCCGCTCACAGGTTATATCCGAGTACCCGGCTGTACGGGACGACGACGAATCACGCGTTCAATTTTACTCGCCAATTCCCATGAATTATTTACGTACAAAATCCGCCGCGACAAATCGTACCCAAAGCCGTTACAAACTTTATGATGGATCGCAATTTTAACAAAAATATTTTCTCTCCCGAAATCTAAAAAAAAATCGTTCCCTGTTTTTGTAATTTTAACAAAAATACTTTTTCTTCTGAAATCTTATAAGAAATCGATACGTTTTTTTAACGAAAAATTAAAAAATGTTAACGTTTCGAAAAATTCACAAAACATATATTTATATACCTGCACAAAATGTTTATAATTTCTTATGCAGTGTATGCGGGGTTTACTACACACTCGGGGTTGCCCTGTACGGTATGGTTGGGAATATATAACAGTTGTCCGCCCTCGTCGAGAATCTCCTCTCATCCGCGATGAATTACTCACGACGGATGTGGCGAACGGCTCGACGCCACGGCGACGTTACTTGTCACTCACTTGACGCAACACACGCCGGCCGCGGAGCGACCAGAGAAAAAAGAAGAAAAAAAAAGATATTCACCATGTCGATGACACGATCGGCAGCCTCTGATTAATAACCGTTACGCGTTCTGCGGATAGCCCGTAATACCTTCTACGTTTTTTGTATAATTGGATAATTGGATAGCCCAAAGTCGATGACGTAACGCGATTTCCAAGGCAATTTCGATTCCGTGTTATTGGATTTATCGCGAACGAGTCAATTATGTAATAAGTAGATTATATTCCATATAAAAAAATCCCCGCGAATAACTTTTTGGATGATAATAATGAATTTTTCAATTATTATTATTTTTTTTTATATAAATGGGATTAAGGTGAATATGGCCTACCGTGCACCGTTTTTCGGTCGCACGGCTTTTCGGTCAGAAAATTTTCCCGGATACATCTTGTCTTCATTATTCCAATTTTGTTTATTTTCGTTTATTTTTCTGTTTCACCTTCGAAGAAAATAATTTGCTTCCGCGGAGCTTAACGATCCGTCAAGGATAACAGAATTCGACGAAGTGTGTATATTTCGCGGCGCTTAAGAGTTTCGCGGTTTGGACGCGACGCCGGCGACGTTGGCGGAGGAGGATCAATTATCGAAGCCAGCCAAGCGTGGATCGGGCACAACGACCAGCAGACTCAACGGCTGTGCCGACGGCTCGGTGTCGTGTGCGCCCGCTGTGTACACGGGTTCGTGCACGTACAGCCGTATTTATACGTGTGTCGTGTAATGGGATTACCTTAATTAGCTCGAGGTACGCAGGTGCGACGTGCGCGACGTTAGTCGACGAGAGGCAAATTTTCCTCTCCCGAGCGCGCCAAAGCTTGGAATGCTGACAACCCGAATTAGACACGGACACGTGAAACGGAAAACGTAAAACGTAAAAACAACAGGCGGGAAATTGAGTCGCACTGCGCAGGAGAGAGGGACGACGAATAAAATAAAACGAGACGGAAAAAAAGAAAATAAAAAAAAGAACTGGTGCGCTTTCGTTAAAGGTCAGGCGATCAAGTCACTCGCGGGTCATGGGGTCACCTGTCGGCGGCACGCTCCGCGCCGATGGCTGGCTGATTCATCCGCAATTTTTTTTTTCGTCTGATTGAGCGCTCTCCAGCCAACCGGGAGCAAAGAAAATTAATAATGCACGGGAATAATGAATAATCGAGGATGCGGCGATAATACGAAGGGACCCTTCGATGATAAATTGTGAAGCGTGCTATTGTCATTTCGTGACTCATTTCGGTGAGTACACGCTGATTTGTTATTACTGGCGAATCGCTGGAAGGCGGTGCGTTGCAACGATAATGACTGAGCCTCGCGAGGGGGAGAAAATTATATATTGCCGAGCGGAAGGATCGGATGGAGAATCGGCGTACGAAATTTAATTTTATAAGGGATTTTTGAAAATATGACCGCGTATGCTTAAAAAAAAAGTGAATATAAATGTATGGCGTGTGGTTTAAGGCACCCTGTAATTAAAGCTGAAAGGTTTTGGAATCCTTATCGATCAAATTTGAAAAATCTGTATGTAATATAATATAAAATTTACCTTTGGGAACTTTATTTTTTTAGGCACTTTAGATCCGCCAGATATCGGAAATGTATAGAAACATTTCACCGAATATATTTAAAAGACGGAATACCGACGGAGCCATATCAGGCGGTACTGAATGGCACCGTACCAATGTGATCGTCGATTAAAACGGTAATTAATACCGGCACCGAGTGTGACCGGTCGCTCGGGGCCAATCGATATACCCCTGGGACCCGAACCACCGGAACCCGAGATTCTTGGGTTGCTCGCCATAATCTCCGTGCGGACAGCTCGTTACGCATCGATCTCAAGCTCGATTACTCGAAAACCTTAATTCAATTTCATGCGCCATTCAATCAACACGTGTTTAGTTACGTTCCAAATGATACGAATAATCGTCAGTCAAAATAATTATACCAGAAAAAAAAAATCAAAATCAAACAATTTTTGTTCTCTTGTTAATTCCACAATTTTTAAGAATCACTATCTTGAAGTAAGGAAAGAAAAGTTGTAAAATTAAGAAATTAAACGTTTGATAAACACCCCTACCATCATATGGATTACCATGAATGTTTGGTAACCAGCCATACACAGTAAAAAATATTTGTACATGTAACAAACCTTTTTTGTCCACAAACGTCCACAATTATTTTGTCGCTAATGTTACCAAGAATATTCGCAAAATTGACAGACATTTTTGTGAAATGGAAAAGATGTTTTTTTTGCAAAATTAACAAGAAAATAATTGTGGACGTTGACAAGAAACGTTGGTACCGATTTTACTGTGTACCATTTTGCCATGAAATATGCATCGGTGTTTACGGTGTACAAGCGCGGATCGATCTGACTACGTACGGATTTTTCCCTACATACCCACATGTCGACTTCGCGCCCGACTGCAATAGCATGCGGTTTCATAGATGCTCGCGGGATTTTGCCATCGTAACCGTTGTCATAGTCGTACGAAACGATTCGCGATGAAACTCGCGCCACTCCGGCGAACAATGATCGCCGCGAACTGTGCACCAGCGCCGCGGCTTGGAAGCTGCTGATAAGAGGCACGCTCGCGTGTTCCCACTCGGCTGCATCTGTGGTTCTATATATCTGTCGCTCACTCGTCGAGACTGCAGCGGCTAGGCGAGCTGGCGACAGGAAGTCGTATCTGTCGGGGACACCGGCGAGGCGACAGAAGCAGCGACGATGCGCTGGACCCAACGATCCGACTGGGGAGGTCTAAGTAGTACTCTGCACCCGTATGGTATTGCATAACCCACTTCTCTCTCCCGCTCGGTCGAAGCTACTTTTTTTTTTTTTTTTACTCGTCTCCCAACTCGGAGTCTCCGCTGCTCGTTTCGAGCAGCGTACGGTTAACTCTCTTTCTTTCACTTCGAATCCTCGCATTTCTTTCATTCTCTTCCCGTTCCTCGAGGGTTCTAGCTCAATGGCAGTAAACTCGAGACTACTCGACACAATCTTTATCGCACAACACGACGCCGCAACCGACTCGACTCTTCACGGATTTTTTTTACCCGGTTGAACGGGTTTGATGGAAATGTGAATAATTAAAAGTATACTCGCTACGATTATTGAACAAATGGTTTAATAAAATAATCAAAATGCAACAGCGGAATGTACGCGGATGCAGGGAAATAACAATCTCGCCGAGATCGAAAGGTCAACACGACGCCGCGCCCGACGCGTCTGACTCTTCACCCTTTTTTTTTACACGGGTGAACGAATTTAATTGAAACTTGAATAATCAAAAATATATTCGCTATAATTTATAAAAGAATTTTAAAAAAATCAGAGTGCCAACTGAATGTGCACGTGTGCAGAGAAATAACAATATGGATGGAGTCAAAAGGTCGAATGGACAAAGAATTTAATACAGCTTTTCATTCTTTTTTTTTTGTGATCATATGCGAAAAAAAAATGGTTTTCAAGAATTGACAATATTGACGTTATCTCACTTTTGTTTTCGTCGCGCGTTAAATCGTCGCGTTTTGCGAGTCGATCCCTTTAAGCCGCGCTGTGCATACATAATCCTACGAATCGCATCCGGCGCACGTTGCAGTTTGCCCTCGACGTCCCGTCGCGGATACGCGGAGAGCTTTTTCATTTTGTTGAATAGCGGGCGATGTGCTCGGCGCATCGAGAACCCGTTACGAGTGACTCGTTACGCGGTTTACCCGAGCACTCGTTTCTGGCGCATACACGCTCCACTCCGGGCGTAGGAAGTGGTCGTTCACGTTTTGTTTTACAAATCTGTGCCACTCGCGAGCCTCCATCGAGCCGCCCACACGTGTCCTGATTTTTTTCTTTTTTTTAATGCTTCCAGTCCAATACCGAATGGGTTTAACCCTTCGCTCGTCGCGCCGCTAATTCGCGCGGTTTTCCTCGGTAAATCCGCCGCCGGTATTTTTTATATAATATATATATTTTCCCGTAAAACGAACATTTTTTTAATTTTTTTTAAATTCCTTCTCCTGTGGTATTTTTTTTATCTACTGGTCGATTGAACCTTTGAACTTTGAGGAAAAATTATACGGTATTTTGCTGCGGGCGTTCGAACGCGAATGAAACAAGACCTTTCGTCGGTCGGGTGGGTAAGAGCGCGGTGCGCTACGTACAATTCGCGAAATGTTTATCGAATCCGGCTGCGCTGTATCGCATCGTGCCGTTCCGGTCGGACGAGCCATCGAACTGCATAGAACTCGGCTGTTTCGTTACACCCACGTGGAGCGAGACCGGCAGTGGCAATAATACGTAAACTTTTTACACCGCGCTGCGGTGCGGACTAGCGGAAGAGCTTAAAGGGGAAGCTTAAAGAGGAAGTGCTCGAGATCGAAAGGTAATTGAAAAATGAAAAAAAATATAACTTAAATAAAAATCCAATGGCTCGAGAATAAGCTTGTGATTTTAGTACCAGCGGAATATTGATGATTAATCAAAGTAATTTTAAAAAAATGATCATACACCGATGAAAAATTGAAGTATTTTTTTTTAATCATGATTTTTGAACAATCGGTAAATAATACAACATAAACTTTTTAGATCACGTTCCGGTACGGACTAGCAAAATGAAAAAAAGATTAACAAAATTAATGAAAATAAAAATCCAATGGCTCGGGAACAATTAGCTTGTGATTTAAGCAATCGCCGAATATTGATTATTAATCAATGTAATTAAAAAAAATGTATTATGGACCGATCAAAATTGAAATATTGAATTTTGGTTTTAATAATTATTTTCGTACAATCGAGAAACATTTCTGTTCCCTTGCGCTGGGGACTGCTTCGCAGCAGCGAGGTAGTGTCTGCAGCGCCGGGTGCTCCGTTTCAGCAAAACCCGACACTCTCCCGGCGAGAAAGCCGTACGAATATCATTAGCCGGTCGAGTGTCGGCAAGGCAGCGTGTCCGCCGCCTGCAGATGGCAGCACCGTGCCGACGGGCGCTGCGCTGCGCAACTAACGAGCTTAATTACCTTCGACTGTAATGATTTTTTTTTACTTTTAATTTCTACTCGGGCCAATCGTCAATCTAAAAGGGTCAGGTTGCGCCGTCCGCACAGTTTGTTTCTCGTCGTTCAAGCGATGCCTTGACGAGTTCGACCTTCGAGCTACGATTTTGTCCTTTATTCTCCTGCGCGCGAGCTGCACGAACGGCAATCGTGCAACTGCGAATAATTGTCAAAGGGGAAAGTTTGAGAACATTTGCCGCGTTAAGTTTCTTGGGAGAATTTTCCACCTTCGCCGAAGGTGATGTCGGCGATTTTCCGGGCACGTCGGGAATTTCACGAAATTCCTCGTGGCCATCCCCACATTCTGCGCGCCGGCGGCGCCCCGGGCTTTGCATGCCCAAATATGCGGGACGTTTTGACTACGGGGGCGAAACGTCGTGTATCGCGCGCGAGTTCTGCTCGGTACAGAAACATCGCACGGTAGACGTACGTAGACGCAACTCTATAGACCGAGAGGTTATATCGATTAGCTGTCGGGCCAGGTTGCGTCTCGAGTCTCTCTCTACTCGTCTGGACGGCATTGTCTTTCGCCTCGATATCAAGACTCGCCCACACCGACAGCCGATCGCTCCGTTACGCTGTAACCGCGTCCTCTCCGGCCCCGGAATCTCAGATACGGGGTGCATGTGGCCGAGACCAATTTTTTTTCTTTTTAAAGACAAACCTTTCAATCCGGCACATCGCTACTATTTCTGGAGCATCTCTTAAACTGGTCGATGAAACATCATCAAATTTTCATGACGTCCTCAAAAGGTTAACACGTCTGACCGAGATTTTTTTATCGGCTTTTTTATTATTTTAAACCATGTCGATACGTTGTTTTTTTAACTTGAGGAAATAAATTGCATGTCATGGTCCGAAGCGCTAATTAAGAGACTTCAATTATGGTGAGAATTCATTTTTTTTTAATGACACGAGGTTGGACGAAAGTTGGTCGATTGCTTTTAATTGCAAAAAAATGTATGTAACTGGGTTTTTTTAAAAATAGATTAAGAGAGAATTTTCATAAAAGACTTTTTCATCTGAATTCTTTCGTGATTTACGAGCTTTTGGTTTGACCCGGAAAAGCTCAATATATCCGGGATGTCAGTCCGGAATCAAGACCAACGGCAAGGTCGATTTTAATAAGCCCGCGGCGAGTTTAATATAACTGCAGGCAGGGTTCTACAGCACACATACACGGCCACTACACACAGTACATGGTTCTCCGTGCAATTATATTAAATGCAAACCTACGAAGTGACCCTGAATTTAATATCACACTCCTAGATTTCATATTTGCCATAGCAGGGCACACATAGCGATGGGTTATGTAAATATCTGTCGTCGGGAGGCGCGCACTACGGAGCAGCGGAAATTTCCAATTATAGGAACACAAATAGAAGTTCCCTTTATATAAATTGAATAAAAGAAAAAAATTATACCCTCGCCGGGTGCCAACAGCAGCGTCACACTAATGTTATTTCTAACCATAAATTAAAATAAAAAACATTAAATATTTAATTGTAAACTTTAACGAATCAACTGTCGAACGTGCAAAATTTCGAATCTTCTCCGTTAAAAAAAATGTATTAAACGCTACGGGGCAGCGGAAATGCCGAATTATAGGAACACAAATAGAAATTCTCTTTATGTTAATTGAACAGACGAAAAAAACAAAAATTCTCTCGTCGGGTGCCAACAGCAGCGTCAAACTAATGTTATTTCTGTACGAACCAGCTATCGCTTCGGCCATAAAATTAGAATTTAAAAATTAAACATTCGGTTTTACATTTCAACGAATCAAGTGTGAAACGTGAAAAATGTAATAAAATACAGAGCGACGGAAATTTCCAATTATAGGAATACAAATAGAAATTCCCTTTGTATAAATTGAATAAACGAAAGAAAAAATATTATACCCTCGACGGGTGCCCAGAGCAGCGTCGAACTAATGTTATTTCTGTACGATCCAGCTATCGCTTCAGCCATAAAATAAAATTTAAACATTTGTTTTTATATTTTAACGAATCAACTCTGAAAGGTAAACAATGTCGAATTTTCTTCGTGAAAAAAAAATAAATAAATTGCGCGAATAAAATTTGTAAACATGAAATGATGAATTATAACAAAATATTACTCACCACAATCATCTCGGATGGCTCGAGGACGAAGCATTCGTTGGGTCTCCTGGCGCTGCCGCCGGTCCGCTTACCGAAGCTGAAACAAGAATTGCGATAGCGGGGCACTCGTTAATTATTTTCATCCCGAGGTAAGGGGGGTTTATTATTAATTGCAAGATGTGTAACGGCACACGTGGGTCATTTCGTGCGAACCCATGTACGTTTCGGAGCAGTCCCGGCTAAATAATAGCAAAGCAGGCACACGCATACGCACAGCTACGCGCAGGACTCCCGACCGACCTTCGCCCCGAGCAATATTTCTTCAGCGTGGGCGAGGCTCGGTCGCACTCGGTGCTCCGCAGCTTTTCCGTAGCTGCCGCACGTGTCTCTGCCTCGTGTGCGTCCAAACGAAATAATCCACGGCGCATTTGCGATCCGTCGACGGGGGCGGTTTCCTCGATTCCTAAAGCAATTTTCCCTCGCTCTCTCGGTACGTCGCTCGGCGGTTTTAGAAAAATACGAAAATTTTCCATACAACTTAGGTCCGATCGATTAAAAATTTTTGGCGTGTCAAAAGAAATAATTATTTTCTTAATTTCACTTACTCGCGGAGGGACATTTTTTTTATGTTGTTATATTTTATATATAATTATTACATTATATTATATAAATATAAAAATAGATCATTAATATAATTGTTATTGTATACCTAATTTATATGTAAAACAAGGCGACGCTTTTTATCTCACGGCGAATGGGTTAAAAATAGCGAAATTTGTTTAAGCATCGGTGAACTTTGTCATTAGATAGGGGGATGTTTAAACCTAATTAAAATCAACTAATTTATTTCCAATTAACGCAGGAACTTTGTTCAAATCAAACAAATCCCTCCCCCGAGTGCACCGAAACTCCGTTTCCGAAGCTCGGCGCCTCCCTCGCACCAACTTCGTTTACTGCCAAGTTAAACCAGTCCGCTTATTAGGACTCTTCCAGCGTAGTCTCTCGAAGTCCGACGCGCAAAATGAGATACGTGCCGACACAGTTGCGAATTTCCAGACACGCCATTACTAAGCTTCAGGAACTCCGTTATTGAGTGCTAACACAGAGAAAACTCGCAATTTAATCCTTAATTATTATAATTTTTTCCTATTACACTTTCTCAATCCAAAGTCGCCTCGGCCTCTTGAGGCCAACATTCTCGACTTCACACGTGACTAATCCCAGTAGAGAATCCACACCCGTACGTGGCAGCTCTCCAGATTTTAGTCACGCGATACATTTTACAAAAAAAAAATCACTTTTCCAAAGTGAATGATTTCGTCACGTATTATGAACAACATAATACGAGAGGATTAACGATTCATCACGCATGCTCGACCGCAGATGACATTCATGAATCGTTTATCTCGTCTACAGTGTTGTTCCGGACCGGAGCAAATTCCACGAGGGGGGGGGGGGGGGAGGGGGGGGGGGGGCTCGTATTGGGGCTGCAGATTACGCGGATGCAAGGGTAGTTGAAGTCGGCAAGTACACAATGGCAGGGCCACAGTTCGAGCTACGCGGTGGAGAATCCCCCGCCGTAACGACTCAGCCTCCGATGTTTACCGTCGATTCGTCTCGACGTATAGTGCCGACAGATGTTTCCGTGGACCAGGCTCTCGCGTTCATTGCCTTGACGGGCCACTCTCCGCGAATCAACGATCGGCCATTAGCGTCACGGTGCGCTTCTGTGTTGGTCCACCGTACACACCGGCCGATTCCTGTATCCGAGCTCGTACCGCGACTTTCCCTCGTTCCGTACAATTCGAAATAAAGCGCACCCCCGCGAACTCCACCGAGCGCTTATTCGTCACGCCGATGGGGGAGGGAAACGCGTGCTCGAAACTTTACCGCAAAACGAATAGTGAATCGTACCGACTTGTATATATGTATATGTATGTATATATGTATATATGTATATATAAATGTATTATTGTATGTCTATAGGAACGAATTCTGGCCGTCGGATCTCGAGGGTTCCGGTCGCCAACAACAGACGGGGCGGTCCCATTCAATTCCATTATGCGGTTTACTATATTGCTTTTCGTACGATATATCATCCGAGACTCGCTATATAGCTGCCGTTTCGTCGCACGCGTGTTTCCCGCCAGTGTACGGACTACGATCGGTTTCTATCGCATGGTGTTTCTATTTTATTTTTTATTTTTTTCTTCAGCGTGTCTAATATCGTTTTGTTCGGATAGTTCGGACACATTTGTTTGCGCTTGCTGGCTCGTGCGGGGAGAAATTTATTGCGAGTTCTGTTAAGGGCTTTTTTGGAAAAATAAATATAAAAAAATAAAAGTGAAATGGATTGTTTCTATTTTTTTTCTTCACCGTGTCTAATGTCGTTTTGTTTGGGTAGTTTGGAACCATTTGTTTGAGCACGTTGGCTCGGACACGGAGAAATTTATTGCCAGTTTTTTTTTTAAAGAGCTTTCTTGGAAAAATAAAAAATAAAAGTAAAATGGATTGCACCGAAGTCGTAATTTTTCTCTGGTAGACCGTACCTAGAATTTTGTTACTCTCTTTGCATACCTACGAACCACTGAACGACGTTTCGAGAGAAAAAAATATATATTCTGGATTGTATCTACACGTCGAATATATGAAAAAAAAGAAATGTGTAAAAGTTTTATCTCGAATAATGTTTTATCGTTTCCCCTTCGCCAAGCGAATATATTATTTTTAAATCAACTGTGATTTCCATCTTCCGCAAAATGTTCGACGGACCGAATTTAATATCGTCAACGTTTTGCGGTCTCGATTTTTCTCTTTTTTTTTTATCTCACCGGTGAAAACGTTATAATTTAATTTAAGCTTTCGCTCGATCGAAATTTCCTCTCGCGCGGTTGTGCTACAGGGGAGCGTGTGCGTGGGCTGTCGTTCCAGTTTCGCCACAATTTCAGTCGGCGTCCGGGAAACGACGTATGTACCAGGGATTGCCCGAGGCGATCCGTAATGCGAGCGAGGGAATTGCGCATGCGCATACGATCGACAGATTCGACGGAAAAAAATTCCCGAGTCCGTGTGTAGAGATTCGATTCCATTACGCGATTGTTTCGTGAGGGATATTCAATTCCAGTACCTTTTCACTGACAGACGGATGTAACGTAAATGTATGTACAACGCGGGAATTCGTGATCGCGAGGCTTCCCTTTGCGGCTAACGGGCTCGAATTATACGCGTTTGTGATCGTTACAGCGAATTCAGCAGACTCGGATCTTTTTTTTTCATCTGCGCAGACAGAGTGAATGTGTCTGGCCGAATGCCACGAAAAAAATTAACCGCGATCGCTGCAGATCTAACGTTTTTCATATAAAAAATTGCTGTCGTATTGCTAAAAAAAATTCCACATATAAAATATAGTTTAGGTACGAAAGAAAATCCTTAAGGGTAAAAAAAATGAACTCGGAGAAAAATGACAAATACAAAAGTAAAAAAAAATTGCTATCAAATTATGATCCAGAAACGCTTTTTACTTGGCCTACAATATAAAAAGAGCGTTTTCCCCATTTCTGTTTATCTGCCCGTTCGGTCCTAAAATTGAATAACTTGGAGAAGAGACTTCGGACCGCAGCACAATTTGTTGTGTCTTCCGCTCATAAAATATAGCTTAGGTACGAAAGAAAATCCTTCGGGATAAAAAATGAACCGAGAAAGGAAGGAGCAATAAAAAATTAAGGGGAAAGGGACCCGAAGTCATTGTTAATGTCCGTGGTGTATTTTGTGATCCTAGCGAGGCAGTCGCACTTCACATCCGTATCCACTTACATTAGCGGAATGATTCGAGACCCGTTTTCGGCGAATGAAACGCTCGGACTGACTCGCGTCGGCGGTTCACTCAGCCTAATGAACATTTTCATTGCCCGGTCGCCCCCGTCATGTCCACACATCGCACATGAGATGAAGCCCCCCCGTATACTACGGTTCTGTTGAACTCGTGCAGTATTATCGGAGCGAAACGCTGGTCAGATCCGATTACCCGAATACGCACGGGTCCGATTGGAATTTCACGTTGATACAATGCGTCAGCACTGCTGTCTGTTTATTTTTCCCATGTCGAGCAGATGCAATATAAACAGGGCGGAACAACTGGAATTAACGTACGGCGATTTTCAGTATCGAATCGTCTAGCCTTTCACAACAAAATTATTAATTATATCACGCTCAACTCTACTGTAGTGCTCTATGTGAATAGCAACGTTATTCATACGAAATTGTCTCGGCGGATTCAAAAATAAATATATTCTTTTAAAAAAAGTGTACAATTTTAATAAAGTGTTAATTTTTTTTTCCATTAAAGTAAATCTTTTTCGTGAAAATAAAGAATGCTGTGTAAATTTTAGGGCCGCCCACCGTTCTCACACCGAAAACAGTACAAGAACATTAATTCAAATTCGCCCTGTGCTCCTACAAACGTTAATGAGAAATATTATTACCATAATCGGGATGGAAACCGGCATCGTAAAAAATATTTTTGTGAAATATCGAGGACCGCTACAAACTCACCAGACGGAAAATCTTCGGCGCGGAAAGGCCGGAGGTGGAGGAGGCTGAGCTCGATGAGTCCGATCGACGCTCTCGCTCCTCAGTGCCTGAACGGCCTTCGGCACGGCTCTGAATGGTTCCTGCGCTGCAGATTTACTGCCGGCAATTCCGCTCACCGTAACAGCGGCACAATTGCCAACCCCGTCACCGAAATTACCCACACCGCCACCGTGAAAACTGTTCCATCGTCGCACAGGTCCACGACTCGTCGACGAACTGTTCGCCCCACGTAATTGGCTCGTGTGCTTGTGCATACTTCACTTCCAAATATATGTCTATATCTATATAGACATGGGTGTGTATATATATGTATATGTGTCGGTATCGATAATGAATTCTCAACGAGCCTCGGCGACTCTTTCGGTTTCTTCGTTCCTCTGGGAATAGCCGGTCGATCCGCCGACGCAGTCAGAATCAAACTCCGTCATTTCAGCACTCGTTGGTCTCCTTAATCGTCATCCGATTTGTTCATCTTACTCCAGCGGTGTTTTATTATTTTGGAATATTTTTATTTAGCCTCGTCGAAAAGTAGATTCATTTTTTATATGGACGATTAATTTTATTTTAAAAAGTCGTCAATTATGTTGAGAATTATTCAACACATTTCGCTCGGAGCGTGTGAGAAAATTTGACGATTTTACGAGCCTGAAAAGAAAAAAGATCGATGGACTATATTACCGCGCTACCGCAGACTCTGTCATGCAGACTCGCGCTATTTAGCTTCGTGAACCAGCTCGACGTTTCTACCCCCCCCCCCCCTCCGAATACACAGCAATTTTTATTATTAATTTATTGATCGTATAAAATCCCGCGACTTTAATGTATTTAAGAATATATTTTTATTCTGGGTGGGTTGATTTTTATACGATTTACAAAAGGTGTTATAGTTTTGTAAAATTCCCGGTACAGAATCGTGGGTTGTGTTTGCTCCGAGATGAATGACGACGGTGGCAGAACACCGTTCGGAAAGGCACCGTGATAAATCCGAGACGGACGAAGGGAACGGGGGGGAAGCAGGAAGAGGGTTAAGATACAGAGAGAGACTTTCTTACCCGGTATCGCTCGCACCCAACGCACAGGCAGCACTTTTTGTACGCCATTGAGCCCTTATCATATCGCGATAAGTCACGAAGTCATCGTCGTCTCACCGCGTCTCGGGTTTACAAACCGTAAAGGCGAACACGACGCGATACGAGGAAATTTCGTAGTAAAGAAAAGAAGCATGTCCAAAATTACATAAGACGCCATTAATCTTCTTCACACTCCAGAGGGGTTCGCGCGATTTGCTTTGCACTACACATACAGGAAAGAAAATAAATTTCAATTAAAAAACAAAAAATAAATTTTCCCGCCAAATTTACTCAACGGCAATTTAAAAAAAAATGTTGATGTAAAAATATCGCCTCTTCCTAAAATCCACGGTGAAGGGAGAGGAAGAAAACAATTTTGGATATCTTCGTGAGAAATGCGTTGAAAAAAATATTCTTAAAAAATAAGTATCATAGATTTTTTTTAAAGATTTTTTAAATAAAAGATCTGGATGTTATTATCCAGAGTTAATAATTACCGCTGAAGACATACACACAGCGCTGCATGGAATAAAATTATGACTGCGGTTGCTCGAGTATGAAAGGAGTGCACGAACGAAGATTGGGTTTCTTCACGAGAAAGGCGTTAAAGAAATATCCGTCCGAAAATAAGTATTATAGGTATTTTTTAAGATCTGCTTTTATGCAAGATATGGATGATATTATCCGTCCTTAATAACCACCGATGAACATGTACACACAGCCCTGCACGGAAAAAAATAATAACCGCGGTTTCTCGAGTATGAAAGGAGTGCGGGAACGAAAATGACTCGGTACACAAGAGTCGGATAGGAAGAGAGAGGAAGTTGGAGAGGCGGGCCGAGTGGGTTGCTAATGGAGAATCTAGTCCGTGATCCCACTAGACCAACGTTCATTGATATTCACTGAGCTCTCGGATGCTCTCGAGCACACGCTCGAGGAGCCTCGGAGCCTCGGCTATATATTCCCCAGGATATTCCAAGTGTATTATACGGGAGAGCAATGTCTTTTCTTCCACTTTCCTTCCACCCTCGCGTTCGCATTTAAAACTTTTTTCTCTTTTTCATCTCTCAAAGTCCTTCGACTCATTCCACTGTCTCCGTCCCTTGTACTTAAACTTTTCGTGGCACGTAAGTTCGGGAGGGTAAAAAAAGTTGGTACAAAGGAGGGTTTCCTCGAGCCAGCGGTATTATCGCGCAAGCCACGGAGAGCCAAGAAAATTCGGGCACGATAATATTCAATAAAGATGAAAAATAAAAGATGCGAGGCGTTCATCATGCGGGCTACGTGACTGACATGAGCGTGGCTGTTCTCTATGCAGACGAAGAAGTTGCGAATTTGACGATTCTTAAGCACCGCGTTATTGGAGACAAAGTAACGATTAATCGACACTAATTCATTTATCTCTTTTTTTAAACACATTTGTGTAATCAAAACGAGGTCCATAAATTGTCCAACTGCCAAAAATACAAAATCAAAGCTTATTATATATTAATTAAATTTACTTTTTTGTTTTCCTCCAATGTTCGTTTAGTTCGTTTTGAGACAGAAAATTTAAATAAAAATGTTCAATTCAATGTAAAAATATAAAAGCAAAAACGGAATTAAATAATGCGCATGTAATTTCGTTTATTGCTCGTTTGGGAATGGACGACGTCACCGTCAGCATCACGTTGAGACTTTCGGAATTCGTCTGACGGTGGACGGGACGCATAGCTCGAATCTAAAGCAGAGCGAAGTCCAACTATACGCGAACTATGTGCAAACGTAAATTTCAGAATGAAACACTCGGAACAAATAAACGACGACTGGCGGCGAAACTTTTCGCGTCTCCGGTAACTCGGCGCTATCTGACCGGTAACGTTCCGCGCTTCTGACAACGAGCCGCACAAACCTATACAGCTTAAACTTCCAGTTCACAGCAGCCGGTCGCATTGTGTTACCAGAAACTCGCGGTGCGGCCTTGTTCCCAAGCGTCGGAGAGCGACGAAGTTGATATTCACATAATACCGCTCGAACATTCCAGTCGTTGGCACTTTGAGGACAGTCCGAGTATCAGTGATTGGCACGCTAGCATTTCTTTCGCTCGACTGGACAACTTAAAAAAAAAAATAAAAAAAATGGGGCAAAATGGACCTATCTAAAATTTTAGTGAAAATCATTTAATTCCAATTGTGAAAAAATTCACTACTTGCAGTCCATATTTTTATTGTTTTCCAGGTAAAATATAAAATCCTTCAAACATGAAAAATGGCACGGTTTAAAATGGAACAATTTCGCCGTGTCTGGAGCTGCAGACCATCAAAGTAACCTTCTCAATATTTCATTACATTCCGGAGTCCATTTTGCCCCACTCTCCCCTACACCTTTCGTTCCCAGCATAGAACCTCTCGAAACACGTTATCGGCACGGTTGAAAAGCAAAGGTGTCAAACCGGCGGCCCCGCGACGTACCGTAAACGGTACTGCACAATGTGCGTAAAGTGCGAGCTCGGCCGGTCGTACGGGAAGAAACAGTAAGCGCGCACGGCAGTTGGATCGCGAGGCTCGCGACGATTATGCCGGCAGTCCGCGGAGTGTACGTTCCGCAGATACAACACCGCACAACACGAGCTACCCGTCTATGGAATGGAGAATTTAAATTTCCAGCGGGATCCTCGAAGCGTAGCTTCCGGTGCAACGATCTCCGCAGCAACATCAGCAGCAGCATTAAGAAAAGCTGCCTCGGCTCTCGGAGTTCGCCTCTCGCCAATACCACCTTCCGACGGTAGTCTATAGCGTAAATAATATCGCAGTTATTACACACGCACGAGTGTTTGCGTCTGTGTACATAATAAAGCCGAAGCGTTGCTCTGGCAGCGGGCAATTATCGAGCCCGGGACTTGTAAAGCGAGTTCGAGCTCTATGCGCCTCTCTATATAATGTGTGTGTGTGTGCAAATCTCGTGAAATTTACTCGCAACACTCGCGCTGCACGGAGAACTCGGAGACGAGTTGATGCCTCGAAAATTGGTTCGAAGAAACAACATGGCGCCTGGCAAAGAATAATTATCGGGCGACGAGTATACGCGCCTGAATCGTGCACCGAGTTTCGAGCTCCGGTTACGAAGAGCCGTGGCGCGAATCGTCTCTGCGCGCAGCATCCCGTAATACTAGACTTGTATTATTTTTTTTTCGGTCCGGCAGGAACACTGCCTACCTCCGTCGATCAATAGAGAATAAGAAGAATCGAGCCTCCTGCGTAGGCCCAACAAAGCCGCTCGAGACACGACTCTCCACGCGCGGCAGAGAAAAGTGACGAATGGACCGAGCTCGGAGGCGATTCATGCGACAAAGGGGGACGAACGGATGACCCGCTGACCGCCATTTCCGCGACCTGCGGAGGATCCGCTGAGAGATAACGGTTCGCAATTGTCTGCGAAGATCGGCTCGAAGAGACGTGCGAAGAGTACCCAAGAAAATGTGAAAGAAAAAAAATACACGAATGAGAAGATCCTCCGGTTAGCCGGTGACGAATGGCGTCCGGCTTAAACAGAGCCTAATGAAAGGGAGACAAAAAAAATGCTCCCTAAGATTATGACGAGGCGAAATGGAAGTGGCTTCGAGTTGTGCGGGAACCGGCTCTCAACCTTCCACCTGACTACCGAAGCTATCGCCTCCCCGACGCGGCTCCCCGATCGCGGGAGAACCTGCACGCATGCGCACACGTGTGCGCAGTCTCGTAAAACCTCGTGGTAGCGTCTTTTTTTTCTGAGGGCGCACGAAAGAAAGCGATACGTGAACAAGTCCATTGTGCCCGGTAGCCTAATCTCGGGGAAAAAGATTCGCTCGGCGAATCTCTCACACTCCGGGGCTCCTCCGAGCTGACGCTGCGGAGATGGGTTCGCAACGCTGGAGGAGAGACGCTAACGAGCCGCATTCCCATCGTCGACGGTACAGCCCGCGCGCGCTCCTTTCCAGCCCGCGGTACGTTACCCTTGGCACTTGGGTTCGCCATGCCATAACTATGGCTTCTACTTATGTATATGCGCTATAGGTTTCTCCCCGCTTCTCCGTACGCGCGCGCGCGCCTAAGTACGAGAAACACGCACACGCAGCTAATAACACATGCGTGACGGGGAGGAGGAAAAAAAGCGCGAAGGCATTATGTGGTAAAATGAATGAGAGCTCATAGATTCGTGCGGCCACGGATGAAAGGAAAATACACCGAACGGGGGGAGGGGAACGACGAGTTCCAATTTTCGCGCGTGAGAAATTATTTAGCCCGTCGTTCGGGCAGCCACCGTGCCGAAAGTCTCGCATCGCGGATAAATTGTTCGTTCTTTTTTCTTCTTTTTTTCACGGCCCGCAGGTGACCGAAAAAAGCCCTCTGCCCGGACGCACCGAGCACCGGTCGTCGAAACACCTGCGAATATATGTGTGTGTGTGTACCCGCGGGAGTTCGGACGAGCGACCGGCGAAACTCGACGAGGGAATTGATACGTACGAGAGGATCGAGGGAGCGACGTGAAACATCACGTACTATAAACGTCACAGTGCAAATTCTCGATGTTACTGTTGCTCTGTCTGTTTGAACTATGTACGATTTCAATGGTTTTCGCTTCTTTTGCTCTTTTTCATAACTTTTTATTAGTTTTTACTGGCCAATTCTCTATTTTTTGGAGCAAAAAGAGGAGTTTAGTCCCAGACAATACGAACATTTGATAAAATTCTTTTGAACTACATGCAACGTCCAACATAACAATGTCGGACGTTGCATGTATATGTACATGTCGTATATACATTCACTGTAACGACCATCAATATTACTTCTACAATTACCATTTACTAGTTCCAATTATTTCCCCATTTTTTTTTTTAATTAACATGCATCATTTTTTATAGTAAAATAATGACTTCATCGATTCGATTGATTTCAATATGCGATTGGTTGTATTATCTACACCCGAGGTCGTTGGAAAATAAATGAATTTTTCGAGGGCAAGATAAATTCACTTTTCTGCTACTTCTCTGTTATCTTTTTTTTTTACCTATCTCTATCGTTCATTCTGTGCCCTGCAATCGCGCCTCAACGCTTATTCTCGTCTGGCACAGGCTAACGCTTGCATGCCCTCGACGCGACGATCGTTCTCTCGTGAGCCGGAGAGCCTTTGTCGGCCCCGGATTCATCCCCGTGCTTTTCCCTACACGCTGACTCTCGCTTGCTCTTCAACCCTCTCCATCGTCCCTTCTGCCTCGTTCTTCGAGGGCATATGTATATATATAGATATATAGATATAGATATACATATTGTATCCACGTTTTCACGGAGAAAGAGACTCGACCCTACTCCACCCATTCACCATCATTAGCGTATAAGATTGGATAGAGTATAGCGTACTATAATATCCGCCATAATTCATGCAACGGAGTTTCATTCCAGCGCAGGTACTTGATACAATGCAGGTACGCGGGAAGGACGGCTAGCCAGGATTTTCCGAGCTTCCACGGCTATCGCGAAGAATATACAGCGGCTCGCGCTTCTACCTATTGTTGTTTCTTCTCAAAACGCTTTATCTTCATTCTCCATTGTGCCTGGATGAGAAAACAAAAACTATACTGGACGTTCCATTTTCCCTTCTCCACGTGGATTCATAGAAATTGCCCGTGAAAGGAGTTAACGTCTGGAAAATAAATTCGCTGTCCATGGCCGTTGATTTAATCGTGAATCAATCATCGATATTCGATCAATAAAAATATAATAAAAAAATAGACACGATTGAAAAAAAAATTAATGGAAATTATGACTATAATCGACAAAAACGATTTGTTTCTGGGTTCAATAAAACATTAACGAATAATTTTTTTTTTTACTTTTTCGCAAACAAATTTGGTTAATGGACGATGAATTATTAACAAACGAGTAATACCGTAATCCGTGTTTCCCTGAAACTTGGAAAACGAACGGGAATGAGAAGAAAGTTTGAGGATCAAAAGTGCTCAACGTTCTCTCATTCCACTTCTCCTCGTATACTTTGCATGATTTGAAACACCCATGGGCAAGACAGCGATGGAACGATCTTAACAGGGGAGCGAAGAAGAAACAGTGAAACTATGCTTCACCTTGCCTTAAGCATGCTTAAAGTACTCCATGCAAATGGCATCGAGAGTCGTGTGGATGCGGTTTTGGGTTCCCGGGTTGGCCACTGCTCTGCCCGGTCTCACACAGTTATGAAGCACACGCGTTCGCAACCCGTAATTCGAGGATGCGAACTACACGGTAATTTCCGCAGTACCGATGCTCCGTTGGGTACGCACAGTGCCTATAATACAACGTATCGCGCAGCAGTTTAGCATATGCCGGCCGTACGTAATACTCGCGCGGGTGAAACGTACGTTCCACCTTGGTGCGGTGCATGCACACTGGCGGAGCAGTACGTACGGTCATAATACGCCGCGGACGATGCGGTATTCGTTCGGGAAATCAGGTTAATGTACGCGACTCGTGGAAGGGCCCCTCTAATGGCAATAAAATCTCGCAGATGCTCGCGGGAGGATTTCGCACCGGTAATGCCATTACTGGATGCAATTATTATTGCGTGATAGAGGCGCGTGCATCAAAGGGTTCACCGACTCTCTTTCCGATGCCGCGTCCGATGCGGAAAATTCATCCATCGCGGAAAGTCACTTTACAACCCGCGGTGTCGATGACCCACGACCTCGCCAAGAATTACACGTATACATTAATTTTTGTACTTTTAGCAACGGAAATAAAATGTATATAATTTTTTTTGTAAATCTCGTTAAATTGAAATATTTTTATAAATATTGCCTCAAAAATACATATTGTCGATGTCGGCGTTATATTTTCCACGGAATATCTTTTTCACGTCGGTAATCTGTGTCGGGGTCTGGTAAAACGAGAGTATTCGAGTTATTTAGATTTATAGCGTACTCGGCGCGATGATTACTCGACCTCAAACCGATTCCCTACCTGTCATTCGCATTCCAATAATAATCCGTCGTTACAACGGGACAATAAAATAATTCGACGCAACGCAGGGTCGGATGGGTTTGTACATCGACCGCAGAGTAACAATATTCTTCCGCCAAGTATCAGCACTCGGTCGGCCGCACGGCCTGTGCGCGAAGCCTGATGGAGAGACCGGGCTGCTGTGTGCAGCGTGAGGGATGATGACCGGGGCAGAGGCTAGGGTCGCCGAAGGTTCGCAGTGAAGTACGAACGAGTGAAAGGGGAAAAAAAACTATAAAAAAAATAAAATAAGAGGAAGCAGAGAAGAGCCACACCGGCTCCGCGCTCGCGCCGGTACGTCGGCTCTTTCCAGCTAGGAAAATCCGAAGAGCTTATGAACCTCGTCGGTCTCTAATAATAACCACCCACGCTACTCAGCGGTGCTCAATCGATCATGGAGCGCGATTCGTGCGAACGCGACGATTAAAAGCTCGTTTACATTATAATCGAAACCGGCGATGGCGACGCGTGAGAAACACGTAGGTCGATCCCTATAGCGTTTAAAACCACGCGTACCTCTCGTTAGTCCGAGTCTCAGGCGTATTCTGCCCCTATCAGTGAGATCGGGCGTAACTGAGACGTGCATTCATAAGGAGGTTGGAGCGCTTCGAAGTAGTCCAATGAGTCCATATTTTCGAAGTAGTTTATACAAACTTTCACGCATCGGTTGATTATAGTGGGTTAGGGTAAAAAGTGGTAAATATGGCCCACCTCGATTAACACGTAAATCAATGATATATGGACCGGGCCATATTACCCACTTTTACCCTATATCTGGTGTTGTATAGTACCTTGTCGAAAATTAGCACAAATCGGTTAATATTTTTGCAAATCCAATGCAATTAATATTTTTCTAGGTTAAGGACATCCGCCGTAATACAAATACCCATCCACTATAATCAATGGATGTGTAAAAGTTTGTATGAACCACTTTAAAAATGTAGCACTCATTTGACTAGTGTGAAGCGCTCCAACCTCCTGAATAGGGACGGTAAGCCCCCCGGGACGGAGAGACATATAGTGATTTTCCTGTGAAAAGCTTAACATAGACAGAGCTTCGGGCAGACTGGAAATCGACATTTCCTTTTCGAAAAAAAGAAAAAAAAACGTAACTCGTCGAGGAAATATAAAGTTTTCAATGCTGTGTCGATAAAAATGAATGGATTCGTTGTTTCTCATCGCACATTTAAACTCTCTTGATCCCCCAAAATAATAAATACAACGAGCTACATTACCAGCTCGGATTTTATAGTTATATTCTATGATTTTATTTTTCCGCGTCGGCCTCGCGCGGAGCGCACGGGAGAAAATCGCATTATCCGAGTGTAGACAGCAGAGCGTGTAGTAAAATGTCATGAAAGGGCTCGATAGCTCTCGGCAGCGAGAAGGCTGGTGGAAGGGAGACGAGCCGAGGAGAAAACACGCGACGCTCGAGTTCCCTCTGATATCGCACTGCACACATTGTACGTTAGAGTCGATAACTGTATCGACGATTTTCCTTCTGGAAGTTGGCCAGCGATACTCGACGGTACGAAAATACAAACTCTCGTTTCGTATAGCTTCCGGGGTTGTAGACACTCGCACACTAAAACTCTCGGGACCTCTCAGCGAATATGTGTACAGCTTTGCCGGGTGTGTGTGGTTCGCCTAGAAGAGTGTTTCGTAAATCTTTCGCGGCGTCAGCTTCGCTCCCCTGGGCGTACCATTCACCGGGCCGCACAGTCGCCGAGTCTGGACTCGATTTCCGTATCGAAAACTTATCTCTCGACGGAGACGTCGTCGGTACGTCGAGGAAAGTGCAAATTATTCCCCGTGACGAAGTTTGCCGACGGGGAGGAACATCTACGCGTCGCCAGACCTTGGACGGCTGGAAGTTCAAGGTCCAAAGCAATTTTCGTCAAAAACTTGGGCGCCTCCCGATAGCTTCGTCTCATCGCCGTCAAGGCGAGTGAAGCTCGCGGCTGCGATGCCGGGGCACGGAAGAGATCGGAAGACCTGCCTCGAGGGACGAATCGACACACCGGAAGGCGAAGGAGTGGGGGGAGGAAATATCAAAAATGTTTTTTTTATATTGTAAGGAATATCGTACACTTCATAGGATACACGATTTATTGATCGGTGAGCAGCAGATTTAAGATCGTAGATTTTATCAACAGTCTTTTTCGGGACTTTAACACCAGAGCCGTAATTACGGTTACGCGACGAACACGATTCATCATTCGAGTTAATAAATATTCCGCCTTGTGTTCCTTTCTCACAATTCGTGTCCTTTTCATTTCGCTCGGCCGTTACAATATTTTTGATTATGCAAAAAAATTAACCTTCGTCTCGTCGCCGTCAAGGCGAATGAGGATCGTGGCGGCGGTGGTTTAAGTGGTGAATAAAATGATCCTGTTTGTGATTCAGTCTAAAGGTAAAAAAAAAAAAAACGGAAGAATATACGTGCAAATGTCTCTGTATATATATTTTTTTAATTAATGGGTACTGAAATGAACAATAGCAGAAATAATTTGGAAGTTAGAGACACATCCGAGCGTCGGCGAAACGCAGTTAGTGAACACGCGGTCGTATTGGAATGTAGGAGGAATAAAGGGCGAGAATACGAGGATATCTATCTACCAAGTCCGTCTTGGTGCGAAGCCCCGCAAGCTCGAATTCCATTCGTCGTGGGAGTAGTAAGTCGAACGTGACAGATCTCCGAAGGGAGAGAACTCGATATAGGGCCGGAAACTTGGTTAAATCACGCTATATAGATAGATATATATATATATCTGTATCAAGTAATCTCGTCTATACTAAAAAATTATTTAAAAAAAATCCAATCAATACAAAAACAGCAAAGTGACTTTGGTGAGTAAAAAAATCAATCAGTAAAAAATTACACGAATTTCTGCTGATCCTCCGGTAATTCAGCTAATTATAGTTTACGTAAACGCACGAAAATAGCAATCTCTGGACTCTTGTACGACCCTCTTATAAAAACAAAACCCTCAACTGCTTAAAAGCAGTCAAAAGAATAAAATGAATTTCCGTACGTTTGTACTCAATGTCAGAGCAGTTATGTTACATGGAGCGCGGATTAACGAATTTCAGACTGACCACACGAGCGAGCCGGTGCAATTTCTCGGCTCGTCATCAACCGGGTGGTCCTAACACCGACGAGCGAGCTATCTACAGCTCCCCGAACTCTCTCTCTCTCTCCGGCTTGCTCTGGCAAATCGATTCGGCATATCCACCCCGTGCCGACGCCACCGCCGCAGACACCGCGCCCCTCGCGGCTCCGCGCGCACCGGAGCCGCCAAGGGGGTTGTGCCGGTTTACCCGCGACTGTGTGACTCTCTGTATTCCCATGTGTATACCAACCCACGGATCTGTGTTATACAGTACATAATACTTTACACACGCGAACACATGGAACACGCGAGCGCCGGATGTATATATAGTATATACATAATATAACTGTATATATAGGATCGGTACATGCACGGACGAAGTGCGTTACGGGACGAATACCAGAGGCGAAGGGTAGCCTTATAGCATGCCTGCCGGGCGCGTGCAGCCAGTTAATCAACGGAGGACGAATCGAAAGCCCCAACCGGTCGGACCGGCGGGGCTCCCGAACGCCTCGTACCTCCGACACCGAATGTTGGATTGATGAAAAAAAAAAAAATGATATTACGCGCACGATAGACAAAATAACAGTCGAAGAAAGATCGATTAGTGTGACGAAAAACGTCACAGGGAGCGAATTAACAAAAAAAAAATCCTAGGGTCGCCTCTGCGTCCAGTTGGAGGGGAACCTCATGCGTAAGATTTTATTCTTCAAGAGGATTAAAAAATAAATAAATAAATAAAATTCAGTCTCCCTGCAGAGTACACGAGCGTGACATTTGACCTACGGAAAGGAGAGCAGCGAGGGAAGATATACGTCAAAACAAGTATAAGATCTCGGGGGGTAAGTAAGAGAAACGGCGGAGGAGGAGAATGTCACGTAGAATGAGAATAACGTGCGGGAGCATGGGATGCAGTGAAATAAGAGGATCGAGAGGAAACATCTGTGTGATGCGTGTCCTGGCGTGGGCGCTTTGGGTACGATGTCTCGATGATGCTGGGGCGCGTTAAACGCCCCCGTATTTATTCTACCCAACCCCAGTTCACGACGTTCGTTTCGTTCGAAACTGTGGTTGCTGTTTGCTGCTGGATACCGTCGATACGGGGGCGAAGATTAAGCCGAGGGATGGAAGGAGATTAACTGCACCGGTCCAGCGAATTGTCGGGGATGTAACGCACTGCGAAGACAAATACATACATGAATCGGCTTTTACATATGGTCCCTTTTTCATTGATCCAACGAACAGAGAGAGAGACGATCCGAACTGAAGCGCAGGGCGTTACCGATAGTGGCGTTACTGTCCAGGTTTCCTGGCCGGTGCCTCGCCAGGAGCCGCCAGGCGTAACTTTACGAGTAAAACTGACATCAATCGAGACTGATGAGTTTTGCTGGCTGGGTACTGTCCAGCGCCTGTCCAGTTTTCCTGTACAGGAAACCCCGGCTATAGAGGTTGGGATGAATCCAGTAAGTACTCCGGTAATTCCACACGTGAAATGTGACGCGAGTCTCCAATATGGAAGGGAGAATGACGATTATTGATTGACGAGTCATTACCGTCAATTAGTCGTCATGCCGACACTCAAACTCTCTCGTCGCGGCCATGAAAACCTTGTGTTCACGACAGTCGAAAAATCTCGATGTTAACGTTCCATGCGTAATTTGGACATGTAACGCACGCTCGAGTAACGCTGACGCGGGAAAATAAACGAATCGTCGAAGGCTGGCACACAAGACTGACGTCTCAATGTTTCACAGTGTGGAAGCTCGATGGACCATGATGACTTCTCTGTGAGAAAATAAACGAAATGGAAAAGGAAACTTGAATTTTCAACGCCTCGGAGTATCGTCACGGTGCGAAGGGTGACACGGACCTTTCACGTGAATAAACGAAATTGATTTCTCGCGACGTTTCGACCCGTGCAGCCTGCTCGGGACACATCGAAAGCGTCTCCGATTTCCTTTCTGCGGTTCTGACTTTGACACTTTCCGAATGAGACGTACCTACAGACGACGCTTTCAGCAAATATATATATATTTATATTTATATCCATATATGCATATATAAATACATATATACATACATATATAAAACCAGGAGCAGAGGCTCCAACAGTCATCGAATTTTCTGTAAACTAATTGATAAACGAAATTCGAGTGACACATCAGTCCCCCCTCGATCCAACCCTTCCCTCCTTGCTCTCCATCTCTCTAAAAGGACTTATAATATTTCAGGCTGAGGGATCACCCAAGGGGCCTTAAAATATTTCACCTCCTGTTTCATTTTACCCCGTCCTTCTCGATTCTTGAAGACGGCGGCGGCGGCGGCGAAATCTTTTTATATTATAGAGAGATATAAATGTGTATCGTTTGGTATGACGCGCGTTGCCTCGATGATTCCGAGACTTTCGCGTCGACGGGGTGAAGGAACGAACGTGTCCAGGAAGCGAGGAAGCCCGAGTCCGTTGCATCGGGCTTATGCAACAACGTACGGCAGATACATGGACGTGTATCGTGTCGACTACTCTGTGCATGCATATGTATGTGCGTGTGTGTATACATATGTATACTTTTGCCGTCTCGGCCGCGGGGCAGCAGGCGATACGGTACGCACAGTCCAGACATACATCGTCCCGTTAATTAGGGAAACTCTTATTATACCGGAAGCTACTCGCTAAAGACTTGCGAAACCGAGAAAGAAAGAGCTTTCGGAGTGTAATGCATAAAAGTGTTTGAACAACGCACGAGAGATCGCGACGAGGTCGATAGTCCTCGAGATATTGACGAAAGAATTTCCGCGTTTCGCTTTTTTTCTTAATTATTGTTATTATCATTATTATTATTATCGAGCAAAGGAGTAGTTTAAAAATATAGGAAACTTTTTTTTCTTTGCAGTGGAAAAGGGTATTTTGCATTTCTTGAATAATTCAACTTTCCGAATGCTTCATGCACTCGAAACTTTTTCATTGGGGAGGTAAGGAGCGGCTGCTCTTTGACTTCTGAATGGAACATTTTACCGGGGTACCTTAAACCCTTTGAAATACGGCAGTGGAGGAGCGCGGGGCAAAATGGAGCCCTGTTATTCATTCCAGAAACTTTTTCTCATGTCCCAATAAGAATTAACAAAAACGGTCCGTCTTGCCCCGCCTCTACCCCGGTAGTCCCTTCTAGTCTCGTTATTAAAAAAAATCAACCGTTTACCCAGCTGAATGAAATATTATGATATTTTTATGACGATCTGCAGATAGTTGGTCCGTTGGATATTTTTCTGAACATTTTTTGCAACCTTATTAAAAAAAAAATCCATCTATGAAAACACCATGCTTCAATGGATCGAAGTAGTCGAATGAATGATCGCAGATAAAACATTAAAACATTTGATTTTTTTCCCCGCCGCAATATCATTGCCGATGTAACACAGTGTTTTCACGGAACCTTCCACTGTCCGAGCTCTCGCCACGGAGATAACAAAAACCTCGTCCGTAGGTCGTTGTGCGATGTGCATCGATCATCATCCGCGTTCCTCGGCGAACCGCGAAATTCAATTCGCGGCAGGAAGGAGAGAGAGAATTACGACAAACAGTGTAAGGTGCAACAGTGTAGCCGAAAGGGTTGAGGGGATTCTCGGACGGAACGAAGATCGCTCGAAGTGAGTCATAGGAAGCGATAATGCCAGCAGCTAAGAGCCGGGCAGGAGAGCGGCAGCCTCGAACGAGGCGGTAGGTATACAAAGCTGGTCGCTGAGATGACTGAGAAGGCGCAAAAAAAAAAAAAAAAAAAAAAAAAAACAAGAGATTCGACACGGTCGGTGCGCCGTGCGAGGAAGAAACGATTCCGTGCTACCGCGGCTGCTCCCGACGTTCCACGGTGGTGGCGAAGTGCCGCTCGGCCCCGGAACGTTTACAGTATTCATCGCGGCGGCGTTTCTGGGAGGGAACGAGCACAGAAGTTCCGCAGAGTTCACCGTGCATACTCGTTTCGCGGAAAAAAGAAAAGGAAAAAAAAAACAAGTAAATAAAAAGAAGAGAAAAATCCGAGGAAACGTTAAATAGAAGGAACGAGGAAGCGCAGCGAGAAAGGTCTGGGAGGGGGTGACGATAAATGCACGTATGTGTGTACAAGTGCCACGGTAAAGAAAGGGCGTCGTGATAGGTCGATTCTTCTCGCTGCCCCGAGAGATTTTCCGCGCAACGGTATAGCGAACGCGTGTACATCAGCGGGAGGGTCTTCGGCGCGCGAAGTGGTCGGGTCGAGGAACGAGAATCGCCGAGGAAATGGAAGTACACGAGGCAAGGACGTGTAAGCTGGTCGATGGGGAAAGAGCGGTGGAAATAGATGAAGGGATGTAGTATACATACACGCGGGGAAACGCGATCGTTCCTTCGTTAATCATCTCCGGGCAGTTTCATACCATCGTTTGGACATCAAAAAGAAATTATTTCATGGGCGTCCAAAAAGAAATATTTATTTGTATTAAATAAATCTTTACTTAATTAAATATTGATCTGTATTAAATAAATATTAACTTAATTAAATATTTATCTGTATTAAATAAATATTAACTTAATTAAATATTTATTTGCGGTGCAGCGAACAAATTAATTTTAAAAAATGCATGTTTCTTGTAAAAAGCAAAGTAAGGTTCGAACAATCGGTAAACATAAATCGGTCAATTACAGTGGACGAGAATCGCCGGGGAAATGGAGGTACAGGCGGGAACGATGTGTAAGCTGGTCGATGGAGAAAGAGCGTTGGAAAGATAGGTGGTAAAGTAGAAATGGATGAAGGGATGGCCAGTATATGTACACACGGTGAAACGAGATCGTTCCTTCGCTACTAATACGGCCTCGATCTAGTTTCCGGGTAAAGCCCGTTCGACGACGACGCCGCCGCCGCCGCCGCCGCGTCGAAGAAACTCGTATGCCGATATCGGGAGTAGGGACGAATACGGCGGTACGCGGAATTCCAATACGGGGGAAGAAAAACCAAACGAGGAATAAGTGGAAGAAGACGAAGGAGACTCCGCGACGAGGAATAAAACGATTCCTTGCGCGGAGCCGCGGCGGACGTGCGTTAGATGAAATCGGACGTAACGGCATTCGACGTCGAATTACAATCGTGATTTTCGAATCGCCTGCGAAATCAAACATGGGCGCGTTTACGGAAAAAATGTAAACAAGATTTGCGCATATGATAAACGTTATTTTTCCACGAAGACCGCAATGGTGTATCTTTTTAGTTGAAAAAAAAATGTAAAAACGATTTGCGCATTTGAAAAACGTAATTTTTCCACGGAGAAAATATAAGGTTCATTAATTTTTTTTTATTTTGAAAATAATGAAAAAAATGTTTGATCTTCTTCGACGAGAAATATGTTTCATAAATGTGCAAACGCTTCTTTCCGCCGTGCAAATATGAGAAATGAGAAGTCGCGAGAGTATTTGCAGCTCTTCGTCTGGGAAGATCTCGAGAGGACCGTGATCGTCGAGATGGGAGAAATAGGGAGGCTGGCAATATAATATCAAACGGAACGTGATTCACACAGCTCTCGTCGACGCACTCCATCTTCAGAGTCTCATATATCTTTCAAGAACCTATCATAGTTTATGGATGAAAATATTGGCGTACATGAAACATATCGGGAGACTCGTTTCCATACGGTTCTATAAATGAATTATGGGACGAGCGAGACTGGAAGGATCGGGGACGTTCGATATCCGAACGAGGAAATGAAACCGCGCGCGTTATCCTACCAGAACGACTGGTATGAAAACAGTTAGAACGTGCAGCGTACGCAAATAAAAAAAATTATATATGTAAACCCATTTCACTAAAAAAAAGCAAAGGCTAAACGGTCGACAAAAGTCAGGATTTTATTCTCGCTATATATGTCGACGTTGAATAGACTCAGTCGGTTACAAAAACTTTAAACCATTACCATTTTCAAAAATTAAAATTAAAAAGATTTAAACAAATTTAGAAGAACCGCATAAACAGTAATTTGGGTAAACCTCGATGGAAAAACATAAAAACTGGGAATAATTAAGCCCGAAGCCGTCTCGCCAATGTTATTGAAATGAAGACTTAAATTGCATAGTGGAAGCAATTTGTACGTTTGAAATAGTAAATCATTACCTTTTTCAAACAAATTGAAAAATTCAAGGGGGTTAAAAAAATTCAGTTAGAACCCCGTAAAAAGTAACTTTAGGGACCCACGAGGAAAAAAACTGGAGATAATTAAGCCCGAAGCAGGTGTGTCAAAGCTATTAAAATGAATACTTAAATTGCACACTGGAAGCAATTTGTAAGTTTGAAATAGTGGCGGAGCGCGTTGCCGCTCGTACTTCGTACAACGGGCATTAAAGTCTCGCATCTCCGCGGCGAGATGCATCCGTAAAGGTTTTACTGCCGCTGCGGAATTGACCGGTTATTCGTATGGCAATAAAATCCTTGCTCCGGTTATTCGTCGGTGATTAAAAAGCCACCATCCTTAATTTGGATAATACGCAGGTTAACGGTGCGTCCGACGATTGGCGTTTCAGGTTATCGGATAGTTTCGACGGCTAATAAGAAAATCGGGACGCGTTTTACGAAGTAACGTAATCCGAGGTTCGAATTCCATCGGGGGAAGTTCAGTAACGACGACCTCAGGCGGCTGAGCGGGACCGGCAGCCACTGGGTCAAGGGTCAGAGTCGCGTGCTCGAGAGAGAGTCACGAGTGTGCATGTCGCTCGGTGTGCATCTGCGGCTCACAGCGTACACGAACGTCCGCCAAATATGTTACCAATAAAAACTAAAAGAACAGGGGCGAATCACAGCGACCCTGACATCGGCGGTCGGCCTAATCTCGTTCAATCACCGAATCGGGCGCCAATACGAGAAACCATCGAGGAGACATGCAAGACTATTGAAAATCAACGATGAAAGACTGCCTCTCGGCCTCCGTTAATCATCTGGTAATTTCGTTCAATTGATTGGACATAAAAAAAAAATCATGCGTGCGCTGTAAGCAAATATTTATTTGCATTAAAGAATCATTTACTGAATTAAATATTCATTTGTATTAAAAAAATATTTACTGAATTAAATATTCATTTGTATTAAATAAATATTTACGGAATTAATTTTTTTTTCGGTGCACGGCACAAATCGCTATACAAAATACATGCTTCATGTAAAGAAGAAAAGTGCGCTTCGAACAATCGGTGAACTTAAATCGATCAATTACAGTGCACGAAGTGGCTGGCACGTAGCAGCATCAGCAATATAGCTCATTATCATAATGTTATATAATGAGCGTATGAAATTTGTTAGCCCGAAGTGCTCCCTGAAACCCTGGAAGCTGAGTACTCTCGTCTGGAGATCGTCAAAGGGAGGTAATGCCGCTCGGTAATAACAATAACGAGCCTTTCGGCATTATCTTTTAGATTATGATTCACGCGATTATGAGACCGGGGGGATCGATACATCCAAGTACGTTCGTCGAAGATATAAATCCTCGATGTTTGTGTAAAGTGTCTCAGTGCGTTGATATTATAGCGAGATGGGCTTATGCGGCATTGAATGTCAACAGTACGCTATGATTTATAATCCCACAAAACGTTCAAGAAAAAAATAACTTTTCATTAATTATAACTAGTCAAGAGGACCATTTTTTCAAAAAATTGCCCTAAAAATATTTTCGTTAGCAATAAAATGCAAATTGTTAAAGCCACTTTCAAATTGTGATTAAAATCCCATACTATAATAATATAAACATAATGAAAATAATAATAATGATGTTGATAAAAATAATAATAACAATAAATTGCCTCATAAATTTACCAAGAAGTAATTAAAAAATCACAACGGTCGAGGCTGAGGCAATTTCCCGGATAAAGCTGTGCCAGAAGTGATTCCCCGCACGACGATAAATATTCCCCCAATTATATTCACCTCGTGAGGTGTCAAAGAATCTAAAAATATTTCGAAAGCGTTCAATCATCGGAGTTATCGATTTCCCGAATAATCCGTCGGCTGGTTTCACGCGAAGCTGGTTCAAGAGCTATTCATTCGCGTTCATATGTCCCACATAAAGTACACATATATATAAATAAACATATATATGCATACACGGTATATGTGTAGCACCGCATGACACAATCATGGGCGAAAGTGCATTCGCGTTCGTGCTTTGACGAAGCGAATGCACCGTCTCATTTTTTTTTTCCAAGGACCTACTGCTTTCCGGCGATATTGCCCCCTTCCGGAGCAATGGACTTGGCTGCTCGGACCGACCTACGTTTCGTTCTGGTAATCCTCTGCACGATTTTCAATTTTATCAATAATTTTTTTTATTTTAATTTTTTTCTCTTTCTTCCAATTTTAGCATCGCCGAATTATTTTTATTATCCAATGATTAGCGAATGCCATTTCGTCGAGCACACACAAAAACCGGTAACAAACACTTAAAAATTTACGACGCGGGCTCCAGCAGACGACAGCGAATCCGTACGATTTATCCGAATATAATGCGACCGGTGGGAAGACTCGAAACTGGCGCCGCGCCGTCCGAATCAACACTGGGCCTCGAGGCGTAGTGAGAATCCCAACACAACACACAGCCCGCGCGCGATATACGGCGCCCCGACGCGCGCGCCTCCCGCCGGACGATCTTCGAAGCGGCCTCAGCGTTCGCGTCTACGATGCTGGCCCGCTCGCCGCGGTGGCCCGTGGAAACGTCGTTCGAGCGAGCGCCCGTTGAAAAGTGAGACGGAGGGACGTACCGGGCTCTCCCGAGGATCAAGGATGTCCCACCAGGATGTCCAGCATGTGATCGCTCGTGCCCGCCGCTCTGCCAGCAGGGGCGGTTCTTTTCAGAACTCCTCTCGAGTCCTTTCCACTCTCACTCACTTTCTCATTCTCTCTCACTGCGCGTCCGTCCGCCCCCCCCCCCTTTTTCTTAGAGGGATGCACAAGCCCGGTAAACTCTATTTCCCTCTCGACTCTCCGGGGAATCTATGCAAATATATCCGGGCACAGATGTGGCTTCGATGCTACGGTCTGATACTTTTTATCTTTTTTTTTCCCCTTTTGTATTTCGCGGCCTTTATCGTCGCACGGTGCACTGGACGATCTGGATGGACGAGGTAAACAGTAAGAAATAGTTTAGTAAAATCGGGATACGAAGTTTCGTAAAAATAATTTTCTTGAATAAGTGACAAACTCTTTCCTTTTATTTCGCGTGTCATTGACAATTTTAGTTTGTACTTTTGTTTGGAAAACTAGAACCGGATGGTGCGTTACAAATAAAACATTGTGGATTTTTGTGGACGATAAGTTTAAAGTACGTACTTTTTAAATGTATACATGACACGGTTTTCGACCTATTAAGTCTTTGATAAAGAAATGTGTTTTTTTTTGTACGTGAGGAATTGAATTGGACTTGTGTGGATTAATGGAGTTGGTGTTTATGGAGGTTCGCATGCGCTGCTATGAATTCGATTAAGTACTTATAAGTTTATTTTTATTTTGGTTGGGGATTGAAAGGAAACTTTGTCGTTTAATTACTTCGGGACTGTTTGTGTTGCTCTGATAAATCATGGGTCACAGTTTCTGACCTTTTGGCCCTCTCAACTGCGGCTTTTGCCTCTCGCACACCGCGAAAATAAAATAACTGGCAAAAGTCGGTGGAACCTTGACCTCCTAAATTATGCCTCCTTGACCTCCTAAATTATGCAGATATGCATGGGCACGGCTTTGGGTTCGATTAAACATTGCTTGCTTTCTTTAAGATTTTATGTACGAAAGACTCGGCACGTGCGGGCCGAGTGGAATTTTTCCTCCTCCCTAGCATTAGGAATTCATTTATTGGTACACTAAATTATGGTTAAAAAGCTCGGCGCAGTGTACCGAGCGTTTATTTTAGTTGTTTTATCAGTTCACGCATAATAACATTGTATAGAATATATTAATATTTGCACCGATTTATTTGAAACTGTAGTTGCTTTATGAATTATTACAGCATAGTCCGAACGCGAACCATGATTATGGTATAGAGCGGGCAGAAACTTAATTAAAAAAGAAAAAACGTTGACCTCTCGAATCGGCTAAACCAGCGCGGGATATCGATCCCTGCAATGGCCATTGGATTCTCCAGTGCTTTCTACTTTGTGCATTCTATCTTTCAACCGCAGAGGAGAAACGACAACACCGCACAAGCGAGCCTCTTCATTTATTCCCTTCTAGCTTTCCGGGCGTATCTATGCAAATATCCGCGCACAGCTGTGGCTTCGAGCGGTTTTTGCTCAACCCCCCCCCCCCCTGTTCTTTTTACGAATTTTTTTATTATTAATGCCACAAAGTCGGGCGCACGGGACAATCGCCTCGGCATATTGTGTTTTGATGGAGCGCGGTCTAGAAAAAGTTTGAGCAAAAAAAAAAGTTGACCTCAATAACTATCACGCGAAGTAGTCTTTCAACGATGATTGATGTATATTATAAATTTATAATTCATTTCGTATAATATGTTTTTTAATTAAAACTTTTTTTTTAAAACAAACCGATAACTTCTCTTCAAAGTCAAACGCGTAATGGTCCGCCTGTTCGTTAAAGCTTAAAAAAAATGATGAATACAGGTTGCAATGTACGTTTTCGCGATCACACTAAAATACTAGCCGTATAGTACAAAATTATAATATATACAAAATATATAAAATGATATATCGTTATAATTCCTAATTATACGTTATATATTAGTGTTACATTACATTATTGGACTCCGCCCCGATTTGCGCAAAAGTTTGGTCTCCGAAACATGGCTCGATGTCCACGGGGACTTATTCGGCGTGCGGGAACGACCTGACGGGGCTCCCCTTGATTTTCCACCAGGGATTCGATCCGGAGATAGGACAACAGAGGCTTCGTTGTGTCGTGTGGCCGACCGACGGTTTCACTCTTTCTCCATCTATCCCACACCCAACAGGCCATATCTTCGCTTTCTCGATTTTGCTCTGCGGTTCGGTTCCCTCGCAGGCGCCATAATACCCCGCGGTACGTGTATTTGCATAAGACGAACTGACGTTTACCGTGAAAGCATTATGGGATATACCGGGAATGGCAAATAGCACGCGTGCAGCCCCGCAGATCTGCAAGTACACATCGCCCGATCGGATATAATCCGAAGTGGCAAGTTCCCGGGTTCGTTTGTTATTATCCGCGTCTCCCCGACCTCGGTACACGGCGGAATACCGCGGATGAGATTTGCACGGAGTGAATTCATTCCGATCGGACATAGACGCATTACTGTGCGAGTCGGAATGAAAAAAAAACTCATGGTCATGGCCTCGGAAAAAGCGCGCGTTCAGACTGAAATGTTTGTCGCGGCCATGGAATCGTTATACATAATATATAATTATGTATTATTAATATATGTTACATAATATAAATAATCCAAGTAAATAGATTTATTTGTATGAAATTATTATTCGTGATTATATCTTATTAATTTTTTATTCAGAGCTCTAAATTAAGATCTACTTTGAACTGGTTTTAAAGGGCGAAATTCGTGAAATGAGTAAAGTAAAAAAAATTAGATTATTATAATGTACAATAATTATTAGCCTGTAGTGCCTGTTGTACCGTCTCAAGATAAATGTAGCTGCGATTTCACAGTCGCCAATTAATGTCGCATTAAACTACGAATGTTAATTGTGAAATAATTTGTTTTTTCTTTCTTTTTTCGCTATTGTGTAATTTTTTCGTAATTAGGTAATTTGCCAGGGGGAGTCGATTACGAGTGTATGAGAAAATTTTTGTTCCGTTGTGGATTCGCCGAGCGGCGTAATGTCTCGGAGCGGAGAAACTCCTCAATCCGGAACCGAGGAAGGCAAACGCGCGGGTTTCGAAATGATGTATGAATACACGTTATTTCATCTCCGTCTGTGTAGCGCCGCGGTCCTTCTCGACCTCTTCGACGCTCTCGTTTCCATATCTCGACCCGCACACGTTTGCCTCTCTCTGTGTCTCTCTCTCGCTCGTTACTTCCTCTCCCACTCATTATACGTTCTCTCCGCGTGGAGTACAGTTATCCGGTTCTACGCTCGCGGAAACAGGGGCATTTCCAACGGTAAATTAACACTCCGAACGGGGGAGCGACGATTAAAGAACGGAAAGGGAGGCTGATGTCGATCCATTCATGCTTCTCTGATACCCCAACTCCATTCAACGACTAACTCTCGATTAGATAACGTGTTCGTCGACCTCGAAATTATATAATTGGCTCGAGGTCATCTAATTTTTAAGTGTCCCGAACGGCAGTTAAAATTTATATAGCTCGGACGCGGAGTTTAACCCTGGCTCGCTATTCTGGGCCCTCGGAGACACCCGCGTGTCATTTCGGCGAGAAAATATTTAACCCGGGAAATCGAAATTTTTACCTATTTTTATACGGTAGGAAAAATATTTTATTTTTATTTTTCGAAATTCCTGGCCGCCAAGGCCCGATCGTAAAAAGAAGGCACGGAATTCTTATCAGTGACCTTTGAAGGATAAAATAGTCGGAATGAGAAATATTTCATTTATGTCTTAATTATTCGTAAGTAATTGAAATTCTTAACTTTAGTAGTTATTAAAAAAAAAAGATGATCTGATGCAATTTGGTTGTCGCGAAAGCACGCGACGTTATACAAACTCGTGTGCATTCAGTTTTATGGGCGTCATCTAATTTTCGAGTATTCCGATCGGCAGTTAAAATGTTTTACAGCTCGGACGCGGAGTCTAAACCTGGCGTGCTATTCTGGGACCTCGGAGACCCGCACGGGTCATTTCAATGAGAAAATATTTCAACCTGAAACTCCTATACGTTCACCTATTTTCCAGTATTAAAAAAAAGATTTTTATATCACTATATTTTGTTTTTAATTTTCTAAATTCTTCGCCGCCAAGACTCGATCGCAAAATGAACGCACGAATAAATAATCTGAATTTAAAAAAATACATGAATCTCTTAATTATTCGTAAATAATTGAAATTCTTTAGATGGCCCGTTATAAAAAAAACACGATCTGTTGTGCATCGCGCGGTATAACGCCCCACCGTAATTTGATTATCGCGAAAGTACGCGACTGTATGCAAACTCGCGTTCATTCAATTTTATCGTCGATTGTGCTCGTACGAGATTCCCCCATTCATTGAGCTCTCTCATTAAGAACGCCGGATCCATCGCGGACGTTAATTGGACCGCTCGTACGAGGCTTCATTCTTTTTATTTTCTCTCGCTTATTTTTTTTTATTATTATTTTTTTTAATCGAAATGTCCTTCGCGATAGGAGTGCGTGGGACTTCCGGTTCCGCGTTCGCATATCGGTCCGAGGCGCCGGTCGCCCCTTCGCGACGGTTGGCGATTTAACACCCGTTTTGAACCGCACACACAGTGCACAAACACACTGAACACACAGTTGCAGCCTTAATCACAGTATTTCATTCACCGTCGACCGTTAGCTGCGGCGCCTCTGAATATCTACGCCGGAAATAGTAATAAATACACGTACGGCGCATCATAGAGAATCGGAGATGAATCTGGCGTTTCTCAATTGATCGGCTAGCGCGTTTCCCGACCCGGCGTTCCTCTCGATCAAACACGAGTAGGAATCGCTTGTATCGACGTGTGTATAGGTTCATCCTTGAACGTCCGGGGGGGGGGGGGGGAGTGGGGCAAAAAGGAATGCGTGGGGCAAAATGGACTCGCTCCGAAATACAATAAAATATTGGGACCTTCAATGTTGAATCTTAATGGCGATGATCTATTCTCCCAAAAAAAACGTTCGACTGAAGCGGTCCATTTTGCCCCATATTTTTTTTTTGAATCCTGTCTGGATGAGCCTAATGAGTGTAACAGATGTATTTTGTGTTAAATAGAAGGTGAAAATGGTTGCACGAAGTGATCGGTTCGCACGTTTCTGACCCGGCGTTCCTCTCGATCAAACACGAGTGGGAATCGCTTGTACCGACGTATATATAGGTGCATCTTCGAACGTCCTACGGGGCAAAACGAATGCGTGGGGTAAAATGGACTCGCTCCGAATAACAAAATAATTGCTATGATCCACTCTCCCAAAAAAACGTTCCACGAAGCGTGTCCATTTTGCCCCATATTTTTTTGCAATCTTGTCTGAACGGACCTAACGAGTCCAGCAGATTTATTTTGTGTGCTAAAAATGGTGAAAAGCGTCGTGCGCATTGATGAGACTCCCGGAATTGATTGGCTGGTCCATTTTGCCCCCGTGTCCTCTGTAGAGTCGGGGCTATCGATTACTCGGCCGCACACGGTCACCGGGAATAATTGTCATGGCTCGTGATTGAGCTCAGACAGCACTCGTCGCGGTGCTCTCGGAGCCGCGGTTCACCGACGAGCAAAACCGGAAAATAGTCGTCGAATATAAACCGAACCTCGGGAATAATGAAAGCAAAGAGCGACCGGAAATCGATTTTACCGGAGATGGCTCGAAACGGGAATACACAGATTGAGAAACTCGTAATAGCGGTCGCTCTTGTGTTCTCCCGCGTGTGTCCTTAAAAATCGTCACGGCCGGGGTCAAGGGCAGATTCTATTCACGTCGATGCAGTAAAAAATTTGACGAAATATTACCGCAGAAAAAAATATCATAATTAAACTCTCGCCCCCCCCCCCCCTTCCAATTTGTCCGAACAAGTACGACCAAAGAAAGCGAATGATTAATCGTTCGACATATTTGGCCAATTTTCGTCGACGATTTGTCACAGTCGAGTCGTCTCTTTTTTTTCCTCCCTCTGTTGTGCTATATATCCATTATTAATTGTGCAGTCATTGTCGAACCTTCGAATATATCTTCATATATATATATATGAAGATATATAGGATCACATATATACATATATATATCCAACGTATCATTATTTTTTTTTCTTTTTTTTCCTCTTCAAAGATCAGGGCGAGATCGGAGCGAGATGTAACGTGCGGTGGCGCCGCGACAGTCTTTCATACGCGACCCTTCCATCTGTCGGGCGGGAAGGAAGAGACTTGAGAAAAAAAAGGTTGATGAAAGGAAGCAAATGACTTCCCGAAAGAGGCAAGGGCAAGGGAGAGCGATGGCAAAAGAGGAAGAAAAAAAAAAAAAAGAATGAGCCAGCGAGACGGGTCCAGGCAGTTTCTTCCGCGAGGTGTACGAGGTACTTTGTATACACGCAAAGCCATCTCGGTTCTCTCGTGTGCATCCACGTACGAGCCAATCCCGGCTCGAGCAGGTGCAAGCACGGACCGATGGGAGGAGGCGACGGTTCGATAGTACGTAGGCATCTCCCTCACCCCCCCCCCCCCCCCCCGTCTCGCCCTCCGCTCTGTCTCCGCATAACTGCATGCACCTATATGCGTATCATACGTGGTTAACGATAAACCAGTGTGCGAGCGCATGCTGTGTACTTATGCCTGACCGTGAAGGCATCAGCGGCACGTCGAGCGACGGCGAGAACCCGCGATGATGCATCTCCTTATCTTTTTCGCGTACGAATAACCCGCACGATCTATACTGGGTGTTCGATCGGCCGGATGACGTATCCGAACCGGAAGACAGATAGGCCAAAGTTACGGGTAAAAAAATTGGACAATTATTTTGATAAAAAATGAATTTACCAAAAACTGAATACTTCATTGAAATTCACCTAGGAGGAATTTTTTTGGTGCCGACGATTTGGCAGATTGGCGGAGATGAGGGTAACTGTCCAAAGATCTTTATTCAAGGAATTTATGAAACTAATTTTTAAATAATTTTAAAAAATTCAATTTTAAAATTCTATGGAATTTTTACTATTTCCATATTTATATATTTTTATTCTTTGAAATAAGTTATAAGTTATAACATTGGGAGGATCTCTCAGTGTGCGCGACTCCGAGTCCAGCCCATCGAACGAATTCAACTCTCGGACTCGCTCGTCCCCCCGAGTCGGCGATTTTCATAAAAGATCCATGGAACGGACGGTCGGTGTCGAGTTTTTTGAATGAGCGCACGATCCTGCTGGATGCTTGCACGAATGAATCCAGTGGGCGAGATTAAGATCCGCCGCCGCGATTCATTAAGTCCCTCGGGAACGTCGTCGTCGTCGCTGGATTCATCGGTGGTGCGTGGCTAAAGAGGCGAGAGGGACGAGACCCGGAGCCCCCCGCTGCATCACTATCGCGCGCGCGGTGGCCGCGAGTCTTACCGTCCGGCGACGACGCGACGACCGAGCCAGGCCCGCGGATATCGACCTGACGCGTCGACCAAACACGGTCTAGACCAGAGACCTTAACCAAAATGCCAGAAGCCAACGGAACAGAGTTGAATCGGGCACGTCCTGTCTACCGCCATCGTGGCCTGCTGGCGCGCTTGCTATACTCAATGCTATACATATATATATCGTATATATATACTATATATGTACAGTATATATATAGGAGGGCGAAAGCAGCAGTAGCAGTTGCGAGGCTTTTTTTGGAGTACTCGCTTACGAGCCCATCGATCGATCGGGTATTCGACTTTGAAGGCGTCTGGTATGTCCTTAAGTCGAAGTGAAAGATGTACTACGTGACATATGAGTGCAAGTGAGATAGTTGCATTTTTCGAATTAATGCCATGTAAAAATTATTAACATTTGGGGTAAAAACGAAGTAGCATCGGACGCGGTATTCAATTCCACATCCGCTAATACTTTGATGTTTCGCTAAATATCTGACCATCTCCGAATGCCAGTCATTATAGTTTTTGTTGCCGACTGAGTCTGTTTCACCTCGCCTTATGGCGATGTTTCAAACCTTCCTCACCGCTCAACCCAGGCTCGGTCAGTAACAGAAACGGTAATTTTTTTACGGGTAACTATTTCCGGTTGGAGAAAGAATTTAGGTTTGAATGACCGGACTCGGCGTGTTTGAGAAAATTAATTACAGTTTTTGTTACCGACCGAGGTAATTCACTTGCTCTCAAGAAGATCCTAAAGCGGGTTTAAAATTTTCATAAAAGTAACAGTCGCGTCTCGTAGCTCGCGAGGCATTATTTTTCATTCTTATGTCCCACGTGAAACGGGAAAGCGAGTGAATTTTTACGAGAGGTAAGGAAAAAAGGGAATGGTAGAAAAGAGGAAAGAAAAATTCAATTATTTATTTCGCCGTCGAGAGGGTGGCTTTAGGACTGCCATTTTTAACGCCGTTCCGTGGAAAAAGTCTCTTCACCCGGAGATCCAAAGATCGCTCAAATGGTTTCTTTATTAATAATGCTCTTGTTGCGAGCGGCTGGTGTACATCGAATGAACGAGTCGCGACCGTGCGGCTTTACTTTTGATAAATTCTCTCGCTTCGCACTCCGGGCACCCTTAAGCCTCGGCGGTGCTTCACGGAAAATTGGCCCGCACGGTATATAACGTCCGGGACCATTTACCACGGAGCTTCGAGCCACCGGTGCCATTTGCGCGATGAAGTTAACGGCGTTACGAAATCTCGCGTTATATACCCATGAAAACGTATTAACCCGTACGAGAGGCAATGGGTTATTAATTTACGGGTTGATATACTGGAGTTTGCAGTATGCGAGGCCTCCGGCATTTTAGCGCGTCTCATGCCCGGAAACTAGAGCCAATTCTCGGCTGTTACCTGACTTTGACAATTTCCACGCCGCGGGAGAATGATCGACCAAATACCTCGTACCTACCTTGCAGAAATATCCTTAGAGAGGTTGCGATCAAATAATCGTACGAAAATAGTTTTGGGTTCAAATGCATTTTTCTAGATATTTTTTAGGTGAAACATTTTTTATTTAAAAAAATGTGTAACAACAAGAAACTATTCATTTTACAAGACACGTTATACAAGACACGTAAATTTAAAATATTTAAAAAATTGACCTAAAAAAGTATTATAAAGAATTCGTTTTAGAGAAAGACTCGACTTAATTTCGAAAGAATTTAACATTCTTTTTTACGTTCGGAGTGTGAGAGACTTCCAGCAATTCTGGAAGTCGACCGAGAGTGGGGGGGGGGGGGGGGGGGTGAATAGATAGCACAAAATTCAAGAACTCGTCGCTCCACTTTTATTTCCTCTCGCCTGCGGACAACGCGGCAAGGTAAATTTCATTACGGCCGCGCGGAGTTGAAGGAGAGGGCGAGGGAAAGAATTGACGACGTCAAAAGCGAGAAGTTGCTGGGACGTGAATAAAAAAAAACAGCTTCCAACGGCCGGGTAGGACCGTCGATATTTCTAAAGGTACTCGACGTTTACTCGATACGACTGTGTACCGTAGAGGCGAGGAGGTATTGCACCAGTTCGAGCTATCTCGGGGCCTTGCTTACTCGCCGGGAACCCTTTTACTCACGAATACAGCTTCAACTCGAGATAAGAGAAGCCAGCTTGCATCTGTCTCTACCGGGTGGCGAGAGCTATTCCTGGCACTGCCGAAAGTCTATTCAAAGTCTTATTAATTATATTCGGAATATGGATGAGCTTCTTTGCCCGCCCGGGGGGGGGGGGGGGGTGGAAAAAGACTCTCGGAACTGCCTTATCCACTCGAACGATTTCTCGTCCGAAATATCCGCTTTTTACACGGGGAAACCTTTTTTGGCGATGATTGAATTCGGGGAAGAAAAAAAAGCCTCCAATTTCCAAGAAAGTCTATCCGTCGATCTATAAACCCATGGGGACGATAAAAAGTAGTCTAGGAACAAAAATCCCACGCCATTAATCTAAGAAGATTTTGCTCCATTCAATGCAACGTTAAATGGAAAAACTTCTTCTTTAAGAACAACAAAATTTCAACGGTTATCCACTTTTCCAACGGAAAAACTTGGTCTCTCTACCTTCCGGACCTACGGTTCTGTCGAGTCCTGTAGAAAATAGTCGGTAAGGTCGGCCGCTGTTCGAATCCATTCGCGGCGGTCGATCGAGCGAGCCGCGAGCAGCCTGCCTTGCCAACGGCGAGTTCTCGTCCGACTTCGGGTAAGACGAATTTTTCAAGTCGGTAAGAAAAACGCCGTTTCTACGGTTGGCAAATAAGTTGTCACTTACAGAGTCCTAGTCACGAAAACATATTCAAATTTAAAAAAAATGGATTGCTCTTGAAAAATCGAGAAAGCGCACTTCGATATCGCCATTCGAAGTGAAATTCGAATCGCACCGGTCGGAGCAGCCACTAATGGGTCCAAAGGAAGCCTATCAGGATTCGTAACAACAGCGGCTCTCGCGGACCAGAAACGAATCCAGATTGGATTTAACGCTAGTGATATCCTCGCGCTGCATTCCAACGCGAGCATCTGCGACGAAACTGCGAGTTCCTCGGTAGAAACCGTGACGGCTTGGATTACGCTGATCGCGTCGCGAGCAAGGGACCTCGTAAAGCCCGCAGGCCTTGGGCCGGCGAACGCGACCGTGAATACGAGCCAGGAATAGGTGGCTCTGTAAGGTACACCCGAGGACTTTGCGTCAATTTCGAACATCTGATTTTCAATTACGCATATAAGTAAATAATAATAAAATATTATAAGATATTATATTTTATTATTATCATTTATTTTAGATTATATTATATAACATTTATTTTTAAAATGAAAAGTAATAATATTTATTTTTATTACCATTAAATAAAATATATAATAATAGTTTGTAGATATTTCAGCTGTGAGGCTGTCGGGGCTGTTGAAGCTTACGGCTCATTGATTCTTCTCGGCATTAAGTTCCATGCCATAGAATCATAGAGCATGCAGCATCGACGGTAGAAAGTCGCGAATCCCGCCGTGCAGATTACGAGAAAGGCTCGTTGCCCCACGTGAGAGTGGTTCGTGAGAGAGCTCCGAGAGCCTCATCTCCCCCCAGCGCCGCTCGCGCGACTCTTTTACGGCGCAGTTGCGATGACTCTAAACTCTGCTAGTTTTCCGACCGACAACCTGTCGGTAAATATGGACGTGTGTAATGATGGACGTGCCTCGAGCGGCGTTCTTGCCTACAGGGTAATGCGTATTCTTATGCAGTCGTAAAATGCACCATTGCTTCCGGTTGCGCAAGTCCCGTCACGAGTTACGAGCGGTAACATTTTTCGATTTTCTTGGATAGGACAATTTTTTGTTTTTTTTCACTCGCTCGAAAAGTTCGATTAACACAACTGAACGTGCACTTGCGAGCGGCGAAAGAAACATTCTATCATAAATATATAAACCATGAAATATATTTTATGACAATATAAAACATATTTTATGAAAATATAAAACATATTTTACGAAAGTATAAAATATATTTTATGACAATATAATATATATTTATACATATATTTTATTTTAAAAAATGTTCGACATCTGTGTTTGCCGATTTGGTTGATCAATATTTAGACCATCTTTTTACTAATGTAAAAGCTAGTGCGACGAATAATTTAATCAACGGCAAATATCGATGAATTTTATAGTTCTATGTATACACGACGAAGTCTATCTACGCGCCGTTGAAATCGCCAGGTTGATGGGGGATAAAAAATCTGTATTCCACTCCAGAAAACCGAGCTTTTACCTTCGAAGAGAGAGCGTCGTGGATCTATCGCAAAACTCAGCGAAGCGTGCTTTCATTATCTCGCGTGAGCTTGAGCTGTATAGTTAGACTGGAATCGCCTCTGTGCTGCCGCGGCTTGGCGTTCCCGGGTGCTTCGATCGTCGTTTATACTCTGTACAGCAAACCGGTGGCCAATACCTATCGCCTGCTCGTTTCGCCACGCTGTATATACCGTGTTATGGGATACACGGATGCCGCGATACACTATCGATACGGTCGAACCGAGAAGATTCACTTCGCTCCTTTCCCGTTTTTTTTTTTTACTCGTAATCTCTTTCGCAACATCTCTTCCACTCTCTCGCTCCCCATTTTCCTTCTCTCACGGATCGTAAACGTTAACAGCTTCGCTATAAAACTGGTCGCTACACCATCACCCGAGATGCATTACATATTGAATGGATCTCGCAAACGTTCAGGCACGACGCGGAGCAAAGCCGGGCGAACCGGCAGTGATTTCTTTTTAATAACAACATAAATAAACGGTACCTCCGTTGGAACAACAAAATATTAATATCGAGGGTAATAAATAAAACGAACATTATCCGTTGGTATAAGACGCGCAAGATTTTTCTTTACCGACCAAACATGAGCATGACGATGGGCGTTTGTAGCTAATCGGGCTCCGATTTAAAGCTCTACATTTTTGAATAGGGAGCAACTTCCCCACATTGGATTACTATTACCGGTATTTGAAGCGGAACATATTTGAGCATACTTAAAAAAAAAAAAAAAAAATGATGACAACCTTCTTTACCGACTGGGTATGAACACATAGCCATATATATATATATATATATATATCTGTCAGACGTGTGTACTACCAGAGCGCATCGTGAATAATACATACCAATACGCAGAGACCGCGAGTAGGCTCGTAATCATAAACAGGAAGTGCGGACGTTACCTTTAAATGACAAAAGAGGAACTCGAAAAATGTGAACAGGGAACTCTAAAACAACAGGGTGGATAGCTACATGAGCATAGCAATTGAGGGTTTGTAACTAATCGGACTTCCATTTAACGCTCCAAATTTGTGACTAGGGTTTAACCTCCTCACACTGGACTGCAGAGGGAGTTTTGGTTCCGTGCTTGGGGCTGTCGAGAGGTTTCACTGTAAGACGAATGGTGGTTTTCGACGTCGGTAACGTCGACACGCTAGATAGCGCAATAGACTGGGAAGTGACACACCCACCGGGCGGTGTAAAGTGATGATTCTCACCGGCATCGCGACTGCGGTGAGTGAGTAAGCGTATGACGACAAACGGCACACGGATAGGCGGAAACACCGGGTAGTCGTAAAAAGACCGGTCGTTGAAGAAACAAGGAGGAGGACCAAAGGTAAAAGTGCGACGCACAAGCGCTCGAACGTGAGTATGAACAATCGGGTGGCCGAGCGAGCGGAGAGGAGCTCGTTTTCCTGATGAGCTCCCCCGAATCGAGGCCAGCGCCGAAAGCGAGTGATGAATCCGGACGATTGAACGGAGCCAACGAGAAACCCGAACGCGTGCGTGCACGTATTCGGTCTGGCGCGGACCTCCCACTCGTCGTCGACACGTCCGACGTAATTTATGTTTGGAAAACAATTCCAACCGAGCGTCGAGGGTCACCGGGTCACTTTGAGTACAAAAGTGTTCTTTCGACCCTTCCTTACCGACTGACCGGCGGACCACACCTGCCCCTCATTTGTTTCTCGGACATTGAAATTACTGACAATCTAACTTATTTCCAATCTTTTCGACAATTTATTTTCTAATTTGTTATTTCACCGTAAACAAATACCCTACAAATTTTACGCTAAAAAAAGATTATTTCTGGGTATTAACAAAAAAATGTAAATTCCTCTTTAGGCAAAAAGGAAGATTGCGTGAACGGTTAAACCTCCTCAATTTATATTGTATGTGTTTAGTGTCCTCCCAAACTCCGTCGGTTATTTGAATTCGGTCGGCATTCTCGGTGATCCACGGATACTTGCAGATTCGAACTTTGATCTACGCAGCATCCGGAATATTAATTCCAGGGTCCAGAGTGAAATTGGACGGCAGATAGAATTCTATGAATTGAATTCCTACAGTCCGCAATAAATACTCTGAATGCTGCGTCTTGGACGTACCGTCCGCCCCAGTATGCCTTTGGCTCGTTAGAGCTTCATTAGGGTGACCGAGGCACAGCGTATGTTAGGTACTCCGTGTACGTAGGATCTTCCTGTGCACCGCCTAGAGAGTAGTGTGCAAAGAGGCAGCTTTGAAACTCCTCCACACTGTGTATAGGCTGTGTGCAGGAGGACGGAGTAAGGCAAACGTTATAATGGACCGAAACACCTAAGACAGTTCCCTTGGAATTTTGATTAAATTTCGCCACAAAGGAAATAAATGATTGTTTTTGCTTCCTCATAGAGAAAGCTTTTTTTTGCATTGTAAAATAGCTCAATGCTTCCTCACGGTGAAAAAATAATAGCGAATCTTAGAAGCATTAATGCTATTTCCGGTTTCCGATTAATCGCTCGAAAATTGTTGAGTAAAATTAATATTTCATTTTGATGACTCAGGGATTGGAAAGTGCCCGGTCTACTGTCACATTGAAATTTACTGGACTAACAGCGATAGGCATAGTCGTTCGAAGATGTGTGACAATGTTCAGAAGTTAAAAAATAAAAATAAAAAAATCGTAAAAGCGACAACGAAAGGCAACCTTGAGAGATTGAAGTTTCGAATCGAGGTGGCACAATTTCGACGGGGGAATGTGGAACACGTTTTCTAACACGTTTCACGTGTTTGTGTCCCCCTCGTGGCTGTAGCTACGTAGTCGATATACCGGTCTCGATCAGCCGCTCTGCCGCTGACACGGACGTGTACCGGCTATGTGCAACTCTATCGGACGTTGCCGAGAGACGCACATTGTTCCACCCTCCTTTGACGTTGTGCAAAACGCAAAGGGCCCGTGTATAACACGTATATCGGGCTTATCGTCTGGATAAAATTTCACCTAACACGTTCCAGATGCGATGCCCTCGTTAGAAAAAAAAAACATTCTCAATGTATATATATATATATTAGGGTGTTTCACAAAAAGGACATTTTTTTAATTATTTTGCTCCCACTTTTTTAAAGTCTAGATTTCGATCTCAAATTGAACCTCGCGAAAGGTGGTCTCTAGCAAAAAATTCTAAGAGGTGCCGCATTCGACGTTTGTACCCAAAAATGCGGCACCTTTTAAACTTAATTGTCAACGACCGCCTTTCGCGAAATGTTTTTTTAGATCGAAATATATAATTCTACGGGGTGGGAGATTAACTTTTTGTAATTTTTTGTAGTGAACCCAAAATACATATTTTTAATAATTTTTTTATTTGTAGTCTTTTGTGTTTAATACAAAAAATGGCAAAACGTTAAGCTCCCACCCTATAGAACTATATATATTAATTGATAAAAAAATCCAGCGAAAGACGGTCGCTGACAATTAAGTTTGAGAGGTGCCGCATTTTTTGGGTTAACCGTCGAATGCGGCACCTCTTAGGATTTTTTGCTTGGTACCGCCTTTTGTGAGGTTCAATTTGAGATCGAAATCTGTACTTTGAACAGGTGGGAGAAAAATTTAAAAAACAATGCCTTTTTTTGAAACACCCTAATATATATATATACATTGACAATGCATTTTTTTTTTTTTTTACATGCAATGATGAATAAAAGATTATTCGCTCAAAGAGGCATGTCAGCGTTACATGAAAACCGATAGTGAAACGGTGGAATCTAAGGAATTATTTTATAATTATTATAATAAATATATTTAAGGCGTTATTTTATTAATAATATAATTGGCAAGTTGAACTGTCCGAGGATCGCCGTGATGATTTTCAATTTACGACTGCCTGTAATTACCTTCATTGACGTTGTGCAAAACGCAAACGTTGCTTTATTATTATTATTATTATTGTTGTAAATATTTACAGAATTATTTTATTAATATAATTGGCAAGTTGAACTGTTCGAGACTCTCCGCAATGATTTTCAATTTGTGAATGCCTGAAATTCCCGACTCCTTGTGCGGACAAACTTTTCGCGAGATATTATATTACATTAGTTGCGAGGACAGTGGCGGCATTGCGCGAATAACTGTCGAGGATTCCGCGCGCCGTCGTGAACTGCGAGGCGGGACAGTGGTACCGAGGAAATGAGAAAAACGCGAAAAGCTTCCGCAACTTTTTTCGCCATATTGAGAAAGTTTCGAATTTCCAGGAATGACGGAAAAGTTCATAGCTCCCTTGGCGTGTGGGTAGAGTGCTCGAAGGTTCCACGGTTTCCGCGACAAATTGCGGTCTGAAACTTGCCACGAGTGGGCTTTGAGAGCTCATGCCGCTCATGAAGTACCGCGATTTGTCAAGGCGCCACTACAAAGTTTCTTTCTCTGGAAAATATTGTCTAAATTTGAGAAACGATCGACGTTCATTTCAATTTTCATTATAATTGCAATTTTTATGTTCTTTATCGCTATTTCAATTTTTATTTTTATGTCAATTTTGTTTTTATCTTCATGTCAATTTCAATTTTTATCTTTATTGCAATGACAATTTCTTTTTATTGCAATCTCCATTTTTTTTGTGTACGCCCTGAGGGGCTCCATCGATCAATCTCTCCGTCCCACCCCGGTCGGTAAAGCGACTCGGGAGAAGAAGGTCTTGTCATCGAGAGTAGAGGCCGTGGGGGTTGGAGCACGATGTGCGCGCGGGCAGTCGGGCGGAAAAATAAAGAGATGGAAGCTTGAGACAGGCGGTGAAGGGTCGATCGCTGACAATTGGATAGGATAGAAGACGACAACGGGGCTTTGCTTGCTTCTCCGAGCCTTCGAGGATTCACAGCATTATCCTTCGATTTCGCGTGGTAAAAAGAGAGAAATAAAAGAATAAAAAGCCCTGGGCGAAAATAATATTTGGGCATAAAAAGTTTTTATTTGTATCAGTTCGAAACTGAGATTTTCTTGCAGTTGCGGATTTAACAAATTCGCAACATTTTATCCTTCGGCAAAAGCACGAAAGAGTCTCGTTATCATAGAAGCACAAAAAAAAAAAAAAAAAAAAAAAAAAAAATGGAGCGCTGGATGCTTTACAAGTTGATGAGGTTTTGTTCATCTCGTTGAGGTTTGGAGGACGCAGAGCTATAGCGTCGGCCGTGCTCATCCATGTGAAAAGAGAAATTTGGAAATGGAGTCTGGAATCCATCCAGCCCAGGATATAAACCCAGATAATATATTTCTCTATCCAATATATATGTATATGTAGTAAAATGTTCAAAAGTCGCAAGACCGTAAATAAAACGTTAAATTAAGAGAAATTTTCGTGAGCGTAAAATGCGGAGAATTGGGTCGAGCGAAAGAGAGAAATTGGCTCGGGCTCTCGAAATATTTGAAAATTCATTCGACAAAGATAAATCGTTATTTCGATAGTAATTCTCTTGCCAAACGCATTCCCGTTCCGCAATGCGGATACATTTTTGTTTCTCTGTTACACGCAAAAATGAGCTCGCACACGGCGTCAGAGCCGCGACGACCAAGTTCGAAATATTCGACCCCTGACCGCTATCGGTTCTTTTTCAGCCAGGCGACGCGTGGACGCCCCGTTGGAACCCACGCTGGAGGGCGAAAATTGGCAAACGATGAAATTTTTATCGCCTAAATTGAGCGCTTCTGCGATTAAAAAAGAACCGGGGAAACCCGGTCGGAGATAAAATAAAATCTACGTCAAAAATACGCTCATGTTTGTTCTTTTTATCATTTCCGGCCCTACGACCCATTAATAATAATAATAATAATATAACAATTAATAATAATATTAATTACTTAATTAACCGATTATTAACAACGATATTTGATTATATGATTTATTATTATTATTAATAATCACGTGAGCTTCGTGCAATTTTTATCGGATGAATCGAGCGCTTCTGCGATGAATAAAGAACGGGAAAACCCGTCCGGAGATAACATAAAATCTAGGTCGAAAATACGCTTGTGTTTGTTCCTTTTTATCATTTCCAGCACTGCGGCCCATTAACAATAACAATATCAATTACTTAATCCATCGATTACTAATAACTATATTTGATTATATAATTTATTGTTGTTATTATTAATATTCACGTGAGCTGCGTACAATTTTTTTCGCACAGTTTGATTGTCCGATTGCTCTAATCACGTTTGCCTCGTTAAAGATTAAAAAGAATAAAATAAAGTGCCTGTTCAGTGTGCAAAGGCTACGAGACAATTCACCTGTTGGACGATCCATGAATCAGATAGTCCGGATTTTCAAGGAAAAGCTACAGTCAAGGCTGGTATAGCGATAGCGAGAGTCGAGGGTTTCTCTGAGGCTATGGGTACGGTATAAGAGGTGATAGTGTTGTAGAGCCGTAGCGGTGTGTTCCCGAGGCGTCGGGGGCACCCACGGAATGCACTCGATAGCCTTGGCGTCGTAAGCGCGGGACGTTAGAGCTCGGGAGCGGTGTGGCACCGCGGGCCTCCTATAGCTTTGCAGTTACACGAGTGGGCTGGAAGGAAAAGTATTTGCACCGGGCTGTGCACCGGGCGATTCGACCGTACAGCTGAGCCTGTTACTCGTAGAGACTAGGCACACCGACCCGTGAGACAGAAAAGATCCGCGGGAAAATATGTATCGGGATTAAATATTCATCGAAATGGTCCATCGACACGGTGAAAATATCGTTGACCCAGTAGTTCAATCCGGACGGGATTGCAAATATCGGTCAGTTAAATACAATATTCATAATGTTGCGGACGAAATTTGAATTAAAAAAAAACAAAGTAAAACAAAATTGTAATCTGCATCGACTAGTGAACTCGAGTCGCGTGCAATCCGATAAATAAATCCGCATCAATAAAAATTAATATAATATGAATATAATAATCAAATACAACCGATCAAAAAAATTTAACTACGTGCATACTTAATCTTTTGCATATAAAAAAATATATATTCGTAACAAAATCTTAAAAAAAAAAAAATCAGAGCGAAACGTTTCCGCGTCTCCGTTTTCCGATTGTATCTCGCAGGGCAGCTTCCCGTTTCTCGTCGAACGAAGCCAACGAAAGGGGAAAGCCCCTCTCGTCGTTTGTTCTAAGCGTGAGACTTCGACCTGGACTTGAAAAATTTCTCCGACGCGCGCGCACACACACACACCGGTCATTGTACCCACGTGCCTGGGAGAGCGCAAACAATTCACGCAGGTTCCACAACAAAACATGAGGGGACTGCTCGTCATAGGCACACACACATATATATTTTTTTTTTCATTCCTCAATCCAGGTCCATCAAATATAACAAGCTGAGCATTCGGTATTAAAGATATCGTGCCTAAGGAGGTGGGTTATATTCGTGACGTCGTTGAACGGGCTGACCCCGTGCCCTATGACCCTCTCCGTGCAGCCGGCATGCGCATAAGTAGTATAAGGATTATGCACATCGGCCTCGAGCCCAGAGGAAAGAGCAGCCTCGATTCCGAGACTCGAGGCTTCTTATTTATATATATATGTATATCTATATATATATATATACATATATATGCACAGCTAGGAGCCGGTGCTCGTCGATCCTAACCGTACGTAGGGGATGAGGTCTATTAAAAGCCCCTATATAAACGGAGATCGAAGATTCCTCGCTGTACAAAGTTGATATTCAATCTGCGTAGGAAACACGGCACAAGAGCGCTTTAGTTCGTGTCACCGTCCAGTGGGCGAGTCGCCGAGCGCGCGTCGAGATAAAATTGCACAGATCGAACGACGATATATAAAGGGCAATGCCGGTCGCTTCGTCGTGTAAATCCGGATCGCTGGGCTCTCGGCCTCATCGATGCACGTAAGCTTCGATATTTAATACGAGCTACTTTCGGCTGCAGCCGAAAAAATTTGCATCTATCGGGCATAACTTTCAACCGGGCGAAATTTGGGTTTTCCCATTTTTCGCTCTATTCGGGACTTGCGTATATAATTTTTTTTTTTTTTTTTTTCAAAATGATTCCCAGCATTATCGAGGATTAACGAGTATAGGTCCGAGGCGCTTCCAGGCTCCCAGCTTCGAGGCCGCGACCCGTCCAGATAAAGTCCGCTCGGCTCGTTTCCACCGATAGGAAATCGATAATTTACTTTGTGCCTCGGGAACGTCGAAGGAGAAAAAAAAATTACCCGGCAACACCCGGAGGACGAAGTCGTGGCCGGGGAGTGGGGGGAAGGGCGAGGAACGCGTAGATGGGAAGATGGCTCGAGGAGGGCGAGGAAGCTGATTTTTTTCGCTCTGGAATTCCGTGGCGTTCGTTGCAGGGAAAAGTCTACGGGACGTGCAGATATTACCCCGGTCGGGTGTTTCGTTGTACGCTCGTGTATACGGGAAAGGTATTTCTCAGCGCGGCAACGACCCTTCCCGACGCGGGGCCGTTGCAGCGGCATTAAATAAAATGATAGTCGGGAGAGCTGGAGCGAGTGTGTGCCGCTGGGCGGCGAGTCTTTCGCTCCGGCACGGCAAAGGTACGAACCAAATACACCGAGCTAGGCTCGGCTCGGCTCGGCCCTCGGTAGGCGAACGCTCCGTCAACTTCAGTTTTGATAATTGAGCTCGAAATCCGCCCGCTGAATTCCGTTATGGAAAAGGTAGTTCTCAGCGCGACAATGGCCCTTCCCGATTAAGGAGGTTGGAGCGCTTCACAGTAGTCAAATGAGTGCTACATTTTTAAAGTCGTTTGTACAAACTTTTATGTAACTCATGGTTGAGTGGCGGCAATTGCGCTTTATACCCAAGTGTACTATAAATACGTGGCGCATGCGCATATTGAATCGATTTTAATTTACGCACGCTTCTCGTACTTTACGCACGCTTTTCGTACTTTACGCACACCTTTCGTACTTTACGCACGCTGGTTGTACAGCGCCACAATCAGCAGGCACGGAGAAGCACTTCTCCTGCATTTGTTACAGACGATATTATGCGATGTAGCGAACATCATATGTAGCGTGCGTACCACAGGGAGCATTCGCCTTTGGCTCGTGCTTCAATAGTACTCGTGCGGCTCATGTGACTCACTTCACAGCGTGCGTATAAAGTTCGCTGTACTACACTTGTATCGCAAATTACTATTATGCATTTATCGATTATAATAAATATTTGCGTAATAGTTTGTATAACCGACTTCAAAAAGTAGCACTCATTCGACTAGTTTTAAGCGCTTCAACCTCCTTAAGGGGAGGCTAAACACGTGTGAGTGGGAGACGGACAGAGTAAAAATGTTGCATCCATTCTTCTCCGAAACGATTCTATAAAATGCAAAGCCGTTTCGCAGAAAAATAAATTAAAAATATTTTAAGGCTATGTTGATCTTTAGCCCCACCTTAAACGAAATGATAGTGGGAGAGCTGGAGCGAGTGTGTGCCGCTGGGCGGCGAGTCTCGCTCCGGTACGGCAAAGGTATGAACCAAATACACCGAGCTCGGCTCGGCTCAGCCCTCGGAACGCGAACGCTCTGCCAACTGCAGCTTTGATAATGCAGCTCAAAATCCACCCGCTGAACTCATCCGCGAATTTCATTACGGGAAAGTGACTTTCGTAAAAGCCTGTCTGTGCTGTGTCTCCGCCTCCGCGGACGAGAACAAAATGAATGTCCCGTGCCGGCGAGCAGGCACAATGAAGAAAAGGGTAATTGCTTTTGCCTCTCTGTACATGGGTGGGGCTCAGCGAGAGAGCATTGTTTTCACGATATTACACAGTGGTTTGGCTGTAAACACGTAACACTCGATGCGCTTTGTCTCTGGCCTCTTTGACGGACGTATTGTTGCGACTTGAGCTCGCGGCACAATTGTCACGTGGATTTACTGTTTAATCGAATTTTCGTCGATACGCTTCGTGAGTTACGCTTCTGCCGGATGGTCGAAGTTTTGCGTTACAATCGGAATGAGGTTTATTAAATTATGCGCCGAGGCAAAAGGGTCGTATTCTGCATTTATCGACCTTTGGGCTTTGTAATTTTTTATAAATGATAATGCGATCTGAAAGGTAGTTTTATTTTTTTAATTTTGAACAAATCTGAACAGTTTTCATATTTGTCACTGTTGTGATAAAAACTGAATAGTTTAATCATTTAATAATGTTAATGAGAAAATAAACAAACAATTGTTTTTTTTATTTACTTTAATACTTCGTAGATTTGTGCTGAAATGGGATATCTTAAGAGCTGATAATTTCACCGTGTTTAAGGGTGAATTTCGACAGCGAACCAACAGCGAACTGTTGGTTCGCTGTTCATCATTAAATTGTAACTGAAGCTAAATTGCACGCTATTCATTTTTAATTAAAGATAGATAATTATCGCAGGCTTCGTAGTTGAAGCAGAACATCGACCCTTTTACATACCACCTTCCACTTACTTAGCAAACAAATAAATAAAAAACAGCAGAAAAATAATTTAATTATACGTCCGAAAAAAATGGTATCTCTTCGATCAACCTCTCGACAACTCGAAATCGATTCGGTCGCCGATTTTCACCCGAAAGATATATATATATAAATCGTAGTAAAAAGTTTTAATAATGTATGTGAAGGCTCACCGGTCATCTTGAGTGACAGTGATGTCGGGCGGGGGAGGGGGAGGGGAGGCGCCGTCAGTCGCATCCAGCTTGCCGGCTTTTTCGTTCTCCGCCTCGTTCCTTCACTCGACTCTCTCGCCGCTTCCTTCCTATCTTCCTCCGTCGACACTCGAGAAACCGACGCGTATACTTCAATACACGTCGATTCCTATCACCCACTTTCACTTACTTTTTCTCTTTCACTCCGCGAACATTTCAAACAAGCTCACAGATCCGTATGCAAAACTTACAGCGTGAAACCGGTCGACGAATCCTCGATGATTCGATTCACTCGCAAAATTTCACTTTCGCTTCGATAAAAAGTGTTAAAAAAAACTTCGATCCCGAATAACTCGAGACCAAAAAGACCGCGTCTGCGCTCGAACCGACTCGAGTCGCCTTCGCGATTGAAGGTTTAAAAAATATTCTACAAATTACAAATTCGTAAACCGCAAAAGTATTTTTTATTTCGCTCGATATTAATTCGCAGCCTGAGGCTGCCTCGTCAATTTTTCAGATCGTCGAATCCCCCGGCCTCAGACGCACGCTTGCCGCGTAACGGTTTATTGAACGAGCGCGTTGCAGCAACAGATAAACCGCGAGAGGTAGGAATTTTCACTCCCGTAAACATGCGCGATTATCGATCTGCCTTGTTAGGCTAGATGCGACGTTAATTCCTCGGCCGTGTCTCGGAGCCGCCGTCTTGCCTGTCTCTTGTTCTTCGTGCACGCCGGCACTGTTGCGTCGTGCGAGCAATAGTACCGTAGAGGGACGGTAAACAAACGATGGATATAATCCGCTCGCCGGTCCGGTGGGTACTGGCGATCCGGCGGTTGCCTCCAGCCGGCGTGTTCGAACGTACACGGGGTGCGCGCGCACCCAGTGAAAGCAGGAGCGAGACGCGCGGATGTATATGTGACAGAGAAACGGCTGGAGCGGTGAGGACGGTCGCGACGCACGAACAATGTCGCGCCCTGGGCTGACTTATACCGTGCTTTAAACCTTTCTCTTTATCTCTCCACTCTCCTTTCTTCTGGATAAACTCTGTACGCGTGTATCCTCCGAGCGTACGCGCAAACTTCTCTCCGCACTGTCGAGCTGGTAAGGACGAGACCGGCGGTTGGGAAACTCGCGCATGCGCACCACTGACTAGATTACTGGACCGCGAGCGAACAAACACAGATGCGCGCGCATTTGCAATTTTAAACGAATAAGCTCGAGTACTTTTTATATTTGATACATATGTTATGTATGCATTAATGTTTTTTTTATTTTATTTGTGTTGGATCTATGTTTTATATATTTTATTTTATTCGGCGATCGCGCGGTTTTCGGACGGCATGAAGTAATCAGCTGTTTCGCCGGGAGACGGAACGGGCGTGCGCGTATCGGAACCCAGCTGCCGAGCGACTGTCGACGAAGTCGTTGACAAACAAACGTGGCAGGAGCGGCGCTGCCGCTGGCTCTCTCCGAGTGCGGGATTTACCCTTTAAAACGTCTTTCTTTCCTCCTTGGCGCGATATCCTTTCCCTTTCCAGATGTGTCCCGGCTCTGAACTCTCTCATTCCCGGTTCATCCTTCCCCCCGACCTCGGAATCCTTCTCGCACGGCAACGACGACTCACACTTTATTATTTTTTCCTTTTCATCCGGCGTGGCGCTCCCACCCTACACCCGCAGAGTCATGCACTGGCTGCGGGTCTTTGGCCCAAAGGGCCTCGGTAAAACTCGTAGATCGTCGGAAAACTCGATAGAGAATTACTTATACAGCTGCGCGAGGGAATATAAGGGAGCGAGGAAATCCTCGCTTCCGCCACGCCCCGATACATGCACGGGAATTATTCATTCTTTCAACGTGAAAAAAATCAGTTTCGATCAAGGTGACATTTCACTTTTGAAATAAAAAATTTATACAGAAATATAAAATTTGACCGACGAACAAATAATTATTCATGCGTTCGATTTCAGGAATAAGACAAGTATTGGGGAAGAGCGGGGCAAAACGGACTATAAGATATTTTGCGGGACATAAAAAAAAATCTCAGATTGGGCGCGTGTCCGTTTTACCCCGGGGTACAGTTTTGGCCTGCTCGGGCCCCTACCCGATAAATTTCTGTATTTGGAAACAATCATCCGGGTTATCAATCGGTTCAATTGAATTTTGGCAAGTTTCGTCGTTCGCATCGGCTTTAAATCCCGGAAACTCGCTTGACGCTGATATGTCAGGCGGATTTGTCTATGGCATCAATTTTTTTTCTTCATAAATCCATTTGAGGCCATGGCAAATTTTATGCCAAAGGACTCGTTGACCGTAAACACATAAAGTACGATAAACTGTTTGTAGGAAATATTTCAAAGGATAAAAACTAAAAATATTTGAAATATTTTCATAAATGCATTTGCGGCCATAACAAATTTAATGTCAAAGGGCCCTTTGATCGTTAATGCGTAAAATACGATAAACCATTTGTACGAAAAGCTTCGAAGGATTAAAACTAATAAAATTTCAAATTTTTTTCATGAGCTTTGCGCTGCTACAGCTCCACGTTTATTTCCGTCAAACCTTGGCTGCCGTATTTCCGCCTCGTCATGGAATTAAATATAAAAAAAAGAATTAAAAAAAGAAAAAATGAAATAATAGCCGCGAGGCTTCGCGTGTAACACGACCTCGTTCCATCATCGCAACTGCAAAACTAATTCGCCCATATGGACAATGTCACGAAGAGCAGACGGGGTGTATCGAGGTTACGAAATTAATGAGGATTTCCGTGAGTAACGAGCGCGAGGGGGAGGTGGGAAAATTGGAATCATTAACGACGAACATATTTTTATAATATTCGACGACGATCCGGGGCGACTTTTGTATTTCACGTTGATAATAAATTGAGGAATTTAGTGTTGTAGTGTTTTCGGTTCTTACCTTGAACGGGGTAGAAACATCGAGCCATCGATGAACACGGAACCGGATAGCAGGATGTACCAACTGTTGGCGAGTTCACCGGTGCTGCAAAATATTAATGTTGCTGTTAAATTACAAAAAAAAAATGGAGTTTGAAATTCGATCCAGAATGGTGGAGTTATCGCAACAGAAATTTTCGCGAAATTGATAATTATTATCCTTATCATTTGATAACTCAACAGATGTCGAGTGAGAACCAAAAAGAAAAAGAACTCTTCCTTACCAGACATTTTTCGACGATAAAGTATATCTACCTTATCGACAGCGGTAACAACAGAACTCAGCTTTGATTACCGTGGAAACGACTTTTCTGAATCACCACGATCGGTGGCGCCATCTGGTCAATGTTTCACAAAATAAAACGAGTGTAATCTCCGTTACTCGAGAATTTGATAAAGGTAAAAAAAGTGGAGATTAAAAGTTACGTGAATCATGTACTTCGAACAAAGCTGCTCCACACGGCACTATTATAACTGCAGTGCTTTACATTACCGACGTCTTTACGCATCGTAAAATAAACACAAGTATAACACCTATGAATTTCTCCAGCAATATTTAACATTTGGATCAGTCGTAAAACCGTTTTACACCACCATAATACACTGCGGAGCCTGCATGTTGTTGCAACCGTTGCTATTTTACGAGATCTTCAACCCAATCATAAAGATAATACATTAACGCGCGCGTTATGCGTTAATGGGATAATTCCATCAACGCTCATATGGAACAACTGGTTTCGCCTTGATTCTTAATTTACTGAAATACCTTTGTTCAAGAGCGTTGGAATCTTGCTAACATTCTTGGTAAAAAAATATCTGAAAAACGTACATATGTCCAAAGTTTAATTTCCAACTCATAAAAAAACTTCAATCAATTAATGCATTAACCCCTTCACTGTCAGAAAAACGTATTTCGCTATACATGTTGGTCCCTATAGAAGCCCCTGACAGCGAAGGGGTTAAATTCAACCCAGTTAACCAGCAAACCCCCTTTTTAAATTTTCATCGTTTCGCGATAGCCTTGAACCCTTCTCAGTATAATATTTCCCCCATCAAGTAATTGGGCGTAGCCAGTTTTTTTTATATAAAAAGAAGTAAATAGATATTTCATTCAAAATCCTACATTTATAAAAAATATATATATATACATATACTCACTAGTAAAGAACATGATTGGCATAGTGTCTCTCGTAGCGAACGACTTTGCACAGTCCGCGTAGAACCGAATCGCGACACGGTCGTAGCGCCTCCAGACCGAGCAGCCCGTAGTAAATTATCTGCAGGTCCTGAAAACCAACAAGCAGATAAATTCGCATGGTTTTGAAATGTCAAACTGCGCAGGGTCGAATCTACGGCTCTATTCGGCAAATTCTATCTGTCTGTTCTCCCCCGCCGTTCTCCTCGCTCCTCGGTTCCATTTCAACTTCTCCGTCTCGTACGCTCTATTCCTATTTGAGTTATTCGCTGGCGAGCTTGCACGCTTCTGCGGTCGTAGCACGCGACCTCGCGTGGCACACAGTCGATCGAAAGTCGCCGGCCCGACGACGACGTGCACGTACACTCGCTGGTCGAGGAACTCTTGCTCGTATAACGAGTTACACACGGCCTCCTCCGCCGGGCACTACTAGGTTTACTGACTATTAACTTTACTATAGATGCAAGGGTACTTGTCCGTATACAGTATCCTTTCGTGACGCACCGCAAAAAGCCAACGATCCGTTATCGTTGGAACAAAAAAAAACGAAAGAATGCTGCTTGGCGCGAGAAGAACTCTGCGTACACGCACGATGAAAACGGAGATATACGTTTTTGTCCTTAAAATTATTTTAATGAAAAGTAAAAAAGAAAAAATAAAAATACTTTAATTATTAGATAGTTTGAACAAAAAAAGGAAGAAATAGTGCTGCATGGCGCGAGAAGAACTCTGCGCACACGGCGGATGAAAGCGGTGATGTTTTTTTTAAGTAAAAAAAGAAAAAATTATTATTAGATAGTTGGACCAAAAAAGGAACGAATGAATGTATGAAAGCAGATATATGTTTTTTGGGAATTATTTGAATTAAAAAAAAGATTAACATTATTTTATGCGGTTAGTTTCTGTATCGTTCGGGACTCGAAGTAATTTGACTCTATTTGGCTCGCGATGTGTATTCATCGTGCAGAAATGGACATGGTCTCGCTTCGGAGATTAATTGTTATTAAGTGCGGAGTTGCGTGACGAGATGGATCGCCGTGTTTGCCGAACGTTTATTTGCACAAGACGGTGCACGGTACGGTGGATTGTTTGACAAAGTTCGGAATTGCAGAATCTTCGATGGGACCCGTGCATTTTCCACTAATGGCACGGAGTATTCGTGCTGGAATCTTCATTGTTACACAGTTGTAAGGGCGTAGGTTTCCGTCGGAACTTGGCCCGAGTTACATCGTGGTTTAACTTCGTCGATGAAACTTCCAACTATAACATGGAAACTTCCCGAGTATATTGAATTAAATTAAATTAAATTAAAAATGGCGAATTTAACTGGTAACTCTCGGTGTGTAGCAAAAAAATATATATATGTCTGTATATATATACGAAACTTTTTTTCATCCGAATTGTACCTTCGCTCAGTGGGACGAATGGCGTTGCGGACCAGCGAACAACATTGCTCTCTCGATTTATTATTATTTCGTTCAAGTCGGACGGAGGGAAAATGGAAGGAAGGAACCTATACCGGACGACCTTGGCGCGGAGATCGCGTCGCCCAGAGGTACGGGCTCGTCGTCCGGATCGAATACACGTACCTCATCTGTACGCCATACGGAGCCCAATCGAAATTCGAGACCCGCGCGCAGTGAGGAAACGCTCGCGCTCGAGTGTATGTGCTCGAAGCGAAAAATTTCTATTAATTTTACGGAGAAGTCGATTCTCCTTTTACCATAAAATATCAACAGTTTATAAATTTATGTTTATTTAAACCTACATTTAATCTTAACCTTATCCGTAATTCGCCCTTACCTTTACCCTTACCCTTGATTTAACCTTTATTTAAACGTGTTAAGGAATTATTTCTTTACTGTGTAATTCAATGCGGAATGCATTAAACGGACGGCATTTGTCAAACAAAAATAGACCAGTAAATTGATTAAAAACAGTTTTACGCCGTTGCGACATTTTTCTCAATGAATATAGTTCTGGAATATAAATTTTAATGCTCTTGAACCGCTCGATGAACGGCCACGGTAGACTGACATTAAACTTTCGTATACCATAGCGAAACGTGCTTGCAACGCATTTTCATATCGAGCGAACGGGGCTCCCGGCTTATCATTCTATCGCTACGTTTGCAGTCTCTTTCTCCGCGGGACTGGGATAATAGTACACCTATAACACTGTAGTTACAGTAGGAAACGAGCGCGCGCCCTCCCTGCATTCATCGTTGTGAGAAAAAAAAAGTGTGCGGTAAATACATTGACAAACTCGCTCGCGTGCGTTTTTTTCTGTACAATGGTAAGTGAGGCATTTCTCTTTTTTTCTTCTTCGCTTACAACAGCGATAAGCATTATTCGTGCGAATGCATACGAATCATCCGTACAACGCGAAACCGTTAATCTTTCTTTTGTTCGGTGGGAAAAAGAAAACTGCGCGAATCATTGGTTCGAGTACCCTTGGACAATTAAAATTAATCTACGCACCTTAGAATTTCTTTGCAATTAATTATCTCCGAATTGAATAATCATATATAGTCGCGACGATGCTAAATTACGGGTTTTCATTTCCACCGGCAAGGGGCAATTTCGTTTTAGCCAAGGAGCTCGTCGATTCGCGACCAAAGTGGATTTTTCCCGACGGTAAATTGTTCATCCTCAGAGAATTTTTATATCACCGTGAGAACAGAATATTACTTTCTCATATTAAAAAAATGTGCCTAATTTATTATTATTGCCTAAACCCGCAACGAAAATTTCTTCGTTAATTAATGCCAAACACCCTCCAACAATTCGTAATACGTAATCAGAGGATTTTTATATCACCTTAAGAATATAATTTTTTCATATTAAAAGATGTGCCTAATTTATTTTTATTGCCTAAACCCGCAACGAAAATTTCTTCGTTGATTAATGCCGAACACCCCTACGACAATTTGTGGTACGTAATTGCGCTGCAATGTCATTGCCCTTCCGGTATAATATCGATGGACCAACGCCAGATGAGCGTGGATGCTGTGCATACACAAACTGGATCCGCCCTTTTGACTTAAGGCCGTCGATGTATTGGACGGTCTGCGATACAGTCTGGGGTGCAGAACGGATATCGATAGTAGTTGATAATACGCATTGAGACATAGTCGAGTGGAGAGTGGAGAGTGGAGAGGGGGGGGTGGGGGGATTAGGGAAGGCGGCACATTCACTACCGCGAGAGAATCGCCAGTGCCGGTAGCTTCCGGTAATTGCTAATTAGTCTCGAGTAATGGGCTCTTCGTACAGTGGCTGGCGGATGGGGGGAAGGGGGGCAAAGGGGGGATTTGAGGAACCGCCTGGTGCGGGGTTTCCGGGGCACGGCGAACGCAGCCACTCCGACGCGGTGCTGACTGGGTGCCGGGCCATGCTGCCTTCGAGTGGTGAAAAAGTAAAACGTATAGACGAGCTTCGTAACCGAGTGCAGTAAGGCTCGGAGAAAAAGAGTCTACAGAGGAAAGTGGAAGTACGAAGAAAGATGAATTAAAAAATAAACATGAAGAACCGTCGCGGGGTCAAAGGATTTTAGAAATGAAAAGGTGCTTGCCGATGTAAATACAGGCATGTTTTAATCGACGCCAGGAACTACTGTACCGCTACAGTCGGAACTCGTTTAAGTCCTTAAATACTTCGCCAAAAATCTGTTTCCTTTTTAAATATTTCAAGACAAAAATATCTTCTTTAACCTTCATAAAAAAAAATCCGAAAAATTGTACAACTACTAATGCATCTGAAATAAAGTTTCGCTATGAGAATTTTATGAATTATATTGATTTATACTTTAGTTAAAATTAAGACTGAAGGTTTCAACATGTTCATTTTTTACACATTTCGATAAAAAAGTGTCAAAAAGTAAAAAAAAAAAAAGATGAAAAATTTAATCTCAGCAAGAAATAGTCTCGCCAGTTAAGGGGTCGGAGTCGAACTTATGCGGGCTCCTACTGTACTTAGATTTCTCAGATCTACAGCGTTCGTCCTGCGGTCTCTGCAGACGAACTTTTCAACGTCTGCAACGCGCGTATATATTCGCAAACACACTCTGCACTACCCAATAGAGCCACAGCCATATAACCCCTAAAAAAAAAAAAGTAAAAAAAGGAACCTTGAGCTCACCTGGAGTGTTCGTCTGTCTGGATCACGGCATAGTGCCCGGACGAAGTGCGGTTCCAAATATTCCGTCATAATAGCCTCCCGACTATTATTCGGCGGAGCGTCGGTTGAAGCAGATGCAGCGATAGTTTGCCGTACACACGTGACGATCCAGTTTGCCTCGACGGGATCTTTTATCCCTCGTGTCGGACATCGCGCGGATGTCCGATTCGTTTCTTCGAACGGAAATTATTGTTATACCGATAATCGCCCCTCCATCCCATGAGTTAGCATTTTTCCCTCCAACTTCGTCCAATATTTATTATTTTAGTTATTCTTATTATTTTTTAAATAATTTTTTTAATTATCCTTTTTATTTAGCCGGTTTGCAGGAAGCGGAACGGCGGAATAATTTACCGATCGAGCATGGCGAACGGTACTCTCGCGAGCGGGTCACTGTTTCACGACACAACGGACACTTTCACTGGGGAGCCCCCTCGCGCGTATCTATCTATAGGTATACACACGATTTCTCACATTCGAACGAGCGGACAGCCGAGCGGGGCACGGCGAGTCGGCCGCTGTACAGACACACGTAAACAGACAATGCGAACCAGTCGAAGGAGAGACGCGAACCAAATCCTCGGAGCTGCTGTACCGGCTCGGAAGATTCACGATGTTTGCGAAACTCGAGCGGTAGCGAGGGGCACTCGTGACGTTGGGGAATATAAAGAACGAGCGCGGAGGACGGGAAATGCACTGGACGAACGCAGACACGTCGGAGCCATCGGTTCTTCGATTTATCGGCTGCGGACTGTTGGATCTGAAATTTGAAAAATTAACCTTTAGATGGCATTGCTAAATTAAATCAATTACAAATAAATATTAATGAAAGAAAAAAAATAATCGTTAAATCAAATTTGCGGGACATAAAAATGGTTTTTAAAGATTTTGAATTAAGCATTTAATCCCGGGCTGAAGGATTCAGGTCGACGGGCCTTTGTCAATGGATATGATTATTCTTAGGTATAACATTTAGTATAAAATAATAGGTGTAAAAAAACGAGAACTTTGAACTGCCTCTATAAATATCGCACACGGTTCGATTTTTCCCCCAAATTGCCACGTACGCATAGCTACAAATAGCTCGCGATAGCGCGTTATCAAATGAAAAAAAACCGTGGTATTTAAAGCTCATTGATGAAACACTTAACGCGATATTTAAAGATTTTCGGGATCGAAGATCGATCGAGGTACTCGGAAAACTTTGATCCGCCGCTATAAATATAGTACAAGGTACTTTTTTTCTTCCGCAAGTTGCCACGTACAAATAGCTCGTGCAGGTACGTATCACATAGCCTCCTGCGATAGTGTGTTAGTGGAGTTATCGACCAAACTCGAGGTCGTACGAGGCTCGAGGTTGACGCCGCAGGTTAACGTACCGGTTTATCTCGGTCGTATCAACAACCCTGCATGTGCGAGTACCTATAAATATATAATTCGTTCGTAAGCGCCATGGTGGGCGGCAATAGCGTACATGTGAGTATAATTGCTATAAACATTATTACAGCCCGAGTGAAAACCGGAAGGGCGTATCTCACACCCTTATGCGCGGGAAATGCGCCCTTCTGATTTTAAAGGCGCGCGGTCCGATGAAAACCCGTACGAGACGGATCGGCACGATAATCCGAGCTTAAAGAGAAAAACGATCCGTCATCGGCACTTGCACAGGTATAATGCACAGCGAACGACCGTAAAATCTGTACAACCGCGGAATCGTCGGTCCGTCATTCGACCTTGAAAGAAGAAAATGACGTCACGCGAGCAGAAAGCACGTTACCATCCACCAACCTTCCAACCTTGCAATGGCGGCCGTTTCGCCAAGGTCGCTCGGGAATGCCCTTCTCGCAATTCCAAAGTAACTACCACCTACTGTATCACTGCCCGCCTCCGTGTCTGATCGTGTCGTCGTGCGAAAAGTCATTCCACCGAGACCCTGAATACGAAACTCGAGACATTTTGCCCTTTGTGGGCACAAATCGCTCTCACAACCTCCAACTTTAAAACCCTTTGTTGAAGTTAAATTTTGTCGCGGTATTTTTTTTTTTTCATCATCCGGACCAAAATTTATATCTCTACAGTGTCCTTTGGCTAGAATAAGCTACCATGCAATAAATTATGGTGCAGTAAATAACGTTTATGTAAAAAACAAACTGAGAAACGATTTTTTTTTCTTTTGCATAATTGTCCCAAACTATATAAAATCCTTATGAGAAGGGCTCGTTCCTCCGGCGCCTGCTGTGGAGACCGCAGACTTTGTTTATGGCAGGGTCACAAGAGACCCTCTTGTGGGCTTCACACCGAGGACCCGCCACTCTTGAGGACCGAGAGACGCCTGGTCGTCCAACCAGGCGACGAATTCTACTCGGAGTCCTCGAGACGATAACTTATCCTCTCGATTAATTATTTTTTCAACACTTCTCAAGTTTTGTCAAAAAATTGGATATTTCTTACCCCAAACAGTCCTTCTTGCTCCAAACAGTTCCTCACGTAAACAAAATTACTAAAACGTTACGAGAAATCAAAGAATTCCAAAACAAACAGTTTCACCATGTTCAAATTTTTGTTTCTCCATAATCGATAGTTTCGGAAATCTGGAACGTGTCTCGTTAAAATTGGAGAAGTTGAATTTTTCGCCACATCCATAAAGCCGGTAGACACAAGCACTGAAATAAACTACCTAAAACAATGATCGCCGGATAAAAAGACAGCGGTCCGAACTTTGCACTCGCGACCTAATTTTTTTAGGAGACATCAAATAATTCCAATACAACAGTAGTTCCAAGTTTTGGATATTTCTTAGCCCAAACATAAACCAAATGACTGAAACCATTGTCAAATTTTTGTTTATTCATTATCTATAGTTTCGGAAATCTGGAAAGTGTCTCGTTAAGACTGGAGACATTGAGTTTCTCGGCACACCTATAAAGCTGATAGACACAAGTGCCGCAATAAACTGCCTGAGATACCGATTGCCGCATAAAAATACGAGGGTCGGAACTTCGGTCTATCGATTGTTCTTCGTCCAATCGTTTCTAGTCTCAATCGGACGACACGAATACATCCCATCTCATCCGGTCGCAGAAAGCTGCTCGGCCCGACGGAGTTCCACTTCCACGAAAGATACTCGATAACGGACTTTATCCAAACCCGTGCGGTAACACAAAATTGAATAACTCAATTTATCTCCATTACGGTGCACGGAGTCCTCGGAACCGTATACGGAAATACACAACAATCGTGTACAATACCAATCCCTGCGAATAAACGAGGCGGACGGTCGCAGAATCGATTGCATAATTGCTTTTGCAATCGAAGCGCTCTCGTGTCGTTTCCGAGCCGGATCGCGGATTGTGGCCGTTTAAGATTTACTCAAGCGTCGGTAGTGACGAGAGGGGCTCTGGCGAGCTCCTCGGCGATAAGGGGATGGGACGGAAAGGCCGAGGGAAAGATATCATAGTTTAGCTCTGTCCTCGACGGCCTCGGAAAACTCTCGGCTAAACGAAAATCATTAAGACAGCACGACCGGAAGATATAAGAAAATAAGAAGGAAAAAAAGAAGCAAACAAAAAAACCTGCTTCAGGTATAAGTTCCTGAAGTTCGGGAAGACCTTTTAGGATTATCCGGATCGCGCTCTCGTCCTCCAAACTTCGGGAACACAGTTGAGATTCGGCTTTTCCCGAAACTCGTAGCCGAGCTAATATTGAAAAGCTGCCGAGTTTGCGTCGCGATAGCTTTATCGTGTTTCTTATTTAGACCGCGAAAAAACTGCTCAACGCCGCCCGGAAATAAAGGCAGTTTATCGTGGTTCGGGCACGTGTGGCCGCGGAAATGGGAACAATGTGCAGGTCTCGTTTGTGCAGGCGAACGGGTATCGCGTACAGTTAACGGTTAGGAACGGTGCGTGCGGAGTAAGTTTATAGATAGAACCGCTGTTGCCGATGGCGCATCTCGAGGCTTCGAGGAAGCTGCGGGAGAGCCGCGTTGGTCCGAGAGATCAAACCATAGAAAAGGGAACGCTGTGTCGTCCGCCCGTCGAGCTTGACGACCGGCAGAAATATCGTCGTTAAATGGGCCATCGCTTTAATATGTCTTACGCAATATATTGGCGTTAGCCAAAATTTGACATCTTGAAATATTTGAAAAAAAAGTGTTCTTTTTTGGCAATTATCGACAGGAAATCGATATTTTCTAAATTCAAGTCTGGAAACGACCCTAGAACGAGATTTAGAAACCAAGAGAGGCGAAGAGTTGGGCGATGGGATCGAACAACTGGCAGACGGGCACCGAGGTATTTTCGACCAGCGGCGTGGCCCAGAGCAATCCATCTTCCATCAGGCGATCGATGGAAAACGGGATCGTGCAACGGGGCGCCAAGTATTCTCAAGGTCCGCTTGCCTATCGCGGTCTTCGGCAGTCCTTAAGGCAGTCCATGCGGTACATTCAAGTCAATCGACTACCAAGATTTCAAAAATGGTTTGCAGACATTCCAAAGGAACAATTAGTGCTAGGTGGATCCAGATAAAAGAGTTCCTGCTTTATGTAGAAAAACATGTGCACCTGTGAATTTACAGAAAAATCATTAAGTTTACGTCAGTAAATCCATTAGCGTATTTGTACGCAGTTTTTGTGAAGTCAAATGTGCAATTTTCGTTCGATTTTGACTGGTGAAAGTCAAAATTAAAATAAAAAAGTAAATAAAAGGACTTAAAAAAGTGAACAATTTAAGGGCTGTCCGTCTCGCCCCAGACCATTTTTTTCGGAAGCGCTATAAAATTTTGAAAAAATCATTGTTGGATGACAAACAATAAGTTATGCTTTCGGCAGCGTTGTAGCCGCATTATTTGCTTAGGGGGCCCATCTCGCCCCGGTCTCCCCTACATACGAGTGCATATGCTGGTCGTGCAGCAGGTATCGCGTTTATATGCACGTGTGCTGAGCGTGTGCTGTGTCCGGACAATGCGCGTGTAGTCGCCTTGCTGATTCATGGTTCCCAGTTCGCGCATTCACGAATCCCGATGGATTACAACGAGTGGGGTATGCAGACACACGGGATTGCGTTTGCTCCGAGATACCAGAGTCGAGTATTCAATGATTGCCACTATACGGTCTGAGCGTCAACGGGGGCTCGTCTGGCGAGTGAAAAGGGAGGAATAATAATGCAAGAAAAAAGAAAAAAAGAGCCGTATCGCCGTCTGGCCCGGATGGGTAGCGAACAATTGTTTCCCACCCGGATTACCGGATATCGAGCTTGCAATCGAAGATTTTTTACACTTTTGTTCCCCCTAAAAAAATCGAGCTCATTGTTCGTTCGGAATTAATTAACGGTTAATTCAACGTTATTTTTTTACTAAAATTTATAGCAAAAAAAATAAGTAAAAAAATGCTCTGCAAATAGACATGCCAATTATGTAGTAGGAATAGTCGTTGAAGTTCGTTCGCGTAAGTATGACTGATTTCTCATTATCGCTCGTCCGATGAGAACAACAACAATAATAATCAAAAGACACGCGTCGTAGTAATTCGTCGTATTGCACACTCCTCTATCCGCCTTATCGTGGAAAATTAATATAGGATTGTAGATTGAGAGTACAACCCCAGTTGGTTTGCGTGTTTGGTGTCACGAATATAGCTGTCCTAGAAACTATTCTTGCATTCGTGGTATGTATGTGCGCGCGTTCGTGCCGTCGAGCCGCGCCGGGCATGGAACGAAGTTGGGGCGAGCGAAGGAGGAAAAAAAAAGTAGAATAAAAGAGCGAGACGAAGGTTAAAGGGACCCGAGGGAAGCGCCGGCTCCGAGTATCTTCACGTTCCGGAACGTAGATAACATTTGACATCGGACGACGCGGACCGATGTGCAAGCTAAACGATAAGGAACAAGATCGTTTTGCCCGGTCCCGCGGTCGGGCTTTCCGGTTGCGATTTCTTCATCCCTCCGACGTGCTTGGCCCACCGGCGGGGATATCGCTGTACCCTGGTACAACTCCACGGAGCCATGCCGAACGCACGTTTTCCGTGACCCGGTTTAAATTCAATGACGCAAGTGTCTGTGCTTAGAGCGATTGGCCACTGGAACCCGAGACGATTGTTCTTTGAACTCTCGACCGGCCCGAGATCTTCTTGCCTTTCCTTATCATTGAATCACTGCGAAATGTTCCTAACGATCCGTTAAATAAGCGACACGGACGGTCTCTGCATGGGCGAGCGCTCGCGAAGGGACTGGAGTAATTTAGAAAAAAAAATCACTTCGGTATGTGTAAAAATTGCCCGAATAACAAAACTTCGTCGTTCCGAAAGTCACTCGAACGTTTGCAAAAATGCTTAGAATTCATAGAATCTTATAAAAATGTATAAAATTCATTTATGTATTAAACTCTGTAATTGAAGAGAAGTATCATATAAATATAAATCTATATAATTTTTTGTAATTCACTAAATAAAACAAATTGTCCTAGTGTTTTTAAACGTAATTTGTATATCGATAGAATCCTTCAGAACACTTTATAAATTCCAACACCTTCCTAAGCCAAAACTTAAGTTTCCAACTGAGAATCGTCCCTCAGCGGATTAACGGACAGGAAGAACAATGTCGCTTATTCGAGGCTCGTACACATGCGCACAACAGGTAGTCAATACCTGTTATAAAAATGGTCCCAGTTTAAAAAAAAATGTAATTTGCATATCCATGGAATCTTTCAGAACAGTTTATAAAATCCGACATCTTTCTCAACCAAACCTTAAGTCTCCAGCTAAGAACCGTCCCTCAGCGGATTAACGTACAGGAAGAAGAGTCTCGTTTATTCGAGGCTCGTACGCATGCGCAGAACAGGTAGTTTTCATAGGCATACAGTTTAGTTCAGGCACTTGTGGAACGGTTTCATGCTAATACAGATTTTTCTGCGAATTGCAGGCGGAGGCAGGAAGTGTAGCCGCGTAGTTGTGCAGTGTGCATAGTGTACAGTAGTAACTACAGTGCGACTGTATGGCGAGAAGGGGACGACGCAGAGGTTACGTTTACGGTGCCTGGTTATAAGCGAACCGCGGGATGATCGCGTCGCGCCGTTGACCACGGCGGACGACAGACTACAGTACGGCTCGGTCTGCACCGGCTATAATACCATGGCCATCTAGCATCTGGTTTGCCACGGTGCCGGACTCCAGCCGTTCCAACGGAGTTTCGACGTTAAAAGCGTAACGTATATGCTGCAGCTTGCCGATGCTGCGCACATGCGAAGGCAAAGAAGACGCACAAGTCGTACGAGTGTGTACACGGATATGCGCCAGTGTGCACGGAAAGACATGCCGACGACGCACGTAAGTTACGCCGCGGCCACGAAATGGAAAGGGAACCGGAACGGATCGGGCTCAGCCGTGCGGAGAGATCGCCCTACGACTTGAATACGTAAGGAGAAATGCCGAGAGGCGAATAAGTTGTCCGGGCCGAGGTGTCGATACTAAGCTAGGTCCTCTACAAACTCTCGGCGCACAGTCACTCGGGATGGGGTGGCTCCGAGAGCGCTAACCAGTTCGGAGAAGTTCGTCTTGGTTTTTTATTTTATTTTATTTTATTTTTCGCCATTTTTACTCTTATTTTTATTTTATTTTTATTTCTTTGCGAATATGATTAGAAGACGAGGGGAAAGCCTATTGACAATGTTGTACGACGGAGCTGAAAAGTCGCAACTAAGGCAATAAAGAACAGGCATTTTTTTAATAAAACTAACAGAGAAATCATAAATTGTTATTAATAATGCTGCGAAATTCAAACTTATTTATGACGAGTTCGTGGATTTAACAATTCGTGTTAAAGTTTTTTTCAATCTAACTTTATTGCTTTATTTTTTAATTGGTTACGATAATTGTAGAGAACTCTGCGCCGCGCTATTTGCGAAACTGTACTATGTTATGCAGAGCAAGAGGAGTTTGCGAATTTCGCTACTGTGGGGCTTCGCTGAAACTATTAACTACTTCGGACAAGTTGGCACCGACGAGGACGGCAATAAACTAAGGGAAATTCGAACCGATTTCCTGGCGATAATTATAACGGCGTAAATTTCGTATTGAATATTTTGCCAATCTAACTTCATTGTTCGTAACGACTTACAGTAATTATGTAAGATATTAATAAGATATAATAATGAACTTTGCTCCGTATTATTTGAGAAACGATTCTACGTTTAAATTAAAAGTAAGAAAAATGTGGTATGAAAAGTGTTTTGTGATAAAACGTGGGCAAAAAATATGTACAATGACGTAACTGCATTGTACGAAGCGAACAGACCACGAGCCAAAAGAAACGTTTTCGCAGCATTTCAACGACTGTTCCACTGTCTCTCCCGAAATGGATTTGAATGGATAAAGATGTTGCGCAACGCCGTCATCGAGAGTAGATGGGATTGACGGCGGTTCTCAGGTTAATGGAAAGTAATAACACCGTGAAATACGTGAGGCGAAATGTTTCTCGAGCGAACACACGGTGTCACAGTGTCGATGACTGACAAGTGTCGCGTGCAAGGTGTGTCTCCCGAGAAGTTGCGAAACACAGTTTAGTTTAATACCCGCGCGGCCATTCGTTCGAAATTGACGGAAATACATTACTTTAAAAAAATACAAGTAAGAAAAAAAAACTTTGCGACATTAATTTTTTTTGTCTCTTGTGGACTTCCTGCGGGGAGAAACGAGTGCGTTACGTGTTTAGAAAAAAAAACCTTCATATCGGAATATAGAGCCTCGCGCAGAAAAAAACGGAAACGGCTATTGGTTTAAAGAAAAAAATTAATAAGCGTAAAATGGAGAGGAAAAAAAATAAAAAAAATATAAATAACAAAAAAAGAACCTGGCGACATTAAATTTCTTTTTCTCGTCCGTTATTGACTTCGTGTGGATAGAAACGAGTGCGTTACGTGTTTAGAAAAAAAAAACTTTCGTATCGGAGTATAGAGCCTCGCGCCGGAAAAAACGGAAACGGTTGTTGGTTTAAAGAATAAAAATTAATAAGCGTAAAATGGAGAGGAAAAAAAAATATATAAATAACAAAAAAACAACCTGGGGACATAAAATTTCTTTTTCTCGTCCGTTATTGACTTCGTGCGGATAGAAACGAGTGCGTTACGTGTTAGCAAAACAAATAATTATAAGAAAGATCTAAGATCTCTATGTTCGTATCGGAGTGTAGATCATGGCGATTCGCGATCGTATATATAGAAATAAACGGAAACGGTTATTGGTTTAGAGAAACACTCTCGCTCCGCCGAAGACAACGCACCGCAGTGGCACGGTAGAGAGTCGCGGCGAGCATACGGGCATCGCGCGCTCGAATTACAGAGTCGATTTCGCGCTCGCTCGCGTTTCTGCACGCGACCAGCGGCAAAGAGAGTCGATGCGGTTGTGAGCGCGATCGCCCGATAGGCGCGATCTTCGACGCGAACTATCATTGCGAGCTCATCGAGTCTCTAAAAGGAAAAGCCTGCCTGTCGAACATTGAAAATAAAAAAAAATTGACAAATTTAAAAGTGTTTTTTTGTTGTTGCATTTTTCGTTAACGTGACGCAGGCGTTTGTTGCGGCCGCGTGAGAAATATTTAGGGATCGAATATTCTGTCAATATTCTGTTGAATATTGAAAAAAAAACAAAATCAAAAAGTGCTTTTTTTCACAGTTGGAATTTTCGTTAACATGACGCAGGCGTTTGTTGCGGCCGCGTGAGAAATATTTAGACCTCGGCTACAAAGTACAGCGATATGTGTGTGCATAGGCGAGTCGGTACTGCTCTGTCGGTGCGGAGTTAGAAATTATAAACGATATTGCGGCAACATTGCGGGGGAACGAGCGAGAACAGAGCGGCAGCAACGTACGCTCCCCGGTGGGACGAGCACGCACCATACCGTACGACTACATCCTCATTAACTTCATCGCGAGGATCGTCCCTGTCCCCCGTCATTTATCTGCGTATCTTTTTTTACTATTAATTTTTTTCTGTATTATGTAACACTAGATTAATTTGACTTTGCCGAACGTCCCACAGATCGACCGTGAAATAATGTTTTCTCACCAAAACCTCGATCCATCTATCCAAATAAAAAAAAAAAAAGAAACGTCGAAAACTGGTTCACCGCACGACGTTCACAGAATCGATCGTCATCCACAGATTCGACCAGTCATACTCGCTATGCTCTGCACTCGCTGTAATATTCCATCAACCCAGAAACCCATTGCCTACTTTCTACCCTGCCAATCATACGGAAAGAAAAGTCGCCCAAGGTATATCCCCCAGCGTAAATTTAGACCGCGTCGCTGCTCCACCAGCTCCGCTTATCGTTAAAACGTCCATCGCAACTTGGTCCCAAAAAAAAACCTACCCGAAGGGGACATTTTATTTTCTGCAGACAGAAGACATTTTTTTGCTCCCTTTCGCCTTCCTTAGTGGAAGTGACGCAAGGAACCTGGGCTGGCCGACGTTGGCCGAACACTGGCCGACGCTGTGCCAGTACTGACCCCGTGTGGCGCTCCCACTAGGGTTACCGCGAACTTGAACAAATTGATCGACGTGTCGATTTTCGATACTCTACACTCGTTACAATATCCCATCAACCCAGAAACTCATTGCCTACTTTCTAGCCCGCCAATCACACGGAAAGAAAAGTCGCCCGAGGAATATGCCCCAGCGTAAATTTAGACCGCATCGCTGCTCCACCAGCGCCGCTTATCGCTAAAACGTCCATCGCAACTTGGTCCCAAAAAAAAGGTAAAAAATGTGCCCGAGAGGGACATTTTATTTTCTCCAGACAGAAGGAATTTTTTTCTCCTTTTCGCCTTCCCTGGCGGGAGTGACGCAAGGGACCGGCGCTCGCCGACGTCGGCCCAACACTGGCCGACGCTGTGCCAATGCTGGCCCTGTGTGGCGCTCACGCTACGGTTATTGCGAACGCGAAAAAATCGACCGACGCGTATACCGCAAGAAATGGCATACGCCGGTGTGGGGGGGGGGGGAAGGTTGTCATCGTGTACCTTCGCCAACGAGAGGGTCGACAAAGAAGAAAGTGGAAAGCAGAGAACGTCGCCCCTAAAGCTCCGCAGTCTCGAGGCCTCTCGTACAACCGTCCCTTCGTCGTGCCTTTTCCCTCGCAGGCTGCTTGCGGGCGACAGGTACTTCGTTCCTGCACTGGGAAGAGCACGTCACTTCGAGCTCTCGTCCACTTTGAACTCCACGAGCGCGGGGGGACGCTTCTTCCACGTGTGCGCGACTTTCGGACCGTGCAACGTCGAGAGGGGCGTTCGAGTGTTTGTCGCAGTCACCGGGGTTGTAATTCCCTACCTCCGGGCACCGCTACACGTACAACTCGACGACACGTCCGACAGTGGCGCAGAGTTACGTAAGACGGATTCTCAGCCGCGAGTTGACTGGATTTTTTTTATTTTTTTTTAGAATCGACTCTATGTTTTCTAACACAGGACAATCAAAACATAAATTATAATTGCATTTAAAGATGTGTGGATGGAAATTAAATTTTTCAAATTTCGCGCCAAAAAGCAGAGCCCAATTTAGCGGAGATCAATTTAGTGCAAAAATATGATTTGCATAGGAAAAAATTTGTCAGCAACTGTTCGATACTTATTGGAAGGAAAGATACCTTTTTTTTGTTCTCTCAGGGAGTCATTTTAACCATTTTTGTAAAACTTTTACTGCTGCTTATCTATGGTCGGTATTAATCATAACGAGAAACAATGAAAATTGCCGTGAGCTCGGGCAGAGGAGAACTACGAGAGGATTCATTGTTTTCCGTACGAGCGATGTTTCTAATGTACAAAGCAAGTGTGTCATAACGAAGCGTTTCGAGACTGGAGCGGAGCACCTGCTGATGTGGGTACTCGTTATCCAGGTCGATCCCAGGATGGGGAACACAGGGGTCCAACGCAGGGGACGGAAAAAGAACGAAAGAGAAAGACGGACTTTCCATCCAGGCTCGAAACTGGGATATCGTATCGCGTAGCGTGCCACTGCACTACTATTTCACTGGCCACAAGATAACCCGAGCCTGCGCGTAGTTACGCAGCGCGCATGCGCACGGTATGAATTAATTTTTTTGTCCCCATCGTGCAATCATCTCCGTACACTTCCCCATAATCCCATCGCTCGCAATTGGGATATAATTTTTGTTTAATGCCGCAAAACTTACGCACTGGAACACCTGCGCCTCTAAACCACGCATTGTCCCTTCTCCTGACGTTGTTATCGACACAAGGTACTTTTTTCCCACAGTCCCCGTAGTAAATTCTGGCCTACCAATGGCGCACTGTTGTGTGCATTGTATACACATTTGTTCCCGTCTTCACACGTGATTTACCGGCACACCAATCAAAGTGCAATTTTTACCAATGACACGTTACAATTCTCTCACAGTTACTCGAATTACCGCGGTCGGTAACAAAACCTACAATGACCATGAACCTGTACTGGCAGATTAAATTTTGTCAGAAAAAGCGAATTGTTTTCCTCCAAGAAATTGATAGAGGCAGGAACCAATTTTCATTTTCCTCGAAAGACCACGGTTCTAAAAAGGCATTCATTACAGTTTTTGTTACCGACCGAGCATCGCCTTAACCACTGTGTAAGTATGGGCTCTTCACCTGTCCGCTAATCGCCGTTACCGTTTCTCTCTCCCAACCTAATCCCTATACAGTATCTCGCGGCAGAAAAGCCCCCAATGCAGTGGGGTTGCGAGACCGCGAAGGACTGAAAGAGACGCTAATGAGCCATCTCGTATAGATAGATTTTTTAACGTTGCATACCTTACATGCTGAAACACCTGCGCCTCTAAACCACGCATTTCTCTTTTCCTGCCGTTGTTATCGACACAAAGTACTTTTTTCCCACAGTCTCCGCCGTCAATTCTGGCCTACGAGTGGCGTACCATTGTGTGCATTGTGTACACACTTCTTCCCGTATCCACACATGATTTACCGGCTCACCGATCAGAGTCCGATTTTTACCAATAACACCTTACAGTTCTCTCACACTTACTCCTATTAACGCGGTAGGTAACGAAACCTCTAATGACTGCCATTTCCAATCCACAAACACCTTCGTAAAAAGAAAACTGTCTCCCCCAAGTAATTGACAGAGGCAGGATGAGCCAATTTGGTTTTTTCATCAACCATCCACGCTCCCGAAACGGCATTCATTGCAGTTTTTGTTACCGACCCAGCATCGCCTCAACCCCCTGCGAAAGTATCGGCTCTTCAACCATCCGCCAGTTACCCTTTCTCTCTCCCAACAACCTGTCTAATCCCTGCACTACCTCGCTGCAGACAAGCCCCCAATTCAGTGGGGTTGCGAGTCCGCGAAAGACTGAAAGAGACGCTAATGAGCCACCTCGGATGGACCCTAGTCGAGGATTCGCCGGTCCAGACTGAGTGGCGTGCGTTCTAGAGGGCAATGAATAGAAGGACAATTTCTTCGTTGTCGTCCGTTACGGGGTCCGGAGGAACCGGGTGCCTCGCCCGTTGATTCCGCGACGTTCGGCTCACTATTATAAGCTCGGTTGGGCCGCGGCCGTTACTTGGCTTTGCCGTTTGGCCGAGGCTGGCCGAGCTCCTCCACCTAAGCGAAGCTACCGGCGCGTGGGATAGTTCTCATCGTATTATTATCGTCGCTTCGCCTCGTTGTACGCATTCCGGGCTCTCGTCTCTGTGTTCCTCGATATAGTTACGCATACGCGACTATACATATACATACATATACATATATATGCACACGTATTATTATACACACGCTGCAGCGTAACTGAACGACTGTGATGGTTGGGCCCCCCTGGACGAGGAACGCCCTGCATCGCGCCGCGGCAAACACGTTCTCCGGAGCGTGTACGCACCGTTGGTTGATTCGTCGTGCGCGTAAACGCAAGTTGCGCACTGTGGGACGCGATGTGGGGCGGAGAGGGTGCATACGTGCCGGCCGAGCGACGTTGCACGCCGAGGAACGGAGAGACACGGACATCGCCCGGAGAATCGTCCTCCGGCTCTCCACGGCCTCTCCTCCTCCCCTTATCGCGAACCGACACAGGAAGTCGTTTCCACTTACCCACTTGTCGATTTCGGCACCATGCACAAAGGCGCTCGCTGGGAGACGCGCGGACGCGCAGATTGCGGGCCGGTTTAAGGGCATTTTTGAGATGAATTTTTTTGAGCGTGGATACTTTTTGTTTTAGTCGAAACCAAGTAAGCACTCACATGCTTCGACCCAGGCAGGGCTTGGTCCGGCTGTTAAGGATGTTTGGGCCAAAAGGCGCTTCCGTTCGATCGTTATAAAACTTTGCTACTTTATAGAGAAAGACCCACTGAATCGTCTGCAATTTTTTCACGCAGGTTCGAGAGCCCGAGGGTAAAAAACTCTGATTCAATTGATGCGGAAAATTAACGCAATTGATTGGTTACAAAGATCCGTTGATCGCGATATTCCTCTATTACGATCAGTGATGAAAATATTGAAGTGCCGTGTGGCGAACCTATCGCCGATGGTTACGGATAATTGGAATGATTTGCTACATAGAAAAAAATAATAATGCAAAAGCGGTATGAAAAGCGTCGATCTCGTCGAAACAACGGACGAGAAAAATATTGCGAACGGTGTACTCGTAGAGCCGCGGAGTCGAGTCCCGAGTAATCGATATTACGTCCGGATAATCGACGAGAGGCACGGGTAAAGCTTCGCGAACGTGCGTCTCGCGTTTCAACAACCCTATGGCACGGTGCCTCATAACACATGCATGCGACGTACACGCGTGTTCGTGTGTGCAGTACAGCGAAGATATAGAGTGGCACGGACGCATGGCGTTCGACGGTGATGCATGTGCATCGGAGCCCAGCACGGGACTCCGACCATATGGTGTACGGCTTCTGTTCGGAAACAACCCTGAAAGCGGCGACGTCCGACCCCTCTCCTCCAACCCTCCTCTTTTTTCTTTCTGTTCACCCGAACCGCTTTTTTGTTGTTGTTTTTCTTCTTTTTTTAAAAATTCCCTCTGTCCTGGCTCTTCACTCGTGCCCTTTTTTTGTCCCTCTGTTTCTCCGACTCTCCCGCACAACGAAATAGTCTCACAGACTCTGCGGTCTTTCGCTCGAAATCGTCGTTAATTTTTCAACACGGTTTCCAATTTTATCTCTCCGGCTTCGCTGTCAGAATCGTCGGGCGACTCGTTAATGGTTGAAAAATCTCATGTTTCGTCACCGAAAGAAATGGACTGTGAGATTTCAGCGACATAATACTTTAAATACTTTAAATCCTTTTGGACCTCGTAAATGTTTAGCACCCAACTTCGTGGCGAAAATAATCGCGTGCCTTGCAAGGTGCAAAAGATTAAGCGGACGTTTTATATATTTTTTTTATTTATTTTTTTTATACCTGGCTGCTCGAGCTCTTCCGACTGCTCCTATTTATTTTCTTCAACCCTAACAGGCCCTCACGCGCTGACCCACGACCTTTCGCTTAAAATCTAACTTAATTCCCCTTTGTCTCTAAAACCTCGCTGAAATAATCGTTAACAATTACACAAAGGTCAGAAGTTACTCCTCGAGGGATAATTCCGTTTCGTTACCTTTCCACCTTGACTCCTCACTCGTGCCCTTTCCGTGCTCTCGTTTCTTCTGCATCGCGGCACCGTTCTAATTACTTTTACTTTTCGTTTAAAAACCCTCGTAAATCCTCCGACGTTTCTAATTATCCCTCGAAACTTTACTCGGCAATTGTTGCTCCGCCCTCGTCCGTTTGTTTCGTTTTACGCGGAATGAAAGAAAAAAAGAAGAACAAAATTAAACGATTTCAAAATTGGACCGTCCAAGACAAGGCAGGTTTAAGGTGAAGTGAAGTTTTCCAACAAACTTCTTTCAATTGTCATGATATATATATACTTTTCTTTTAGCAATCAAATGTGCACCTTAAAAAAAAGTTCATTACCGTTTTCTTTACCGACTGCGGTATTTCGCTTCGACTTAAAGGATAAAACGAGTGCGTTACTCTCGTCGGGCGGCGCATCGACAGCTCATGCTGCAGGCTGCATGCGGTCATTTCGTTGCTCGGGCGCAACGGCCCTTCGTACACCTGCAGCCACGAAGACGATGACGACGATCGAATGCCAGGTGGCCCCATCCGCTCTCGCTGCCGCTTCTTCTGGCCGACTTACTCCGAGGCCCTAATTGCGGCAAGTGTAATACGTGCGCCACATATTCGAGCGGGTCAACGATATGATAGATATGTGTATATATCTCGATGAGCGTTTAGGTATACACCATTCGGAGGGTAGTTTTTTTTTTTTTTAGAGGGCGTCTTGCCGTGGGCGTTTCGTTTAACCGGAGCGTCGACGAGGGTTTCCCCAGCAGTCAGCCCGGCAGCCTCCGCGAGTCATATTTCTTAATTACTCGCCCATTTTCTAGTCACTTGAGCAGCTGACGGTCATATTTTCCCCACGAGCCCTTCAGCCGTAATCGACTTTGGCAGAATGGAAAGCTTCGTTAACCCTTCGTGGTAACATTTTTGACGAAATCGCGCGGAAGACGCGCTGAGCTAAAATTTACCCGGTTTTGATTATTATTCGACAGATTGAAATTTAAAAAAAATTATTCACTATACAATGGTTGTGATAGTTTTAATTTAATGAAGTGAATCTCAACATTAAAACAATGTAATTTATTTATTTATTTATTTTATTTATTTACGGGCCCTGCACTTTTACATATTTATAAGTAGTATTGCAATCGTAATAAGGAACATATTTTAAACATCTTCATATAAATTGCTCATATCTAATGCTCAAAAAAGAAGTTTATTGAACGAATGGCTACGAATTTTCCACGTGGAAGTTCAATTTTCAAAAATTGATATAATACAACAAACAATTTAAGGAACTTTAACCAATCGGTAATCGGCATGCGATTTCGAGCTTTCGTTATTTCCCAAGTTGGCACTGCATCGTCGCAGCGCTGAAAGCAACGAAAAAAAACAAAAACAAAAAATAAAAAGTACCATTGATTCGTTCCCGGTTGTATCCGCAGCGGCGGATACACGTTGGAAAACACTCGTTTCAAGGGTCGTCGACTCTGGCGGAGTCGAGCGTAAATAAAAGAGTCGATGTTCCGTAGGCAAAGCTCGGCTGTAGCCTAACCGTTGGCTATAACTATTTGTCAGCTTCGTCAGACTCGTCGGGGATCGATCGTCGTCCGAGGACAATCGTCGTCGGATAAAGTCGCTCGGCGTGTGCTAAAACCCCGTCGTGGGCCGATGCGGATATACCGTTCGACGAGGTACACGTATATCCGCACTCGTTCCACCTTCGCGCGACTTCACTACATCTAAATTTTCACCCACACGCGGACACCCTCGCACACACGATGATTCGTACGTGTGCGAAACGATAAAACCGGTCCCTGTGTGCGGCGCACGACCGCACATATTCCAACGCCCGCCACTTCCGGTTCCTCTTCGTCTGCATTTCTCGTTTATCGGGCGAGACACCTCTCTCGTGCACAAGCCATAGACGACACCGACACAGGCACCGAAGAGGCGGAGGTCGTACGAGACGTCGTTATAACCGGGCATACGTTCGCTATATATAGTAAATCTAACCCCCTATATACGCGATACACCGGGGGGGCAAAATGGACCCATGGGGCAAAATGGGTCACAAAAAATACAAAAATTCAAATCATCGAAATATGTAGTAGGAAACACGCGTATAAGAGTTTCCGGAACCCCCAAAATTGAAATTTTTGAACATTATCAATGTTTAAAATAATGCATGACGGTGAGGCTGCGAGTTGGATAATTTTTGTTTCTCTCGAATGCTCGATATACTAAAGGACTTCATTATTTCCTAGCAACCAATATTTTTGGGCTCGTCGGAGCGGTTTAAATTTTTTAGCTGGTCCGTTTTGCCCCGGACTCGCGTATGCCGGGTTCGCAAGCGGGGGCGGGCCTTCGGAATAATCGGCTCCTCGATATTCGGTACGTGAGGAAATTTCCGCACGCTCTAACTCACCGTGAACGAGCGGAGCAGCGAGGGGTTCGCGCCGCGATGCTCAGCGAAGAGCAAGAGCGGGCGAAAGCGAGCGAGAGTTCGCGAGCCGTCGAGAGGAGAGGCTCGAGATATCAGCTGCGCGACATACAGGCGGACGGGCGAAACGAACGTGGAGAGAGAAAATGGAGAGAGGGGGAAGGGTCTCCCGGGTAGCAGGGTGACGACCGGAATCAAGCGGGTTATAGAGCGAGGGCAAAAAAAAAAGGGTTAATCAAATTAGGCGAGAGAAGCGGACGACGGAGGAGCATCAGATTCATTAGCCTCGCGGTTGCTCGGGAGAGCACCGGCTCGCTTAACGGGATCAATCGTCGGATCGAAGTCTCGAAAGTAATAATCCCATGGCAATATATATGGTTTAAAAAATTAAATTAAATTGTTAAGTTAGATTAAGTTATAAAAAAACTCTGCGGAAAAATCTGAAAAAATTCCCAGAAATGCAGTGTTGCATATAAAGATGGTCAAGCGATAATCTATAAGTGAGTATTATATAGTCAATAATTATAAACAATTTTAAAAAATCTAATACCAAAATCTCAGTGCAATTGAGAGTTAGTTCGGTCATATAAGACATCACGGAGCCAATCCAAGATGTGGAGGGTAGAACGCGGGTCGAAATGGTATGGAATGTCCCATATATATGCGGCGAAAGTATTGTATCGGGAATATATTACCGACGATGTCCTTAATTTGGCCGAGAAACGCGTTTAGTTTTAATGAAAGTGATGTGACGAAAATATACAAATTCGAGGTCGACTTGATTTAGTGGATGTAGGTTGGATGTAACACGTGTGGGTTATATCGAATTACATATATATAGTGTTCATGCACAGGAACAAAAGTTACGGGTGAATAATAGTAAAAAAAAAAAATAGACACTAAAAAAACAGTAAAAAAAGTATATAAAAAATGTCGAGACTATACGGCTATACTCGTTGACGAAAATTCGGGGCGACGAAGTGCGTGAGGGCGCAGTGGCTGTGCAATCGAGTTACCGCGTGACATAGAAGTGGGATGAGGCGCATTTCAATTTGGTTCTCCACCGGGCCGGGAGAGGGTCCTTTCCCCCATTTACCCGAGAAAATCATCCAACCGTAAAAACGACATATATATGTATATATATATATATTTTTTTTTCTTGTATATTCCCAGGCATCCGGTCGGGGTCACTCGGAGCGTGTCTCCGAGAGGTAAGATCTAAATTGCGTTTTACATATACACCCGTATACACGTATATGTAAAGATAAATAATAAAAAAATAAAAAAATATATAGATATCCCGTTGATATAAATTTAAGGTAAGCGGATAAGAGAAGCTTCCCGTCTTTGCGGCACGGGTGGACGATATTTGGGAATCAGGAAATTGGCGTGAAATTGCTCGAAAATTGACGCGCTTTGCCCCCTCGTTGGGCTCAACCCTCTTGTAAAACGGTTCGCAGCCGTTCGCCGCGGTAGAGCTCGACGGAGGAAGCGGAAACGCGTCGATCCGGAGTCAGATGCACGTATATACATTGAATATATACAGCATATAGATACATATACATGTATATCCAAGGTACAGACACGCGAAGGTACAGCACAACACATACTGCGCTTGGAGCACACATTCACTCGGTGATTCGATAAAAGAGCCGAGGAACGAGCTGTACGAAGGAAGGAAAAGCATTTCGGGAGAGCCAAGATTAACGGATGGCAGGATATTCGGGTTGTCCGAACGGAGTGCGGAGGGAAAAACGAAAGACGCTCGGATAGAAGAACCTTGAAGAAAAGTCGAGCAGGAATGCAGGCCGGCGGTCGAGAAAAACATACAAATAAATTTCACGAAGGCGACCCGAGTATTATAAAGATTTCCGGACTTTTTTCCGTAAAAATATCGAATTATAAAAAAATTTTATATTACAATTGAAAAATAACGAAAATACTGTAAATATAGAAGTAATAATCGTCAGAGTAAAATGGGTCTATTATTTTTGATGCAGAGAATGCGGCAACCATGTGAACGCGGGTATGCCCGGTATGCATGCACGATATAGAATATAATAATATGCACGAGGACAGGAAGAGGTCTGCGAGGCGTGCGGTCGAGCGGAAGTGCTCGGATCTTGCTCGGGGCTCGGAGAGAGCCGGTGTGAAAAATTTAAGACACATCCTTTCAAAAAAAAAAAAATAGCCTCACATCCCCTCTACGCGCATCGATCGTAGGCTGTAAAAAAAATTGTAAAATTAATGTATCGGACTAGAAGTTTTTATGCAAAAACTGGTACGTTCAATTCAATGTACAATTGTGGTAAAAAATTAATATAATTTTTCATTGAAATTAAACTAAATTACTGAAATTAAAGTATTTTTTTATAGTAAAAGTAAAGTAAATTGTTTACAATACACTGAACATTCATTTTTCATCGTAATAGTACATGAAATTCAATATACCAGTTTTTGCAAAAAAAACTTCCTGTACGTTAAGTTAAATTTCATACGAATTTTTTTGACAGTCTATAAACGTATCTCGAACATTTACGTTGGCGATTTCTTTATCCCCGAGGGTACATGCATTACACATGCGGATGTACATGTATATCGCGGGCTTTCACCTGCCCGAAGGACTTCCTTCCTGCAGAACCAAAGCAGTCTTTCGGTGTGATCGACCTCCGTTCGCGATAAGAATCGAATCGTCGCTAAGGTGTATCCTCACGTGCGAATTCATACGCATTGCGCATCGCCGACGTATGCGTGTCCGGACGCGCGTTTATAAATATACCGACAGCCGAGAACCGGAAGGGCGTAACTCGCATGCTTCGGCACGGGAGTTACGCCCCTCTGTCTCTCGACGCTCGATGTACGAACAACGCGAGTGTATCGAGCGCGATATTCCGTCAACGAGTTTCAGGCGAGCAGCGCGACGATGTGGGGTTTTAACTGTGCGGACAAACTACACGTGTGCGTGCGTAACTGAACGGTGACCGGCACGTGCGACTCGTGGGACTGTTTTCTCTCTCGTTCTCGCACGCATCGCGAATATCATCGCTATGCAGAACTCTGACGCATAATGCCGCTCGATTGAGTCGCCATTGAACCACATGTAAAGTAGTCGCCGAAGTGTGTAAACGAATTTTACATGTGTGGTCCAATTTATATACCAGGAGTAATGAAAGTCATTAATTGTTTGAAGAATTAATATAAATGAGTCAATTTTTTATTTAAGTTGATTGCATTTTTTTATCCTCTGATTTTTTCAAGCCTTCCTACCCACGGATTCGTCATTTTGTGAAGTTATTTATTGAATTTTCAATTTTACCCCTTTTAACATTTTAATTCAATGAAATATTTTTTTTTAGCAGCTATTAATTTTTGGATGTAAAAAATGCACGGCTCAGCCATGTAATGTAAATGAACTGTCTTGTCCTTGGCGATAGCTTTATCTCCTCGGCGAGCGAAGCTTGGGTAACAGTTGTCTTAATTACCATTTGCCGCGGTGATTCGTGTAATTTTAGCCAACTTCACGCCGACGATGGTGGTCACTCGAGTGACGACGACGTTCGTGCGGTCTATCGTACACCGTAACATTCTAGTAACATACATAGTACAAGTGGCCGAGGTGGAAGCGTAAATGCTCCGACCGGGGGGAAGAAGACACACGGACGTTGCGAAACAGGTGTTGCGAACATAATGCCACGAATAACGGAGAGCCATAGCGGGCTCTCCCGGGAGACGCTACTCCTCTTCCAGCCTCATAGTTAATGCAGTATATTCATGCCTACAGATATACCAGCGCCAGGCTCGCAGCCAGACGATTTTTTTTTATTGAGCAATAAAAAAAAAAGAAGAGCGAAAAAAGAGCGACGTTACGGTTTGCGATGTCTCTCCAAAACTACGTCCCGATGACCGGACGCACAAAGGGGACTTTGTCGTTATGGAGTAGAAACGTATTTGATAATGATCTACTGCCTCTGTATAAAATGTGTAAAGTGTACAAGGGTTCGTGTATTTCAAAAAACATTTTTTAGGTGTCAATATTACAATTTTTACGATTTATAAAAAAAAGTGATCGAACATTTTATTCATTTACGGGTTTGCTATGTTTTTGAAATAATATTTATTACTAATATCCAAAAACATTTGAAAAATTGTAGAAGCGTGTAATTGTGCGTTTAGTTAAATTTTAAGGTCAGAACGTAAATTCGCTCTCACGACTTTTCCTCAGTCCCTTGAGTGTCCCGTAAATCTTGGATACATATATCCACTACACCGGTACAGTGCATCCATCCTAAAAGCACACCGTACACTCTCTTCTCGGGAGAATAATTTAAACCGAAGTTTCCGAGACGAAGGACCTCCCGCGGGAGCCTCGGGTCCTCAAAGTGTACAACACAGTCTCCGCATCTCCAGTAACGGAGAGACTGTTATTCCGCACCCGGAGATCCTATTAAGACAACGTTGTCGTCCTTTACACGACATCTATAGTTTTCCCTCCTCCTCGAAGTCGCGACATTTCACGAGGAACGATTATCTTCACTAACATACGCACAAAGATAAGATCCGCTCCAAACAGCACGCAAAAATAAATAAAATTACAGTTTCTGTTACCGACCGAGGGCGGGTCGAGCAGTCAGGAAGGGATGTCGCATTGCCTTAAGGCCATTATCACAACAGGAGGGGATGATAAGCACCGCATGTATATAAAACAGGAAAAACTTTCCGAAGATTACGGAAAATCTGGGCAAAGGTATAGACTAAAAAAATGAATTACAGTTTCAGTTACCGACCGAGCGCATGTCGGGCGGCCCGGAAGGGATCTCACATTGCCTTAAGGCCATAATTGCACCCGGAGAGAATGATAAGCACCGCAGGTACATAAAACAGGAAAATCTTTCAAAACAGTACGCAACATTTAGGCGGAAGTAAAGAGCAAAAAAGTGAATTACAGTTTCTGTTACCGACCGAGCGAGGGTCGAGGGACCGGGAAGGGATGTCGCACTTCCCTGAGGCAATGATTACACACGGAGGGAACGGTAAGCACCGTAGGTACACAAAATAGTAAAAGCTATTATGTAAAACGTTAATAAAAAAAAACTCGGGAATGACATAAACGCGTATAAAGACAATCTCATGAGCGCGCGATATGGCTTCCGTCCATTTTATACACAAAACAGTTTCCCCGGCCGGGTATTTCATGCGAGATTTTTCCCTCGCGATTATATCGTCCGAGTAGGCGTCCTTCCCGATTGCACGGCAGGTACTTATTATTCACGGGGAAATACACCGTAAGTGCGACTACAGCATCTTACCACTCTAATGAGTATCCTATTATAATATCGTTGCGGTACGGGGAGCGAGCATCGCGTGCATTAAGTTCAGTCAGGGGGGTTTGCGCTCATTGCACGCCTGTGGAAAATTGTGGAATTAATTTTTAACCTCAAGGTTGGGACGAGCCTCTTCGAGCTGGGACGTTAATATTATTCTGTATGAAGTTAAGAAAAAAATGTTTTAAAAAACCGACGAGTCTATAGTTTGTGCTCCCGATGCTTCCGAGACATTTCCGCTCAACCCAGAAGCATTGAAGCTCCGTACAGGAATCCAATAACCGTCAGTCCGAACGTCCGGTATTGCGGAAAGAATTCTATTGGAAAACACTGTACATGTTCTCAAAGTGCGGTTAAGTACGGTATCGGTTATATAGGATCGGGACGAATAATGCCCATTGTAACGGGAAAAATGAATTTCATTTCCCTTACAGACGGTAGGTCGCTTCCTTATCGACAAGTTTTTATTTCAATTAAAAATCATTGTTATCGACTCTGCGAAGGGACTTAAAATTTTACCGATCCGTTACGAGTGAATGCAGAACGTCGTATCGACTTACAGTGATGTATGCCGATTGGATGGACGGTCGAAAAAAAATGGCGCGTACGAAGAGGAGGAAGAGGACTTTCGTGTCGGAAGCTCGAGCCGCGGACGTTGCACCATTATCGATCGCTCGGGCGCAAAGTCCCTCGAGATCTCGCGAGTGTCGGCGCTCGGCTGTGCCCGCCAAGGTGCAGTGCCACTGTAGCGAGCCCCGTTGTCTGTATAACGACTGTGTGTACACTGCACACGTTTTGTAGCGACTGCAGTTACGTTCCACGTGCGACGTCGCCGCATCAACTCCGCAGGACAGAAACGGATCCTGTGGGTGCAGCCACGACGATCGCTGCATAATTTTTGTGCCAAATCGTCCGTTCGTCGATCGAGAAACATTACAATTAATATTATTATTATTATTATGTAAATGGCAATGCCCCGCACTCACTTCCGCCGGAGAGAAAATGTGAAGATAGGCCTAATTTATATTAACGGTTTCGTGGAACATCATTTCATTTAGCATTTTAATTATTTATTGTTGTTTATTCATTCAATAAACGAATGAGTTCAATTGTTATTATTCACGTGTCCGTGGAACATTATCTTATGTATTTATTTTATTATTTATTATTTTTGATCGTGAAATTGTTCGTTAATCAAATAAGTGAGGTCAGAGTGTAAAGAGAGAATTATATTTCGCCATTAAATTTTGTCTTGCTGTGGAGAGAAACGAGAAAATCTAAAAAAAAAAAATCCTCGGAAATATGAGAATGTTCGAATTACCGATTTATCATTTAAATATTTTTAAAAAATTTCAATCGGACATTGATACATTGGCGCCAGGACAGAGCAACGACTCTGGTTCGACCGGAGGAGGGCGCCGGCACGGCAGCATTGACAGTAGCGACGACAGGGGGGAAAAAAAGAAAACAGAAACACGAGGACTAGGAGACGAAACGACCAAGGGGTTCTGCGGCTCAAGAGTAGCAGCACCGTTAAAAAAAAAAGTAAACAAAAAATATACGCGAAGTGTCTGGCATAGCAATGGCATTGACGGCAGTGGATGAGTCTGCGGAACGGCAGAAGCGCGAAGAGAGGAGAGAAAAAAAAAGAGTCTGGCGTAGTCGCGAGAGGAAGAACTGCCCGAGCAGTTTGGAAAAGCGCGCGCGCGCGCGGGCGCTGCGAGGATCGGGGTGCCGCTTGACTCGGCTCCCGGCGTGCCGCGTGTCCCCGACGACTACTCCGTTGTGCGCCTTCGCGTTGCAATATCGCATTTCTCGAGCGGCGAAGCGCGAACGAAAACAACGTCGGGCGGGTTATTGTCTCAGCGTGCATTACGTAAATGAGGGTAGCTCCACCGTTAGCCTATTGTATCCGACGATGGCGTCGTTGAGTTCGACGCGTCGGCTGGTACTTCTTCTCGCCGGAGCCCCGCATCCGGCGCCCCTTGCGCTTGTCTACTTTACCGCCCCCCCCCCCTCCCGCTTTTTCCCCTGGCGCCGTTCGTCTTTGCTCCACGCTCGCGGATTCTAATCACCGGTCCGCGGAGAAGAGTGTTTCTTCTGTGTTCATTTTTCTTTTCACTTTATTTTTCCCCTCGCGTCATAATAAGATAGTTGCCATAATTAGGCAAGCAAACGATTTTCGCTTTTGTTGACACTATTTTCCCGTTCCATGGATTTTGAGCAGGAAACTGTGGTGGAAATGAATGAATGGTTAATTAACCACGGCTGCAGACCATATTTTTGCCGACGGCAATTCGTCTGTGGAAGTAATAAGTTTTTGAATATAAATTTTTTGTTTCGTATTCAAAACTTTGTTTCATAGTATAAGGAAACAGATACACTTTGCATTCAAATGCGGCTTCTCAGACCCTTGTCTACTTTACTGCCCCCCCCCCCTTCCCTGTCCCTGGCGCCGCTCGTCGTTGCTCCACGCTCACAGATCTTTATCACCAGTCCACGGAGAAGAATTTCTTCAACGTTCATTTTTCTTTTCTCTCGCGTAATAATAACAGTTGCCATAATTATGCGACCCAAACGATTTTCGCTTTCGTTGACACTATTTTTTCGTTCTATGAATTTTTTGTAGGAAACCGTGATGAAAGTGAATGACTGGTTAATTAACCACGGCTTCCGATGATATGTTTACTGATGGCAATTTGCCCTAAACGAACAAGTTTTTGAAAATAAATATACATATTTTTGTACACTAAAAATATGATCACTCGGATCGACTTAGCCCAACATTTAAGTATTTTTAAAACTTGGATAGTATTTTTTTTTCAAAGTACAAGGAAACTTGTAATGCCGATGCATTTTTTAATTAAAAAAACATACAGCTTTACTGCTACAATTGTAAATCAGTTATTTGTTTTCTTTTTCTTATTACGATGCGGCAACCAAGTAATTTATTATGTAGGAAATTAACCTCCGTTGACCTTCCACCTCATAATAGCCCGATAGTGTTGCAGGGTTCGATTTTCCCTCCACGGGAAACTTCCGATTCGTTGACCCTATGGCCCAGTTCAGAAACGGGAGAACGAAACGCGGTCAAACTTTAATGCATCCGATGCCCGATATCCGCCGCGGGACCGATCGAATCGTTATCGTCATAATCCTCGACCGAGTGCCCGGAATAATTGCATGACTTTCGCTACAATAATTCACCTCGTAATTTTATACCGTTAATAATAAAACAAATACTAAAACAAAAATAACAAAACTCTATCCTCTTCAAATTACGAATTTCACATGTTCCATTTTGCCCCACCCATGAACTCATATTCCATTTTGCCCCCTTTCCCCCCTACTATATATAACAGAGCCCGCTGCGCCAGGCTGTGCAGGTCTGCTTCGGACTTTTACACCATAGCAGCACCTGCTGCCCTCCCGAGCCGAGTCACCCTCGTCGTACGTAACTTCGGAGGGCTGAACAATTTTTTTTTTTTTTTTTTTTTTCATAGTCCTTCGAACACACAAAAATATACCAGAACCGAGGGGTCGATTACGATCTAGCTGACGAAATTGAGAATCCTCGCTGAGCTCGAAGTTGCACTACGTATATAGGCGTGCTGCTCTGCATGCACGCGAAGTGCACTTGCCGTTCGTACGGGCACGTGCCCCAGATCGTCCGCGATACCGAAAGATCCGCCGATGAAAAGGTAAAGCCAGCCTGCTTCTTCCGTAGCCACTTCGCCGTAGAATACGAGAATCGATCGGGAGGCTCAATTATTCAGCGAGGAACCTAATCTCGAGTGTGAGCGACTCGAGGGACCCGAGACACTCCGCCGACGCGCCTACGGGCCTCTCTTTGCGTAGCTGCTTCTACGGCTGTTGCCGCGACGGCTGCCGGTGCGTGACTCGCTAAGGCCTGACGTTGCCACGCTTCGTTTGCAAGGTCTATGTACACAAGGTAAAACTATAATGATGCGTGTAATTTTAACACTGTGAATTATCCTTTCGTCACGTGAAGTTGGGACCACTAATAATAATAATTATTATTATTATCATTATTATTACTAGCGGTTATGATGACCAGTATCTATGAGTATCTATGAGTGTCTGAGAGTTGTTCGGGATTGGCTCCTTAAGGGGGGCTCTGATTCGATCTTAAGTTATTATTTTGTTGACCCTGTTGTTTCGATTATTTTCTTATGTTTTATTATTATTTTGTTTTCTATTTTTATTTTTTTATTTTATTAGGTTTATGCTCGGTGCGTGAGTTGTGTGTTTTCAAATGCCGTTATTTCTTTTTTGTATTCATTCGATTTATTGTTAGATGTCCCTGAAGATATTTGCATGAGACTAAGTTTCATCAAGTTATAACGTCTGTGTTTTGCATCGCACAAACTTCGCTGCGGGAAGTTCAGTTGGAGAATAAGATTCTACAAGTGAACAATTTTTTTTTCTTCCCGAAACGGTGGATTGATAGAGACTTGCCGAAGTTCGAATTCGATGTCATGCAGATATATTCAAGGTCATTGTTGTTGGGCGGTGTGCCTAATGTGCAATAAAAGCCTAAAAAAAAATCTATCTATTTATCTGTCTATCTATCTATGAGTATCTGCAAATGTTGGTGCGAGTAACTGTGTGATATTCACGTGTATCTGTGAGTATCTGTGGGTATCGGTGGGAGTGCCCAATGGACATGAACTTCGTTATTATGTGAATTATTATTATTATCGCATTGCCGTGGTGGAATAAATTTGATAAGGAAACAACTGGTTCCTAGTGGCAGGCTTTCCGAGAATTACGAAACGGTTAATCGCCGACGAATTCGAAGATTTGAATTACGCAATTGTCCTCGATGTAACACAGTCGCGTGTTAACCTATACCGTAAAAGTCACGATCGAGCCCGACATCGTGCATAGGATAGAGCTCCGACGGTGACAACTTTCCCCGCGAGTTAGAATGATCCGAGCGGAGAACCGTCGCTCGATCTGTTGGGATGCAACTTATCCGAGCGCTGGCGCTCGAATACTTCGAACATCCCGATAGGTTTTATTGGCATTTAAAGCGCGAGATAATCATTCGTTGGCGTTCTTGTAGGCTATCAATTTTTATTGAAAAATAATAATGATGTTGTTATTTTATGATATTATATTGTATTATAATATTCAACGTCGTTCGAAACATTATTAATCCTTTAGCGATCGCTGCAGAGAAAGCTATTTACTTGTTTGAAATTGCCGAGCCTTTGTGAAAATGAATATATCATATTTTAAAAATATTTAATGTCCAAAGCGAGATCCATACGAACGAAATGGGTTCAAATATCGAAACGTTCGACGGTGCGAAGTAACGAATTTCCTGAATAACGATATAAATGTGTCATCCGTGACGCATTGTCGCATAATTCGTTCTATTTAAAGAGTCAGCGGCACGGGGGGGGGGGGGGGGTTCGCACGCAAGGATCACGGATCGAAGGTTAGGAATTCGAGGCTCGCGGAGCACCGGGATACTCGAGAGTCGAGTCAACGTATGCGGCAGCCTTTTCAATGTAACCTGCATCCGTCTCCCTTTCTCCCGTTCTTCCCTACCGTCTATCCTCCCCGACCGCACCGCCTTAGCCGCAGTATCGAAGACGCGTTTTCTTTTTCTTTCTTTTGTGTCTTTTTTTATTTTCGGCCCTCGCGTGAAACAGGTATTTGGGATAACGCCGGAGTGGGGATCGGCGGCGACGACAAGACTCTTTGCGTGATGCAGTAGGGACAACAAGGTCACACACGGGATAGGGCGAGAAAAAAAAAAGAAGTTGCTCATCAGCGTGCAGCTCCGGCAGAAGCGAGTACTCAACTGATATGTTTTAAGTTCCCTACGATATGTTTTAAGTCCCTTTTACAACTCGTGAAAGGAATTCACAATTTCACTGAGGGTTCAGGAATACGATATTTACTTTTTTTTATTCGTATCTTCAAACGATTCTTAAACGAGTCTAAAATTGGATTTTTAGCGTTTCGGATTTTGTCTCGTTCAGATTTCGATGAAAAGTTCTCCGATGACAGCTGGAAACAAACATGGCGGAAAACGATTGTTTATCAACGTTTTTCCACTATGGCCTATTTACCATTTTTTCATTCCAATTTTTGAACGATTCAGTCAAACATTTGATTTTTAGCGTTTCGAATTTTATCTTGTTCAAATTTGGATGAAAAGTTCTCGAATCGCAGCCGGAAGCAAACATGGCGGAAAACGGTTGTTTATCAACGGTTTTCCGCCATTTTTGTTTTATTCGAAACTTCGTAGGTGTGCAATTTTATTTTGCACGTTAATTGGTGTCGGATATGAAGTTGCGAAGACCACAGATAACGGTTCTATTTCTATCCGATTCGTTCCGTGGAGTTGAGTACTGGTGAAAAATAGTTGAAAGAAACAAGAGTAACCGAGGAGTTACCCGAGAGATCTCTGGTCGCGAGAGTCTCGAGGCAGTCAGGTGTCGCGGAGGACGAAAACCGTTACAGCCGGCAGGCAAACACGCAAGTGGACAGGGAGGGTTCTCCGGGATGTTCGTAACTGCAAATTCTGAGGACAGCGTCGCCAGTTTGCTTCGTTCGCGGCGTACGTCGCAAGCTGCCGCATACTCATCTTTTTCCATGCGAAGATGCGAAAATCTTAAACGAATAACTTTGTCACTTACTTTGGCGCGTTTACTCGGTCTCCCGCTTCGTCCGCTTCTCGTGTCGGTAAAATCCACAGATCGGTCGGAGTACACACCGTCGCACGCACGGAAAGAAACAAATGACGAATTTCGAGTAATATGAAAGACAACACACGCGAACACTTGGGGTTTACGCACGGGAGATTCGACACGGGAGAGAACGTGCACACCATGCATCCAACGTACAAAACATACACGTTGAAAAAACGACCGTTGACTGCAAACTTCGTGAAACGCACCGAACGGCTTCGCGTGGCCGGCTGGCGCGCTCGGATCAACTCGACTCTGACGAAGCGACGCTTCGGTGTTCCCCCACCATGCACCCCGCTTTTTTTCATCCCCTCCATTCCAGCGACACACCGCGTGCCGCTGTTCCGCCATGGACCGAAGATCTTCACGTTCTTCGATCTAACAAAACTTTTCTCTGTCGATACAACAGAGCGCAACTATTTTTCTACTAATTGATCATTTCTCTTTGCTGATTTTGACGAAAATGAATTAATACAAGTATTTCGATCATTCGTGAAACGTTTGAAACATTTTTTCATAAATATCGTCGATCGACATTCGAAAAAGTTATGAATTGTAAATAATGTCGAAGAGCAAAATCTCACTCCGGTAAAAATAAAAACGATTCTACTGGATTAATTTCGATTGCAATTAGGAATCGATTGGCAAAATTTCGGAGATTGGACTGAGGATGAACGACCGCGGGACCGGAAATAACAAGAGAGGGCTTGACGCTCAGATCAATTTTTTTCGTAAATATAGAATATATCAAATGTATTTTTTTTTATTCGGTACATCTAGATAGAGGTCGTTTGTTGCGGCGCGCGCTTCACTTTGCTATCGCCGTTTTCCGTAACTTCTTCCTTTCGCAATTCGTAGATCTGAAAATTTAACGACATGGTCAGAAGGAACGAAACGTCGTCGAGAGCCACGAAGTGCTCGTTTACCTGTATATACGCTTCCGTCAGCGTTATCATTTGGGGCAGGATCGGTGTTACGTGCAAATCCTGCAACTCGTACCACTGTCCGGTGGCGTTGTGCAGTATATGCACCCTGTACGTTCCTTGACCCGGTTCGCCGTCGTGAACTATATTCGCGACTAGGTCGTACGTTGTGTACGGATGAGTCTCCTTCACTTCCGGTGTGAGGATGTCACCGAAATCAACATTTCTGAAAGTACCATCGAAAATATTAAATAATAATTTATCGTAAATTGCCATTATATCGGTTAAACATCAAAGTCCTAAGAAATGCGCCAGCACTGCATTTCCATGAGTGCGCGACATGTTCGTTTGGGGAAAATATCCTCGGGGCAGAGAGTCACCGGGGAATCGTTCGGTGTCTTCCGGAATAGTGCACGGGAGATAATACTGAATTACGAATAGGCTTACGAACATCATTAAAATACTGTACGCTTACTTGATTGGGAAGTTCACGATCGTTGGATTTTTCTCGACGAAAAACGTGTTTTTCGTAAAACGCTGAAAAAATAAAAATTGGGGCGATGAAACGCATGGCTCGAATTTGATTCAACAAAACGTGAAGAGCCTTTACCTTGATGTAAAGTATGAGGTAGGGCGGCAGCTCCGTTATCTCGAATCTCTTCATGAAATTCTCCTTATACGTTTTGTACTCTTTCTCCGCCACGGCGTTGAATTTGTTCAACAGCGTGTACAGATTTACCTATCGATAATAATGAGACAGAAAATTATGTTTAGAATTAATAAAATTGTTTTGAATTTTCGATGAAATCTGGCGGAAACGGGAGTTCAGACCTGTGGAATGATGTTCTCGGTGAATTGATCCTTGAACAACGGAGGCGGTGGTAAGTCGCAAGTCAGATAAAGAAACGGACTTTCCGTAACAGTTTCACCGTATTCAACGGTATTAAGTAATTCGCTTCTCTGACTCTCCTCGAGCTCGAGGGGCGGAATTTTCCTCGTGTATATCCTCATGTGCCCCAAGAAAGTTTTGTATATAATGCTCGAGTCTTTTTTCTTGCTTCCATTCAACGCTAAATGCAGAGCGTTGAGAAACCAGGATAGAAAATCGACGGGATCACCTGCGAAAATTCGATAGTATAAATTTCATGAATAATTCCACTTAAACATCTAATCTACGTTTAATATCGTCGTTGGTCTTACCCTGTTCTGTGAATTGAAATCTTTTTTTACTCCACAGCACAACAGCCTGCAGCATTTCGTGAGGACTGACGTGAGCTTTGAAGTTCCGAGGGTTCCAGAGCTTTCGCATAAGCTCGCCAAACCTCTGGACCAACAAAAAGGAAGAATCGCCGGGCGGCCTCTTAACGTGCGTGTAGTTCGATTCTCGCAAGAAAAAATCACGCAACGGCGTTACGTGAGACAGGGCCTGAAAACAAAATATTAAAAATTGATTATTCATCAACATGGTAAGTTGTTATTTATATTTATTTATATTATAACAATAATTATTAATTATAAGTAACAATAATTACTATTTATTAGTAACAATAATTAATAAATTTCAGAGCTCTTGCAGCTCTCGAACTGTTCGCAGCTTACCTGTAAAATAACGTTGCAATAGTCATTGGCCTTAATATTGTTCATCCCGACAATTCCAGGAGAGTACATAGAACCGTCTATGGCTCTCGAACGCTTCATGTTGCCGTCGAGACGAGCGATCTGGGCTTTGCCAAACGTCGGATTGAGTACATACTTGATATCGTCCAGCGATGAATCTACGAAAGAATAATTTTCAGTAAAGAACTGATCTGCGGACTTTTATTTCAAAAATATTTTGAAAAAAACTAAGAAACGATTGAAGTAAAAAAAAAATACATACCTACTATCTCATAATTGTCGGGTAGACAATAAAACTTCAGAGTATGAAGGTTCAAGAAAACGTGATGACTCTCTGCGACACTGTGTGTATACGCGTGAGTGTTGGTTCCTCTGCCCTGAAAATACTTGCCGCAGACCAGGCAGGCATAAACGTTGATCCTGGACAGGGAAACGGAGCACAATTTTTCAAAATCGAAATCCAAAAATTGTCGATTAATCGTGTCGAGATACGGACACAGACGCGGCGCGTCCGTTCTGTGCTTCGATCCTGTACCATTTCCTGTCGAAATAAACGAAACACAATGTAACTCCAGATCGCGAGCAAAACACCTTTGAGGTTAAATTCGAACGCACAAGAGCCGACTATTAGAAAATGAATAAAATTTATTTAAAAAAAAAAATGTATTCCCTCTAGACAGAATTTTAAACTTACTTTCATCGTCGTCCTCGGAATCGCTACGTTCCGATAATTTTCTCTTCGATTGATTATTGTTACTGTTTGATGCCATTCTTTTTTTTTGTGGCAAATCAAAAAAGCACAAAGCTGGTTCGCATGTAACTTCTTCGTGCGTGTGGAAAACTTGGAGACGAAAATTGCTGCGTTGCCAAATCGATTATCGAAGGAGCGTGCTGAACATTGTCCGTGTCTCCTGCACCAGCCGTTTCTTCTCCGCACAGAATCCGTTAATGTCCGTTAGTGACCGTTACAAGTGGAAGTAGTTCGGCTCGCGGGGGTGGGTAAATTGCGAGCGATTGATACCTTGATTTAAGTCGAATAAATTGCTACGACACGTCTCCGAAGCGTCGGAAAACGAGAGCCGCCATAACCGTTGTACATCTCGCGAATAAGCGATAGTCGTGTTAAGCTCCGCTGACGAGAAAAATGGCTGGATCCGGAGACTCGAGTGCCGGCTGCTCGCCCTTGAGCAAACTCGGCCTGCGACCGGTCACGAAATGTAGTCTCGTTAAATTCTACGTTCCAGCGATCGGCGTTGGATCTTACACAGCCCTCTCCGTCAATGTCATGAACCCCAGCCTCATTATCAGGTAATTCCTCCTTTATTCGACCCGACAGCTTATTAATCGTTCGACCATTCTCCTACACGATGCGAAATATCGCAGCAACGTGCCGAACGTACACTCGCATCATTCCACTCCATGTAATTGTACGAGAATGTTACGTAATAGCGTCTGCAACTTACGGAAATAGTTTTGTAATAATCTGTATCATTATTGTTATGAAACATACGCGATGTAACGATGGTAGAGAAGCAAGAATAAGAATGGCATGGGATAAAGTCTAATAACTGTACTTGAATGAGTGCATCTGCACTGGGGATTAACCTGGGTTCTTAGCAACTGTAAGAGAAAGCAACGTTGGTCGGTGTGCTTAGGTAACTTTTTTTAATGAAAAGGGAAATTTTTGAATATTCATGGATGTTTTCTTTTGTATAGCCAGAGATATCCTGAATATGGTTTTTTAGCTTTCCGTACTACACAGCTCGTGCATTCAAAAAACGTTTTTTGTCAATGTTCGGAATATTTTTGTTTTGTTAGGTTTACCATCTTGTTTAGTTGAAAATAATTTTTTCACATCAAGAAATTGTAAACCTTAACAAAAAAAAAAGATTGTGGGTAGCAATGGACAAGCAATTTGTTAAATGTACAAACTTCTTTTACCATATAGAATATGTTTCCATCCAATTCGTCTCCCCAATTTTCTACTGTGGACTCAAAATGATTTGCATCACCAGTCTTGCCTCTAGTACAAAAAATTATGCCTTTTTTTAGTCTGAGAATTATTCATGTGCCATATGTAAAAACATTTTTATTGTTTACCAGCAGTAACAAAGTATTTGATTTTCTTTTTATCGCAGGATATTCCCCAAGCGAGACATCACAAATTTCCTACTGGGAAGTGCACTGGTCGGTACAGCGTCGTACATCTACACCAGGGAACACATGAAAGCCGCACCGACAAGTCTGCGAGTCACATACAGGTAAAACATCTGAAAAAAAACTGTATCACCCATATTTTGTCTCAATTCAATTATTAATATTTTTTTAAATTGCAGCGCGGCAGGAGCGATCCTCCTGAGCTTTGGTTCGGTTCTCGTCTGGGCGGTCCTTCGTTCCATCGTGCCGCCGAATCCGACCACGTGCACGATCGCCGGCATCGGATCCGGTCTGGCACTCCTGAAAATCGGCACAAGCTATCTCGATTTCGTCGACGGACAGGTCGTCAAGAAGTAACGACCTTCGCCGACCGCAAGCCGCTCCCCCCTCCCCCCGAATTTTCTAGAATCGTAATGATCAATAATCAAACGCGTCATCGAAAAAATTATATTCCGAAATTTTTTTCACAAACATACACATACACACACAAACCAGCAAAGAGACACGGTTCTTTGTGCCTTGATGCCCACGAGGTAATCGATTTGTTGATACCGTACCAGTCAAGTGACTCGTGTATCTCGATAATTCCGCCTCCATCGAATTTAGAGACGACACAGGAGAGTTACGTGTGACGTAAATCTGTATCCGACGTTGTTGTTTGTACAAAAAAAAAACGACGAGAAGAAGGCTCGAGTGCGATGACACTCCGCTGTAGAAAAAAAGGTGCTAGTCTATCGTGTTCGATTATAAGAATAATAAAGCGTGTCTGAGAAAAGAAGAACGCTCGATTAATCGACGATCTTTCCTGCGCCGGCGAAGCTCTGTAACGTAAAGGGGTGCCTGCAGATTTGCGTATCACGGAGTCGGCAAAGTTGATGGTAACATTTTTTGAAAAGTTACTCCGAGTACGTATCTGCGATTTTTTTAAATCGGTGACTGAATTAATTTGAAATAACAATAGCTGTAAAATTTGGCAGTCCAGGGGAATCAGCGTCCGGAGCGTCGATCAACTATACGACCAGCGATCCGGTCCATCGTTCAAGCGTCGCTGGAATGTGGGAGAGGTCGCGCAGGTCTCGGTAACAACACCGTTGTGTAAGTTTTTATTTTTATTTCAAAATATTTTTTTTTCTTTTTTTTCCTTCTGTAAATAAGCCAACGGGCATTGGAATTTTTCACAACACGCACGATACACAACTGTCGTAACGATATAATTTCCGACGACGCAGAAAGGCATAAGGCCTTTCGCGAGATCGGCAATAAATAATGAACATTCAGTATCAACGAACGACTCGCCAAAACGAGGAGTAAATCGTGTTTTACACTCGTAGCAGCATTTCATCAGCATTTTATCGTCGAACACGGAGCCTCACGCTGTATGCAGCGTTTAAATAATACTACCGTAAATTCTTATGGGTTCAATAAAAATACTTTAATCGTTAACGGCAAAAAAAGAATCTTGGGGGCTCTTAAAAATAATTTATTTATTAATTAATTTTACGAGTAACTCGCGAATCATTAACGATACAAAATCAATACGATAATTACGAGCTAGCCATACCTCAAAACTCCGCTCCCCCCTTTACAGTTTTAAAATCCTTGGCACGCGGAGCTTCAGTCTCATATTTACAAAGGCGATCACACTGCCGCGAATAACGCGAAATAACAACCTCCACGTACATTCTCTTGTAAGCTCGTGTCATTGACGCATCGATAAAATCGCAGGGAAGAAGCTCTTCGATACGATATCGGGCGCCGCTCGTAATTCACTCGTGACTTAACGGAGGATTTAATTTATCGATCATCATCAATAAACGCCTCCTCTTATCGTCCGAATGAAATACGGCCAGTGTCCATCCTGACTCGACGGGGAAATGACGTTCGCGTGATCCAAGATCCGTAACCTCGCGTCAACGATGCCGACGATGATTAGCTTTAATCTCGAAGACTCGTTCCGACAATTCTCTCGTTCAAGTTCGACTGCACCCAAGATTCGATTACGTCGCGCCGCGTAATATCGCGACCCGATATCGGTCCACATTCTAGCGATTCTATCTTGCCAACATCTTCTTTCGTCTCCAACCGATATGCAATAACAGCTGCCGTACTGATATCAATTTTTGAAAAAGTAATAATTCGTCTGTAAGCTGAATCGTCGAATCTTAAAAACAAATATTGTACCCATCGAAGCAAAAACTTGACGATTATCAAAAAGTCATCGCATCGAAATTATTCTCTAGGTAGATAAATATTCCTAAGTATATTCAAATAAATTAAATTAATTTTTCCGTTAAATCTGTCGAGACTTTTTGACCATTTTCTTTTTTTAAGATAGACGCTACGGGGAATGTTAATCTTCGTCGGACGATTCAACCGTCGACGAACTTTCGACTTTTCAGTCATTATAAAAAATATCATTTCTCGGCCAGGACGACTCAACTATCTACAACTTCTGCTCGATCGTGCGCCGGCCGGCACGATTCCACGTTTTCGTGTCCGAAGAGCCGGTCGCTTCTCTCGATCGGGATCGATCGGGGCATCGGACCGTCAACGGTGTGTTCTCGAGTCCTCGAGTTTGCTTCCTCATCTACGTCGTCGACGTGCTCCTCACGCTGGGAGCGTCGCTCGTGAAGAGTTTCGGCGACGAGGTCGTCGAGGACGCGATCGCGTTGGTAACAGCTTCCGCGACCGAATCCGTTATTCTCTCGATGGCGTCCTTGACGGGAAGAATCTTGGAATGCTCGGAGTGATCGTGATCATCGCCATGATCGTGTTTGCTTCCGTCCTCGTGATCGTGCTCTCCACCGTGCGAATGCCCGTGCGCGTGCGAGTGGGAATGTGCAGCTGAAAAAACATAAGAAAAGACACGCGAACATTATCATTGAGTAATATTTCATGGCACACTTCCGGCGAGGTATGCGTGACATTAGATAAATTATGTAATGATAATTGCACGAGACTTGGAAAGCTATAACGATGCAGGAAGAAAAAAACGTACGAATTGATTAAGGATATCCTTACCAGAAATGCAAGGGGGGCTCCGCTGAATGCGGTAGTCACTGTATGAGAGAGAAAGGTGATACACAGTAAGAGTGGTGGAAAGAGATGGACGCTTCGTTTTTTTTAACGTCACTTGAAAACGAGAAAGTACATTTTTTTCAAATTGGGACACAATCTGCAGTAAAGAAAGCTCCTCAGTTGGTTAGTTTTTTACTTCAATTGAACAGAAATTAGCGGACCAACACACTACATTGTATGGTTTTTTTTAGTTTAGTTTCGAAACTTCTCATGTTAAAATACGTAACTTTGAAATCACCTTAGAAAAAAATTAGGTGATTAAAAAATCTTTAAAAATTTCAACAAATAGAGCGAATTTTTTTTTTTGTAGACCATATAAGTTTGATGAAGATCGAACAGGAAGACTTTTGGTAAGGATATCCTTAAAATGTTTCCTCTGAAAGGCGATTCGTAGGAAAATGTTTTTTACGTAACTCGATATGGTTATTGGGAATAGCTCTAGCGTTCGAATACGGTGAAACGAAATCTGATACGTATCGTCGAGTTTCACGACTTTTTATTATCGGGAAAGTCGGAAGATTGTTCGTCAGGCGTGCCTCTTATTACCGTGTCAGGTAATACGGGCAAACAATATGCATATATTTAAAAATGGAATAGAAGAAGAGATAGGAGGGCGTTTATAGAGATGCTTGCGTGAAAGCCGACGACGAAAGTCGGTCGACGCACGCGACGGTCCGTCGACCCCGGGTCCACGGTCGTCTAGCTTGTGTTGCCAGTGGCGGGGAAAGCACGCCGGACGGATATATAACCGCTGCGAGATATCACGTCTTGCGTAGGTGAGAGCCTCGTAATTACGACGAATCGTCGCGGATTACATGGATTTTCTCTACGGGCAAAAAAGAACTGTGGAATGGGGTCGAGAAGCACGTGACCAAAGCGACTATGAAAAGTCAATTAATAACCGGGTGGGTGACCATTTTTTGTATAATTTTTTTTATGGAACATACCTAAAGATCGTAGATAGATCGATAAGATCTAATCTGATTACGATAAAAAAATGCACGAAATTATTTTTAACTAGTCAAAGTCGGAATTAATTTATACATTTTGTAATTTTTACTACTGTTATCACTGAACGAATCAAATTTCCCTTTGGCACACATAGAGAGATTGTCTTTATTGACTTGTAAAAAAATTCACGCGCCTCCGGTTTATTCTATTTTTTGCTACAAGCGTGCAACGTCGGAAGGTCGAGCGGTCTCGCCTTTGTTAATCGGTGATTAAAGCTCGCACTTAATTAACAACGATGAACGTATAAGATTGAGATTTTAGAACATCGCAATATTGCCACAGTTCGCACAAGCGGAATTCGCTACCTTCGCGTAAAAGTTAAAATGATAATGAATTTATAAGTGCTCGGCTAATCCCGTTTGTGTAGATTATAAATAAATATACATCGTCCGTGGATCGTCGCGCGGAAGGAATGCTCGTCCCGCTACTTTTCAGGATTCCCAAGAAAAATAAAAAATAAAAATCTTCAATGGCCTCCGGGTGTTACGTAATGCGCGTGTAATATAACGTGTTCGCGGCTTTCGATTCAAGGTCGGATAGTCAAACGTCAAACGATCTCCGCAAACTACGCTTTACCACGACGGTTGAGTCATCCGACAATTTTACAAAACCTCATGGGATCGCACGGAGCTACAGCAAGAACGTTGTTTTTTTCCAGCGTATGTAACGTTATTATAATAATAACGTTCATCGATCTCTGACCGACCGCGTATTGCGTAGGCGTAGATAGCGAGTCCACAGAGTAGTACGCACAATACCATATACACTCGAGATTGTAGTACGGCTAAGTGTTTTATCTAATCGCCCGAAATTGTACGTGGAGATCAACGAAATGACATTAGGTGAGTTCCCAGGTGCGCGAGAGTTGAGCCAGTCCCAGCGCACGGAGCCGCACGTAAATAAATTCTGCACACTGGGAAAAATACATAGTACGGTTTTACAATATTTACATTCTAAATATTTTAACACGAGCCATTTTCCTTTGGATGTACGTATTACAAATTTCACTATATAAATAAACTTTAATAACCAGTATAAAAATATTTAGAATCTTTGAATTGCTAAAATCTTGCTGTCTACTTTTCTTAATGTGAATTTTAAAAAAATGTAATTAAAAAAGCGTTCAACTGTTCTCAAAATAGAAAAAAAAGTCAACTCGGGGACACGAAAGTCGGGGGGACACGGAAGTCTTACGTGTTTTTAATGGGACTTGAAAAACACGCGAATACTTTCGAGTGACTGTACGAGTGCGCGTCGTGTTACTCGGGAGAGGTGCCGATTATCACCTGCAGTGAGAATAACGATAATAAGACAGGTTGCGATAACTTTGGTATTTCCGTTTGTTGCTCTAATTATCGCGCTCGCGGTCGCGGTCAATATTATGGACAGCGTACTGTGTACATAACTGTGTTACCAACAGGGTACTACTTGCAGCATGCATATTAATTTCTAAATCATAGAGGAGGAAAAGATGATCCGGACACGCGATTTTTGCCCGTGACTCTGCTCGGCGAGTCACCGTGACCCCGTGGGGACGACGCGTGTACCTCGGGTGCAACGTATTCGTCTTACACGGTTAATCGATCACGACCAACCCCGACTCACGACGCGCGAACGTGAACGTGAGCCGCTCTAGTGCACAGTGAAACCGGAGGAAACCGGGGTAAAATGGACCACAAAAAAAAACGGAAAAATTCATTGAAATACCAAGGGGCAAAATGATCCGATTGATCGTCCCTAAAACGAAAATACAATATTGGTATAACAAGCCACAGCAAAGAAGTTGAGAGGTGTCCCATTTCGCCCAACGCCAATTTTTTTCTGACACTCGATATAATCCATATGAATTTTTTTTTTTTAGGGAACTCAATTCATAGTTGCGGTTTCATTCTGACGGGCTTTATTTCTTAGATATCCCATTTTGCCCCGGTCTGCCCTGCATACAGTCCCGACGATTGGAGTCGGCGCGTGCCGTGTTCGACGGATCACAGTGCCGAGTTCAAAGAAAGGCAAGGACGTACCGCGAGCTAGGATCGCACCGGTGGTAACGATAGTGGATGAAGCAACTCCCGGGTCAGACCTTTCCTCTACCCATCATCGGAGTCCATCTATCACTATACGTACCGACTTTACCGCTTTAACCCGAAATTGCTTTTCACTCGTCGAAAACTTTCGTCCGACCCGTCTCGTTTCGTGCACCGATTTGAGTTCCGGAGACCTTTGGCCTTTGTGCTTTCGGCCCGAACGGCGCGAGAAACTCTCGCACGTGAAAGCGATACTTTACACGCAAAAGAAAAACGTCTCACGGCTGGAGGGACTCCAGGAGATTTCGTAATTAGTTGGCACGAGTCAATTAACGCCCGGGGAATAATAAAGCCAGCGAGAGTCTTGCCAATTTCTCGTTTGTTACGCCGACGGAAACTATGCGGGGAATTTCCGCAATCGGACATGTGATTATCGTCGACTGTGTTGCGCACATGCGCGCAGGCTTGCTTTGGAATATGAAGCTAATCGACTTACTCCGAGGTATAAAACTTTGCGGTAACTCGGTCAGCTTCGCCATACGAATGCTATTTGTAGAGTCAATACTGTGCTTGCAAATTGATACAATGCATATATCTCGACGTGACATGTACTGTCTGCACAGAAGCATAAAGTTCTGACCTTACTTTTCTTTTTTAATTATTTCAGGACATTTAAAGTTTCCTACCGTTATAATCAAAGTTAACCGGTAGACCAACTAAAATAGTCCAACTCGTTTCAGTGAGTTTAAATAGATTCCTTGCCCGAATCGAAATCAATTCGAATTCAGCGGCTACAAACTCGCCGTCACAACATTCTCCCTCTAAAATCTAACGTCCATCAATATCCAACGCCATGCATTCATCGCTCCAGACATACGTCAGCAACCCGAATAGCATTTCAACTCCTTGAACTCGAGTAACTCACTCGCCAGCTGTAGACCAAGCATGAGCATGAATCCCACGATAATAGCCGCCAGTTGAAGCAATCCGCTCTTGTCGTTGGCTCTTTCCCGCGCCAGCACCTCGAAGAACACAACGTACAGCAGAGTTCCAGCGGCCATACCCTGAAGGATCGTCGGTGTCGGGCCGAGATTCTCGCTGTCGTTCTTGAAGTGTCCGAGAGCGAGGCCGACGCCGATGCCGAGCGGGGTCACCAGGGAGAACACCGAGAGATAACCGAGGACGGTTCTCGTCGAGGCCCCGGCGACGTAGAGCTCCATGCCAACGCAGAACGCGATAACGAGCTTGTGAGTCGCAATAGCGGCGGCCAGATAGACCACCGAGCTGATGGATGGTTCCAGACCGACGGCGAGACCCTCGAAGATAGCGTGGAAGGACAGCGCGACGACGGCGAGAAGCCCCCGGACGGAAGTGTCCGCCTTCGTCGGTTCGCTCGTCGCCATCGGGACTGCGGATTTCCTCGTCGAGAAGTTTCCCTCGGCGCCGTCGGCGAAACGCCCCGTGACGTGGCAAGGCTCGCTCGAGGACTCGACCGAATTCGTCGAGCGCACGAAGAGCGCCGGAAGTACTTCGGCCTCCTTGGCCACGTCGCTCTGCCGCACCATCGAGCAGTTTGTCGATGTCTTCGCTTCCGGTCTCGACTCCGGCTTCTCATCCGCCTCCTCGCCGTACTTGAATCTCCCCACACGCCAGGACGAGGCGCGGTTGCTGCTGTTGCTGCTGCTGCTCGTCGTCGTGCTCGTCGCAGCCGTCACCGTCGATATCGTCGTCGTCGAGACCGATGTCGATGCCTGCTTGTTGCATCGCCTCACCGACACCGTTCTGTAAAGAAGATCCTCCGATGGCTTGCTCGTCAATGTCGCATGCACCGTTTCCTCGACGAGATAGACGAGGAAGAAACCAATGCAGAACAGCAGCTCGGCCATGCTCAACGTTCCGAGGCTCATCAACTGACCGTTTGACTGGTGACGCTCCACGCTCTGACGCACTTCCGGTGCAAGGTGGAGGAACGTCGTGAAGAGCAGGACACCGCCTCCAAAACACAGCAGCAGCGACGTCAGCAGACCCTGAATTCGATCATTTTTTGTTTTTTTTTTCTGTTTAACTTTGATGTTAGTTTTTTTTTGTTATTGGATTTTTGAACGGATTCTGCGGGAGTTTCTTCGAGGATACTCGGTCGTAACTTATAATGACGTCCGGTTGCTCGACGGCTCTGATGGAGTTTTAGTTTGAAAAAAAATATCTGGGTGCAGTCGACTTTGAAGGTTCGTGATTATAATCAAGCTTGGAGTTTCTTTTCCTTCATTTTTGATTACATTCATTTCTTTTTTCTCGATCGCGCACATAAAAATTTTCCAGCGTTACATCGGGACCTGAGACGGCTCCACCAGGACTGCGTCAGGGCACGATGGAACGCTGCAAAACTGCTGCAAATTAAATTATAAAATTTCTACTAAGCTAAAAATCTGCGGTGCTCACTTTGAAGACTTTGAAGACTTTGAAGCTTCATGATTATAATCAAGCCTAGCATTTTGGTTTTCTTCATTTTTTATTCGATTAATTTTTTTCCGAATCTTGTACGTAGAAATAACCGCTCCAAATCAAATTCGAAAATTTCTACTAGGGCTTCTGCAACACAACGCTGTGCAGATCTTGCCCAGTGTCTGCAGCTTATACTGTAGCACTGCCGATTACTTCGATCAATTTTATCGTTAAACGAGACGTTAACAATTCGTGGGTGGATGGAGAGGGTACAGGCAGTGCAGAGTCCCTCCGGGCTTGTCATTCTTAATCTTAACTGATGAAAGAACTCAACGATGTTTAAAGGTACACTTGTTTCATCAGGCCGGACGCAAAGGGAAGTGTACGACCGAGTATAAATATTAAAAAAACAAAACAAAACTCTGCAGAAACTCGTCGCGTATCCTCTATTCTAACGATGTCTTACGCCAGCGTACTTGACTCGATGCGTCGTAGCTCGTCGATGCGTTCGTCGTCGTGCTCGAGTTGCTGCTCGATATTGCACGGCAATTCTCACGGTTTTTAAATCGGCAACGACCGACGACCAGCGGCAGCATTCCCAGAACCAGAGAACCCAAACCGAGAATAAGCATCGCCCCGATCTTGGCCAGGACCAGAGTCGTGTTGGTCGACGACGTTGCGTTGTCCGAGTCGTTCTCCATTTCTTCTTTTATTTATGTATTGTTATTTATGTTACGACTTCCTTTTCATACAACACTCACACTTGGCCGTTAATTTTTTTTTTAATTAACCATTTTATCCTTTTCTTCGCACTTTGCTCAACAACTTGGAATTATTGTTTTCTTTTTAAAATTTGTTATCGATTTGTTTTTATTATTATTACTTTTTTTATTATCGGTAAATGATTTCCGTACCGAACGTGCCGGCACGACTCTGGCCTCCGGTCACGAGAGCAATTGTCGGGTCAACGTACGAGCGGCATAACGAGTGAGCTTGAAAAAATATCCCAGGATAGACGTACAGTACAAATGTCCTTATCAGCGCGGACGGGCACGCACAATGAATTACGCTGTCCGGTGAAAAGTGATTTTTCCTCCACTATGACCCGCGGCGTTATCGGCGCGCTGGCCCCTCGCCGAGCGGAGTATTGACAAGACCGTACCGTCAATGTCTCGGCCGTCTCATTGTCCACTGTCCGTGGAAATTTTCTCCGCACACTCCCGGACAGCTTTTCTCGCTGGCGCAATCGCTGTTTAAGCCCGGACACTCGCACAGTATTATCCGTTTGAGAGGACAGAACGAAGTCGAAGTATCGCGGAGACGCGCACGAGGTGCCCTCGTGTCTCACGCTACCGTCTGGAACCTCCTACTTCCGGAGTCCAATTAACAGGCGCATCCTCGCACGGTATCCTTCACTTAAAAAAAAAATACCAACAAAGATACCTTGCGCTTTTAAAAAATATTTTTCTTGAATAATGAAACCTTCTTTTGGCACCTTAAAGTTTTAAAACCGAATAAATTTTCAAATTTCTTACAAATATTTTACATCCACTTTGTATTTCGACGATTGTTTTCTTTTTTAGTTTTACTCGTTTTTGACAAAATAATTTGTCCCGCCGCTAACACTTAAAGTTGCTCGAAATAGAAACAAAACAATGTAAATTCGTGATGAGGGAACGAAGTCGTGTCCGAACAGTCGCGCACGCACACTTCAACTCCGGATCCCGAGTTGCTCAGAGACGAGCCGGCTTCGAAAGTTTTCTCCGCCGCATACCTTCCTTTCTTCCTTGACCGAGATCTCGTCCCTCTCCCCGGCCTCGCGAGCCAACGCGGAAGTTCGGTATTCGGGAGTTCGTCGCTCGCCGGCACTGTCGCGCACGGCCCGATGTACTTTTACACGCACTAGTCTTGTGCGACAGTAAAAATGCTCGTAACCCGCACTGGACCCGCGGCGAGCGATTATTACAAACTGTACGCGCGCTATCCGCGCTCCCAAGATTTTATTCCCCAGCGGGGCGGGGAGGGGAGCGTTAATTCAACCGCGAATGTAACGGTTCCCGTTGTACGTGATCGATCGGACGATGAATTCCCGCTACGTGCTCCGCACCGATCCGATTTAACAATCGTGATTTTATAGCGCCGTTTTCTCCCAGTTTCTTTAAGGTTGCGTCTTTTTATCCATTCTGTTTTTGTTTTTGCGCTCGAATTTCGCGCACTCGTATCCGGGTCGGCCGACGAAAGGCCGTGAACGACTCGAACTGTGCGACTCGGTAAAGTAACGGAAGGTTTTTTTTGTATTTTTATTCAATTTAATTTTTTTGGTTTTTTCTAAATTATTTTTTTTTACGCTTATCCGGATCGGCTTGGCGAACGAATATCCGCGAGGTGGAGCAAAGAGAGCGAGCACCAGCAGTACCCGGCACGACGTCCTCGCCGCGATGCAGCGAACCGGACACTCCTGGAACGGGGGGTCTCGTCGAAGGTTATCCCCTCGCGCGTCTTACGTCGTACCTCCACCACTTCCTTCCCTCCCTATTGCCGTCCCGGTCCTCGACACGGGTACGTACATATATACCTTTATAAATGTATATATGTATATATATATTCATATATATTACTATATTACTATATATGCGCGAGTCCCTCTCGACCCCTCCGCCGCTACCGCCCTTGCCCTCCCACGCCCGCACATCGAGTTGCCCACCACCGACAACGAAAAGTTATTGCTCCAATGAAGTTTACATCTGTAACCGAGCTATCTCGCGCCCGCGCGCTCCGACTCTCTCTCTATCTTTCTCTCTTTTTCTCTCTCGATCTACAACCATTGTACCGTCCCGGCGTTATAACGAGCGTCGAGCGCGACGATCCATCGGACTCTGCGAAACGAGCTCGAACTCTCAGGTCTCGCTGGCAAAGCCGCAAACGCGGGACACGTCGTGTCGGAAATTGCTGTAATTAAAAGTTCTGCGAGTCCTGAAGGAATTATGTAGGTTTGTCTGTTGGAGGGAAGGACGATTGTGAAATTTGACGCGAGGAATGTTAGAAATTGCAGGTATTTTTCTTTTTTTACCTCGAATTTTGTGGGTAGTTGGAAGGATGGGTAGAGAAATTTGAAATTAAATGTTGACTTGTTTTTTTGGGGATGTAAACAAATTTCAACGAATCGTGTCCGATCGGCAGTTCGGTATCTACTAGCCCGCTATAGAACCTCTGAAACCGTATGCAGAATTACTTGCACACGAAAGTTTAATATGAAATTTTGCTATATCTTTTTTTACGAGTTGTAAAAAAAATTTGCAGATTTGTCACACCGGTTCCTGCTTATAGACTCTCCAAAATCATACGCAAAATTACTTGCGGACATAAATAAAAAATTAAATTTAAACATGATTATTTTTTTTTTACAAAATTTAAAAGAAGAAAAATAGACGAATAGCGTCTGATAATTATATCGATATCCACTGTCCCTCCAAAACTGCACGCACAATAACTTATCGTCGTTTTATCGTACGTAAATAAATCCACGAGTGAATGCCCGTCGCATCAGCCCAAGGTTGTTCATGCCGTTTATCATCTCCTTCGAATTCATGCGGTTCCGCGGAGCAAAACGATAAAGGATAATGACTGTCCCACCGGGCACGGAATTATGCACCGGAACATCCACGCGCTCTTCCAGTGATATCATTATCCTATCCCGCCGCGACTACGCTGCATCAGCGCTGCAGCAACGCGATACCAGAATGCCTCAGGTATTTTCGTTAGACAAAATTTTGTCGATCGATATGCCCGTGCAAGTTTCGCGTATGCGTACATCGTTTTTCGCAATGGTATCGTCATTGTTACGATGCTCGAAGGCTGTGAAACCGGTGAAAGGCAGGAAGAACAAACTCTGCTTCCCCGGCCCGATTGCAGCGCGTTTATGCCGCTGCCTGGCATCATTATGTTTTGCCGCAATACGTCTGCCGGCGAACCAGCAACATGCGGTGGTTCGCGCTTGCCGGCGCACACAGTCCAGCCTCGCCGTTCGCTGTACTGACCCGTCATACTCCAGGAATTCGCGGTAAAAAAAAAATAGATAATTTTAGTCATCGTATATGATTTTTACAATAAAAAAATTATGTGCATATTTAATTTGCACATTTTTGTTGACACGTATTATTCGAAAGTAGCGAATTCCATGGATAGCCCTTCGATACCATACACTGAGAGAAGGATCCCTCTTCAAAAAATCAGTGGCCAAAAAATCATAAAATGTGCACATTACATTTGCACATTTTCACATTATTAGCACGGATTATTCGAAGGTAGCAAATAGCGCGGGATTAAACGCTCGATGGATACCAACCTTTGTTACCGTAACAATAATTCTATTGTGGATCGGAACTTTGGTATTCCGAGACGATAGCGCGAGACCTACAAACCGCGACACGTGGCGGTGTCGCAGTGAATGAGTTATTGAATGCGTCTCGATGTACGTGTAACTTCGAACGCGGATGCGCCGCAAACTTTAACGCCTCTGTTAATTACCAGTTCTACGGAGTTCGAGCTCGGTCGAACAACTGTGTGTATCCACGCGGTCCCAACTTTACGTACTATCGGACGGATTCACGATTGAATTTCTTCATTCTTCCCAACGGGAGCTTTAATTATCGGACGCTGGGGCGATCGACGATAGATTAATAAAAGTTTTGCATGGCTTTTGTCGATAGTTGCTTGGGCATTGTTGAATACTCACTCGCTATCTGGAGACCCAACATCACAGCGAAGCCAACGAGAATCGACAGGTACTGATGAAGCCCGTCACGATGGTGTTGCAAAATCTCGAAGAACACAACGTAGAGAAGAGTACCCGTTGCTATTCCCTGCAGAAATTAAATTGACAATTTATAAACAACAGTTTTTACTTCCTCAAGTATTACTTCGATAATGAACTATCAATAAATTAATTAATAACGATATTAATTAAACAATGTTGATTAATGATAATAATTTATCAATATTCATTGATTAATTGATTGTAGGTTACATCGTGAGGATGAAATAATCAATTAGACTTCAAATTCATTATTATAATTAACGTGACTTTTGAGGTGGTCTCTGGGAGTCTGAAAGTAGTTCCTGCTAATCAAGATAAATTATGACAGTATTTTTTTTTAATGCCATTCGTACCTGAAGGATAACGGCAAGCGGACCACTGGTAGCAGTCGTATCGCTTCCGGTGAGGGCCATACCGATGCCGATGCCCATTGGCGACACAACGGCGAACGTGCACACGTAAACAACAGTCAAGAATCTGTTGGTCCTCGACGCGATCAGCTCGATACCGATGCAGAAAGCGATTACGAACTTGTGAGCGGCCACAGCTGCGAACATGTACCTGCAATTTTTTTGTTATTTAATATTTTTACTTAAAAAATAATTTATTTTCGTCGAGTATTCGAATCGTTATCGGTGCAAAGACGATAACTTACCAAACATAGCTGGTGGAACTCTCGAGGCCTATGGCGAGGCCCTCGAAGAGCTCGTGGACCGACAAGCCGAGTACTATCAGAAGTCCGCGAAGCGAGCTTATCACAAAGTCGTCGTGTTCGTCCATCATTACCGCGGGAAGGTGACTGTGACCGTGGCCGTATCTGTGTCAATAAAAAAAAGTCAAAGTCAAATTGGAACGCACATTGTACTCTCTTGAAAGCAGAACGAAAGAATTTAAAGAAAAACAAAAACAATCATTTTTTGTGATTGCTAAAATGGGTGAAAAAGTTCGATCGTTTATGAATCACTGCTGATCGCACGGTTTACTACGTGTTGTACGTTTTTATGTAATTGCCGACACGGATGAATGATTTTCTTTCTTACCCGTGAGAGTGACCATGGGACATCGATAAAGTTGAATGTCCATTCTCGACGAGCTCGTTCGTGCTTCGATTAACGTCTATCGCTAAGCTTTTTTCGGCGGCAGCCTGTCGATGACGCAGTCTCGTGTGAACGCATTCCTCGACCAGATACATCACAAAGAATCTGCGGAATTAAAAAAAATGTTATTTTTCGAGTCCTTAAATTGAATAATGCTCTGTCTGATAAATTTAATTATCGTTACCCGAAACAGACGAACGCCTCCGGCAAGGAGAAGGGCAGGTGTGGCAATTGTCCTTGCTCGATCAGGGCTTGAACGTTTTCGTTAACTTCCGGCAGCATGTGAAGAAAGGTCGTGCAAAATAGCACACCGCCACCGAATCCCAATAGCAGGCCCACTATCGTTGACGATCTGTTGATAACAAAATAGAGTTTTTTTTCTGCACGCAAATATATTATTTTGATCAAAGACCTTTATTAAATTTGGTCGAAATCTATCCAAGCGGGCAGATTTTATGGGATTACGAGATTACTAAAAACGATGTAATTCCACTAAAAATTGAGGTATTGAGCCCAAATTTGAGCGTATCATTTAGCGTATAGCTTCCTCTACGAGGAAGCCATATGCAAAATTTTATTTATATTTTCATTTTAGCGATATAATTTTACCTGGGATTTGCGACTTTTTCCGACGAATTCCATTTGCAGCATTTAGCGAGTCCAAGTGGCAAAAGTCCCATGCAAATACTAACGCCGCAGAGAACGACCATGGTGACCCCTTTGGCCACGAGAATCGACGACGTTCCATCTTCCGTTGATTCATCGGCTTCGTGAGCGAGCCTCTCGTTAACGACATCCGTCACACTATCGTGAAGATGGTGGTGATGATCCATACTGATTGATATCGATTAATTACGCGTTACGTTCTCTTCCTCTCTGACCGCTGCCCTTCCGCGATCTTGTACTGAAACGAGAAAGCAGATCGGTAAGATTAGATGATTACCGGCTATGTAATGGAGACACGGCGCGCACAGCTCGCAAAATTGATGGTTCTTTACGCAGACGGGCGTATGTGGTACAGTTCGTCCATTTGGACAAATTGCGTCATTAAAGCTTAATGCAAATTGCCTCGATTCAACGGCTTCGTCCAAATGGACGTTAATTCGATGCCTGCCTGTACAGTGACTCACGAATCGCTCGGGCTCGGCGAACAGGTGCAATTCAAAACACTCTCGGCACCAACTTTTTTTTTCACACACACATTCGGACGTGGGCTCGTATCGGCAAAATTTATAAGCAATTTATTCGAGCGATCGGCATGGATGAATCTCATTAATACCGGTGAGACGTTTGTTATGAGACGATGACGACCGTTCACCTATTCGAAGCATTTGGACACCTGGATATAAATATCTTTGTCGATTATTCACGTTTGTTTATTCGTACTTATTTATACAAGCTGCACGATATGGCATCGAGTCATACGATAAAATTCGAGCTCTTGTTATTAAAGCTGATCAAAAGATGGAATTTGTTTTCTTTCGTTGGCATTAAGTCCTTTTTCTGGCTGCAGTGGACTGCAAGGCTTTTCGAGGACACTTGTCACTTAAAAGTTTAAAGATATTACTCATACTTCTTTGCTGAAATTTTTTTTTTAAACATTTCTTTACATCCGACATCAAAGTCTATGTTACCAAATGGGATGCTCGGTCTTCAAGGGATTGCCCATAACTTCTAATCCTCGAGCTCGTGGAATACCGATTACCCCGAATGAGCCAATTCGTATGAGGCGGAACGAGATTGTGGGCTCGACAGCGAGAAATTGAGACGTCAGGAGAATCCAGTTGGTCCTCGGCCACTTATTGTTGCAGTAGGTTTACCGTAGAATCGAGCAGTTTCGGCGTGGGTCGCGTAAGTGCAGTCGTCCGGTTACGGTAAAAGTTTGTAGCCGTCCGGGGAGGGGTCTGTAGTGTGTGTTTTCGCGACGCCGAAACTGATTGTCTTCTCCCGGGTCGTTTGAGCCTCGTCAGCATCTTTCACAATTGGAACCAGCAACTCGTCATTACGATAATGATAAAATTACGATTTATCACCGATAAACAAGAAACAGTGATACATTTTTTGCATCGCCGTCGCGCGATTTGTAAAAAAAGAATTTGCTAAATTCCGTTGTCGGGACAATCAAAGTATTCGCAGACGTTTTGTTAATCTGAGATCTGTCGGATTTTGATCGCATGATTCAGCATCCTTTTTGATACAGCAGACATTTAAAAAAATGGATTTATTTATTATTTATGATTTTTTTAAAATCACGACGAAAATCACCTTTATATCGATGTTATCAGATATTAGGTCAAGATTTCTCGTTTCCCCTTCACATTGAGATGTAAAGATATTTTATCTTTCTTACATTCATCAATGCTCCAGCGACGATAACGGTGCCGCTTGCGTTACGCTAGTACAGCTCACAAGACAACTGTCACCTGTGTTTAAGGGAGCCAGGCCGGGCCAATTCGGAGAAAAAAAAAAAAATCCATTAGGCAACTAGGCGAAAAGTGGTAAGACCTGTGACCGAAAGGGCCCGCGGCGTAACAAAGTTGGCTTGTACAAACCAAGTTTTACTTTCACTAAAATTTTTCACAAAAATGGCACGGACAAATCTTTGAAACATGAAATGCCTAGTTAAACAAGTACGATCCTTCGATCGGCAGGCGTTTGCAAAAAATTATATAACTCCTTCCAATTATTTTGTACGATCTAAAAAAAATGCGCTATTTTGCACCCGCGGTCTATGGTAAATCACTGAATTAGGAAAATAAAAAATGAAACAATTCATTTTTTATTTTCACTAAAAAGAATTAGTACGGAATCGATTGTGGCGGACTAGAAGTTTTTATGCAAAAACTGGGTTATAAATTTTTCACCACAATTTCCCATTAAATTTAATGTACCAGTTTTTGCATAAAAACTTCCAGTCCGGTACATTAAATTTACAATTTATTTTTACAGTGATATTCTCAATTCTCGATTCGAATCTTTCCCGCCTCCGCGTCTATCTCGCGACATTTAAATCGCACAAATTCTAAAAAACTTTTTGTAAATCTCTGGGCATATGATAAAAAAAAAAATTAAATAAAAATAAGTAAGTACATACAGCAAACGATACGTAATCGTGTATTTTTCCCCGGCGCTATAATGCGGTACGAGTGGCCGTCCGAAGCGTCGCTATAGGCTGCGTTCGGTTTGAATCCTGCCGTCCAACACTTCTCTTGACGAAGATTTCGTAGCAATGTTCCGGCGACTAAGCAGCGCGGGCGCGATCGCTTCTTCGCGAGAGGTGGGGAGGAAGATTCTTTACGAGTATAGATATAGACATACGTATATGCATGTACATATGACCGGCCGGAGGTAGCCTCAGGGTACGCAGGAGACGATCATCAAAGACTAACCGTGTATGCTCCCACTTCGGACTTATATACTATATGTACGAAGCTCGTATTTCCGCGCGTATCGTTCCGAGATCTCGCCGTCTCTCTAATCGACACGCTCCCCAGTAGTTGATGATAAGGACAGCCGCGAGACGTCTCACGGATGGTAACAACGTAACCGCGCTGCTCGCTGTCCGAAAAAGATTCCAGAATTTTCAAAAGTGATCAAATCGTGATTATTCGATCGCTGTCTCGGAAGCGGCGAAAGGAACATTTTTTTTCTTTTCATACAACAATATTAAAAACGTAGAAATGAAGGCCACTTTCCTGGAAAGATGAAATTGCCGGTAAAAAAGGCCGTTCGCGTCGCGTCCACGAAGTTTTCTTTTCCTACGTGGTCGTAACTTTCAGCGATGTTCCCTCCGTTCATTAGCCGTTCGATAAAACGAAACCACCGGAAACAATTATCGGAAAATACCACGCAACTTCATTTTCGACGGTTAATTGGCAAATTGGGGCTGAACGAAAATTATCGCTCGTTTTCTACGATCCTTATTTCCGGTATTTAGTTTTTATACATTATAATAATAATAATTTTTATTTTATTGCAAATTATTTTCACGTTAAAAAAAAGTTTTAGTTCGCCTAGTTTGAAGTATTGTAATAATTTCTCCTAGCTGAGGCTTCAGAGGGGTTCGAACTATCCGCGAGATGCTGTACAGAGAGCCGATATAGCCAGCTCGGTTACGGAATTCCGCAAATGACTGTAATTTTCAAAGCGGCTCGTTAGGTTTTTCGTGAGGACCGGATTCTCGGCCGTAGTGCGTGATCCAGTGCTCTCGGTGGTGATTATGCTGCCTGCTACCTACTACGCTCCGTGCAGTGATGTAGCATCGTTGGTATGGTATTTCCGAGCACACAAACGCGCGCGAGATTCAGCCAATGGGGGTAAAGTAGTGAAAGGTACGTTCCGGCTGAAAACGAGAGGCGAGCTACCGCGGATTCGTTTGCTCAAGGCGAACCTCAAATGCCACACGGATGCACGCTCGATCGCTGAGAATTCTATCTCCTTTACACCACATACAATTATATCCGGCGATCGGGTACGTGGATGTTGGTAAACCTCGATCGGATTCGTATCCTCGAGGTGAGATCCGCGCGAGACCTTCCCATAGTCTTCCAGACATTCCCGAACGAATCACGTGACGCGGCGATAGATCCTTTCGAATCCCCGGCGCGAGGACCTCGCTCCGTTGAATTTGTGCAACGAACGCTTCCGGGCGCGCGAAAGGTAAAACTCTGGCGAAACTTTCAAACCTTATTTTTTTTTTCTTCGTGGAAATTAAATCCGTCGGTCGGATAAGCCTTTTGAGGCCGGAAGAGTGAAAACAGGAACCTGGCTTAGAACGATCTAGGAACTTTGTACGTTATCGTGATTAAGGTTTTTTGTACCATATAAATATGGATCGGCGTTAATAATCAGATGTCAATAGAATCTGCATGGTTTTCCTTTTATACCATAACAAGAATGCTGTATCATTAACTCATTAGTGATTTTTCCTCACTATGAGGAAAGTCGTTTAATCTGTTAAGAGTGAAATAGTACTATATTATGCTACAAAGGATGGAAGTGCGCGATTTTCACTGAGCGTGAAGTTTGCTGCCCGAGCAAGGGCAGCAAAAAATGCCTTTCTTGAAAGCGGGAACGATGGGCGATTTGGGAACGATTGGGGTGCAGAGTTCATATTTGCCGGCGAAATGACACAGAGTCCTTGGGTGGCAATTAAAAAAGATAATGATTGTTGATACGGTCAGTCAGACGTTGTATCGGACAATCGAATCTGTGCGAACGATCCGAACGTTGCCGCAAATAAGTCCAAAAAAACACATCGCTCTATGCTGTGAATATAGCGGATTTATATAATTTCGTAATCAGAAAAACGCGCGGTCGGCCATCATAATCTCGATCGCGATTCTCTCTCGTTCTTTCTTTCTTAACGATTAATAAAGTAGTGGAGGTTCTGTGCTGGATAAATTGTGTCTATCACAAACTCTTCGTCACCGAATTTTATATTCATTTTTTAAAAGTAGACAAATCCTACAGAATTTAAGGAAACTACCCGATTTCATTGACCATCCGCGAAACAGAATTCGGCGATTCGATACAGACTCCTTGGGTGGCAATTAAAACAGATTATGATCGTAGATACGGTTAGTCAGACATCGTATCGGGCAATCGAATCTGGATGAACGATCCGAACGTTGCCGCAAACAAGTTCGAAAAAACACATCGCTTAATACTGTGAATATAGCTGATTTATATAATTTCGTAATCAGAAAAACGCGCGGTCGGCAATCATCATCTCGATCACGATTCTTTCTCCTTCTTTCTTTCTTAACGAAAAATAAAGTAGTGGCAGTTGTGTGCTGGGAAAATGTTGTCTATCGGAAAGTCTTAGTTACCAAATTTTATGTTCATTTTTTTAAAGTAGACGAATCTCAAAAAAATTGATGAAATTAACAAATTTCACTGACCGTCCGGTAGAACAAACTGGACGTCCTTTTAGCCCGTGAACACAGGTGCAGCACGGACTGCTAGATGATGACGCATTAGAGATAATTTTCTGTTGCTAACTTCGATATTCCCCATATTTTAAACATTATCGCGCAGTCGTTAAAGTCGCGCACTTCTTTTCCGTCACAAGAGAAGCGCGCATATTTCGCACGCATTTTAATACCAGGAAAACTACGGAGCAGTAATTATTCGTAGCTATTTTTTGTTTGTATTTTTTACACTAGTTTCGATGCTCATGCTGGAGTTCAGCTCGATTTTTCGAGAACGCAAAATCATTTTTTTATTGCTCAAAGCGAGAACTTAACGAGTCTGTTCGCCGAGTTATTGGTTAGAACGACAGCCGTGACTTTTATGACCCGGACATTATCTTTTTTTATTTATATAATTTCTGCACGAAGGACAAGGTTTTCGCTTTTGTGGCAAATATTTCATCAAATTAATTACAACTACATACATTTTTAATTTATGTAAATTTACAACACTGCTTCCTCCATTGAGGAAACAAAATGTGTACTTCAATTACATGGCTTAAGATTAACCGGCTGCAAGGAGCGGGTGTCAATTAATTCACGATTTCTTCATAAAACTTCCATATGTCGCGTCCAATAACGAAATACAATTGTTGAATTATACAAAAATTGAAATAATCTTACACGGATAGATCTCTAGTTGCGCTGAGCACGATCAGAAATGTATTCAAAACGCGGAACACGCCAGGAACATGTATAGAAAACGTTTCCGTCCTGACGCCGAAAGAATACCGCCACGCGTTAAGTTAATTCGACGAAGAATATGGATACAGGTGGTACCTGGTGTAATCAATCGCATTCCCAATGCGACATCCCGAAGAATCATAATCAAGCCGCGCGTGAAGGAATATCTTATCCGACTTTTCTCCAAGCGTGTATTCCACGTACGCCCGAACGGTAACGCTTCTTTACTTATTATTTGCATGTTTTAAAATAACTGAACAGTGAGTGTACAATTTTATCTTCGGTTCGACACCTCGAGATATTGGGAATCGGGCCTTGCTCCCTCGAATAAAAAAAATAATAAAAATATGCACACGGTAGACTCTAAGACACAAAGCTCTCACCGGCAACTTTTAAGATCGACAGCTGGATAAGCTGTTTTTGCTATTTTTTCCAACGAAGCATTGAACATCCTGAAGAATAATAATTAAGTCCGCGCGTAAAGGAATATCTTATCCGATTTTTCCCTAAGTGTGTATTCCACGTACGACCGGACGCTGAAGCTCCTTTACTTATTATTTATGTTTTTAAATAACTGAAAAATGAGCGTACAATACTTTAGTTTTGACATCTCGAGATGTTGGAAATCCGACCTTGCGATCTCTAATGAAAACAAAGTATATGTGCAGTTGCCACTGAGACACAAACGCGTCACCCGTAGTTTCAAGACCAACCGACAGCTTGATAAGCTATTACTGCCGTTTGTTTTCCGACTTTTCTCCAAACGTGTATACTACGCGCGGTCGAACGGTAACGCTCTTTTGCTTACCATTTGCATGGTTTTACATAACTGAAAAGTGAGTATACAATTTTATCGTAGTTCTGACACCTCAAGATAAATGCGCACTCTAAGAAAATAAAATACATGTACGCAGTTGTCGTTAACCACAAGCGCGTCTCCGGTAGTTTCAAGCTATTGCCTTTTTTCCGACCTTTCTCCAAGCGTATTTTCCACTTACAACCATTTGCATGTTTTTGATAACTGAAAAGTGAGTCTACGATATTGGAAATCGGGCCTTGAGCTCTCTAATAAAAAAAAAGATGTATGTAGACAGTTGACGCCAGGACAAAAAACTGTCGCCGGAAGTTACGATGAGGTCGATGGCTGACTTTGCCACAAGCTATATTGACTTCGTATCCTGCAAGCCATTACAATCTCGGATAGCCAATGGATGTGTCTATTTTAATAAAGTATTTCTGGTTAAATCTGTCTGACCACGCAGGGCTTTACCCACTGAACGTAGGCGTGTCGGGGAATCACTTACACCGCAACTCGGAATAATAACTCGCCCCCCCCCCTCCCCCTCCAGCTGCGATCGCGACCGGGTCTTCACCGTCTAGCTCGTCTGGAAACATATATGTTTGTGAAGCAGAATTTCCGCATCGGCATGATGATTCTATGCTGCAAGACTTTTGAAGCAACCGGCCGGATACTTTTCACTCGGGGGGGGGGGGGGGGAGACAATGAACTGACGCATTAAATCGCGAAGTTGATTAGCCCGGCCGCGGTTTTGCGGGATTTAAAAAGTCGGGCAGTTTACACTTTCGTGACTAATTCATCAACATCATTCGTGAAATGTACACTTTCTCACGTTATATTTGTAAAATTTTTTTTATTTCTTGGACTAATGTTTATTCTCAAATAAAAACTGAATATTATTGTCAATCTATTTGCGTTATTTCCCAGCCAATTGGCGCGAGATAAGAATGGAAATTACTGTAAAATTAAATCATTGTATTTTGTTCTATTTTTAAAGACCTGCAATTATTTCACGTCAAGAACTATGCCTGTTTACATCGAAAACATCGCATAAATGGTGTCTCCGTAATGCCCTCTTAATTATCATTCTCGCTACGCTGAGTGTTCTCAGCAAATAATCGACCCATTGGCTCATTTATCGGGGTCAATTGACGAATCAAAGAGTCCACGAAGTTTGTCTTTGATTCGATACCGCAATATGCAGTAGTACGGTGGTCAAACGGGCATCCGTCTGACCAACAGTGCCTTATCTACTGCGGCATTGTCTGATTCTCATTTACGGCTAAACGCACTATCCGATACACTATGGACTTTCTCAATCGACCCTTCAACTGCCACTGTGGAATATACGGACAGTACTTTTTTTTTCTTAAAATTTTTATAACAAACGTCGACCCGAATTTCCACAGAATTTTAACAATCGTCTTCCAATGTTCATAAATTTGTTTACTATCCGGATATTGAAAGATATTCAGCCGTGAAAGAATCTATTTCACAGAAACATTCGATGAAAACTGCAATGAGATTGCGCTCTAGCAAGATCAATTACCGGCACGTTTTTCCTTGACACGCACGTAACTTGGATGACTCGCCGCACTCTATTAATACCGTTCGGTTGAATGTAACTTCAGATGCAACTTACCATAAATGAACTGGAAGCGTGATCCGACGAAGATTACCGCAGGTGTTTTCTTTTTTTTTAACAAAAAAAAATTAAAAACGTAGCCAACGATCACGAGTAAACACAACTACACGTTTTGGTCTTCGACGCCGACAGGACCTCCGCAACTAAACGATCCTCTCTCGAACGTGCGGATTCAGAGTTGTGAGAAGAATAACCGGCCCGACCGAGGAACAAGCGTCGGTTACCTTCCACTGGGAATTCCCCCGTACGTAATGCTGCAACCGAGCCTTAGGACCAATTGGCTCCGGTTCACCCTGGTTTCCCCACCTACCAATCTTTACCTTAAAGACCGTTCTACCGCACGATGGAACAGACTTCGAATATGCGTTATGGTAAAACATGTGCGTAAGAGCGTCGGCGAACCACTCGACAGACGAAACATACGTGCGTGGCGGCGGAAGACAAATGTCTCTCGTGTTAAAAATTTACATATGTATAATCCGCCTCTGAAAAGTCGGTGGCGACTATGTATCGAAAATCTCTTGAATTTTTCATACGTTCAGTATTTCCGGTGTTCTTCGTTGTATCTAACATGGCCTAAATATTATAAAAATAATGTAATATAGCGCAAATAATCCATAAAACGACGAGGAGGTCAACAATAAAAATGAATGAAAGTCATTTTTTTAAATCTCACGGGTCTTTTCTTCGAACGTCTCAAGGACAAATTTCTCTCGTGTTAAAAATTTACATGTGTGTAATGCACGACTGAAAAATTTCCGGACTTCTTCGTTTTATCTAACATTGGCTAACTGTTATAAAAATCATGGCGTGTAGTGCTACTAAATAATTAAAGGAAGGAGGAGGGAGTTAACAATAATACACATTTTTTTCATTCTTGCCAATAAAAAAAACAATTGTATAAAAAATCTCATGTGTCTTTTCCTCAAGCATCTCAAGACGACTTCAAATACGCCCGAAGACAACAGAAAGCTAGCTGTACTATCTGATAACTGGAATCAATTCGTTGCAATAGTTATTTCAGTCTCCGGTGGATAGATAGGCGCTGTTAGTTGTGACGAAATATCTGAATACTCGCTCGATCGATCGATCGATCTGCGTGCAAACGAGAAAGAGGCGCGAAAGATTGATCGGACCGATGCACGTCTGAGCTATACTCGCCGTCACTACTGAATATTCATTGGTCATTTTTCTAGAGCAAATTACACGATGTACTCCAGCTATATGTTATCGACTGTCGTAATTATTGCAGAATCGTTTATAAGACACCGATCCCGAGCTACAAAATTCCTAATAAGGTTATTGGAAAAAAATGTAACTACATCGCTGCACTACAATCTATGCTACGGTATCTGATCGTTTTATTCGTGTAGGTCGGATAAAATTGGGTCGATCAAACATGCCACGGCTGTAACGACCGTAAGTAAAGCAAACAGTAAGTCAACAATGTCAGGTTACTTGAAATGAACTGCAACGTCGACAAATTAAATGTTTAGTAGCTGAAGGATGGCCAATTGGCAGCATATATGTCATTTAATTTTGTGATGTATCGAAAACGGTTCAATGTCATTCACTGGCAATAAATTCACTACTACTACTACTACTAAAATATTTAGCTGGTCTCCGGAAGTAGTAGGTTAACAGATTATCTCGACAAAAAAGTGGGGTAGCAATATGCAAATTCTGATCTCAATTTTTTTTTTTCAAATTATACTATCCGCCTAATCGCATTCTCGTAAACATAAAAAAATGGAATAAAATGATGGCCGGTCATTTCTACCGACGGTCGTTTCTATTGAAATCGACTCGATCGAGTGTGCTAAGCTGGCAACTGTTATCATCTGACCAACTGGTTGATCCGGTATTTGTCCCGATAATAATGAAAGCAGGCGAGTATGAACAAATAGGCGTTATCGAGCACGAGCTATGCGGGAAGTACTTAAAAAAATGCCGGGTCTCGGTTCTCGTTAGGTCTGAAGTTTGATACACGTGCCTGCACTTGAGTCAACTCTACGACGTCGAGCCTGAAGTGAGCGTTATTCAACCTACTATAATCCGAGTCGAATTTTGTCTTTCTCCAACGCTGATAACGTCGTCTCAGATAACGTGAATTTCTAGCTTGTGGACGCGTTTTCTCGGGCTACTCGTCTCACTCTCATCAGCCACTACTAAGTAACACACTGTGTTATGTACAGTATACGAGATAATAAAATTGGATTAAAAGATTTTATCGCCAAATGTACAGTAGTCTTATGTATATGTCGTGAATAGGAATTTCCAAAAAAAAAAAATGTGTAGAATCTTATCAATCGATTATAATCATACGGAGCACTTTCTCTGTAACAAAAGTCGTAAATTGTCTCAGGCGTCCATACGACGATTACTAGACGAGTAAAAAAAAGAAACACAGGAAACGAACCACCTGTTTTTGTCCTAAATATATTTGTTCAAAGATACGCTACTCGCGAGATGTACTTTATGATAAAACAATCGATAATTAATTATCGCTTTTAATCTTTTTTGCATATTGACATTGATGCAAGCGTTCGTATCCGGTCGTCGATCTGGCCGACGCGACTTCTTTTTTTCATCGGGAATGACCAACACTGCAGACTATAATAGAGTTCTAAAGAGAATGTCCCACTCATTTATAAATTACGAAGAGGCTTTCCAGAAAATTAAAAAAAAGTTGAGAACAGTATGTATAAAGAATTTCCTTGGGTCACATTATCAGGCTATTAATAAATCTTGAGTATCATCTCAGGTGTACCTCGGATAGAACTTCGCCTCTACGAAACACCTTTTACACCCAACACGTTTTCGAAACTTTGTCAAAAGCTATTCTTCCACTGACCGAGGAAGGATTAACTGGGTCGAGTGCTTTTAAAAGAAACAAAATTATAGTTTTTGGGTCGTTGTTTTCTCGTCTATTTATACGGGACGGCTGCACGAGCGCGATAATAAAATGCATTCTATTGCGATAACCCCTTCGCGAAAGTCACGAAGAGTTCAATGCCTGCCTGGCTACATGTTCTCTGAGCGATTATAATCGCGGATAGTCAATGGATGTGTCTATTTTAATTTGATAATTAATTATCGTTTTTAATCTTTCTTTGCATAATGACATTGATGCAATCGTTCGTATCCGTCGATCTGGCTGACGCGACTCTTTTTTTCCACCGGGAATAACCGACACTGCAGACAATGATGGAGTTCTATCAAGGGAATGTCCCACTCATTTATACATGATGCAGAGGCTTCCCGGAAAATTAAAAAAAATCCCGAACAATATATATAAAGAATTTTCTCGTACAGCGTTATCATGCAAGTACTCAATCTTGAGAGTCATCTCAGGTGTACCTCGGGTAAAACTTCGCCTCTGCGAGATATCTTTCACGCCCAAAGATTCTTCGAAACTGTACCCGAAGCTATTCTTCCACTGGCCGATGAAGGATTAACTGGGTTCGAGCATATTGACAAAAAAGTGTCAGTCCAATTAATAGACTCATGTTTTTTCCCCGATGTTCTTCCCCAATTTCCGTCCCCGACTTCCGTCCCCGAGTTTCTGCCATTACTATGGCAGAGGGGGCGCGATCCTCGAAGTTTGCACATCAAAAAGAAGGTTTTTGGGCCATTGTTTTGTCGTCTGTTCCATGGCCCTCTCATTAATGGGCTGTTTTTGCGCCCTCCGAGTCTCCCGGCCTTGGCATCGGCTAGTTTCGTACGTCGTTTCGCCCGGCGGTCTGAGCATCCTGACAATTCAGGATCGATCGACGAAAAGGTATGCCAAATCGGTGACTGTCTTTTTACGTATTCGAGGCCATGCCCGTGCGACGTTAGCACCGCTGGGAAGTCCGGCGACGTCTTTTTTTTTCCTCTCAGGCGTACTCGATCGTGGCTGAAAGCCGATCTCACCGCGATGGGCTATACCAACACGAGTGTGTTCGTAAACATTTCTCCGAAAGACACTTTCCGGTCTTTCCTGTAGCAACCTTACCTGTAGCGAGACGTCATACACTCTTTGAATTTTTTACGATCGTATTTGGCTATATCCATGACCACAATGAAATAACACTATTTCATCGCGCAACAGTGGAGCCAAAATAAAGGCTCGCGGGTTTGTCGGTGATATTTCTTCCCGACTGGTCGTAAATACCTTTCAAGCTCGACGGCATTTTTCTACGACATCGATGAAATTGTCTCGGTACTCTTGTCTCTATAGATTTGCCACTTTAAATTCACTCATCCGGCGAGTCTTCGGGATAGACGATGCGGACTTACGTATCGTTAAAATTTATCGTCGTTTCGCTTTTCCTTCTTCATTTGTTCCGTTAAATTTTTTTTTCCTTCCGAGAATCTTCGAATCCGTTTAAGCATACGATTTCACGTGCCGTCTATGCAAGATTGTAATTTGCAATTATTAACGAAACCCGCCGATCGATATTAATAGAGCCAAAGGTGTCCGGGTATTTCTCGCGATGTCGAAAGAGAAGATATCCGCGACGCGTGCGCAACAACCGTCTCGCAATAACAATGGAATTTTAACTTTGTCGATGATGCATTTATGAAAAAATGTGTGGATCTTTAGAAAATGCTTCGCTCGCACGTATTTCTTTTTCGCTGTTCGCGCCACTGAGAGCAAAGATAATCTTAAAGGCGCACGTTAGAGAAGACATTTTTTTTTACGTAACGTTGAAAAATGTTCTTAGGAGAACCAAATTATTAGCCACTGCCTGACAGTCAGACGAACAATTGTTGTTTAGCACAAAAGGTTGGAAATCCTTCCAAAAAGTGAACGACAATTTTTTTTCCAACTGAGCTTATCTCACATCGTCGCAATAAAGCGGTGTGAATAGTTACATAGCCCGATAAAATCAAGAAACTGAGAACATGCAGGGAACATGCCGGTCAATTTCGGATTACTCGATGAGAAAATAGACTATGCAATTGCTGTCTATTTTTTATCTTTTACCAGTATGTCGCAAATCTCCACAAGCTGTTTCGTTAATCGTTGCACATGCTGCACACATTTTAATTACGACGTACCGATTTCGCAAGAACTCATTGGTGGGAATCGCGATGCACCGACCGGCGTTGCACCAGTCAGCGGGTTAATTTTTTTATTTTTTTTCCGGACTATTCTCGTTTAGTCAAAAATGTTGGAAAACCCTTCCAAAAAATGGATCACAGTTTTTGTTACCGACTGAGTCTATCTCACGCCATCCGAATAACACCGCGCGCATAGATAGGTCGATAAATACAAGAAGCTGAGAACATGCTGGTAAATTCCGGATTACACGATGACGACATAGCCGATGCAATAGTTATCCACTTTTATCCGTGACCAGTAAATTACAAATCTTCACAAGCTGTTTCGTTAGTCGTCGAGTTTGCTGGACACAGTTTATTTACGACTTACCGATTTCGCAAGAACTCACCGCTGGGAATTTCAACGCACCGACCGGCGTTGCTCCGGTCAACGGGTTACTTTTAAAAATTTTTTACGATCTACTCTCGTTTAGCCACAAATGTTGGAAAACCCTTTCAAAAAATGGATGACAGTTTTTGTTACCGATTGAGTCTATTTCACGCCATCCCAATAACACCCCGTGCAAAAATACGTCGATAAATACAAGAAGCTGAGAACATGATGGTAATTTCCGGATTACACGATGAGGACATAGACGTGCAATAGTTCTCTACTTTTATCTGTTACCCGTAAATTGCAAATCTTCATAAGCTGTTTCGTTAGTCGTCGAGTCTGCTGGACACAGTTTATTTACGACTTACCGATTTCGCAAGAACCCATCGCTGGAAATTGCAATGCACCGACCCGCGTTGCTCCGGTCATCGGGTCTAGTCCTCGTACCGACGGGTGACGACTTCCGGGTAATGACGATCAGGGACGCTGTACAGAGGCTGGTCGATAAACCGAGCGTTAACTCGGTGAACACTGCCGACTGGCGCAAAAGTAAAAGTCCGGCAGAACATCGTGGGAGATAGACTCGTGTCAGGTGACGGTACCGTCGGAGACGTTCAATCGCACCAACGGCACGAAGTACCTGGGCGAAACGAGCGTTCATGCTGGCCATGGCTCGGTCACGGCTCGTATAGTCGGCAGTTTACTGGGTCGCACGGTGCCGACTCCCTGTATCCAGCTCTATGAGCCGAACGCTTTCACAAGGTGTTTCGTCATCGTCCAGGGGAGTACGAAGCGGCGAAGAAGCGAAAGACGAGAAGAAAACAACAACAACAACATATTTTCACCCGTGGAACTGTGTACCGCCGTTCCGGGAAGCCGCTCGAACAAACTATTCCCACGTTCGGTCGCAGCAACTCTGCATTTCGGATGGAAATTTTCATTCGTAGAATTAATTCGAGCGAACTCAGCCGGATAATTTATAAACCCTACGATCGACACGGGTTTAATTTAGGGGCTCTCAGAAATGAATCGTTAAAGTGATAACAATAATAATAATTATTATTATGTCATTTTATTATAGTATAGTCTTCATTTTCTGTATACCCGTGCGGGTTTTTACATAACTCCCCTCTGTACACATGTTTCACTTCTAACTATTCTTTTATCATATTATTTTATTATAATAATATAATAATAATACCATTAAACGCGCACAATGAAAACGTGCGATTTGTGTGATATTTTATACGTACCGGACACGAACGAAAATTGTAACTTAATGCTTCATACTCAATATACTGTACGCATAATATTTTGTTAAATCATTCAGGCTATATTTTATCATTTTGTAAAAGGGTTTTCTCCCGTTAATAAATAACATACAAAAAATAAAGTAATAATAATTATTATTGGTTAAAAACAAAAGAAATGCATGGTTATCGTAACGTGAGTTATTTTGACCTTTCGGTACAACGCACATTACGCAATACCGCCTGATGTATTATATCGTTGGATAAGTTACTCATGCGGAAACGATCGTTGGTATGGTGGCCGTTCACATAAGCTCGCGGTTCTGCGTGAGAATATGAGAAAGGTTAAAGCGTATCCAGTTTAGCAAAGTGGTTCGTGTCTGGGATGTGGTTGTAAACTTTTATATTTATCGTCGTATGGTACAGCAGTCGACGACGCTTGAATACCTGACCAACAGGTGGGGCGGCCGAGTCTTTTTACCCTTTCACCGTCGCGACTGCTGGATCCACGAACTGTTTTACCATGCGAACCCGACCTATTCGATACTTTAAGGAAAATTAACTAAATCTCGAATATATTCATAACAAGATATGAACAAACAGCTTGAATTTTTTAAATTTACTTTACACCTTATTATTTCGTCTTTTATTTAAGGTAACAAAATTTTAGTGTACATTGTACAATTTTGTGCCATTTTTTTAAACGCACCATTTTTGTAAATTGCTATGCAATTTTTAAGTAAACTAATTTCAATTCGCACGACGAAAATGTTTCGTCCAATTATCCCGGAAATGTAATTTAAACGAGTTTCAAGAACGAAAGTGATCCAACAGATGATCGTTCGGGATCCGCGTGGCAGAGCCGAGGATCGACGACAACGTCCGAAGTCCGACGACGAGGAGGATCTATGCGGCAGTTGAGCGCGGAACCTCGTGCCGCTCGTGTCGAGCGTTTCGGAGTTGTATTCGTAAAAAAAAGGGAAACGACAGGAAAAAAATACATACAGCTTATTCGGGTGAGTACCTCAACGACAATTTTATCCTCGATATAGCGCAACATTCGACCGTACGAATTACTTGGTACGTGAGCAAATGTCCACACGTAAAACATAACTCGACCGAAGTGAATCGATTACGCGGGTATTGTCCTTCAGCGTTCGACGCTGTTATACCGGTCTCGGACCTGCAAACCTCGTCTCGGAGAGGAACGTTGTCGCACAGGTGCTACTTGTTCCCCGGTTATAAATTACCAAAAAAAATATTTTAAAAATGAATGATTTATTCATTTTTTAAATATTTTCAAGCTATTTTTAGTGAACATTTTTCTAAATTTCATGATAATTTTCATAAACGGTTCGTAGAAATTATTATTATCGGGAGAAGAAATGTTTGTTTCGATGATGATTATTCGAATATCATTTTCATATTTCCGTGTTTATTTACCAAGTGGATCGAGGCCATGGCCGTACAATGTATATTATGGAAACTAACCGTGTCACGAATTACTGGCATCGATACGACTTCGTTGACATTATAGCGTTCGCGTTCATTGAGTTTCACTGCGAGACAAAACTTCTTTGTAATACATACTACGATTGAATTTTCGATTTGCTTTAGTAAAATTGCCAAATCTCGGTGACAAAGCCGACGGCAACAGGTAGCATCTTACGGAAGTTATATTATAGTTGTTCACGCTACGCAGCGATGTACAGCGAAATAACGCTGACTCGTGGATAACGTTAATCCCTGTCCGTGAAACATATTTCACCTCGACTCGGCACACCATCGCGCTCTTATCGCGGTACATACAGCCATCGTCAAACATACCGCGAGCTCTTTATCCTATCTCACAGAGGTGGATGTCCTAAATCATTAAGGTTGGAATGTGCTCTTCTTTTATGTATTTTTTTTTCATTTATGTTTCTAACGTTTATTAACAATGTTGTGTAACTAAAAGTCAATACGATTTTCCGCGAGGATAATTACTTCATTAATTAGAATACATTTCGATTTTGTTAAATTTATTTTTCTAACGTTTATTAAAAATCTTGTGTAACTTAATACGATTTTGCTCGAGGATAATTAATTAATTAGAATACATTTAAATGGCTATTTCGACACGATTCGTCGAAAGCTAGCCCGTTCCGCTCGTTGATTCGGTTCTCGAGTTTACTTACAATTGAGCATTTTTTTTCCCGTAAAACTGTTTAATTTAATGGATTTCGCGATTAGACACCGCGCTCAACTGCTTACGATGCGTACAGTCCAAATCGTCTTTCCTCTTCCTTGCATCACCGTACATACAAGGTGAAAGTCTCGGTTACGGATTAAAATATGAAATGTTTACTTTTCGCTGAATAACGGGTATTTTAAAAGGCTTTAATTGCATATTCGACCGTAACGATCGCGGTCATGCGGATTCATCGCGCACGGAAAAAATAGAAACGTAATCTTTTTGCGCGAGTAAAAAGTCCTGTTAATGAAATTTGCGTTTATACTTGGCAACAGGTGAAAATTTTACAGCTTGAATTATAATCTTGTTCTTCTATCGTTATAAAAAGACCATAATTTGTTTACCACAAATTCATTCTTTAATAACCCTGTAATATATTTGCGGTTTGTTACAACATCCTCTCTTGTTCTAACCACTCAGAAACTGGGTCGTACATTTTACATACGTATCTCCCTATTTCCTGGATCTAGCAGACTGATCTTTTTTTTTTCTTCCATATTTACCAACGATGATTCATCGCAGTCATAACGACGACTTTGACGATTATCGCTATATCAATGGGTATATCAATGTGTATATATGCGTGTAGCACTCTTGCGGAGAAAGGAGCCCCCTCCTTATTCATTTTCACCTGGAGCCGTGCTCGATTAACCAAACCCAAGCCCCCCGTAGGGTTTGGTTAATCGAGCACAGCACAAGTTGAACATTTTACTGCTCGAATTTTAAACTTCTTTTCCTAATGTCAGAAAACAAATATATAATTTTTTTATTTACCGCAACTTCATTGTATAATAACCCTTTAATGCGGTTCGTTATAGCACCCTTTCTTGTTCTAACGATCCAGTAACTGGGTCGTACAATTTACATACGTATTTCCCTATTTTCTGAATCTAGTTGATATTTAAAAAATATTTATCAACGATGATTCATCGCAGTCATAACAACGACTTTGACGATTATCGCTATATCAGTGTATATATATATATACATGCATGTAGCCTGCTTGTGGAAGAAGGAGGGCGGGCGGTAGAGTTTGGTTAATCGTGCAGAGCACCAGGTGAACACTGCAGTGCTCGTCGCGCACATTTTGAAAAATATGGTGCACCATAGGAAGGAGTCTCGCGACAGTGACCAGCAGCAACAGCTGCACCTGCAACGGTTATTCCAGCGCCGGGGAACCTTCCCGTGTCCTTCCTATCACGCATTGCCGCACGGTCTAAAAAGTAAAAGTAGCCGATCGTATCGCGGCAGTCTTTCATCGTTATGATAAAAAAAAGGAAAAGAAGCTATTAATCAGTGACTCACCGCGGTAGCAGCGGAGAACATAAATACAATTTCGCACGATCTACCGATTCACGGCCTCGAGAATTTTTATTCTCAAATTTTTATTTTATTATTTAACGATTGAGTTATTTTATTTACGGTTTTATGGCAATTTTTTACATCTTTTTTTTTTATTTTTCTTCCACTATCGCGCCGTCCGCTCGAGAAACCGTATATCTTCAAGAGGGAGTGTTTTTTTTCTTGAAAGAAGTTCGTAAGATTTGATACGCCAGATATGAAACGCTCCCATGGTGGTTTCACGAGATTCAGCGCCGATTTGTCCGCCGATACGTTCGCGAGGTTTTTCCTCTCTTTCACGCTGTCTCCGGCACAATGCGATCCGTCGTTATCGCTGAATAAGTTAGTATGCGAGAGTGGTACGTAAATGTTCCCTCGCAGGTGCTCCACACGTTCAGGCGGGTGTGCGTGAGAAACGCGACTCGCGTGTCTTTCGTCTTGATATTCCCGGAGGTTGCTCTCTCGGGTGCGTAGGAACCTTCCAATTAAACGGCTGAGATTGCTTCTGCTCAGTCCTCATAGTTCTTATGTGTTCACTCAAATATTTTAAAATGTTGAGGCTTCGATACTTTATTAGGTTTTCATTAATTTTTTAATTTTATTGAATTGATACGAATTTTTTTCCCGCTAGAAAAAGTGACTGAAAGGTCAATGAAACGTGATTTTTTTTTCGATTCTGCCGGTGGTCCGGAGGCGAAAAAGATTTGTTCGTCGAATATTAGCGGCACGTCTGTGCCGCAGGTTGGGTATATCAGTCTTGACGACGTTGAGCGTTGCATAATAATTACCACGTCATTCGCACTCCCATATAGCATTGGTCGCCCTCCGGCTAGTCACAGCTCGCAGCACAGCACTGTGCCAGTACCGCCGGAAGCGACCGATTGGTCATATCCGAAAGAAGATAATTTCCGTCCGTCAAAGTCCGGATGCAATCTTGCCGAATTTTCAGTTCTTACTAAGTCCAAAATATTTAAAAGATTCTTGAAAAAAATATATATATATAAAATATATTCTTCAGCCTTAACGTCCGGAACGTTTAATTAACGTTCCAACTTCACGCATCCTCAACGATAATTAATCGAAGCATCCAAAATGCAATCGACTTCCGGGAAGTTCCCTAAACGATTCGCCAATCCAACTCCGTTTAAAAAATGTTTTTGTTGGTTTTAATTTAACAGCTAGCGAGTCGGAAAGAGAAATTAGTGCGAGTAGATTTGCGCTGCGATGCCACTAGGTGTGCACGTCGTGCTATAACGATAAATTGGTTGCACACAGTACACTCCTGGTCTACGGTTGCAGCGACGACGGCGAGGACTCGCTCTCACCCGGTTTTTACACAATCGCGAAGCACTCTCGTTCTCATTAACCGTGATTGTTCGTAGTTTATATATATATGTATATATATGTGTGTTCTATTCCGTATAATAGAAGTGTAGCGAGTGCGTGGAGCTCCCGTACGAGCGTATTAGGCGCTTGAGCTCCCCCCTCTCACTAGACAACTCTCCCTAACGCTGTTAATTATTCTTTTCGTACCGGTAACCCGAATGGATTGTTGGAAGCGAGAAAAAAAATAAATCGTTCCCCGTCGCGTTGCGAATCGTGATAATCGAATAAACACTCGACGGTGCGCTGTTTCAAGGGCAACCGACCGAGAAACGATGCTTTTTTCTTTCGGCGCACTCGCTGGACACGGTCGATATTTTTTATTGCACACTGGACAAAACAATTCACCATGATTTTGCATGTAAAAAAAATAATCAAGAATAAATAATAAGTGGTAATTAAAAAATGTTAATGTACATTATCTGGACCCAAAACTTAATTTTGGCATCCGGTATGAAAATTGTATATATATATATTTTCTTTAATCTAATTAATTGAATAATCGATCTGGCAGAAAGCTGTGATTGAGCCTCTGATTCTAAAATTAGATTTCGACGATCGTCGCTTAATTTAATATTGCCAGTGTGAGGACGCAGCTGAGAAGCGCCACTTTGTGACAATTAGATAAACTTTTGCTGTGTGCATGGAACTATGACGCAAGGTTACCACTATAGGTGATACATAACGTTCCGGCCATACTTCTTTTTAATGCATATGCAAAGAAACTACATATTTTGATCTATAGATCACGATAAATCGGTAACGGAGTCGAGAGTTCAAGTTCACTGAAAATTAACGTGATAAAAAATTATAATAATAAAAAGATGTTTCACGAGGCAGGGAAACGTGACGCGGTGGTCTCAAGATCGATGCACCTATATGGAACCGAGGTGACGGAAGGCTTGCCGAGCAGTCAAACGCCTCTGCTCGATCTTTCCGCGCTTGCATAAGCGCGTGGCCGTGTGGCTGCTTCTGCCGCGAACGAACGATCATTATCGTCGTTGCGCCGGAGAGGCAACCAACCGAGTGCGAGAAGCGAGAGTATTATAACGTATATAGTATGTGAACGAGCCCGGAGGATCGCGAAACGTCGAGAGGTCGGAAGACTCGTTTCGCCGGACGAGTCGTGTAGCAGTAGTCTTCCTCTCGGCGCACACAAAGAATCCTCACCCACGTCCAACTGCGGTTGCAGTAGTCAAGTGTCAACGATTTTACAGTTTTTCATTACCTTGAGTTCACTCTTTCGTTTCAACACACCTTGTCTTTTCAACATTACATTTTTTTAACCATTTTCTGGACATTTTTTTTTAAATGTCATTTATTTTTCCAGAATGTTCGATACGGTCCATAATTTTTCGTTCCAATCCGAACATATCATGACCCTGAGGAAATCTGCATGAGACTGAATTTCATCAATACATTTTTTTTTAAATCTATGATTATTATTATTATTGCCGTGTTTTAGAACCGTCTATTCGTACGTTTGCTTGGTCCCGTGCGTGGATGTAAGGAAAACCGCTACGGTAACATTATATCACCGAGAATATCGTCCCACGCGTATGCACAAACGCAATGACGAGAGCGTACAGTGTACAGAGTGTATTGAATGAATACTCGGCTCGATGACGACGAGTGACGACCATGATCGCACGAAGGTTGCACCAATTAATATAAAACGGTCGCGGCCGCACGAGAGGCTGTGCCTACGTCGGCTGCACCCACACGTTCTGTTTTATCGCTAAATATAAAAGTATAGGGTTAAACATTGACAGGGATATTCATTACCTTTGCCGCACGCGTCCTTGACGATTCATTCTCCTCGGTACGAAGAATCGTCGATTAACCAAATCCATGCCTATTTAATCTTTTTATATGTCTCAACCTATGCGGTCGGCAAACCGCCGAATAGCATTGATCCACTTACCGTAGCTTCGTGTTATATCAATTGTGCAACCGCAGTCTTTGCAATAACACAAACTATCATGGGGCATTACAATCTATAACTAATATAAAAACATAAATGAAGGAAAAACTTTGGTGAATATGGAGTATAGTTGTTATATGGAATTTCCGTGCCAAATGAAACCTAAGGGTCGAATTTTAACATATTAGTTTGAACTTAAGCTCTTGAAATCGAACTTAAGATCGAACTCGAACTACAATCGAATAAGTTCGATCTCGAGAGCGATCTTAAGTTCAAACTAACGTCTTAAATCCGACCCTAAGCGTTCACCACTTTTATCCTAATCTTCGTTTCTTCGCATACTGAGAAAGATGTCGACTCGCATTTTTCCAGATAATTTTTTTTTCCTATCTAAAGTGTAGCCGAACAATAACTCAAAATTATCCGCGTCTCTGTATCAACCCATCGGAACCAAGAATTTTCACTGTCCGCAGCTCGGTGCGAGGCTGCCAGAGGAGATTCCTTCGTCCTTTCTTACCGCGAGACGGGTCGTTGTCCGCGCTTTATAGTTCGATGCTGCCACCACTCTATCCGCGCTTTATAACGTAATCATCCTTTTGTAAAGTACTTGCCAGACTCACCGCCCCCCCCCCCCCCCCCCTACGTCATGAAGTTTAATTTTTTTTGTATAATTAAAAAAAAAATACGTATGAATGAAGGTTTATCTTCATTCCGGAATTTCAAGTTTTCCATTTCTCCCAGCATTTACGGAAGAGTAGACTTCTCGTGCAGTTGGGTGCCTCATGTCCCGTTCGTCTTACGTCACAGTGTGTACGCGATGTCTGTGTACCCACCATGCGTTACGTCCGCAAACTCGCGACTCTCTTGGGGTCTCGAAAACGTGACGCGTAACCGGCACGAACCAATGTAAACGCGATATGTAACGTACGGTACGATACAGAATGTATATTGGGCTTGTACCGTGGACGCGAAACGTGCACCGCGGAAATTGTGTTGGTCCCGGGTTCATTGACCGTGACTCGGGGACCACCTCTTACTTTCACAGTGACTAACGAATCGAGACGCAAACGGCGGGCGCGATCGCCAACCCGACGGGCCAAAGTATCGTCGTCGACTCCCGGATAAATAATCAAAAACGAAATAACGCTTAAAAAAAAGACTGCGCGGGTAAGAGGAACGCTCGGACGATCAAGGACATCCACAGATTCAAGAAGTTATTGGTTGATCCAGAAAATGTATATTTTTTTACCCTGAAATTTAATAATTAACTTAACAATTTTCAAATTACATTAACAAATTGCAAATTAAGTTTTTAGTGTTATCATCGTTATAATTTATAATTAAGACCTCAAGGAGGATCGATGAATCGATTGGGAATTTTTTTTTTTAACTTTTGGTCTATTTAATATATCTAGAGGAAGGCAAACTCTGTTTACCGTTAGAGACTGGTAGCTTCCGGTTTTCGGGACAGATGAATTAATTGTCAGTATGGAAGAATGCGCACAAATGTCCAGCGGTATGTCGGTTGTCGCTATCGGGGATAAAATTCATTTTGTAATAATTACAAAAACCGGAACTGAAAAAAACGCCAGTGTGTATCGAAGCGTGTCTCCGGCGATTCCGGCGCCGGGGGACCTACCTGCGCCCACTGTTTCCGGTTTTCCGCCCTCCGATATCCCCGGGCGCCGAAGTTCACCCGGTTCGACACGTTTCAGTCGGCCTTTTGTCGCCGGGAACCCCCCCGGATCTCCCGTGCGGAAGGAACACATTGCTGTTCTCAGTACGAACGAGCTACACACTCCACAACCTTAAACGTCCCGTTTCCTGCGAGGGATGGAAATACATTACAAATATTCGGTTGCCTTACTCGTTGGCATCAAACTAGTCATCAGCCTATTTTTTTTAAACACATTCAGGCACGATTTCAATGGGTACGTTTGTACATTCAATCAAATGTTTCTTGACCGCGAACCATCCAACATTGTTTTTTGTTACTTTCCCATTTCTGTTGTTGCCATATGTTCATTTTTAAATAATTGTTAAATCAACAAGAAAAAATGGTGGCCTTTTGCGATACTTTTTTCACACACATTTAGGCAATAGTAAAATTGATCAAATAGGTTTGTACATTAAACAAACATTTCTTGTACGCGAACCATCAATGAATAAAATTCCAACATTGCTTCTCGTGAATTTCCCAACAATATTTACAGTGAAAAAAAAATTGTAATATTACAAAAAAAAAATTCTGGACGTTTATGCTAATTTTTTTTATGTACAGACCTTTTTGTTATTTTACCCTGTACCATGGTAGCGACAGTAGTAGTCGCACCAGGAGCAGCTCTTTGCAGCGGCCCTGCAGAGTCCGAGGCACTCGAGCGGCCAGGGAACTCTCGCTCGCAGCGGTCTCGAGATCCATTCGATCGTAACCGAGAGAGTCGTTGATCCGTACAGCAAAACGCGAGTACTGAAAGGACGGAGAGGAGACGATCGTTGAATTTGCTTCAGCAACAGCTGCCGGCGCTGCTACGCGCCGAGAATACAACGCGTTTGCGTCTCTGTACCCGCTAGCGAAGCATCTTTGCAGCGAGCGAAAAAAGAAAACACAACTTCAACTTCCGAAGAAACAACGTAACATCGGGGAATATAATCTTTGCCCATTTTCGTCGTTTCGCTTCCGCGCTCCGGCGTCCCCTTTCCATTTACCGCATCGCGAAGAATAGAGTACCGCTCGAAATCGATCTCGTCGCGGTCTTCATCCCGGACGTAATTTACACAATATTACTGTGCCCCGTAAACTTTCGACACTTTACGCTCGAGAAACCCGAGCGAAGAGGTATCGAATCGTATCGAAGTCGATTTTACCGTCGCTTCGGATTTACCCGCGAAAGGCAATTGTCCCTTCGAAGAGCGATGAAGAAACAAAGATCGACGTTACGGCAAATGTGCAAAAACGTCGTTAACGGATAGGAAAGAGCGGGGTATAACGGGACAGTAAGGCAAAATGTAATTTTCCAATTATTTTTGGGCAAAACAGAGAAGAAAGTCCGAATCTATCGATGGGGCCAAATGAGGCATTCATCGATTATTGGAGTTCTGAGATTTGTGCCACTGTTCCATTTTACCCCGCTCTGCCCTACATCTATCGAAACAGCGAGGTGATTAAAAAAAAAAAACTTTTTATCAAAAATTATTTACATTCCTCGCTAGAGGGATCAGATAAATATGAATGACCCTAAATATATCTGCATGAGACTAAATTTCACCGGCTGTGTTTTGAATGGCACGAACTTCACTCGGCGAAGTTCAGTTAGAGAATAAAATTCCACATTGACCAATTTTTGTTGTCTTCCCAGAGCGGTGCATTGACAAAGACTTGCCAACGATGAAATTTGGCGTCATGCAGATGTCTTCGGGGTCATAAATATTAAATGTCTTCGAAGTCGCTCGAGTGCTACGACCTCGACGAGCCAGCCCGGATATAAGTGTGCAGGGATCTCGGTGCAAGGATCTTTCTGCGTTGACCACACTAAACACTATATCTGTATTTATTCATATACTGTGTGTATGTATATATATATATCTCGTGGTGTTTACCGTTACGGGATCTTTAACGGGATGCGGAATGAGAAGAGAGGAGAAAGAGGATAAAGACGAAGAGAAAGAAGAAGAAGAAGGGGAAGTATAAGAAGAAGACGAAAGAGTAGCTGTGGTCGGGAGCGAGCCAGGATATGCGCGAAGTTAAAGCATCACGTGCGATCTGCACGTACAGATAAATCGAAACTAAATCATCTCTCGGAACTCGTTCCAGCGGAACGTTAATCGATTTAAAGTTTATAAAAAATGAGTTCAGCACGAGAATCTCCGTTACCGCAGTAAACGGGCCATTTCGGTAAATGTCATTGAAATGTCGTGTAACATTCCCCCCTCCCGCCCATGTGTAGTCGTTCGATTACTGTGCGGGCCCTACGAGACGTTTCATACGCTCGGTTCAGCGAACACAATATTTTTTTAAATAAAAAAATTATATAAAAATTTGTATGATAAATATAATGCGATCGAAGAGTCTCGAGCGCGACTTAAGCGAATCCAGAATTGGATCGCGAAAACAGGTTGAAGGAATGAGTCACTTGAATAATTCTCTCAGCGGTACAGTCTCGATTTCGCCTTCCGCTCATCCACTCGTTTTGCAGAATCAAGAAATCCCGCAAAGAAAAAAAAGAGAAAAAAATTGAGCGCGTTTCTTGGTCTGAAATCGTCGAAACCCCCCCTCGATCTATAGGACAGATCCTCGCAAGATATGACTCCGGTCGTCCTTCAGATACCATGGCCGCGGGGTCCGCGGCCGCAAGAATTTGCCGTCTCGGAGGTGTGTTCAACTCGAAAATTGCAGGATGTACACTGTGAGATCTCTGGCGGCGGGTATGATACGCCTAATGATAACGTAATTGTCGGTCGCTCGAGCAGGTGCCTTCTCCGTAAACGCGCTATATGTGTGCATATATGTATTCCATCTATACAATCGCTATATGTAGTTCCTAGAGCATCAGCCTAGAAACTTTGCGAGACATGGCGAGAAACGCGGATCTCGGCAGCGTTCTCTCACCGGTGCGTTACCGTCGGGTCACATACGTAATTCATAATTCCACGTGCGGGAAAGCTTCGCTCCTTAAGTCTTCAATTTTCTATCGTAACATATGGACTATTACGGTGATTGCCCGAGTGGTATTATATAGTACGAACCTAACGAGGACTAAGTTTTACTGTTCTCTCGAATCGCGAACGCTTCGCGATATCTCAGCCTATCGTTTATCTTTTCGGTTACTTATATGAAACAAAATATAAATAATCGTTTTAGATTTTTTTTTTATCCGAAGGGCTCTGCGTGAAGAGCAGTTCGTGTCAGAGAAAAATGCTATATGACCGATTGTTTGTTTTTCTATTTTTATGCTTACTCGGCTGGAGTGAGTTGGCGGAAATTCTTTCGACAGCGAAAAAACATAATGTAGTTTTTTATTAGAAATTTATTTATATTATCTTATACTAAATATTATACCCAAGGATAATTGTATACATTGACAAAGGGCCGTCGTCCGAGTCCTTCAGCTCTTTCTTTATCATTTTCTTCTATTCCCATTGGTCTGCGTGTGCGTCGAATAATTGAATAAAAAATCGACGGCGAGAAGACGATGGCCTCGTTGTTTTATTGTCGATAGCGATACCGGAATAAAAAACAATAATAATAATAACGATAATTCGCTGACGAGTCTGTTATTATAGGATAATTTTGCGAATCGACGGAGGATTGTGATGGAACAGACGGCGGTGTGTTGCGATGGATTAAAGCGATGATTCATTCCAAGTGTGGAAACCGTCGGCAGGTTGTGAGAAGCGTCGACGTGAGAGGGAGGGAGAGAGGGAGACTTCGAGAGGGAATTGTTATCGCGATAACGGACGCGCCGATAAGCCGATAGTAGATGCGAGAAAGGAACATAACGATTTTGGACGCGCATTGATAATCAGTGCCGACTACGCCTTGGAGGCAGCTCGGAACGCGCGTTAACGTTTCTTGTACGGATTCCAAAAAAAAAACCTTGGGACACGCGTGCGCTTCGGCAACCGCACGTTTATCTCGCGTCTGTTGTATGAAAAGTTCATCGCGTGCGCAATTGATGAGTGAATACAAAAAATAAATAAAAAACGGTCGTGAAAATGCTCCGTAGAAGTGCGAGCACGAATTCGTACGTAGATTTCACTCTCTCATCAAAATGACTCGAAATTCATTTGATTTACTTAATCTAATTGTTATTAATTTTTTTTTATTGATAAATTGCAGTATATGCCTAAAGAACGACAATAAAATCAATAATGAATATTATTGATATTGTTAATTTTTGTTATTAATTATTATAGCAGCGTTAGTTTTTGCGATTAATTATAGGCAATTGTTGTTTATACATTCACCGCGCTATAATTATTACACAATATAATTATACAACGCTGAGCGATTATTTGACTGGCTGCACATTCGGTAATTTCGATGCCTTTGCACGTGAAACCCTTGCGTGTCGGAGACTTTAGTGACGAAATTTTTAGTGTAAAGCGCGGCCTTGGCGGAGACGTTCCCGGGCGTAAATTCCTCGTAGCGTATCGTCTTCGACGACGATGTTCGAGTTAAGTCTCATCGACCGGTGGGGGCAAAGCGGGCACTTTTGTAGCTTCGCAGTCGATGACGGGCAACCCGATTTCACGGTGAAAGCTCGAGAAAAACTTTTCTTTTTATAGTCCTCAATGCGTGTTCGCCATAGTCATCTAACGATGATACGATCGTCGATACTTTAAGCTTTTTTTCCTCGTGCTTTCACACGCTGACGGTCACTGCGAAGAAATCCGTTTCATACTGCAGGAACACCCGAAAATTGCACCATTCCACCATTCGTTAAAGGGTTTTGTTCGTATTGAAATATTTATTGTTTACCAAAATAATTTTTTTTTTATTGAACTTTTGATTCAATGAAAATAATTTTTTATCGTAACGAAATAAATGTATGGATGCTTCTCGGAATCGATTAAGAAATATATCTGCTCTGTTGCCAATGCTTGATAACATCGTATTTGATTCGGCCTTGGAGCACGGAGCCAACAGTTTTGTTTCTAGAGCACCGAGGGCTTATCGAGCTCGCATTCATTTCACCTATCGAGCTCGATAAGAGATCCGTTTTGCACGGGGAACTCGGGAACAACGTCGATCCAGTACATTCTGGAGAAATTAATCTGGATAATTTACGATACTTTTTTCCCCATACATTTCTGCATATCGATTAAAGGAATATTTTTTTTTCAGGGTGGGTGCGATGGAGAACCAGCAAGTATGGGTTCGAGACCCCAACGAGGGTTTCATTATCGGCAAATTCACCGATATGGTGGACGGCGATGCCCTGATCGTGCCGCTGGACCCCAAGTATCCTCAGCGTACGTGTCCTCTCGACGAAGTCTATCCCGCTGGAGAATACACCAAAGACGTCGAAGATAATTGTAAGTGTTCTATCGAAAAAAAAACAAAAATAATTTATCAATTATTACCTGCTTTATCATTTTTTCAAACATTTCAACGTGGAGAACAGATTAAAAAAAATATATAAAATTTCTATCAAACAAAACAATAAAAAAATAAAAACTATCTACTATGGATTATTGCCTGTTTTATCGTTTAGTCAAACATTTCACCGTGAAGAACGAATAAAAAAATATATGTGAAATTTATTATTTTTACAGGTGCTCTGATGTACCTGAACGAAGCGACCCTCCTTAACAACGTACGGACGCGATACTTCAAGGACAGAATATACGTGAGTGCGATGCAATGCGGTATCCCCGTATTGTAACGAGGCTACGAGTTCTCGGCGTTCACCGACAGCGTCCGATATCGCTGGTTCGCGATCGTGACGAGGAAGAAAGCCCTCTTTTTAACGCTTCGCGCGGACGAGCTCTTCTCACGGACATTTCTTCTTTTCTTCCGCCTCTCGTCCACGGGTTTTTCTCCGGACACGCTATATTCACCGAGGCCATATTCCCACCGGTCGCAAAGCAATGCGCCGAGCAATTTTATGTATCACGAAATGATGTATTAACATTTTATTTATTATTTTCCAGACTTACGTGGCGAACATCCTCATCGCCGTGAATCCCTACTGTCCTGTTAAGGATCTTTACTCGCCGCAGACCATAAAGGCTTACCAGGGAAAGTCTCTCGGCGAAACACCACCTCACGTTTTCGCCATTGGTAGGCAAATCGTTTTATCCCGACCGATCGTTGTCCGCGACAACGAAAGGAGCTCGAGTGCGTTTGTTAATCGCAATGTTTTCATATTAAAGCCGACAAAGCGTTCAGAGATATGAAAGTGCTCAAACAGTCCCAGAGCATTATTGTCTCTGGTGAATCCGGAGCCGGAAAGACCGAATCTACAAAGTACTTGCTGAGATATCTGTGCGATCTTTGGGGCTCGACGGCTGGTCCGATCGAGCAGAAAATTCTTGATGGTGATTATTAAATATAACAATTTAAATACTTTTAACTAAGATATTTTTTTACAGTAAAATTTTAGTGATAAAAAAAGTTGCAAAAAATTAATTAATTTCATTTTTCAGCTAATCCGGTGCTCGAGGCATTCGGCAACGCGAAGACGAAGCGTAACAACAACAGTTCGCGTTTCGGTAAATTCATGGAGGTTCACTTCGACGCGAAGTGTCAGGTCGTCGGTGGTTACATATCCCACTATCTTCTCGAGAAGTCGAGAGTGTGCCTTCAGAGCTCGGACGAGAGAAACTATCATGTTTTTTACATGATGTGCGCCGGAGCACCGGCGGATCTTCGCGCCAAGCTTGGGATAACGAAACCCGATGATTTTCATTATCTGCGCAACGGTTGCACACAGTACTTCTGCAACGACAAGTCCGAGAAGAAATTGAACGAAGCTCAGAAGAGCCGCGACCAGAGCTCCAAGGGAAGTCTCTTCGATCCGATTCTCGACGATGTCGAGGGATTCAATGCTATCGATCAGGTAGATCAAGCAAATCGATTGATTCGTTGATAAATTTTTTGGCACCTTTATTAATCCTTTATGTCGATACGTTTTTCCCCACTTTCGCTCAACGGAATGTCATTTTCCGAATAGGAGAGGGCGACGGTAATTTTTTGCCCAGTTTTTCTGCTCAGTCCAACTAGGCGTTATTCATGAACTTTTTTTACATCGAACACATCGTTTTCGTAGATAATCTTCAGTCCGTCATCAATTCTCGAATTACGAAGCGTCTCGATGCTCGCATATTCTACATATAAATTCATCATGCATCCAAATTCTATAATTTTTTTATTTGTTTAAAAAGCAATCATTCCATGGATTATATATTTAAAAAATGTTTGTCTGTTGTGTAGGCATTGCATCAAAAGATTCGTGAAAAAATAATTTTAAGATTCTAATAGATTTTAATTTGTCCCGCAACAATACAGGCCCTGACCCGGCTCGGCTTGTCCGATGACGAGCGCATGCAAATATACACAATGGTCGCCGCGGTTCTTCACCTCGGTAACATCGTCTTCGAGGACAATCCGGAGGATACCAAGGGCGGTTCCAGAATAGCATCGAGTTCGGAAAAAGCTGTACACATGTCCGCCAAATTGCTAGGCGTCGATCCCGAAGAGTTGCGACAAGCTCTGGTCTCCAAGGTGATGCAGACCAGCCGCGGTGGGATCAAAGGCACCGTTATCATGTGAGTTGGCAAGATTACCAGACATCGATGAGAATTTTTCTTCGGTAAATCAAAGGAAAAATCCTATCTATCTTATTTTTTATTTTTAAATTTTTTGTTCCACAAGGGTACCACTTAAGGTCTACGAAGCCAACAATGCGAGGGACGCTCTGGCGAAAGCGATTTACAGCAAACTCTTTGATCACATCGTCGGTCGTATAAACAAGAGTATACCGTTCAAAGCTTCGAGCTATTACATCGGCGTTCTCGATATCGCAGGTTTCGGTGAGTTCTCTGAAATTAGTAGTTGTAGTAAAAGAAATTTATTGCCAATGCTATACATTTCTCATCTTATACTAGTTTTATGCCTAACGATAATTAAACACATTGACAAAGGGCCATCAACCTAGTCCTTCAGCCTTCTCTGAAATTATTTTTCATTATTTATTTATTATTTTCGCACCTAGAACTACAAAGATGGAAGATATGCTATTATATTTTTTTTCTCCAGAATACTTCAAAGTCAACAGCTTCGAGCAGTTTTGCATCAACTACTGCAACGAAAAATTGCAGCAATTCTTCAATGAAAGAATTCTAAAGTACGAGCAGGATCTGTACGCCAGAGAATCGCTGAACGTACCAAAGATTTCGTACGTCGACAATCAGGACTGCATTGGTAAAACACACGTTACTTATCGATCATATCCATCAGTTCGTGGTAAAGTTATCGTTATCATTATTGAGCTGAGGAATAAATGGTATCGATGTTTCTCGACAGATCTCATTGAGTCTAAGGCGAATGGTATATTCAGTCTCCTTGACGAGGAATCCAAGCTCCCGACCCGTAGCTTTGCCCATTTCACCAGCGAAGTTCACAGAGCTTGGAACGGACATTTCCGAATCACACTGCCGAGAACTTCGAGATTGAAGGCACATCGGGAGCTCAGAGACGACGAAGGTTTCGTCGTTCGTCATTACGCTGGAGGAGTTTGCTACCAAACGGTAAAATATAAATAAATTATTGTTTTCTTTCACGAGAAAGTAACCGTAGAAATTTAATCCGTTTACTTCTCCAGACACCAACAATCCGGAAGTAATAATCAAAAGTTGAAAATTGAAATTTTCATATCGCTTCCTGATAAAAGTTCAACATTGACATTTTTTTATTGCTTTCTCATAATGTTCCGTTATTCGCAAAGTTTCCTCTATGAGGAAGGCAAAAATACAGAAAGAACTTTCTCATAGAAGAAGTTTTACGAATAAAGAAACATTGTGAGAAAGCGGCAAGAAAATTAAATTTTCAACTTTTATAAGAAAGTGATATGAAAAATAAAATGTTCAATTTTTTAAATTTGTTCTTATTCATCGTTTTAGAATCAATTTATTGAGAAGAACAACGACGCTCTGCACGCGTCTCTGGAAGGATTGATCCAAGAGAGCAGCAACAATTTTTTGCGTACAAAATTCGCCAATCACTCAAGCCAGAAAGGGAAGCTCACGTTCATAAGTGTTGGCAGCAAGTTCAAAACTCAACTCGGTGAACTGATGGACAAACTGAAGAGCAATGTAATTAATTTTATTATTTCAAATTTGCGTTAAATTTCTTCGGCACGAGTGAATCAAAATTTGTCTTGTATTTTCAGGGTACGAACTTCGTTCGTTGCATAAAACCAAATAACGATATGGTCGCGCATCAATTTGACGGAAACAGCATTCTCGGGCAACTACGCTGTTCCGGAATGACGTCGGTTCTCGAGCTCATGGAACACGGCTACCCCAGTCGTGTGCCCTTCGTTGAGCTCTACAACATGTACAAATCGTACTTACCACCGGAACTGGCAAGACTCGATCCTAGATTTTTTTGCGAGGTAATTCATGAAAAAAATACTTGATAAATCATCTCTAAAGCCAAAAATGAAACTATAAAACATGTTTTCTTTTTTTTCAAGGCATTGCTCCACAGTTTGAAATTGAACAAAAAGGACTTCAAATTCGGAATAACGAGGGTCTTCTTCAAGCCCGGAAAGTTTGCCGAGTTCGATAAGATAATGAAATCCGATCCTGAGAACTTGCAAAAGCTTGTCGCCAACGTGAAGAAATGGCTTTTAAAATCTCGCTGGAACAAGATGCAATTCTGCGCGCTCTCAGTGATTAAATTGAAAAACAAGATAATCTATCGCCGTAATCATCTGATAGTGATACAAAAAATGGCTCGCATGTATATCGCGAAGAAGCAACATCAGCCGCGGATAAAGGGAATCGTGAAGATAAAAAATTTGAAGAGTCAACTCGTGCGAATGCAGGAAACTTCGAACATGTTGAAGAGCGCCCGTGAGAAGAGCGTAAACGAGATCAAAAAGTTGCAGGCGGAGTTCGAGGAGGCTGTACAGAAAATTCGTAATGATCCGAAGATCAAAGCAGCTGAGATCGATATGATGTATGCGAGCCTCGTTAAACAAGTCGACAAGCAGATGGTCGGTCTGCAGGACATGGTGAAGCAACAAAAGATCGCCGAGGAGCAGGAGAGGTTGCGCAAAATTCAGCAGGAAATGGAGGCGGAAAAGCGAAGGAAGATCGAGGAGGAGGCCAAAAAGAAGGAGGACGAGGATAATAGAAAAAAGAAAATCGAGATTGAGGCACGAAGAAAGGCGGAGGAGGAGCAACGTAAGAGACAAGAGGACGAGGACAAAAAGACTGCCGCAGCACTTCAGGTAAACAATTTTATTAGTTTCATCCTCCACTACGATTTTACATAGGGGGCGACCGGGGCAAGATGGGCTAGCGAAAAATCTTTTTTCGCCCGGTCTCCCCTACGTATGCGTTTTATTCTCTGTATATTTCTATAATTTAATTAATCGACAATTAAATTATTTGCCAAGGACGAACTGGAAGTGGAAGCTATGGAGGAGAGTCGATATCGCGAACTCCTGGAGCAAGAACGACGAGATCACGATTTGGCTGTACGACTCGCTCAAGAATCTAACGGTCAAGTCGAGGATTCACCACCGCCCGTGCGAAGGTAATATTTAAAAAAAAAAAATTTCCTCAAGATGTCTCATTTATCATGGGCATGAACATTACAACAATTACACAAGAACAATTTTGCCTTTCACACATCGTCAAATTCGGTTGTGATTCGTGATAGAAGAAAAAAAAGCGATATTGAACAGCATTTTTTTTTTTGATATTTATACTCAAATATTATTGTAATTACACAGCGGATCAGACGTGAGGGTACCTCCGACAAACAACAACAGGCTAATAAGGTATTCACAGTTTCCAGGATCTTGGCATGGAAAAAAACATAACACATCGCGTACGATTTTAGTCTCTATAATCACTCTCCTCTCGTTTCTTTTAACACATTTTTTACGACTGATGTATTAAGAACAACATCGTCGTCTTAATGTATCTAAAACAATATTCGATTAAGCATGTATTTATCTGTTTGTCGTCCTCGTCCTTGCTGGTAAATAGTTTAATTGTTCTCTAGGTTGTTAATTTAACATTTGTAAATACCTCGAGTTGTTTCATCGGCACCAGGTTATCTTACTATTACTGCATGCTCACCGAACCCTCGAAAGCAATTTTCCCTCCGTTCTAAAAAAAAAAAAAAATACTTTACGAATTTATCGTGTTAACGATCTTTTTTATTTATTTACACACACAGATCGGAACAAGTGCGTAATCATCAAGCGATGATGATCAACAAGAAGTACGATCTTTCAAAATGGAAATATTCGGAACTCCGCGACGCCATAAACACATCTTGCGATATCGAGCTCCTCGAGGTGAACAAACTCATAATTTTCGTACTCCCGGCATTGCAATGTCTGAATATAATAGCCGTGTAACTCTTAATTAAGCACTTTCGTTTTATATTTCACAGGCTTGCAGGCACGAGTTTCATCGCAGACTGAAAGTCTATCACGCTTGGAAGGCGAGGAACCGCAGACGCACGACGATGGACGAGAACGAGAGAGCGCCCAAGTCTATAATGGAAGCAGGTAACGCCGACTGATGTGATATTTTCCATCGTCGATTTACAAGTGTACTTTTCGTCTGCTTTGTTCCCGAATCGGTGTCTATTCACGAAAAAATAAATATTTATGTCTCGTCGTATATTTTTTCAGCGGCAAAAACACCGCGTACACCGACGAAGCAATTGATCGTCGAATCGTCGCAAAGATTCTTCAGAATTCCATTTGTTCGACCGGCAGCCGCGGGTCAGCCGGAAACTCCGAATGCAGGAGGGAAACGAGGATGGTGGTACGCCCACTTCGATGGTCAGTACGTCGCCAGACAGATGGAACTCCATCCTGACAAACCACCGATTCTCCTAGTCGCCGGTATGTTCGACCATTTTTTTGACGTGCATTTTTTTTTACCGCCCCAATTTCGATACCCATCAAGTGACGAGATAACATGAGCATCTGTTAATCCGTCGCTGATTGTTGACTATATATATAATACCTGCAGGAGTGGATGACATGCAGATGTGCGAACTGAGTCTCGACGAGACCGGTTTGACGAGGAAGCGAGGAGCCGAGATCCTTGAGCACGAATTTAATCGCGAGTGGGAACGTCACGGCGGCAAACCTTACGTAACTCCGGGAGACCGCAAGAAATGATCCGTCGCCAGTGTGAGTTTACGATAAATTGATTCCTCAGCAGCGTTCTTCCAACGTTATCGTATTTCGTACCGGTTTATCGTTATCGTTCAACCAGCGATATTGCTTCACATCGTCAAATAGTTCCGCACATTGTATGCGTTCAAGCCTCATCGACCAGATTGTCTGGGCACGAAAAATTACGTTATCTCTGACGATGCAAACAGTGTTTTTTTTGGTCATAACTTCAAAGGATCCATAACAAAATAACCCGACGATTGGGATCGAATGCAAAGTAGATTTTGTTCCAATCTTAATTATACCTTTTACGTTTTACCCCTGGCTTTATATGCTCCAGCATATTTCCTCGTTAAATATCATGGGCTATTTAATTAAAATTTAAGTATTTATGAGTTTCCTTTGAGAATCGGTAGGGCGGAGTGTATCTGGATCGAATCCCAGTACCCGCCTCCAACTCCATTATTATTTTTAATATTATTATATATCTATATCGTATACGATATATATAAATATACATATATATTGCTGCGCCTCTGCGTGGGCGCGGTAATCTCGTTATCGTAGATTCGTTCGTACTATAAGAGTTGAAAATGAAACGAGTGAGAGAACGCTGAAACGTAAGCATGTTTGCGTTGCGCAAGTTGTGTGAACAAACAAACAAACAAAATCATAATAAATAACGCAAGAAAAAATAAACGACGCACGTTTCGATGGGAGTTTATTGTCAGTGTTTTGGATTTTTTTAAAAGATGACAGAAACCCCGCACGATACTATAGTTTACATTCCAGGTTGAGAGGTAATACTTATTCTTAAATTTTTTAGGAACTAGTTCTCGATGAATACACACTTATACTTAAGCAGTGCGGGAAACATCGCATTCGCTAGCAGGTCGGCGGAGCTACCCATCCGCCGAATTGTTTTTCCAGCTCCTTCGCGACCGCCAGACATAGCCTGTCTTGATTCGGTCCCGCAATTACCTATTCAACATTGATCGTGGCAATTGACGATTGATCATCTAATCGATTTTATATTATTGCAGATATCCTCGAGGAATTTACCTGAAATCCTATCGGCAGTCCTTTCTCGTTGAGTCCCATGGGCACGTGAGTAGCCGGGAAACCGAATACGTTAGCGAGCAAGCAATATATTGCGGCAGGATATTGAAGTGTAACTTCTCCCACGGCTGGCGCCGGGGTCGTAAAGGTCGGGTAAAAAAATACTCCATCGTCGCCGAGCATTACCTGTTTAGAATAAGGAACAAAAAAAGAATTCTTTAGTACAATGGACGTACTAATAAGATACCGATAATTTACTGCTGCACGATGAAAAACATTATCCGCCTTTCGTGTTTTTTAAAACTAAGTACATTAAAATGGGAACGGTGAATAAAAAGATAAAGGTGTGTAATGAAATTTACGAGAAATTTTTCACGAAGTGTCTCAGCCGCGCTCGCCACACGTTTTCGCTCGGCTTCCGTTGTAAAAGCTTTGAAGTCCCTTATGATCGTCATTAAAGCCGCCGATTTCGTGTAGTTGGACATGCCAAATAGACCTTTTAAAAATTCGATCAATCCATTGCACTCGTTCTGCGTGGAAAAGAAAGATCGAACGGATGAATAATATTTGTATTTTCGTAAATTTATCATAATTCGATTCGACTCAATTTGATTTGGTGTTTTCGTGCCTACCTTTGGGTCCGCTGGGTTTATAAGAATGTGCGGTAGTTTTGGCACGGTCACAAGCCCCGTTATCGTAATCTCCAGAGTCTCGTGCAACGAGCCGAGGGGTGCCTCGAAGGAGAAGAAAAAAAATGGAAAATTTTAAAACATTTTGAAACGTTACCTGCGACCAGCGTATTAACCCTTCAAGTACGGGGGACTTTTTGCCGAGAGGAAACGACCATGCCTTCTTTTAAGCACAACAACGATACGGATCTTCGTAATAAATTTTCTTTTGCGTTGTACAGAAAAATAACACTTCAAGGTACGTCTGTGAATTTTTACAGATTTTTTTAGCACATCAGTTTGTTATTCGCATCGTTCGAAGGCTGCATCTTGGAAAATGCTAGGTCCTCATTAAACAAGGATCCCGTACGTGAAGGATTAATGACGATATGGGAAACCTACATCGCTGACTCGAGCCCCGCAAGTTTTAAAATGACTTGCCGCACTTTTGATGCTTCTCTTGATAGCTGGGTCGACTGGCTCGGTGCCGAAGGATCGACCAGCATCTTCCCTGTAAAAAATTCTGAGCTTACGGATATCGATCGTCTCGTCGAGACGAAGATTTTTTGCTTGCTCGCCGGACATCACTCTCATCGCTAACGTGAGATCGTCCATGTACCTGGCCAATGGACCAAGGACGAGATATTTTTTAAACGTCTCGCAGTCACTGTTAGGATAGTGCTCCGTGATCGGTATAATACCTTAAATCCAATCGAGATCACTGTTTTTTACTATGCGTACGTAAAAATAGAAATTTAGTGGAAATGGAAAGAAAGGGAAAGAAATAGAAATAGTAGTGCAAAAATATGCATTCGCTCACCAGGTGTAGGTTTGTGCCCAAAAACTCCATTGAATAAGGCCGGGATTCTGATAGACCCGGCGATATCTGAGCCGATACCGATGAGCGAAGCTCCCGCCCCCAACAGCGCACCCTGATCGGCATAATTGCATTAAGTTTTAATACTACGTGAAACCTCTTCTTCCCTACCGGGGCTCGGTTGGTATCAAAAACTGTAATCGACTTCTTTCACAGTCAATAGAAAAGTCTCGCCGAACGCTGAAATTATAGCCGATTACATATTTTTTTAAATTACCGACCGCGGTACTTCGCATGCTCTTAAGGCTCAATCGGTAACGAAAATTGTAATCGATTGTTTTTTTTTCAAGAGCGCTGAAGCTCTCTGCAAAACAATAAATTATTATAGTCTGCTCGATTGTTAGATGAATACGCTAATAATTTAATTTTACCCCGAAACATTGAAGAACTTGAAAAAATAAATTGTGTACAGTTTTTGTTACCGACTCGTTGGACCGATAAAAATATTACCTCGCCACTGGACGAACCACCGGCAATTCGTCGCCCGTCGTAGGGATTGGTCGTTCTGCCGAAAAGTAGATTGTCCGAACCGAATCCGCTGCAGAGTTCCGGTGTGTTCGTGACGCACAGCGGTATCGCACCGGCTCTCTTCATCGACGCAACGATCGGACTGTCGGTCGCAGCCTTGATCCCTTGCCTTAGTAACGAACATCCGGTATGACTGAGACCTATTCGTTCGCAAAATCCAGCACTATCATTCCACAGCTTTGCAGCTGATGTTAATTTTATCGATAAATGAAGACCGTTTCTGTCGCGGACCATCAACTTTTTTTTGTGATATAGAAGAGCGGGGTAAAATGGGACAGTCAGGCAAAATGTAATGTTTCGATTTTTGGATGAGAGATAGTGGGACAAAACGGTTCGGAAAATTCAGATGTATCGATAGAGCACAATGGGCCATCCATAAATTATTGACAAATTGTGTTTCGCCCCGCTCTCCCGTTTTGCCCCACTGTCGCATTTTGCCCCACTCTTCCATACGTTTCTTCTAAGCTTACGTCAATCAAGGTCGCGTAACCTCAGCAAAAAGTGCTGTGGCGTCTCTAATTCCGACGACTTCATGAAAGATCTATAATACATCTCGCTTTAACGTAGTAGGCATAACTTTTTGCTAGGTCGCCTCCGCGACACATTCAAGGTAACGACGTATTTAATGATGTTGGTTTCAGATTTGTATAATTTCATGGGAAAAAACCATTCTGTGATAGTTCAACGTCGAATCAGCTTTATTCGATCGCGTCGCAAAAAAAAAAATCTTTATGCACAGTAATGCATGGCACTTGTTTTTACAGTGCTTGCGAATTACCTCGTCAGCGGGTTTAATTTTCACGGCAAGAAATCTGTAAAAACTATAATTTCGCTCTCTCTCGTAAAACGCTCTTTCCATCCCACGTTCCAGTTTCACGGTAATAAAAGTTGTTTCGTACGATATAATCATGAACAAAAGTTACCTTTCAGCGAACAGCTTTCCTTTACAGTGAACGGAACCCCGTACAGCGGCATCTTGACTTCAAGATGCGCTTTGGGTACTTCGCCAGAGTTCAATTTCTCGTCGCATCGCCGGGCGTCGTTCAGTGCCTCCTCGTAACGATCCTCGATTACAGCATTCACGATTGGATTTACTTCCTGGATGCGTTCGATGTAGACTTTGACCACCGTCTCGCTCGAAATCTTTAAATCGTCGATCGTGCAACCAGACGCATTCGAATAAACGGATAGTCGGAGGAGGAAGAAATAAAATATTCTCGCTTTTCAATCGTAAGATATCGAGAATTCGAAGACTGTATCCCACGTGGAAAAACAGTGTACATCGCATATATCGAAAAATATAATAAACTATTATTTTATATATGACAGATATATAAATATATATATATATATCGGTGATATTAATATAATTTTTAATATATTTTAATATATTTTCAATACATAACCATTTATACGTTTGATATATCAGTTATATAAAAACGCCGCATACTCACTTCTCCGAGTCTTATCTTCCTCGCGAGCTCGGAAGCGGTCAATCGGAGCAGCGGATTGTCGTTCGGTGGTATGCACGGTTTTCTCCCACGATCTCTAGACCGGAAGAACGGTTGCAAGATCTTTAGCAAAAGTCCCATGAGGAACATCAGGAAACGCAACACCCACGCCATCCTTCCTCGAGAACTGTGAAAGTGTACGCAGAACCATAAACCTGTGAGAAAGTTTTCCTTGCACTGCGGAGGATAAACTGTACGATCGGTAGCGGCGGGCGTAATACCGGGATCACACCGATCAGCCGCATTGCGGAATGGAGGTGATAATATTAAGATCACATATTACATGTATAATAAGATTAAGATTCCGGATGAAATTGAAAAATGTATTCTCGCAAAAAAAAAGAAAATTCAAGGAGAAGGGTACAAGATTGCCGGACAATGTTTTTAAATGAAGTCATGAAACACACAATCAGCCGACACTATCGTCGATGCCTTGGCCTTTCCTTCCGCTCGTAAATTAATCGCGCAGACAGCGAGTAGCGTCCTCAATTCGTGACTTCTGATGGCGCAGTCGGTCAAGATCGGAAGATCAAAACATTAAACGGAAAAGCACCTTTGCTTTACGATGTTAGTTTTCTTTTTTTTAGTCGTATTACGATATAGAGGTGATAATATCAAGATTACATATTTCATATATACTAAAATTAAGATTCCGGATAGAATTGAAACTTTTAGTCTTGCAGTAAATCGTATTGAAAAATGCCGACGAGATACGGTAATTGAATAGTTTCTAAAAGCTACTGATCTTTCCCGACCGAATTGTCTTCCGTGATTATCCTGACAATTTTTTCTAATTCACAAAAATTTTCTAGTCTTCCAGGTTTTCCCTGACCGGTGGCCAGCGAGAGTCTACAAAGTTACATGGCAGCGTGCGGCAATGATTGTACGTCGTTCGACGATCCGTACGGGCGGGTGTATCGAAGCGAAGCACGGAAACTGGCGCACGTTTCTTGCGATTGAGTAACTCGAGATTAAGGAAGTAACGTACGGCCAACCTCCTACGGTGATTTTAAATTACTTACACACGTGAGTCAATTTCAAGTAAATAGAGACGTCGAAGTTATCGCAGCGAATCGTTGCGCAGATGGCAATTTAAATCGATCGATTCAATCGTTATACCGACGGCTACGAATCAAAAGGCCTCAAGTCCCGTGTTAAATGTATACATTTAGCACGGGACTTAGGCCCTTTTGATTCTTAGCCATCGATATCTATTATATCTATTGTATGTGTCCACCGACGCATCCACCACCCGCCGATCGCATGCAATTTAGAATTGTCCGAGATTTCCATCCCCTTAAAATTCTACCGTCGATCTTTCTGTGCGTGATAACTACCGCGTATCGTAAGCTTTGGCTACCTGCGGTAGGTCGATCAATCGACACTGTCACACGTCGCGTCGAATAACAATTGGCAATCGCGATAATTGTGGCACTTTCCGATCACTGCACGATCCGTCGATGATTGTGCAGCAGGAGTTAAACGGTGCTTCTCCCATATATTACACAGTTTGCAATAGTACCAGAAACACCCCCTGGCAACTTTGGCAATGTTGTTAATTTTTTTAAGTTTTTAAAATTTTTATAATCGATCGTATCTTGGACATATCAATGCTAACGGTTCATCGCCTCGACCTTCGGTCGATCATATATTTTTCATACTGTCAAATTTATCGCACTGTGCTAGTGGCGCCATTCGGTCAATATATGGTCGTATACTTCAGTTCACTGCAGGTCATTCGATCAATAAATCGTTGTGTACTGTATTACATTCAGGGGGTCATTATTCGAAATCGTCACGCAAGTCCATTCGAGGCCCAAAATTAGGCAAACGTGATAATTGTGGTACTTTCCGATCACTGCACGATCCGTCGATGATTGTGCAGCTGGAGGTAGACGGTGCTACTCCTATTTATTATGCACTGCGTAAACGTACCAGAAACACACCGTTCGAAACTTTGGCAACGTTTAACATTTTTTAACACTGGAATTAAATTTTCTTAAGTCTTCTGTCATGGATCGTGTCGTTGATATATGGACGCTAATGGTTTATTGTCTCGACACCTTCGGTCGATTCATGCATCTTTCATATTGCCAAGTTTGTCACACTGTGCTACTTGGGGTCAGTCGGTCAATAAATAGTCGTATACTGTTTCAATTCATTCGGTCATTCGGTCAAAAAATAGTCGTATACTGTTACAATTTGAACTGTCCGCAGGCCCATTCGAGACCGATATTTATGAGGCCCTTTTTTATTGCACCAAATCGTTGAAGCGAAAGAAAAAAATAAAAGAGTTTTTTCTCCTCGTGATGAAACTTTCTTAGTCACACTTCTTTTATACAATTGTCTTTGGATTCATTCAAACGAATCTCGGGCATTAAACTCTAGATTATAATGCTCCGTTTGCTTGAGAAACTTTGATGCACGTGCATCTACGAATGGCCACTACATTTGTTCTCGGCTGCTGAAGCAACAAACCAGTTGGTTCGCCTGCGTAATTGGAAATAATTTCCTGGTACGGAGAGAGACTTTTACGACGACCCGTCGATCATATTACCCTACAGGGAATGGAATCTTACTGTCCGTTGGGCTCGTGCTCTTAGAACGTTTGACCCAAATACCAACGGGGAAGTTGCAAAAGCAATCGCCAAACTAAAATCCCAAGTATGTTAAGTACTATCACTTAGATCTGTTGTTTGTGTGAAAAAAAATAGACAACGAAAAAAATCGAAGGAATAGTGTTTTCCTTCGATTCCGGATGGAAATAACAATTTTATTCTCGCAAAAAAAAAAAAACAAGATTGCCGGTCAATGTTTTTACCGTAGTCACGAAATGCATAATCATACGACACTTTCATCGATGCCTTGGACTTTACTTCTGTTCGTATATTAATCGCGCAGACAACGAATAGGCCCCTTAATCCGTGAGTTCTGATCGGCCCAATCGCTCAAGATCGAAGGATCGAAACATAACACGGAACAACGTTTTCGCTTTACGATGTCCGTTTTTTTTTTTTTTTATTATCTCGTACGAGCGTAATTGTTTTTTTCGTTTTTAAAAGATGTCAGAGCTACACCTCCATCGCAAAAAAGTATATGCGGGAATCTTTTTTTGCCTTACAGTCCAAGTCAAAGGTCGACTGATTATTGAAGACGTTATCGGATGACATAATGGAACTGTTTGGATCGATTTTTTTTCCGTGCCCGACTGTACGAGTACGCTCCGAAACAAAAAAATTCATCCGTTTCGTCACACGATATGACTTATGATTAAGAGGCTTCGTACAGCAAACGAGCGAGAAGTTATCTTATCATAGAAATCTGAAATGCTTTTGAAAATAAATCAATATCGCAAGCGCATTTATTCATCGAATGGTGAATGACACAAATTCTTAAGGTATCTACCGCGTGGCCCACTAGTAAAACGAGTGCCAAATTTTTACAATTGTTTTCCCAAAGTGGTATGCTCACGATAATCTCGGAAGAACAACAATCGGTAAATGCAAATTTCCAGGGTAGTACGTTTTTGTTGGGTCTTTCCAAAGTAAAATAGATAGGCAAATAGAAAATCAAAGTAAAATCCGTATTTTGTAACAGATTTTAATGTACAACCGTTCATTTTATTTTTTAAACTTCGCCCCACGACTTCTCCAAGTAGACTTTTTGTAGGTTTGACCGTTCGACAAATACGACTCATTGTTTAACCGGTGCATTTTTTTCCCATAAACAAACTGCTGTCATTTTTAAACGGCCGAAAAAATTGAAAAATCTATTCGGTGAATTCGTAGAGCAGCGTTTGAGGAACAAAATGAGCCGTCGTACATTACAATACAAGTAGGTTGAAAAATAAGGATTCTTCTTTCACTAGTCTTCCGTGCAGTACTTTAATTCCTAAGTGCCTTCAGTCTAGATAAATCGTAATCATGTTCCGAATAAAATTCATCAAAATAGATCCGCGCGGCCTAACTTTTCGGACTTAAAAAAAAATCACATTTACGCTCGAGACTCACCTTCAATTTAACAGAGACGATTTATTATTTTTTAAATAATCCGTCGTCTCAATGTGCACCAAAACTGAGAAATCCGTATCTGTAGCACTCGATGTAAAAACAAATGCACGAGCGCAAAACCGCAACAGTAGATACAGTCGGTGAGAGTCAGAAGAGACACTGTCGAGGGCTCGTCGAGCGATACTCCGATCGGATTAGCGGGGCTCAGTCGTCGAATTGCCGTTGGTGGTATAGAAAATTGTCGCGTTCCCACCTGCCCACACCTTTCTTCACAATCGACTCGGTGTACGGACGTCGAGTAAATCCTAAGTAAGCAGCTCCGGTCAGTCCACCGACTGTCGGGCAACCTCTCTGCGCTATCGAACTATCCCCAACGTCATCCTCCTCCGCGTCGTTGGATTATATCTTTGGATTGCAGTTAGATGTCTCTTGTGAAATTGTTTTGCTCCTTGGAACGCAGTTTATTCAGGCTCATGCACTCGTCCCAGGTCCCACCGGTTACGCAAACTACTTGGTTTCTTCTACATGAAACTCATCTTTTCTTTTCTTACTTTTTTATCTTCGACGAAAAAAGAAGTTAACAATTATTAACGTAAATTTGCATCGCTTCGCAAACAAGTCCCGACGGACGACTCTTTTGTAATGGCATTCCCTTGTCGAAGATCTATCAAAATACTGATTATTCCAAGTCCCCTAGAGGACCCTGTCCACACCTTGATAAGTATTTCCCTATTATTCTATTCTGATTCTATTCTGTGGGACTACGTGAGTTATGCACGATAATGCGGTGCACAACATCGCTGCACATCGTCAAAAAATTAGATTTTCATACTAGAAGTTACGTAGGACACATCGCACTTAGTTATATTGTAAATACATTGACGAATTCTTCCAATTCTTGTAAAACATCACCTTTCTTTAATGTCATAAATTCTGTATAAAAATACGTCATAAATACATAGTGAAATGCGCAACGTAAAGTGCGTGTAGTACAAAATTCGTTTCGGTGAAATCAAACTGGTGTGCGAGATTTGAGTCCATTAAAACAGTCACGCTCTCTCGTCGTACAGTTTTTTTCTTTGCCCGCAGCTGACAGCAAACCACGACTGCTGCATTATTTTTTCTGTCACTCTCCCTCGTCACAGAAATTCTACTTCCAATCGTGATTTATAAAAAAAAACAGTATAATAAATAAATAGAATATAGACAAACAACGATCAAGTGCTCTGCTCGATCGTTCGTAATTTTTTCTACAATTTTTTAAAGTAATTTTTTTAACCTATTTTTCTTTTAGGAGCTGTTCCGATGACTTCGCAAAGGATCGAGACGAAACAATGTCCCCACCGTTTGCTGACTATAATACAACTTCAACGATTTCCAACGCTCGGCTTCAGACCATTTTCTCGCAACTCGGAGGCTGCCGCCATCCACCGAACGCCCGTTCGATTTCCTGAGCTACAGCGATCGTCAAATGATCGCGGCCCGGATTCGCGACGATCTGCGGAGAAATCAAGAAATTAGTTTATCATCGTATTTTTTTATTTTTATTTATCGACGAGAGAAAATGTAGTTACCTGGAGTCCGATGGGTAGCCCGCTTCCGTTAAGTCCCATTGGACACTGGGTTACCGGAAGTCCGAGACTGTTGAAGATCATCATATAAGAGACGTTGAAGACCTTGGGATAAATCTCGTAACGATAATGCGCCGCGCCGGTGAACGAGGGATAAATCAGAACACCGTTGTCGCCCAAAAGATCCTGGCAATAAAAATAGCGGTGTTCAGATAGATACGAGAACACAAACATCAACGACGTACCTCAAATTGTTTCTTCAAGGCGCCGTTCTTCTCGACCATACGGTTATAATGACTCTTGGGCATCTTATCGGCGATTTTTTTTAACACGCCGTAAGCAACGTTGGTAAACGTGTGCGGCGACATGAAGCAAATGTACCTCAGTACTTCGACGAACACGCTTTTCCATTCCTGAAAATAAAAAAAAACAAATAAATCGAGATTTCATGCCGATACGAACAAATTTTCTGTTCGACGTTACGAAATACTGTCGTAAAATTTTACGATAGCTTCGGAACGCGAAAAAAAAGAAAATAGTAAAACGCACGTGCAGATTCGTTCCTTTCGTGAATATAGACTCTACACCGTTCATGTGCAGGAGTAACGTGGATGCAATTTCCATAGAGTATCTCATGTCTTTGATCTCAGTCTGCGTTCGAACAATAAAAAATTAACAGATTGGATCGTCAGCAGGTGACTAGCGTCACGTGAGCCAATCAATTAAATATTCCATACCTTCTGGACTCTTACGCCGTTGATAGTTTCAAGATGCTTGACCAATTCTCGAATTCCATTTTTCATGTCTCTGTCGATGGGGCTTGTTAAAGCCGAACCACAATCTTCCATATAGAAGAAATTCAATTCCGAAAGCGAAATCTGCGAATCAGCGATTCTTCATTTTATCATCCTTAATTTCTGAATATACTTGTAAGAAATAGACACGAGATTCCGTGGGAATGCGTACCTTCTCGTCGAGTCTCGATGTCGGCACGTCAGGCTGCGAAAGAGTCTTCAGAAAAATAGGAAGATCCCGAGCGTATCTAACCATGGGTCCGATGGTGAAGAACGAAGGCCAATCTTTGTCGTCGCAGTCGGGAGTGTGCCCGGTTGTGGCGATCCAGGCTGCACCGAAAAACAAAAAACAAACGTAGAGCAAACATCACTGAACAAACTTAACGAAACCGGAACAGGCCAATAAAAAAAAATAATAAACACGAGACGTAAAGATTTTCGTAGAATTGACGCCGGAGAATTAACGATAAATTATTCCATCTTTGTGTAGATTCTAAAAACGACTTATCTTCGCAGTGCAAACACGTCGAAAGCGTGTCTAACGAAGGTTCGGTGTATTATCTCGTCAACGAGCTCTTTACACAAGGACTGGTATTCCGTTTAAGCTATGCATGATACAACTAAATCTCCACTGTGCGTATATGAATGACGCGTTGCCTTGCAGCAAAAGATCTTGTAGAAATTCAAGGTTTTCGGTTTCTCTTGTTTTTTTTTCTTTTCTCCAAAATAATGTTTATTTTTTTTCTGCAGAACTCACCGGGTGTCGGTTTGTGGCCAAACACGCCGCAAAACATAGCTGGAAGTCTCGCGGAACCACCGATATCCGAAGATATGCTGAGAAGCGACGCGCCCGAGCCTAGAAGAGCCGCCTGTGAGTGCACAAAACATTTTACACAATTTCATCGAATTTCATTAGTAAGCCATTGGAACTGAATAATGAAATATTGACATTGAATAGAAAAGTGAAAAAACAATCTTTGCATCGTAATGGTTCGAATTACGTAGAGTGTAAACGCAAATATCGACTGAAAGATCTATTGGAGTTATTGAAGCTATTTTCATCCACGCAGTTTCCAATGACTGTTTCGTTACCGTAGAATAGTTTTATTTGTTCGCCAATTTTTTTCTTCTCGCAAACGAATAATGCACGGTAATCTTTCAGTGAAACGAAGAAGCTATTCAAGGTCAAGGTGGGACGGGAAGAACATTCTTTGAATCGCAACCAAGGCGCGGTCGAAGGAGAAAGTAGCGACAGTGAAGTGCCAGTTAATGATGAACGACTCGCGACCTATTCGTCACTGTTCAAACAATCGAAGGCACGAATGTATTAACAAATCGACGAGAATTTGTTATCATACGCGCTTTTTTACCTCCTTTTCGTCCAAAACTATATCCATCAATATAATTGTCGAATGTGAGCGATGACAACATTTATTTGATTTGCTTTGCTTCGGAACGAAGCACCAAAAAGAAGAGAATTCCAAAATTGGAGCATTCCGAAGCCGTAGGGAATCAAAGAAAGATATCTATCAATTTTATTCCCTCGTTCACGTTGAACATTTTAATCCAAATTAAAGTGTGCTTTTTACCTCTCCACCAGAAGAACCGCCAGCGGTTTTCCGCGAGTCGTACGGATTCCACGTACTTCCGGTTACATTGTTAACGGTTTCCCAAGACATGCACATCTCCGGTGTGTTGCTGACGAGCAAAGGGATGCAGCCAGCTTTTCTGACTCTTTTCACCGCCTCCGCATCTTCCAACGCCTTTCTCGGCGTGTCAACTTTTCTTCCCGCGCAATGACTCATTCCTGGAGCAATGGTAAGATAACATTTGCTTTTAATTTTTGAAATTAAAAATATCGTCAGCATTACGGACATTTTACTGTGGATAAAATTTCATGTCGTGGATCAACTTGCCTCTTACAGCTATGCTCTCCTTGACCGTTACCGGAATGCCGAGCAACGGTGTGTCACGGGCGAGCACTTCTTCGCTCTTCGCACCGGATTTCAGCATTGAGTCAACCTCTCGAGCTTCCCGAAGGGCAGCCTCGAAGCGATCCTCCACTATGGCGTTTATCACAGGATTTACTTCGCGGCATCTCCCTATATAAGTTGACACGACTTCTTCGCTGGAGATCTGTTCACGAAATAAAAATATTGAAGGTATGCGGGAGTGTACTTTGTGCTATTTAAAAAATAAAAAAAATTGGCGTGACTTTTAGTGTCAATGAAGAAATAAATAAGAAGGGCTGAAGGTTTTACTTCGATGGCCCCCGTTGAAAATAGAAATATATACTGTAAATATGCTGTAAATCGTCTTAAAATATTGTCAATGAATACATTTACTAATATTACTAAAAAATAACTTTAACGAAGCCTTGCCTCTCTTCTTCGTATTTTTTCAGCGAGGTCGGTTGCCGTCATCAGCAAAATTTTGTTTCTTATTATTGGACAACGACGGCGTTGGCCCAGCGCCCTAAGTCTCGAGATAGGTGAGACGATGCAGCCAAGAAGAAAAACGAGCGCCCGCAAAATCCTCTCCGTTACTGCGACCAACATTTCCTGTAATTATATTATAAATATTTTATTGTCTAAATTAATTGGCTCCAGTATCGTCTTTCGTGAATAATCGAAGTCGAATATCGCGGTGGTCGAATGGAACGTCTCGACCCGATTACACTCGTTCGCCGAACGCGATTATTGCTCGTTCCCTCGAGGACTGACGTCCCCATTACGATCGATTGTCACAATCGACATTCTATATTTAGTCGGGCGTATTGGCCTGAGAACTTGTGCCGAAGAAACGGACAGATCGCTCGAAGGAGATACAGGACGATTCAATTCTTTTGGACTTGGCGAAGCTTTCGTCTTAATACATGCAACTTTACATTGACGTAACATTAAGGAGATCTTTCTTCGAGCGATAAATTCGTTCGCCACCCAACCCGCACTCGGTCGGTAACAATAACTGTAAACCATTTTTTTTCAGGATGCTGAACTGTATTACTATATTGGCTTACATAGCGGTCGATTAATAGATTATCGCGAATTGTGTGGATATCGCGTGCCCATTATACTTGAGGCTTTAACTCACCACGCCGTTGAAGTGAAGATCGGCGTATATGAGCGTTAGAATCGAGAGTGCCAGATCCATTTTTACTCGAGTTTATATTTCAAGGTCCTGAATTATACTCTGTTACGATCAATCAGTCGTCACGAGGTCACTATATTCACTGTATTAAGTGGATATACTGACGTTACATTTTTTAAACGTCAAGCAGTCTTAAATCGTTAATCTTCACGAACCCCGCGACCGAGCGTAATTACACGATGATGATTAGAAAATTAAGGAAAATTGACAATGTACTTCTTTTTAGTCTATATGAATAATCGTTCGAATTATTCGAAAGGACAAAGTTTTGTTTCCATATATTCAAGGTACTAAACTCCAAAATATTAATTCTCGTTTCGCTCTCGAGTAAACTATAAAATTTCGATCGCGGTTACCATGAAATACAATACTTCGTGCGAACGTCACATGAGTAACCGCAAATCGTGTGTAATATCAATCCGAGCAAAATTATTCGCCACTTTCGTAACCCGTCCCGCGATAGCTTTGATACTTGCGGTTTTTCTCGAAACTATAGAGTTCCTCCTTTCGAACGAAGCGACCCTTGGGGGGCCGATAGCGCGAATTGGATGCAAATTCAACAAATAGATAATCGATCCTACAAAAAAAAAAAAAATACTTGAGCCACTTGCAGGCGAACAGGGTTGGGAAAAAATTGATGGAATCGATGATCGCGCAAACTTCGCACGTACTGGCCAATTGGAATTCCAATCGAAGAACACTCGCGGCGAAGTGTTTAAGCAAATGATTTTTTTTCTTCTTTTTTTTCTCGCAAACCGTAGAAGATATTACACCGCGATGACCGAGACACTATATGGTCCGTTCGGCATCCGAGCCGGGTACTTAAAGTCATAAACGTCGAACTCGCTGTAGGTGCGCGCGGGGCTCGTGTGTGGAGATGATGACGGGAATGGTGGGGGCATATTTGGTCAACGACGACGCAACGACGACAACGGGCTCGTATCACACAAGAGAAACCACTCGTTCACCGGCGAAGAACCGAGAACGAGACTTTTGCACAAGTCGCGAGGTCTCGAGCGTAGGTCCAAAGTAACCGAAGCATGCGAACTACCGATGACGTGAGAATACTCGACAATCCTAACTCAACTGAAACCGACGATGAGAATACGCAATTAACTCAACTCACTGCGCTGCGACAGACGTTTTCTCTCATCCAATAGACATTCTTTCCGATAACTCTAACATAAAAAAGTATATTTGTGACAAGTTATCTTTTTCTTCTTTATAAATAAATAAATAAATAAATAAATAAATACAAAGTTCACAAACGAAAACGGTGCTGATTCTTTTCGTGTAGCTTTCCAAAAGTTTTATCGAAATGGTAATTAAAATTTAGGATACATGTAGGAATCGAGCTCTTCGTTGTTCAGCTATCGAGTTACACTTTGGCAGCGGGCGTATAATTGACAAATAACTGACAAAAGCCAAACAATAAATTGTCTAGGTAATAAAAAAGGACATTTTAGTCACAACTGCTGGAAGGTGAATTTTTATTGTCATAGGGAGCGTGCACATCGCACTAATTTTATATCACTTCAAGCCGTCACGTAAAGCTCATCGCTCACGTTTCTTTTATTTCTTTTTTTAACACATCGAAATCACACATTCTTACACGAACTTCATTCTGTTTTATCAATCGCGCGTTTAACGAATACAGATATGAGTATTGACTGAGACACACGATATTACACAGATGACTGGAATAGTGTGACAAATGAAAAAGCTTCCTCTATGAGGAGGCAAAACGGACAGATAATCGATTGAAGATCAATCGGAATAAAAAAATACAACGTATTCTAAAAAAGTACGATAGACGGACTGTTTATTATCTCGAATATTTCGTTACGTTCCGTAACCGTGTTTACGTCAGTTCGAGTTAAAGTCGCAAAAAGGAGACTGTCAAACCTACGATCGCTGTGAAGTCGATCGTTTGTTTGTCCGTCAAATGTCCCGCCGTTCGAGCGGCTTTTCACGACCGCTACCGAGGATAAATCATTCATCCTATCGCGCGTACGATATTCGTTACAATATATAAAGTATTTTTTCGGTGTTAGACTATTAAATGCCCGTTTATATTGATTATATTGATTGATTACATTATATTGTATTATTGGTATAAATAAATAAATAAATAAATAAATAAATGAATAAATAAATAAATAAATAAATAAATAAATGAATAAATAAATAAATAAATAAATAAATAAATAAATAAATAAATACATACATAACGATTCCGTACCGGATAATTTTCGATTTTCAGAAGGTCAGCTTCGATCTTGAGATGATTCTTTCGAATACCCCGATGTTCGCCGTTTACCTCATTACGACCGATTTCGTTCCATGATTCGGTGAAATTTCGCGAAATTTTTTGCACTATGAAAGATCTTCGTGAAATCGGCTGACCGGCGATTCGACTCATCGCGATGTAACAGTTTAATTGTGTAAATCCAAAAAAAAAACGAAAGTGCGAGCGAGCGACCGAGAAGCGCCGAACGACCGATAGAAACTAACAACGAATACAAAGAGTTTCTTGGTCGTTCAGCCCGCGAGTTCGGGAGACCGCGAGAGATCCAGTGTGTCCGGATGGACTAGCGTTGCGAAGGTGTAAATTACTTTTCGTAAGTGATCGCGCGCGTGTTCACTTCGACGACAGCTCGCGAGAATTTCTTGAGAAATCGTCTCCGTCTCGCTCGATTTTTCTATTTATCTTTCCGGCACGTATGTCGACGGCTGAGAATCGAACGGGCGTAACTGGTACGCTTTAAAATCGGATTTACGCCCCTCTGTTTCTTAGCCGTCGGTATACGATCGGATATAGTGCCGCAGTTACCCGCACTGTCAAAAAAAACATTCGTATGAAATTTTATGTACCGGACTGGAAGTTTTTATGCGACAACTGGTATATTAAATTAAATTTACAATTGTGGTGAAAAAAATTAATGTTCAATTGTACATTAAATTTGATGTACCACTTTGTGCATAAAAACTTCCGGTCCGATGCATTAAATTTACAATTTTTTGTACAGTGTTCAGTCGGTACGCCCTTGTGATTTCAAATTATGTCTACATATACGCCTTAATATAGGGGAGAGCAGTGCAAGAAAGGACAGTGGGTCAAAATGCAATTTTCCAATCATTTTTGAATGCCTAATTTTGGAACAACGGAATTTGTCATAGAGGAAGTTACGTGCAAAAACGTAAAACATGAGGAAGTAATTATGCAAATCACTGCACGTTTTTTTAATCCTCGACAGTCACAGAGTCAAGGACGTTTCTCTGTCGCGTGTGTTTTGACCCTCCCATCATCCATACGTACGGAAGATATCGGTGAGGAAAGTGGGATGGGTGGGGAGGCGGTGCACGTGGTGCGAAGCGGGAAGTTTCGCCCGATCGTAAAAGATTAAAGAATTTTTGAATCGTTACTTGAATTTTTTTTATAAAGGGTTTTCGTTTTGGAATATCGAGAATTCGAGATATCTTCATTGGTTTTGATGAAACCATTAGATGTGCATGATATTAATTTTTTCTTTTCTTATCTTTGTGGTGCTGCGCATATTATCCGATCATAAAACCGGTTATCGCTGGAGTTTGTCAATGTCACTACAGTAGATTGCACTAACCATTAATATTTAATGTGCATTGATTTACAAATGTCACCCCCTCCCGTAACCATGGCAAACGGAGTCCTCGAGATAGAAAATATTTTTCTTGTGGAGAAACCGATGACAATAACTGGTAAATGATAATAAAAGGTCAAAAACTGAAATTTTCAAACTGGAAGCGACGTATTTCCGGTATGTTGTCACTTCCGGTCGAAATGCCCGGGTGTTCTGAAACGACATTGAAAATTATTGAGGACACGATATAAGTGAAGAATTTAACCATTGCGATTGGTCATTTATTTTCCGTGGTAAAACAGATTGGGATTTTTAAAATAAAAATGTATTTACATATACATATATATATATTTTTTTTTTACACGTCCACGACGCTAAAACCCATTGATGACTCTACAAAACTGACTTGCGGCATTTCACGTGCACACCTGATCGCCCATGGATCCGACGAGATAGGTCAGTTATAGCTATAACGGTACCGAACGATACGGGTCATCGGCGAGCTATCGGAACGGTACTCGGGCCTCCAATGCTATCTTCGATATATACTCGGTAGAAAAATCAAAATTTCACACGCTTCACATTATTATCGATAAAATATGCCGATGCGCTCCGCGACTCGAATCCAAATCTATAAAACAATGGTAAAATTAGAGATTTTTGATATAAAAACACTGCATTCGATGCGCCCAAACAAACGTTCGGTTCGTCATTGATCAATAATATTTTTAATCACAAAAAATCAATGTGTATAATTTCTTTCATTCTTTTCATAACAAAAAAAATTACTAGCAGTGTACCCACAAAAATTACTCACAAGAGCTTCACGTGATTGCGCTTCGTGTACCGAACGAGCCGTGCGAGTAGTTACCGGTGCAAGCGTTCATACGCCAGGCGATTTCAGGTGAACCGACTGCACGATCGGGGTGAGCACACCTCAGCCTCCGTTTCGTATCTTCCTTTCACGTCTCGGTGCCCACACTTTGCCGATCGCGAATTATTACCGATTAAAAAAAAAAAAATACTATTCCCGATTTCACCTTATCGTTCACGTACGTACATTGCCTTCGCGAATCGGATGCGTCTATTCGTAGCACGGACAAATAACGAGCGATGTTTATTTGTTTTGTTTTAATGCCGAACTGCAACGATCGACGGGCCTTCGAGCGTAAGCAACGGACTGCGGCTCGGTCGTTCGGTTTACGCACTGGACGAGGAACCGAACGCCGCACACGAAGAAGATGATGGCCCGGGGAGAGAGGGACCGATACCGAGTTAATACGGCCACCGCGAATGCCTAGCTACCACTGAATTCGTCGCACTGCTTCGGAAAGGAAAACGCATGCTTTGATCAAGGAAACGAGCCCGAGTGGGGGGGAAGATACGTCGTAATCTTCGGACACAATTTATTCGCAATTTTTCTTTTTTTTTCTTTTTTTTACTAACTAGGCTGTAATCAATTCTAGTACAAGTCGATTATCTGGTTTCGCAGACGCAGTCGAATATAATTTATTCGCATTTTTTTATTCTAACTGTGCTTCAATCAATTCCAGAAGAACTCGATTATCTGGTTTAGAAGAGTTTGCGTCTGGATTTTTTACCGGTTTAGATGGACGCTTGCGCAGCGTCACAATTATAGTGTATTCATTCACTGGAAAATTGTTTCTCCGGTAGCGTTCGTCCACTGGATTATAAGTGGACGATTCCTTTCCCTCGGCTTTCTTCGCGTCCCGCACGGCGATTATCGTCGACGATGTTCGATCGATGCTCCGCGGACCGGGAAGCAGCGGTGGTAGCCGACGGACTGGAATACGTAAGGGTTCGTCTGGAGAATCCGAAGAAATGCGTTCGAGCTATTTGACCGGCGAATCCGAGAACTTCCTTCTCCGTAGAAATCGTCAGGGAATTTTTTATATAGTTCGATGCTGAAGAAATAAAATTTCGACGGTGAAAGAATTAAATCGAGGATCGGAATTTTACGCGCGCAATGCGACGCACTTTAATGTGTCCCGGTCGGGCAAAGATAAATATGAAACTAATTTTAGGTGGGACAACGTCGCTCGTCTCCTCGGCTTTCTCCACACGTTGTTTGAGCATACCGGCGCAAAATTGCTGACCGTCCGATTTTCCGAACGTCCCGCTTTGCGATTACAACAATCATTGCGTTACGGCCGCGCGTAACATTGCGCAAGAGCTCAAATGGGAGACGACAGAGAAGAAAAGAACAACAAAACGTGCACATTTGTAGTCCGCAAAAAAAGTAATGTAATTATTTCTGAAAAAGCAAAAGTACGTTTTGCGAAGATAATGTTAAACATGTTATTATAAATCATTTATATAATGCAGAAAAAAAATTGAAGAACTGCTGACGAATAATGACAATTTTTACGACCCTGAAGATATCTGCATCAGAATAAATTCCATCCGGTTACAATGGCTGTGTTTTGCATCGCATAAAAATCTACAAGTGAACAATTTTTTCTCCTACAGCTGTGCATTGGATAGAGACTTGCCAAAGATGACATTTGATGTCATGCAGATATATTCAGGGTCATCAATTTCTTACTCGTGTTTTGTCAGCAACGTCGAGTTTTCCTCATTTCGTTGACAACCGGGTGCTCCTATATTTCTCAAGCGTGACGGAAAGTTTATTTTCTGCCGTAGACCAGAAAAAAATTCTACGAACAAACTTGTAAAAATTAAATTAGTAATTTGTTTTTTGCGAAGCTATCGAATAGCCTTCCTTGAAGTGAAAACGTTTTAATATGCGACGAGAGATGATTGAACGATTGAAACAATGATTGTCATCATTAGGTATTATTACATGGAGCCTTCGTTTATTTGAGAAAAATACTATATACATTGCACAGACATTATCACTAGAATCGCTAGTGCGAACGAACGATTAATTTTATCGAAACGACCGATGCGACGTTGCGAATCAATTCGGAGAGATTAACGTTCGTACTTACGTTCTTATGCTCCAGCGAAAAAAGAAAAAAAATCTTCGTATAAAATCGTTTGCGACGGAAATCCGGCGACTCCTCGCCGACCCGCAACGTCGCAAAAATCGTTGCCAATTTGGTCTCTCAAATTATTTTGAGGAGGCTTGCGCTCGTGCGTCAACAAGAACAGTCTAATTAATTAGATTAGAAGCGCGCGAGTCCGAAGGCTACCCGTACATGTTCGAAATTCATATTCCTATACGATACATCAAAACGCTGATGTCTCGATAAACCTAACATCTTTCTTCGTTTCTTCATTAAACAAGTACCGCTTGTACTCATTTGATACGACAAAAAAAAAGAAGTAAACGATTGTCTTACAACAATCTGTGTCTAGTCTAAACAAATTGTTATCGAAAGAAAAGAAAACGTATATAGGTTTGTTCCTATAGCACCTTGACTAACGCCGGATTCGTCGTCCGAAAAACAATTTTTCAATGAAATGGAGTTGCTATCTTTTGTCAGTTTAAAATTTTTTTGTTTTTTTGTTTTTCGAAGGCAGGTATGGGCGACGGTGGTTTTCTTTTTTGCTCAGCCGACCGTGCGAGCACGGTGATTACAAGTTTCACGCATGTGGTTACAATTATCAAGCTTACAGTCCATAAGCTTATTACTTAACGTGTGAGACCGCGAAAACGATAAATTCAAGTTCATTCCGTCTGTTTTTTTATCATTATGGGGGCAAACCTTTCGTATTTTTTTTTTGTAATCTCGACAACTTCGACGTTCGTTTTCGCAGTCCATCTATCACTCGGTGACATTTTTTTCTCATCGCTTAAGTACTGAATATAATTTAATTAACCTGTACGTGAAGAGTTACATTACTTAATCGTTTAGCGTGTGCAGCGCGTCAGCTAAATACATGCGTATCTGGCTGTTCGCTCGGTTATGCTCTATCGGTATGCCAGCACGTTATATTTTTATACCCCGTTATTAATCGTTTCACATCAACATCATTACCACCATTAATCATTGTAAAAAATACGAGTATACACACGAGAACCGCGATAAAGGGGCGTCGTTCATCGAGTCAGCGATCAATTTTCTTCACTTCCGAATATTCTCACTTTTGCAACAGCTCGATATATAAAAAATAAATTTTCACATGTCGTTAGGTCCAATATTAACCGACGTCGTAATGTATAGTTCGAAAAGCCGTTATTTTTTTATTTTGTTTTTTGGGCATCTATCTCACTAGAGGAAAGTCAGATTTGTTGAAAAAAAATCACTTACGAAAAGTCTATGGAAAAAAATAATAGAAAGTAATAATTGGGACCCAATCAGCTATTGAACCATTAGCATTAGAAGAGTACTGCAAATAGAAAAAAAAAATTCAGATTGATCGCTACTAAACTTTTTCATTCAATCTACCGTTTGAGTTGTGCAATTACGTATCGCAAATTCGGCTGATAAACAAAAAAAAATCTCTCGCCTCCAGTGAGTGAGATTTCCCGAAATTCTACGTATGCATACGTGAAAAGCTATGAAGCGCTGGAAAAAAGCCTTCGCATCCTCCACAAACGGTACGTTACAACGAGTGTTCTATAAATCTAAACATCCGGTTGAAGCGCACATTGGTCTTTCGAACGAACCTTCTTGGCGTACAATAATAACCAGCTTGAATAGTCACACCGATCCCGATGTGGTATACGTAAGCGTACATAAATTTGGTATAAATAAAATTTCGAACGGTATAAACGGATCGCTCGTTTGCGATTGATTGACTAATATTTTTGCATGCGGGGCTTCGATGAGCAGCCGTGAGCATGCCGTTCGTCGCCTCTTCAGACGTTTGACGTAACAATACCGAGTATTAATTCACGGATTACAAAACTAGATTAAATAATCGGAAAAAAGGAAAGAAATCGATTTCCGAATCTATTCAGCGCGCCGTTAAGCGCCAACGACGAGATCGATAAATTATGAAGAAAACAAAAAAAAAGTCGTAATCTAATATTTCTGCCGATGATTGGGGAGCAATATGAAAGCTTAATGCATAAACTGACGACAGTGTCATTTTGAATACCCTTGTCGAGGCCAAAGCCGAGTGCCGGATTCCATCGAAATCCGGTCACTCCATCACACTCAGAGAAATTTTAGTAACCACGACAAAACTATGAAAAACAATAAACAAAAAAATACGACGCATTTGTCATTTGCGCGACTATTCACGCATGGTAATCTGAGAAAAATAGTCGTACATATTACAATTTGTAGTATAATGCTAATACAGTCGACTTTCACCTATTCGACCACCATCTGTACGACGTGACTATCTATTTCCATCATTCCGGCAATCGGCCACGCATTCGACGAAGCGCTTGTACCATCTACTGAAATTTCTGTGAGTGCACTAGAGCATACAGTCAGCAACGTCGAGAACGAATGCTCGACCCAATTAGTAAATAAATTACGATAAAAAAACGAAGAGAGTACACGAATTCCCCGATACTTTACGGGAGCGGTTACGATATATAAGTTATGGCGAAACGATTCAACAATACGACTATTTTACATGCGTTCACGTTAGCAAATTTTTTGTTTGTTTAATTTGTTTTCTTTCTTTTTTTTGCCAACAAATTCACAACTATAACGCACAAAGCTCGTGCATCGAGAATTCTATAGCTGAATGATATGCCAACGGAAATGATATTGCTTCGCCCTCCCTGACCTGACGTTTTTTTTTTTGTTTTCGGAAAACCTTCGTGCATCAACTAGAATAAATTACACGATTATGGACAACCCACGGTCCGAGAACGAAGCTTGATTCGGTTAGTTAAATAATACATGAATTAAAATTGTACAGTGGTTAAGCGGGGATAGCGCGAATGAGATTCTTTGGAGGAGTTTTTTTTTCGAGAACAGTTTTCGAAGGGAGATCGTTCATCGCGCATCTTTAGCCGTTAACTTCTCTATCAACTCCTGCAAAGGCGCCAGCTCTCGTCTCTCGATTAGATTGAATTCCTGTGAAAGTAACAATGTTCATTTTTAAATTATCGCACGTGTCGATGTATTTGCAATGCCGCTACGATCCATTCTGCTCGAGACGATATTTTTTTTCTCAGAACATTATCAGGCCTTCCGTACGGCCTTAATATTATTCGCACAATATTTTTACGTACATCGCGATATGAATTTACAAACTCGAGAACTTTTTTCATTGACCAATAGCAGAAAAAAAATTCCTAGCCAACAAATTTCCATTACCTGTACAAAGAATATGAAGTGCTTGAAGGACGTGTTCAAGTGTGCCTCCTCGCCCAGTTGAACAACCTCGCTGAAATGCTGGTGATAAATGTGTGCGTAAACTCGGAACAGTCGCTTCAATATTGTCTTCGCAATGGAGAGAAAATTTTTTGGAAACGGTACACCTGCAAATGATCGATTTAATCAGCCTCAATTAAATGACAAAGTAATTCGCAAACTTCCAAATCTCATACACTCTCTATCTTCTCGTCTACGGAGAGCGTGCAAACGAGAAGGATCACAAATGCTTCGTTGCTATTGTTCGACATGGTATCGGCCGATTGGTAAGCGGCTCCGTCCGTTAACATTTAAGTGCACTTAATTTTCTTGTCCGAAATTCTGCGGCAACGTTAAAATTAAATTTTTCCGATTTAGTTTCTGTAATCTCTGTTTTATCCGTTTTTGGATCTTTAGTTATTTTTTGCTTTATTTTAGTCAAGTTATTTGGAGCTATTATGTTTTCGATGATTTTCTTTTCTTTTGTTAATTGCGCCGTCGGTTTTTAGGGAATAGGTTTTACCTATCGCCGAGGAAATGAGCTCTGCCTGTCTATTATGAAATAAATAAATAAATCGTTGGAACGTCCTTACCGATTTTCGATGGAAAGAGTGTCTCGTCGTCCAACTGATCTTGCACCCAAGTCATCAAGTAGTCGATGTATTTTGGGGCTGAACATTTTATTGGTTTCTTCACCGTGTGACCATCCGCCCAGTGATACTCGTATTTCGGACCGGCCGACATTATCGGGCAACTTTCTTCCGTACAGAATTCCGTGATAGTGCCGTATAACATGTTGATTTGGTTGAAAAAATCAACAGCTGTAATGGACAAAAAATTATGTTAACGAGATAAATCGACACGATGGACCAGAGCCATCTTTACAGTGAGTTAATAGAAGAAACCAAAACAAAAGAAACTTACTATTGACCGCGACCCATTCGTTGAGATCTTCGCCCTCGGGAAGCATAACGGCGAGACGCAAATTTCCTGATCCAAGTGTAGCGGCCGCATGTTTCATCAAGTCATACTGATGCGTTCCCTCCGGTATATTCTTCTTCGGTTTGAATGTTTTCGAAGATCGGCTTCCGCTGTAATAAAACATCTTCTTAAAATCATAGTTCCTCATTCGCGTCGACTCTCCGCCGCTCTTTTCCGCGCATGCGCGCGTGTGTGTGTGCGTTATATTCGTGCCGTCCCGTGAATTGTTTTAACGGACAAAGATGAGAGAACGAAGTAATACGTAAACAAAAAATTGCGATTAATTGTGACAAACTCGTCACGTGAGTTACTGCCTTGAATCAGTAGACGTTTGATTAAAAATTAAGCAGTATGAAATTCGTATTCGAAATTCGAATTTAATACCAGGAATGGACGATTACTTTTATTGTTTTGCAAGCAACGCGACAAAACGTCTGCGTTCTCTTGGCAAGCGACTAACAAACGAGGGACTTAAATGTAGCATTGACGTAACTTATACGCCGCGAACGGAATAGCTTTAAAAACATTCAATCGATAAAAAAAATGAGGAAAATTGTATCTGCATTAAAAAAATATTTATATGCGGATTCAATTGGCCATTTATTGCTTGAGGTGCCATAAAGAAGCACACAATAAAATACCAAAGCTTGGTACTTTAGTGTTAGAAATGACCTTGCTGCATCTAATATCCATAAATTGTGGAGCCACAAATGGTTGCAATTCGAATGCGGTGGCCATTCTTGAAAATAAATGAGCAGCAATCGAAAGAGTCTTGAATTTATAAATGTGAAACTTGGAAGTTTAGAGTGCAAAGAGGTAATCTATAATTAATGACCATGAAATAGTAGATTCAGGAAAATTAAGTGAACCGGCGTATATGTACCATCTCCATAATGTTTGGTATAATGTTTGGTATTCTCAATCTTAATGCTCCGCGTAAGATCGAAGACATTGTACTGTACATTTCCATACTAGCGATTGGCCGATAGGATTTTTATAAACTTTAAATTTATCTATGTATAGATAAATGTAAGTTTTTTTTTAATTTATCGGCTCGCTGCTTTACATTTCCATACTATAAGTCACCAGCTGATAGGATTTTGATAAACTTTGTGGTTTTTGTTTTCATTTCCAAACACACAGCATTGAACCGTGAGGATAACATTGAGATTTCCTTGCCAAATGAGTCAGAGAAACGAGTGATGACTAAAAATGTAGTAATGAGGAGATTGCAAAATGGTAAGAGTGAGGGAAAAGATATAAAATCCATGATGCATAAAGCAAAATAAGAAACAACACAGACGATTGAAAAATCGATAAATTTATCATCGAGTTCAACGACAGTTTACGTATACGAATTATGTGTATTTATCGTTGTTTATCGTCCGGATGTGAATGAAATTCGTGTGGACAGGTCAAGAACCTGAAACTGGCATGTGAGGGGGCAAAGCAGGCGGGAGGAGGGGTGTTTGTAACGAGTAGTTTTGTCAATCGAAGCACGGCCGAACCCAGCGCGCGATCCGTCACACTGTACGCTTCGTTGCAGTGAGCAATAAATCGATCGATGACACTCTTCGTTTTTTTTTTTGCAATAAAAAATAATCCAAGGATAACAAGTTTTGACATTGATTTTCATTGTCGTAACTCCCGGCTGACAAACACACTGCGTGGTCGAATAATATCGTCCGGAGTTCTCGTGTTATTTAACAGAAGAGAAGAGAAAAAAAAACACAACAAAAAACTTACAATAGGAAGCTCATCTTGCTCGGCGATTGTTTGCTCGTGGAACGAGATTTTCGGACGAGAGAAGATTTTTGCGTTATGGCGTCAAACGCGTCGAGATTAACCCGTGCTAACGCATAAAACAAGCGAGACGGTCGGCCGCCGTCCACGCTCTAACACACGATTATTAATATCTATTACTTTGGACTTTGTTGAATTAATACGAGAGAGAGAATATACCCGAGAACGATACGTTTTGTCAACTGCCTTCTAGATGGGCGATGTTCACTCGACTATTCTATGTGTCTCTTCGTTCGTGTTTCCCCGAGCAGCAAAGCAGCGAGTAATCTATGGTTTGACGCGAACAGACCTTATAATATCGATGATTCGAGTTTCGATACATCGACGATTGATTTTTGCCTCTTTTTTTCCCCAACGCCGATATTAATATTAGCAATCAAATTCGTTTCAGTCAGAACTCATTTGCTCAACCGAAAATCTCATTCTTCAACCGGAAGTCATGTTTCCCCTAAATTACGTCATTCCGGTCGAAACATAAGATTTTCAACGAAATAGAAATGGCATAACGTCGGGCACAATCGCGATGCTTCGATTATCGGCAACAGAGTTTAGTGCGCTTAACGACAAACCGCTAACAAATGATAACATAAGTGTTTTATATTCATTCGCACTCTTGGCACTCTTGCTTAAACTATTCGTTAAAAGTTAAATTCGGTCCAAAACAGTCTTACAGCGTCATCTATAGTGTATAAGATTAGGATACATAGTTACCTAGTTTACCTAGTTACTTTTCGAGATTTCTCCTGCTCAGTTACTTTTTGGCGGAGATGAACTCTGCCTGAAATGAATTTGGCCTAAACGATATACCCAACCGATGTTATTTATTATTGTTATTATTCTCATTCGTATCACGTGATGTTCGATCTGTCATTTAGTAACCTCTAAGAAATTTCACGTGATATACATAGTACAAATCTCAACAAACCGGTGCTGTCTCGTCGGTGTTTATCTTTTCTTGATTACAGATGTTCAACGAAAATGGAAAACTCATCAATACAGGAAGCCTTCGCCGCGTTGAAACCACTGTGCGATTCCCTCGCGAACAATCCAAACGTTCATAATGCAAAAGCACTCGGAAATAACATCGAGAGACGTTCCAACGCCGCCGTTCAGTACAATTTGGAATACATACTTTTGCCGATTTACGTTCATCTTCACAATGACAAACTGAGGTTGTACGATATGATTATCGAATTGTCATTTTATTTTTTCTAGCGGTACTGACATCGTTTATTTACTATTAAAAAAATTGAATTTTTCAATGGTTGTGACAAAGCTGCGATAGATATTTTTACTGATCTGTAATCCGGCCTATTTTCAGCAAGGACGTGAGACAGCGATTGGTTGAACTACTCAGAATCGTCCTATCGAAAACAAGGATCCTGAATCCCAACTACTTTGTCAAATTTTATACCGCTTTGATTGTTCAAATTTATGACAGCGATCAGCCAAATATGTGTAAGAATTAGTATTTATTTGTAGATAATTTTTGTACTATGTTAAAAAATATAACATTTATTCAAATTTGCAGTGATACAGTACCACGAAGAGCTCAAAGAGAGCACAGTGAAATGCTTGAAGGAGTTGATAAAGAACAGTTCAACGGACGTAATTGAGTCTCTGTACGTTCGACAGAATGCGGCCAAACTCAGTCAAGGCGTTTACACATGTCTCAGCATTGCAAAAACTGAAAAATTGTGGTCTTTGAGGCATGTAGTCTGCAATATATGTATTAAAATTCCATATTCTGCACATGCTTCTTATTCATGTTTCGTATTATATTACTCATTCTTACTTTTTTTCTCATATTCTTTTCACATTTTCATTTATCCAGTTTGCACTATAGGCTATGCATGTTCTGATTTTGTATTGTGTGGCATGGTGTTCTTAGGCTGCAAAAGAAAGCTAAACTGATGTCAAATGTACAGATTGGCTGCTGTAGAAGCTCTGATGGCACTTTCCCAGGTCCATGATGACGCAGACGCGAATGACTCAGTACTGAGGGCCCAAGTGGCGGATATAGTAATGCTCTTTCTGCCTGGAATTGCTCACGGTCTTCACCAAGTTGCTGTGGGTGACGATCTGCAAAATCACAAAGTCACAATGGTAATTCCAATCCGTTTCATACTTTAAACAAAACCTGTTTAAAAGGAATGTGTATTTGATTTTTTTAAAAATGTTTCATCTTCCGGTATTAAAAAAAAATCACGGATTACGAAAGTTTTCTTTCTACTGATGAAAAAAATTCCAGATGGCGATTAGGGCATACGGCAGAATAATTACGCTCGTCATGGAGGACAAGTCCCAGGAGGACGACGTGTCCATTGATTCTGTGCCGAGCAATCGGAGTGTTGACACTTCGACAGACCCCTTAGGAATGTCTTTGAAACTCGAGGGGGACAAGGGAATGAAAAAGCACATCGAAACGGCGACAAGAAGTCCAGAATGGATCAACGCCGCGTCAACGAAATTGAATACTCTGATGCGTTCGCTGATAAACCTAGTGAGGCATTCTCACTTTCAAGTTAGAAGAGAATTACTCTTTACTGTGAAATTGATGCTTTCCAAATGCTCGAGGTACACCCGAACGCTAGATATTATTCTTGAGGCCGATTTACCGTTGAACAACCAGTTTTTTTTCTTTGTTATTTAAGGAATATGAGGGCAAACTTTATGGATCTCGTGGAAATTTTGATATCATTGTCGGAAGACGAAGCAGAAGATGTCAGGAACGAAGCGCGGAGAACTTTGAATGAAATCAGCGAAAGTTTCACGGCAAATCATAGCATGAGGCCGATTGTGGAACTTTTGGAAGAAAACTTTTACAAACTTCTCACAAGGCTGCCCAGATTAATTAGAAGATCCGGTAAGCCGCTTTATTGCTCCAAGTAGGAACTTCTGTGCACATTCTCATTAATATATCTTTCGCAGATGACTCCATACAATTGTCGTACTTGAATCAGCTGGCTGGTTACATAAGATTACTAGGAAAGCGAAGACTCCCTCACGTTATGGCCTCGATATCGCATTTGCGAAGATTGCTATTGGCTCTTGTATACGTCGCCGAATTGGACTGCAGTCATGTATCGATATTGGAAGATGTTCAGGCCAGAGGTATGGATAAATATAATCTAAGAAAGAAATCAGTGGATTTAACAGCCCTGTATAATTTATTCCTAGACATTGAAGATTCGACGTACAATAGTTTGCACATGTGGAAACGTTTCAAATTCATCCGGGATACCTCGACGGAAGAGAAGCTGACCTTCGTCTGCAAACTTTTGGGACAGTTTGGAGACCTGGCACTTTTAGTTGACAGTATCTTCGACCTCATGTCGGAAATGCCGAGATACAGAAGAGAACTGACACTGTTATTGAACTGGATATCAACAGGTATGTTCTGAATTACGTATAAAAAAATGGTACGGTGGCATAGCCCCCGAACGGTTATCCCCCGAAAAAAAATGATGACCAATGGAATCCAAAATGGAATATTGGAATCCGGGAGACTTACACCATTTTTTGATTTTTATTGTTAACATTGTTTTATTCCTAACATTGAATTCGTAGCTGGTACTCCGTTGTATAAAGCGTCGTGATTGGTCAAGTTTTGACAGAAATTCAACGTTTCGTTTGGTCCAATTTACGCACGCGTATTAGTTCCACCAATCAGAAGCCTGCCGCACGTGCGCTGCACTCCCGATGGGAATCCCCCTTGAATTTTGCTCTGGTGCAAAGGTGTAAAAAATCTAACCTTAAACAGTCGAATAACTCGTCCTCTTACCCTTATCTATCCAGTTCGTCGAGAGTAACAAATTTGTCCGTGCTTGCAAACGATGGCGAATCATTATCCCGTGACTCGGGACGCGTCGACGACTTCCGAAGACAAAAATCTGATCGACGTAATCGAGGCCCACTGGCTCTCGCTTCCGTCGCAGGGCAACATTTACTCGCTGACGAAGTTGTCTTCCTCGCACAAACCCAACAAGGTACTGGTCGCGTCTCTGAAGAGAAAAATTTATTCCTGCGAATATCACTGTTCTCGTCCTTGGTACCTCAGCCCGCTGGTAAAGGAACAACTCTTCACGTACATTCCGAGCGGCGCCGAGATAATATCTATCGACGCCTACAACAAACAAGATTCGGGAAACGACTTGGTCATCGGCATTACCATTGTCAAGCAGAACAATGAAAGTTCTGTCGACAGATATCTCAACATCTACACAGAAGGTGTTGGAGACGGTGACGCGGAGGACAACAGTTCCATCGAACTGATAGCGCAAAACTGCCTGACTGTGGAATTGCCCTACACACCGTATCACCTCTATCACACATTCTTACCACCTAACGAGTCCGGCATCGAAATCGTCTGGCTCATATCGGGAGACGACAAAAAAATCCACACCATCAGGGAGGACAAATGGAGTCACGGCTACGCAGAAGTGCCAACCGAAAAATTCTTTCCTGAGCTCGCCGAACTTCGAGCTGTGGCGCTCAAGATTAACATTCATTACTATGATAACGGCAAAAGGAGATTGACCGTGGTCGGCTGTAAGTGTGGACTCGTCAAGGTGTGGCTGATCGACGTTGAGAAACTGGAGATAAACAAATGCTGGAGCTTGAGATACGACAATCCCATATCGACGGTCGATATATTTTTGAATGAAAACACAATCGAACCACCTGCATTTATCAACCGACCTGTGTCGGAAGTTCGTGCAGTACCGGATCCGGTTTTAAACATTCTTGTTGTCGACGCTGTCAATGGAGCAGTTGTCTTCACCGATGTTCTTCGATGCGGAATGACCTCCGACGTTGCGCTGATCGGCAGTGAGTCGGCCAACTGCGTACTGTGCTCCTGCATAGTCGACTTCAACATGGACGGTCAAAATGAGATACTGCTGGGGACTTACGACCAGGAAGTCATTGTTTTCTCAAGATGTGGGGACAGCTGGGAGATGACCAAAAGAATAGAATTCGATGCCGCTGTACACTCGATCGGATATGTGGATCTGAGTGGAGACGGCATGAAGGAATTGGTGGTCCTGACACAACGCGGCGTGCACATAATGCAGCACGATCCGCGGGAGGTCAATCGGAGATGGAAAAATCGGCTGAGGGACACATTGGCACGAAAATTATTGTAAATAAGGCCGGTAGGCACGGGAAGAATAAATTACTTCGCAGCTTCGGAAAATGGTTGGAACAAATTTCTCCCTGATTCTTAACTCTACTTCCAATTTTTTACATAAAAAAGCGTTTAATGGTAGTTACATCATGACTAGACTGTTATAGTATTTGATTATAATATTGATGATTGATTAGTTCCAGTTGAGGAACCATCGATGTTAAGTCTGCACAAGCAAATCGTCGATTCCTACACGGACCCGGACAATTGGTACTTGCCGATAGAAGTCGGCGAGGACGTATCTCTGGGCGATGCACAGAGCAACATTGTGCACTGCTGCCTCTTGATCGAAGGCTTGGGAAATATCGCGATGAATCTTCGAGAAGAGTTTGAAAAGTATCTTCTCAAGACATTGTACCTTCTCATCGAACGAGCAGGTAGAACAGTATTTAATTTTTTACTTTTGTTTTAACAAAAAAAAGTTTCAGCTTAAAAATGGCGAGCTCCGAGTCTAAAACATTATTTCCCTCCAGGAAGTGGAAATAACTTCATCAGCTACGCGGGACAGACGGGTCTCGAGCGGATAGCACGTTCCCAGAAGTACACAAACGTCGCGGACCTTCTTCGTGACAATATCGACTACGTTACTTATCACGTTACGATGAAAATCCGGAGAGTCGACAGAAATCCCGGTGTTCTCGATGTATTTGCGGTCGTCATGAATTACAGTACAATGGACGTTTTGCCGTGTCTGAAAGAAGTCGTTGAAGACGCAATTGAGCAATTGTCCCGTAATATTCACGAACGTAATACATACGCGTTGCTCAAGATACTCTACGTATTTACGATTTGCATAAAAAAACTGACGGAGAGTGAGGGTACTTCGGAAAATGAGAAAAAAGACATCAACGAAATTCCTGACCGAGCGAAAATCGTTTTACGATCATTTCTCGAATATTGCAAAGCAAAAGAAGATTCCGAGTGCGTCGAGGAAGAAATTGTCGTTAGTCCTGAAGACATTGAATCGGCGATGAATAACGAAAGGGCCGATGAATGCCCATTGTCTGCCTACGATAATCAAGAAGGTACAGTCGAAAATATTGGATTGAACATTGGACAAACATCACACAACTTTAATAATTGATGAAAAAGTAATACGTGTCGGCTTCGTTTTTCAGATGAAGAAACGATCAAGCCTCCTCCTTATATAAAAATGACTGAGGACGTGATGAAGTGTTGCTTGAACTTTTTGCCCTCGAAAGAGGTATCGAAGAGTTTAATGGCGATGCAAATATTGGGCGAAGGACTTCGCGTTCTGTCGAATTGGAGTGAACAATTGTTGCCCTTGGTTCATCAAATGTGGCATCCGTTGGTGGACAGATTTCACGACTCCAATATACTCGTTATAAATCGGGCGTGGAAACTGTTGTACACACTCGCTGATGTTTCCCAGGATTTCATTAGATCGCGAACTCTCAAGTGAGCAAATGAAAAAAAAATTGTCTTACAACTTTTACTTCGTATCCTGCTATAATTGACGTTCATCGATCCCTCAGACAAGTTTTACCGGCTCTTTCACAATTCTTGGTAAAATCAGCGAAAGAGAGCTACAAGAAAGACGCGAGAAGTGCCTACAAATTTACGCAAATGTTCAAACTGCAGAAATTACTTCTGTCTCAAGCTGGAACTGTTGCGAGAAATTTGAAACTTCACGAAAGGCAATTGTGGCAATTGCTCGATATCGCCCAACCGTATCTCAGTGTTCACCAGCATCCGACGCTTCAGGTGCTTGTCTTCGAAAATTAATTACGACATTAAGAATTTAACACGACACTTATTGGGGGTTTTATTTTTTTTTTGCAGGATTGCTGCGTGCAACTTTTCAAGGACGTAAGCAGTTGCAATGCTGATATCGTATGGGTAAAGAGCCTCGGTGTATGGGACTGCCATGTTGCATCGATTCCCGCGGATGGCGACCTGCGACTGGAGCATTTGAAAGTATGAGCTAAAAAAATGTTCTCGTTGTTATTTTCTTTGCTCAGTGCATAGTAGTTGTCATTTCGGTAACGGAGAGATAAAGCTCGTGCCTTTTAGACTTAATTTCTTGTAATTTCATTGCGCCCACATTCGTCGTTATTTTTCAGGCTGCATCGTCGAACGCCCGAAGTGAATATCAAACAAACATCGAAAATATATTGGCTCACATAGAGCGAATGACTGTCGACGTGTAAATAAGATTGTATACATTACGTAGGTGAAACGGTGGATCTTTTGTACAAAAGTATTCATTTATTATTTTATTGAAAATAAATTGATTGTCGATCAAACTACCGGAGAAATCCGAAGATCGGTCTTTCGGGTCCCAGAGCTTCCTCCTTCCTTAGGCCGTCCATAAGCGCGGCATTCAGTTTTATTCCGACGCTCGTTCCTATCTGAAACACGCGTAATTGCTATGAAGTTTCTTTTCCGCAAGGTTGGCTCTCATTAAGAACATGTGCGGTACCGCGGTCGGTAATAAAAACTGTAATGGACTTTTCCCACCGACTCTGGCATGTGCGGTCAAAAGCAACGTCTCATCGAAAACTGATATCAATTTGGCTTTCTATGAGACTTTTATTTTGACGGTACAGTTTTTGATACCGACTGAGCCCAGGATGGCTGGGAAGGGAGGTGTTTCGTATAATCTTTACGATAAAACTAGCGAATTCTATAATACCTCTAGTGTTTTAATCAACGTCGATGCCTGAAGGCTACCATAACCGATTTTTACGGTAGACGTTATTCGGCCCTTGGGTGTGACGGACATTACCACAGTAGCAGAGCCGCACATCTCCTCCTCAGCGGTCGGATCCACTATGCAATTGTCACCAATCTAGAAAAAATGATAATAATTGAAAAAAATTTTGTTGAACATTTTTTTTCAGCAATCTTCTATCGAACCATCAAAAACCCGACTGACTTTGCACAGTGTTACCAGAACCGGAAAATTTTCGGCCTCCAATCTGACACAGTCGAAAGGATCGTCCGACAATTGTATATCCGCTTCTCCGCCGTCCAAATTCGCGCCCGTGACTTTGGGAATTTCTGTGGTGAACAATGCCGCTTTAACGGCCGCGCCGACGGCGTCGAAGAGATTTCCGCCGCACTGGAGAATCTGAAATTAAATAGATTAGGGTAGGAGCCTTGCGTCGGACAATTAACTTGCGATGGACAATTAACAAAATTAAGTAAATACATTTTTACCATTTTTTTTCTCACAAAAAATTAAGAAATCGATCAATTTCTCACCAATATATCGACGTACATCTTCCAGCATTTTTGGTGAGACAATATGCTCAGTTTTCCGAGGTCTATGGCGTTGGGCGATTGATAAGCCGTGGACAAAACGTTGCTAATCTCGGTGCCCAACTCGTCGCCCCCCTTGCCCTCAAACTCGGGTGCGGCATTTGCTGAACTGTTCAAACACATCGATCGATCTTTATTATCCACAAGAGTATCGAATGTATTTCTAGAATCTTGCGATTTCAATTTAAAAAAAAAAAAAACAAACTTTACCAGTCAACAAAAAACTCGAGTTTTCCCTCGAAAGGTCTGTCGGGAAACGGCGTATCCACTTCGACCTTGACTCCGACTAGTACATCGGTATTGCCTATTCGCAACCTCGACGAGCCGTTTGTTTGGGGCATCAGCTTTGTTTCTATCTCGAACGAACGATGTTCGCACCTTCTTCTTCCATCGGTACGAAAATCACCCTGCGAATTGACAATCGTGTTAGCCCATGTTTTGTTTTTATTGTCGTAAACAACGTGATTCGATAAAGTCGTTTCTCCTTACGTCCACTCCATGAAGAATAAATGTTTTCTCGGCCAAACTCAACGGAATTTCAGCCATTATATTTGGAGCACTTAAAAATCTTCTTTAATCGTTTATTGCTGCACGAGTAACTGCTCCATAAATACTCGGTTACAAGCACCGGTTATACTTCGACGCACGTTTGTTGTTCGTCTCGATTCCAACCTCAAATTTTTCTAGGTTGGAGGTTCGAGTAAACCGAAAGCTTGAAGCTGCAGGCGACGGCGAGGTTGCAACTGATATGAAGGAGGTTGGAGCGCTTCACGCAAGTCAAATGAGCGCTAAATTTTTAAAGTGGATTATATAGTTTGATTATTCTTTGAAAAGATTGAATGAATATGTACTTTTTCGAAAGTTATCACAAACCAGTTAATATTTTTGCAAATCCATTGCAATTTATGTTTTTCTGAGTTAAGGACATTTGTTGTAATAGGAATAAGCTTCCACTATAATCAATAGACGCGTAAAAGTTTGTATAATCGACTTTAAAAATGTCGCCCTCTTTTGACTAGTGTGAAGGCTCTTTAACATCCTTAAAACTCATCCTTGCTTCGGGTTGTGGCGAAATTTCAAAGCATCCGCATAAAATAAATCCGATCAAAGTATCAACTTGTATTTTTTATTAATCGATACACTCATATTCGTTACCGACTTCATTTTTTCTCTGCTGTTGGTTTATAAAAGAACCAAACAAGAAAAACATGAAATATCGCGACACACTTTGGACGAAGTTTTATATGGAATATTAGGTGACGATAAATAAATAAATGAACATAGTATATGTCGTGCTGTGCGTGGAAGAACGAAAATTGCTCAGCAAATTTATTACGAAAATATTTTTATTCACAATATCATCGGACGAACGAATGCACCTTCGAGTCCGCCGGAATAATACAAATTACTTATGCATGTAATTCATAACTGTCCAACTTTTTTCTTTCGTTACATTTCTTTACACTTTTGTATCGACCGCTACCTGTAGGCGACGCTATGTTCCGCAACATAAACGACAAAAGTTTCGAAATCTCGAACTTTTTTTCACACAATTATCATTAATTTTTTAAATATATTCATAGTCTCGTCTAATAATGGATTCAAACTCTGTGTGGAAGGATCGGACAATATTCATATCGATAGAAGCGTATCGTTTTAATGATAAAACGCGCGGCGTTTGCGTTAAGTAGAAGTTTCGCAAATAAACTATTTTATATTTCACGCGAAGGTTGGGAATCACAGATTTGAGGCATGACTTTTTATGTAAAAATTATTGCTGGATAGTTCGATTGAAGGGATCAACCCTCTCCCCCCTCTCCTTTCCCAACAGATATGCAAAGCAGGATCTCGGCAACCCTGTTGTATACAAGCAATATATATTCCTGTTCGGGCGACACGCTTGGCAGATTAAAATGAACTTTTTCATTACTCGAATTTATGAACTTATCATGGTCCTAGGTTCTCATATGGTTACTCTCACGCTCCTCCCCTCCCCCCCTTCTTCTCGATATAACGGGTCAAAGAAATCTAAACTTCCTTACCTAAAACTCATCTGTACACGACATTGGCTACCTTAGTCTAATATATTTTTATCAAAATTCAAATTTCATGGTCACAAGTCCAACATTGAAACGACAAATGGAAACATTGAGAAACAAAAAAAAATGAAAAAAAGTTTAACAAGAAATTTGATGAACAAAGGATCAACCGCCGTCGCACTTAACGGCGTCACAATTGTTGCTCCAGAAAAGGCAGTTTCCTACGCCGCTGTAGCATATAAGGAATACGGCGGCGAGAAAAACAACGCTACAGATGGTGCATGGTTTGTGCTCTAGAAAAAAACCTATGAGGTAGAGCACCATGAACATTACGTGCGTCTGGAGCAACGCCGGGTTGACGGGTTTCGGTATCAGCAGAACCGGTATAAGCCACTGTAGACAGTACATCTTGTCTTCGCTGTTCTGGCGCCGTAGATTTTAGGATGGACGATCGTTCGTTAGCAACAAATCGGGTAGACGGCCTCTGTTGCGTTGCCTGTTGGAGATAGGAAAATCTCATCAATTATCTCTTGTCATCATGCGAGTGATTCAGATTCTAAATAAAAAATGGTTCAGAAATATAAGGATTGTTAATTCATAAATGTTCTGTTTAGCTGTTCAAATCGCTTTTGGCGATTGTGAATTGTAAGGTACGAATCTTCTCGTTTGTGAATATTCGGATTCTATATGAAACATGATTTCGGAAGGACGAGGACTGGTGATTAATCAATGTTCTCATTTGATCAGTTTCTCGAATCGCGGGTGGCGGATTAAACTCGTGAATTTTAAGGTACAAACCTCCTCATTTGCAAGTATTGCTGTAATTATCGTGAGCGAAGTTTGTCTCTTTCACTGTCACGAAAGACAATATAACCAATATTTTCGTACGTGCTCATAATTTCACGGTATCGATGGGTATATATCGTTAGCGGCGACGAAATTTCCGACAACCGACACGATGACGATCGAAATAGTTTTGTTCTCGATTGTGGGAAAGCAAAATATCGATCACACCCTCGTAATATTTATTTGTTATTATCTGCGATCTTTCTGCAATAACGCGGGGTATTGCGGAAAAGTGAAAAAAACATCTAGAACAATCTACTAGAATGCGATTAGGACACGCAATGGAAACGAGGATTTATTGAAGATGGCCGCTGGGTGACAGACAGTTGACCGAATGCGAAACTTATATCATGACCAACCTCATCATATCGAAAGTCTCTAGCGCAGTTTAAGTCCGAAATCTTTAAAGTAAATATCGAAGGAATCCACGGTCGAATGCAATTTCCGTACAGAATCCCTCGATAGGTTTGCATAATCTGTTCAAAAAGTTTAATGGTACAATGATTTTCATGAGAAATACCGAAATAATCGAAATATTGAAACGGCGGACACCCGTTTCATATGCATCATCTACGAACCCCTCTCGACTGCATCTACATGTTGATAAGAAATCTTCTCTACCATCCACCCGAAAAGCAGAGATATTTCTGCTTTTGATAATTCATCAAACGTCATTGTTGGTACTTTGGTATTTTCCATGGATGTGTCCAACATGATACCGGTGGTGTTAATTTCTTCGTTTTCTTGATCACACAGCTTTCGTCGCTTTGCGTGTTGCAGCGAATTATTAGATTCTGCGCAGACATCGGTTGCTGGCTTACCTGAAGGTGTCGATGGTAACGTGGTGGGATGAAATTCCGATATAGGATCAAACTCTGAATTTTGATTTTGCGTAAGATCAGCCAACACCTTCCAGGGTTCAGACTGGGAGGAACCATCTCGTGTGGTCCAAGGAAAAAGAGATGGTACCGAACCTTCTCTCAAGCGTGGAACTTTATATTTCGACTGTAAAAATCAAAATATGTGATAACGCAAGTGCAATCATACAAGCTTACAGGGAAAGTGTGTACATAATTATGTATACGTGCTATTATATTCAACTTACTACTCCAAGTACACATCCGTCGGGACCCAGACCACGTCTGGTGGTCGCAAATGAATTTACGACTATAGTATATTTGGCTGTTTTTATTGTTTACTTTCTCATGTTTCTTTATTGCATTCTTTCAATATATACAGGTGAGATCGGGGAGATTACAATTTCCGAGGTATCAAAATTTGACCTTGTATGCTTCACATTTAGGCCATTAGATTTCCGTAGAATGCACCGCGTGGAGGTACAGTCTAACATTTAGAAGGCGTGGGAGGTACAGTCTTAGCATTTATTATATATCGTTTAATCGATATATAGGAATAATTTTTCGAGTAATATTTTTCGTTTGTCTAAATAACAATTACCGAGTTCCCACCGTGAGTGAGATCGGTCCGAGATCTAGTCTGAACTAGTGGAAAAATTCTAGTACACTGCAAATTCATTTCTGGGATTGGCTGTTGACTAGAAGGTTTCGAATTAACTAGAATCTTGCCACTAGTTCAAGCCTGTTTCAGTCCGTTCTCAGTTCCGGTGGAAACTCAGTATATAATGACCAAGTTTCATGTCAACAGGTTTATATTAGAGAATTTATTGTTAAAAACAATATTTAGTAACAATTTTTAACAATATTATAGTTTTTTCTCGAAATAAAAATATTCATAAAGTTTGAAGCATATACGATGATTTTTCCACCAATCACACAATTTTTTTCCAGTAATTAGCACGTACCATAATCGGTAATAGGTACGGTTGGGTTGATTTGTCATCATGAATTATATCATTTATTTAGAAACCGAAAGAAATTACGAGATCCATTTGATACACTTTTCATTGCTTGGTAATACAGTACCGCTACAAACGCCAGAAATGCCCGACGTAGTATATGACGTTACCGTTAACGTCATTAACGTTAAAATATAAGAAAAGACAAGCGAATAAGAAACGCAAAAGTAGGACATGTAAAATCAGGGGAGGATGGGCATGCCCGGCTATTTAAGGGAGAACCTTAATATTTCAGTTGTGAAATCCGATAAATAAATTAAAGATTCGATTTAAAAATCTTGAATGCCCTAGCAAGTTGGCGGACGGCTGCTTTTCGGGAAAAAACTAAAAAACAGACTGAAAAACGGACACGTCCGTTGGGGAGAGAGACGGACCGCAAAACGGACCGGACGTTTGGATTGGTCCTTTTTCGGTTGCGGAAACCGAGGAAGGACCGAATGTTTTTTGTTAACATTTTTGGCAAAGTTTTTTTAATTTTGTTGTTGTTTTGCTTTTAATTCTGTTTTTAATGAAACGACAGAATAAAAATACGATCTTGGTCCTTTTTCGGTTGCAGGATCCGAAAACGGAGCAAAGCAAATTTTTCGAAAAAAAAACGTTAGGTCCGTTTACGGTTTCCGCAACAGAAAAAAGGCAAAATGCCAACAAAAAATGTACAGTCCGTTTTGTCGTTTTTTACGGTCCGTTTTGTTTCCCAACAGACGTGTCCGTTTTTCGGTCCGTTTGCGGTTCATCAACTTGCTAGGGTGAGTATAAACTTTACCATATCAACTAGGAAATATTATTTTTATTATTTAACAATTATAACAAATCATCAATTCAACAATTGCAGAGTTTATCTAAAAATGAATCTAGAAATCCGTAATGAATCCAACGTTACGCTGGTGAAATAGAAGATATATGCTAAGGTACGTAATCTGAATTCGGGAATTCAGAAATGCTATATTGTACTGTGCTCCGGACAAATAATAGATACGATTCAAAGTATTTATTATGATTCATTACGGTTCAAAGTTACGCATACATGCAACTGCCTGTTGTATATTTGTATGTCAAAGTAAGCAATCTTACTGAATCCGATAGATATCGCATGCGTACTTACGGGTACATTCCAACATTCCCCTAGCAAACGAAGCAACCGTGAACAGCGACCGAAGAACGACCCTAAAAGCGACGGTCGTTGTGTTCCAAAAACTAACCACATTAACGACCGGCGAAGCGACTCCTCTGGCGACATTCTTTTGCCGCATTTCGGCAGTGAAGACGCTTCTTTGATTGTCGACCGAACAAACGACCGTAAAAGCGACCGTTCGTTTCCTCGATGATTGCTATTACGGTCGCCAATCAAACAAACGACTTCATCGCCGAAACACGGCGGTCATTAGTGTGGTTAATTTTTGGAACATAACAACCGTCGCTTTCAGGGTCGCCTCTTCGGTCGTTCAGTATGCCAGGGTCAGGAAAAAACACGTTTGCTACATACTTTTGCGTTTAATATCCGAATAGTGACCCCATGCCCATAAGACCCCCATAAAACCTTATTGATACCCAATATGCGAATTTTGCGATGCCCATCCCTGTACTTAGATATATATCTAAGTGGAAAGTTAAAGTACATCGGTTTCACACCGATGTGCTATAACTTTCTACTTAGAATATATACAAATATATCCCGCTGCCCTTCAAAGTCGATACTATATTTCCTTTGGTAATCCATCTTCGAAATCCCAATAGAAAAATAAACACTTTTATTGCTTGTCCTCGCCCCACGTAGGATGGCTCCCGTCGCCTCGATTCTCTACGACGTTGCGCACCAGACCGTCCGACGCCTTCTTAAGGTCGTAGGCCCAGCCTATTTTCGCGAATGTGTCGATCATCAGAGTCGTTACGTTTAGACTGTAATTTCCTAACTCGGCTGCCTTGTAGTCCCATGGAAACGAGTGATGATAATTGTGCCATCCCTCTCCCATACTTACAAAAGCTACGAAATAGTTTTCTACAGGACGAATGGACCTATTAAATAAAGAAAGCAACATTAATTATCTCTTTACTTCTACGCATACGCGGGTGCCATTAAGAATAATTTCAGTATGATGAGTGTCTTAAGTGACTTAATTCTATAATTTTTATTTTTCAACAAGATTCGACATCAAATAAATAAATAAACAATGACAAGCTATCACTCACTTGTCGTAGCTACGGTATCCCCAAAAATGCGCGAAGCTGTTGACCGTCCATGTTGCGTTGAGAGTGTAGGGATAACGAATGAATAACTGTGACATTATCGTCATGTACCATCCCTCGTTCCAGCAGTAAACAGGAATGATTATCGGAATTATGAAGCAGAATAATAATTTCAGTATTGAAAAATACCTGTCATAAAAAATAAAAAAAACAATATTTGTGTTAATCGATCGATTCTTTGTATCGGTTTTTATACACAAACTTACGTTTCGGCAAATTGTAGGACCGGATCGGACAGAATATCGCTCATGTCTACTTGTTTTCCGCGCCTCAGTACTTCGGGATGCTTCTTCATCATCAGCCAGCCCATGTGGCTGAAGAAAAATCCCCTATTGGTGTTGTGCGGATCGGCATCGGTTTCCGAATATTTGTGGTGTACTCTGTGGTCTCTTACCCAATTGTGTACCGAATTCTACCGTACAATAAACAAATAAATATATAAAATGTAAAGGCACTCTTCTATAAAATAATAAAAGTATTTTTTCCCGACTACGCTAAAATAGCCACATTTCTTGCGTGCAATACGGGCGGAAAATGGCCTATTATTGACCGATGATCATTACTAACCTGTGCGCATGCGCAGTAAAATTTCGTTACTCCCTAGGGAGTAATGGGCTCTATTACTCCCCGGGCAGGAATGGTCATTGGCGAATATGACGATTTTGCGACGCAAGAAATGTTGTTATTTTAACGAAGTCGAAAAAAAATATCGTATGGCACAAGGGAGGAAGTGCATTTTCACCTCGTGTGAATTTCTGCCCTCGCTTCGCTCGGGCATCAAACTTCACACTCGGTGAAAACACGCACTTTCCTCCCTTGTGGCATAATATAATATTACCTGTCCGGATGCGAGATAACAAGCGAGCAGTATGATTCGAAGGGGTAACTTGGCTTTGTAGCATCTATGCGTCCACAACCGATGAACTCCGCCGGTAACACCGAATCCAACGAGTGCGTTCATGATCACAACTTGAATATGCACAAGTAACACTTAGTCAACTTCGCAACGATTGATATCAATTGTAAGCAAAATTGACCAAAATAAAGCAATTACAAAAAAAAAAGAAAAATCTTTTGCGTATCCAACTGCTAATTGTTGACTTACCCCAAAGCGTGAGCATCTTGTATTGGAAAAAATCAAACGTGAGTAGAGTGTATACACACCCGACGTGCAGGAGAGTCATAACGATTACATTGGGCCATACAAGTTGCGTCTTGAATTCGAACCATCCATACTTGTAGTATTTCAATTCTTGTGTTTTTTTATCTCTCTCCTGTTTTTGTTGTTTTTTCGCAATCGGGTATTCGTTGCTTTCGAGGTGTTTCTTCGAATTGACGGTGGTGACGTTCCCCCATATTGATTCCGATCGCGGAGTCACACTGTCGCGGAGAATCGGTAGCATGTTGCTCTCGGTGCTGTCGACGACGAACTGCAAGTGAAACTGCGTTAACAACAATGTCTCACGCTCCTTTTGAGCTCAAAGCCCCAGGCATGATTATCACGAAAAAAAAGAACTAACGAAACTACTCGTTTCGAAACTCATTTATACGCGAAGCGAAGTTATTTTGAGCAGCGTTTGAATAGCAAACGCGATTTATTGTGGTAGGGAACGTATGAGAATTAGAACAATAAGAATCGGACGATGCTCGGGTGACGTATCGAAATATGGGCGTATACTAATATTTCAAAGTAAGAATCGGAGGATGCATGATTCACGCACCCAAATATGGGCATAGAACAAAATTGCAGATGCATTAATTTGCACTTCGCGGATCGCGATCGGGAAATTGACAGACTAAACTCGCCTAGAACAGAGAGATTGGGCTGATTTAGCTCATGTTCTGGTTAAAATAGGTGAATTTATAGCGCCAAAGTCATTTTGTGTCTTTGAAGAAACTTATCTAGTTTATATATCACAAACTTCAGATTCACTCTTCATTTGGGAAGATCCTAAATATCCTACAAAATTATATTTGTTCATCTCGCGTACAAAAGTACGTTGCAAGTCTGAATTTGTAGTCTCTGGAATCATTTGCATGCATTTTTTACTCAAGGTATCATCATTGATCACATACGATGCTATGGTGAAGAAAGGATGAAGACGAGTGGAACGAAGAACTATAAATCAAGACTCTTGGGTAGGGTGGCATAGCCCCTGAACGGTTATCCCCCGATGAATATCCTCCGAATAAAATAAAGCCCGAAACATATATCCTTCGAAAAGACGAACCGCCGAAAGATTAACCCCCAAAACATCAAATTATTAAAATAATGCGAAGCCTATCGAAACTATCGAATCGTAAAAGCTATGTCTAAAAGTTAACTTTTAAACATAGGATACCTTATAGTTACCATTCGGACGGACATATGTATCCCATTCGGATGGCTTTTTCGTACCAGACGTCTTTTTGCTACTTGGGCTAGTGTGACAATAATCCTGCTTACTAGAGTTGCCGTTTTTAAATAGATTAATCGAAGAATCGATCTGTACATAGGTACTACAAAAGCAATGCCTCCTCCTTTTTTATCGGCTCGATTATTGCGTATAATGTGATAGCCCGGGATATGAAGTTTATGGCTTGGGTGGAGATTAGTTTCACATATGAGAGCTATAGCAATGGAGTGATTATTTAAGAGTAGTAATAGTTCGCTAACATAAATCCTAATATTACCTATGTTTAGCATGTAGCATTTGGGAATGAGTTTGCCATTGTAATTATCAGAGTGATCACTTGCGAACGTGTGTGAATGAGACATAATAACCGCGATCTTGTCCACAGAAGAACGTGCGGCTTTGATTGCGGCGATCATTGCCTTGACGTCACGAAGCGTATCATGGATGATAGGATTCAATAGTTCTTCATGAATATTTTTTTATTTCGGTGAACAAGTCGAGTACTTGCGGATGTACGTCCGTTGTATGAGGTGACGTACAAGCGGAGGTGAGCTGTTGAGAGTGAAGGGTAGAGAGTTCAGCTTCAGTATAGTGATGTCAGTCGAAGAAGAGTCCACGTGATTCATCACCGGAAGATGAGATCGAGAGAACAGCGGTGGTTGATGAAGTGGAGCCAAGCATTCCGGCGTAGCAGATTGGAGGATCAGCGAGAATCCGGGCTGGCCGAGTAGATAACGCTCGGACTGCGCTGAGTGCGTCGAGCTCCTTCGTGCCTACGGCACGAAGCAGAAGCACTATACTCCAATCGCTTGGGGCACTGCCGGTAACTTGCCGAAAGTTCGCCAAAGCACTGCAAAGTTGTCGTAAGCTTTAGTGGCCAAAGGTCTGACAACAAAAGCAGTGCGACGGTTGACCGGACGGTTTACATTTCTGAGCTCGGAATGTATGGACCAATGTTTGTAAATGATTGAACTTGGCTAGTATGACTTCCGTATTGTTGACACATTGACGACCCGTAGTGGAGGCGATTGCCCGTCTTGATTTGTTTTTGTGTATTGTCTTACCGACGATACTGGGAAATGAGAACCAAGTTCGGTAACAATTTCGGCAGCCTGCGGGTCTCCGGAAACTGCCGAAGGTCTCCGGGAGCCTGTGCAGAATAAAATCTTTCCTCTTCTCGTCCTTAAAACCGTATATGTGAAACGAGTGATTATTTTCTTTAAGAAATTTCAACACCAAGACGCGATTAAATCTTCATCTAAGTAAGATTTAGGAGCCAGTTTTGTGCAAACGAATTTTAAACCGTCAGCGATAACGTTTCGAGTTGGATGGTTAGCTCACAAGTGAGGAAGATCAGCGGAATATAGATATAAGTTCCGTTTGCAATTCAAACCAGCCATTCTTATATTTTTGCAATTTTGGCGTTATTACATTTTTCTCCTGATTTTGTCGTTTTCCTGCAATCGGGTATTCATTCTTTTCGAGGTGTTTCTTCGAATTGACAGTGGTCATGTTCCCCGTATTGGCGATCGCGGAGTCATAGCGTCGAAGAAAATCGGTATCATTTTGCTGTCGGTGCTGTCGACGATGAATTGCAAGTAAAAATGCTTCTAAAACAATGTCTCATGATTTTTTTTGACCTTACCGTATGTCACGGCAATGATTGTCTCGAAAAAAAAGAACTACCGCACCTTTCCGCTTCAAACGCATTTATGCACGATGCGAAGCTGTTTTGAAAACTGCTTGAATAGCAGTCGCCATTTTTGTCGGTTCTTAAGAACGGATTAACTGAATATTGATTTAGGATGCCTTGTTCAATTATGCGACGATAGTAATCATTTTTTTCATGATTAACTGATACGTGACGATAGTCATGCGTCAGACCGAACGAATTCGGGTCAAAGTCCAAAGCTTCGAGCTTCGAACAAAGAAATACAAAAATCCAAATGGTGCAGTCGTTGAATTCCATAGCAATATGGTTAACAAAGCGTGATAACAAGAATTTCGTGAAAGAAGTTTACAAAGCATTGACGCACTTTAAAAAAATTATTTTCAAGTATTGGCGAGCCGGCGCTTATTTATTTAGGATTTTCGATTGATCAGGTTCTTGAATTTTTCGCACCTTCATGGTCGAATGCCGATGCCGATCTTGTAATGATAATGCTATGTTTGGACTCACAATTTTGTAACTCTATCGAGGTGAATCCGCATGCTGAGAGAAGTTAAGAATTCTCGGAACGCTGATGGATTTTCGAAACGAATTTTTATGTTTTTCAATCTTCCACCTCGCCACCATCGATTACACTGTAATTGCGTAAAACATTATTGCAATCATTTGTTTTTCATTAACGTATCGTCAGCGATTTTACTTCATTTCAGCGTTGTTGTAATCATGCGCAATGTTATACGTATTATGTATACGTTATACGTATTATGTATACGTTGTACGTATTATGTATACGTTGTACGTATTATGAATTGTAATGGGACGACCTGGGGTCGGTTCGTTACCGGTAGAAGGAAGAGGTGAGGAAGATGGGCGACCCCCCTTCCACCGTCAGAGATCCCCACTGATTTAAAACTCTACTCCCGCTACCGAATTTTGAGATCCGGGAGTAGAGGAAGTTCTCACTACTGCGCTTCTGAAGACACCGAGATAATAAAACCGTGAGGAGCGCACAAATCGTTCTCAGTCGCAACGTACAGATCGATCATCATCGATCGATCTGTACATTCGAGCCGGAGTTCCGCTCCGTTTAGAAATGTAGGTTCGAAAGTCCGGCATCGTAGGCAATCGGTAGGGCCCTCGTGTGAAGCTCCAGCATTGGGCTTGGCTGCGGATCGCAGGGCGAGGTAAAATAAAAAATAACTTCATACGGCACTGCACCAGGCAGGCCGTATGAATACTTTATAAAAATAATATTTTCCCCTGATCATCAGCGATCATGCGGTTAATTTAGAGTTTACGAGTAACGTCCAGTGCAAGCGCTTATCGCTTATTACGTCGACGATCATTTTATAGAAATTGTAAAATCCGTAGAATGTGACTTCCTTCCGAACTCAACTCCATATCCACTTTATTTTCCATCCAGTAAAATCCTAAATTAACATTTCTAGTAAAATCATTTCCAAATTCCATTTGGCCACTCGCTTCACGAGGGGCAGCTTTCTAATTCAATAATGTGCCTAGGATGAAGGGTCAAACACTCGTCCTCAAGGACTCGAGTGATCGCTACTGAGGCCAGGTAAATTAAATTAAATTCAACAAATTAACTTTTCTAAATTTGCCGATCACATTTTCTATTATTAACTTACTTTGATATTCCTTTTCTAGCTGTCCAAGTCGCGCCCAGTGCACGAACCTACCAGTGGCCAGCACTTTATTTTTGTTTTGTTTACTTTTACGACGAGGATTTAACATCAGAATTTCGGAATTCGTTCTATACTCGATGCTACGGGGATGACGGATTTTGGAGAAATCACAGCTCGCCTCGTCATCTCGCGTGATTGTTCCACTTTCACGGAAAAATCCAACCCCACCGTAAACGATGGTGGTGTTGGTATATCGAAGCCCAGCACCTGGTGTTTAAATATGTTTCATAAGAAAAACTCGGTTCCGCGATTTTTAGATTTATGAGATTTTATCCTAAGTACGATTTCGGCAAAACGGGAAGGAAATCGACTACCGGAAAATCGCGGAACGTTTCAATATACATCCGTTAACGACATTTGGGACGAAGTCGCGGGAGGGGAACGGGAGAGGGGCTCCGCTAAACGCGGTAGTCAGTGTGCGAGGGAGAAACGCAGACAAAGCAAGCGGATAGACAGAGATAAAGTGTTTCGTTTATTGAATTTATCTCAGAAATTACACAGTGAAACTCTTTGAAATGTTGACACAATCTGTCCGATACTATGTTCTTCGCTGTGGTAAGTTTCTTATTCGAAACTAACAGAAATCGGCGGAGAAAATCGCTACGTTCTGTCACTGTTACCGACCGGTTTCCAAAATGTTTACATAGTGAGGCGCCTTCAAATGAACGGTATTATATTGTACAATTGTGTGCCAGCACTTTCATAAACGTTGCACCAACATTTTTTTTAACGTTTTTGAATGTGCTTGCGTGCCCGTGTACGATTGAACTCCGTTATTTTGAAGGCCCCTCCGTATTACTATACCTCTTTGCTGGGACCTAAGTCAGAGTGTAAATCCGATCGATCGCGAGATCTGTTTTTACTGGCGGGAGAACGCATTATTCGCATACATCTGTACCCCCCTTTCGAGTCCATTTTTTGCGTTTTTCAACGCCCTCAAACAACACGATAAAGCGCCTCCGAAACTTCGGGCACGACCTAATCTTGTGTATTTTTTTCCGTACAACACGATGGGCTCCTCGGAATTTCCCTAGCTCCACTGGCAGCTGAGATATCGACCTTTGAAAATCACAAAAATTCACGTTTTTCAAGAATGGCTCAAAAATGGAAAAATCGTTGTTCAAACGATTTTTTTTCTTTCAAGGCTGTATTCCACGTATTTTTTCCCGCTGATCACGAATACAACAATTATTTTACTCCCAACTCAATATTTTCCATTTAAATCCCAAAAATACCATTTTTCGTCCATAAAATGGAGATTTTCAATGGTACACACTACTTTAAGCGCAAAAAGGCCACCGGATTCGTGTTCAGCGGGAAAAAATACTTCGAAATACATGGCAGTTCATTTTAAAAAAACCAAAAAAAAATTCGTCAAAAAATTCCAAGGCTACCCCTTTCGAGTCCATTTTTTGCGTTTTTCAACGTCCTCAAACAACACGATAAAGCGCCTCCGAAACTTCGGGCAGGACCTAATCTTGTGTATTTTTTTCCGTACAACACGATGGGCTCCTCGGAATTTCCCTAGCTCCACTGGCAGCTGAGATATCGACCTTTGAAAATCACAAAAATTCACGTTTTTCAAGAATGGCTCAAAAATGGAAAAATCGTTGTTCAAACGATTTTTTTTCTTTCAAGGCTGTATTCCACGTATTTTTTCCCGCTGATCACGAATACAACAATTATTTTACTCCCAACTCAATATTTTCCATTTAAATCCCAAAAATACCATTTTTCGTCCATAAAATCGAGATTTTCAATGGTACACACTACTTTAAGCGCAAAAAGGCCACCGGATTCGTGTTCAGCGGGAAAAAATACTTCGAAATACATGGCAGTTCATTTAAAAAAAACCAAAAAAAAATTCGTCAAAAAATTCCAAGGCCCCTTTCGAGTCCATTATTCGCATACATCTGTATCAGCAGTAACGCGAGAACACTAGAGTGGAACATACTCAAAAGATTGTACACTTCGGAACACTAATATTTATTATTATTATTATTATTATCATTGGTTTTACAGAGAGGAAGTTACAAACTTATAGTATCTGCATCGTAGCTATATCGTAGGATGAAACTAAACACCCAGAGGCCTGGACAGGGAATCGAACCCGCGACCACGTGGGCTACAGTCTGGCGCGCTAGCCCGTAGACTACTCGGACCCTCGGATTTATTTAATAATAAATTAACATTGGGGAGTGGAAGTGAATTGACCGGCGAGGAATTGTACTAAAATAGACGACATTTTATATTTATTAATTTAAGATATTGGATTCGGCGATTAATTTAGTTGTATATAAAGTTATTCTAGTATAGCATAGAAATTAGTATGTAGAGCGATTTATTTGACAGCCGACCATACTGGACAAAAGTCAAGATTCGAATTATGCTGTGATCCTACGAGAGGCAGTACACCGTTTATACGCGGATGCGATAGGCCTTCCAGAGGGAGCCTTATTGCCCCCTAGGGGATAATGAAACAGTACTACGCATACGCACAGCTTAATAATGATCATTACATATGATCATTGATAGACAAGTGCACTCATTTATAGACAAGTCCTCATTATTCTAAGTCCCTTTACTTCGGGATTCGGAAAAAATACCCGATGGGAAAAATGATCGAAGGAAAAAACGGCCCATGAAAAAAGGCCGGGGAACGGTGGAGAAAATGATCTGTAGAAAGTTATATCTCTTCTATCTTCCCGAAACGAAGGAACAACGAGAGACAATATGGTAATGTGCGTGTGCATTGGTGCGTGTGCATTGATGCGTGTGCATTGGTGCGTGTGCGTTGGTGTGCGTGTGCGATGATGTGCGTGTGCGTTGGTGTGCGTGTGCGTTGGTGTGCGTGTGCGTTGGTGCGTGTGGGCGTTGCCCAGGTAGCACAACACAATTACTTATCAGAAAGTGATCTAAATGGATTACATATGTTCGTCCGGATGGTAACTATAAGCTATCCTACTTCGAAAAGTTAACTTTTTGGATCGGAGGTAACTTTCGGATACCGTCCAGACGGACATATGTAACCCATTTAGAACACTTTCTGATAACTAATTTTTTTGTGCTACCTGGATTCCGGGATCCCTTTACTTCACAGTCTTATTATTATATACACCAACTTCACATCCCAATTACTGACCCTCTGACCCTAACATTGACCCCTCTAACCCTACATTGGCACCCTCTGACCCTAATATTAACCCCTATGACCCTATATTGACCCCCCTCTGACCCTAATATTGACACCTGTGATCCTACATTGACCCCCCCCCCTCTCTGACCCCCTTTGATAGATAGAATAGATAGAGAATAGATAGAGAATACATAGAGAATACATAGAGAATAGATAGAGAATAATAAATAGAGAGATAATATTTGATAATAATAATGATCCAAAGCAACGCACTTGGTCACTGTCAAGCAACGTTTATAGGTAGAGAATAATAAATAGAGAGATAATATTTGATTATAATAATGATCCAAAGCAACGCACTTGGTCACTGTCGAGCAACGTTTGCTTTACCGTCATTGTCATTTAGTTTTTTAAAGTATGTTATAAATGAAAATTGTTTGCATTCACATGCCACTTTTATATACGATGACGCGCAATTCATAACAAAAATTTAGTTTCGTATTCTATGTTAAAAATGGCCGAAACATCATTGACTCCCGCGAATAGTAACAATCAAACCGACAGAACCAGCACGAATCAATCCGTCAGAACTGTAGATAAAAAGTTCCTGGTTTCTTTTGGGAACGAAACGAAAGTCACTAGCATTAAGTCTGGAGGTTGAGAACTCGGACGGATACCTTTTTGTTGGTTCTCTTGGCTTGCTAGTTATTACTCGTAAGAATCAATGATGGTTCTGCAGTTTTGCAGAATGATGATTTGCAGATGATAATTCTTCGCTTTTTATATACGATGACCCACAATTGATAATAATACGAAACTACTTTTTTTTAACATGCGCGGATCATCGTATATAAAAACGGGCTGTGAATACACGCAATTTTCATTTATAACATACTTTAAATATATAAACGCAATGACTCTAAAGCAAACGTTGCTTTACAGTTGACAAATGCTTTGCTTTTTCCGGCTGCAGTTCTCTTACGCCTTTTACTTTGCGGGCTGCCCTAGTAAAACTTTTATTCGGATTTTGGCCGCTAGATAACCGACTGCCGATGAATTTCTTACAAGCGAAACATCGCCGAGATCGTTATAAGTATCCGTCGAACATAATGTGCCGTTGACGAACAATTCATCGCTTACTGTTGCTGAGCTTACTCTTGCTTAACCTCATTCCGACGTCGTTTGTTTACAAGATTACTATGAGAATCGACTTCGGCGCCATCCACATTAAATTCACTTTTTTTCCCTCCTTTCGGTTTGTAGGCCTTATTGTAAAAGTCTTTGAACATGAATAGGAACAAAATTGCGTGAAGAAGGATGCTCCAGACACATATCATCGAGAAGTCGCACTCAATGAAGAACATTTGAAGATCGTGAATCAAGACTATGACAAATTGGATTATTTGCATGGTCGTTAAATGCTTCTTCCACCAGAGATACGGCTGAATCCTCGGCCCCAGAGCCGCCAGGAAGTAATACAGATACATCCATATATGTACAAAGGTATTGAGAAGAATGAAGAATGTACCGTGGCCACCTGTGATCAAACACAAACAGAAAACACTTGAGAAATTTTATTATAACGCTAGAACGACTGATGTTGACATTTTCATTGATTACGGTGATATTATCAGACTGCAATTGATATAAATTTGCAATAAAATATGTTCACCCTCGCATACGGCCGGAATTATACTGTAATGGATGGGTGTTATGCCGTTGTGGAGAATGATATGAAAATCACAGGCTAAAAACTCAATTAAAAATGGAATAGAATCTGAGGAGCTTTGAGCTATGATGTTAAAAAGCATACGATTGCATAGTTACAAAACAGCAACTGCAATATCACGGTCGCTACAAGTAAAGAAATATAGCCCAGCCTGGAACCTACCACACCCGATTTTAAGTATAAAATTAAAAATAAACAAACGATCTCGTTGATCTCGTTGACAAAACCAATAACTATGTACCATGACACGCCCACGCGAGACGACGAGTTAATTGCGCACTTTGCACATCACACTTTTAAGTAGTACTGCACGTTCGTGTTATTCTCGATGTGAGTCGTCGAATGCACACAATGCACGTGGAGCGAATAAAGTACGTATTTAATGAAAACGGTAGGCGTAAAAAATAACCCCTAGAAAAATCTCGGAGTACATCCTTGAAGAAATACCCCTAGAAAAAATAAATATTGGAAGAAAAACCCCGGAAAATATCTCCGGGAAAAATACCCCCTGGAAAAATGTACGTGTGCGTATGCGTGTGCGCAATGAACCCGCGTTAGATATGAAACGGCAATAGATATTCACCAGCGTTAGATATGAAAATTCGTTCGTCATTAAGCGCCGCGTGGTTTTCTTTTCCGTAATGCGGTATTTTTTTAAGCTCTAATCGTCGGTTCGTTTTTTATATTAGAAACGTACCTGGTAAAAATTTAACACCGAACCATACGGATATAGGCATCAGTCCATGATGAATAACGTGTAATGTTGTAATCTGATTGTTCTTCTTTCTGAGCATAAAGAATATGGTGTCGGCGAGCTCGGTGAATTTCGATAGGTAGTACAGGTAACATGCCCAAGCCATTCTCAAACCGTCCGGCGAATTCGAATAGTCGACGGGTTGGCATCTGAATGAGTATTTTCCGAACCAACCGGCGCCCAACATCTGGTGGAAATAGTTCAATGAAAATCAATACAATATCAACTTGATCAATTTTGAATATTCTTAAGGACTATACTTTAACTCTTTATAAGTTGCAAAAAAATCTCTACTTTCCATCTCCCATCGTAATGTGTTAATGGAAAAGCGGATATTACAATCAGCCTTATGATAACATTGTGTGGGTACAAATGCTAAAATTGCCATCACCAATGTTACATGCATCGCGTTAAGTTGTAACCAAATTTGCTCAAATTTTACAATTGCCGAATCGATATCAGCATTCGATTGTGCTGATTTTTCTTTCTTTACTTTTAAAGTATTTCGAAATACTATCAATCCGGGACTTTTGTACCTTCTGTCATCGAAACAACGTATCTCTGACCGCAACTTTCCCTTTATAAATGCTCTGACAAAGATTTTGCAGGACATCAACGAACATTTTACTTTAGTTCTATTAACAATCAATATTCGGTATCAAGAGGTGCAGTAGCGTCTCGACGTCAAGTACTTACAAAAAATTTGATCGGGATGCTACCAAGTAATGTTCGAGTACCACTACTAGTGGTACTCGAACATGCCGGATCTCAAAACTTTCTATCGATGTTTTTTGAAAACGAATCATTTTTAATACGGTGACTGGTGGTAGCAACAAGTGTGGGTGGTACCAAAATATAACTTTTTTCCAGAACAATGATAGAAACCTTTTAGGTGATCAATGATTTAGGAATACCCATTGTAGAATGCCAATACAATTTTTTGCGGTGTGACTAATAATAAATGAATCTTAATTATATCGTCGACGTACCTCGCTAAACAGATATATCGAGATGAAAACTTGTGCAAAGTTGTACACCAACATTATATTCTTAAGAGCAAATGGCTTCCGTGTGTTCATGAGACTAGGGCCAAGTATTTTGACGACGTATACATAAACCAAAATAATGTATAACGTGGGAAAAAAACTGCTCATCAAGAACCAATCTTTGACCCGAGGGTCGCTGCCGTTTTCCATTGCGTTGTTCCAAGCGTCGATGAAGGAAACCTGGCTCGCCATCTGTCATTAAAAATAATTAAACAAATTATTATTGAAAGTTTTTGGAAACTACATTGATAGTCACGCTTCCGTTGTTAACAAACAAATTCACGGCCTTAAACCTGTCTACTATTGTTGGCTCGATCGACTACTTCCTTCTGCACCACTTGTGTACATTATCATACTGGCCGGCAACGGTGAAGAATGATTATCGAAAAAAAATCTTTATACATTGTATGGAGATGAATACCGCCCGACAAGGTCGATGCGGTACCGGACCAAATATATTTTACATTTACTTACTGAAATTACTGAGCCTCACTATACGAACTCATTTGTCACCGTGTATTAGGGACACACTCGTTCGCGCAGGTGCTATGTAATTTTTTCGGATTTTCCGGTAGTGAAGTTATGATTATATATTCATGACGATCGAATTCGGCACGCGACAATGACACGTGTCGCATGCCCAAAATGCGACTGCGTTAGCTAATCGTATTTCGGTTGATATACAGAGCCGTCCCGGTGTAGCCGGTACGTTTATATTTCCACCACTCACAACTCTACCAAATAGTAAGTCTACCAGAAAACATCACTACCCGTAGAACTGTACCGGATTAGAACTCTACCAAAAATGGCAGTGCCAACAACTCTACCGCAATATAGGCGTCCAAGAAAATCTTTACCAATAGAGATTTATTTACATTCCAGATCAGTTTTATTTTCATTCTGGTAAGTTTTCTTTTTTGATAGAAATTTTCTCGGCTTATATTCCGGTAGAGAAGCTATCTGATAGAGAATTATTATCTTGTGGGATTATATGTGGCAGAAATATAAATGTGCCGTTCAGCCAAGGGATTGCACGTGTCCCGTATGAAATACCTGATGCACATGCACTAATGATTTTTGCGAAAATGCTATAAGAATAATCCACACATAGCATCCTAAACTCATTATCGATAACAACGGTGCCATAAACTAGGGATAAGACTACATGAATAGGGTTGTTTTTTTGTATCTAAAGATAGTGAAATATTTATCTTCGGAATTATAGTTTTAACAGGAAATTCTGATGTTTAATAAGTTGCCTCCAAATCAATATTCAACAAAAATGTACCGCGTCATATCAAAGTCAGACGAAATCTGGGTTTTAAGTACCTAATGCAGGCTTTCAGGGGATGGTTTTACTAACCTTAACAGTTGTGTGTATACACTAGAACCAGGTACACAAATTTCTTTTTACGGTGGTTAGCACGTACCGAAACAAGGTTTGGTAATATTGGAAAAATATTACCTACAAAGCCTGTGTCACAGCAGGTTTACAAGTACACGATAACTAAGTTAGAAGTAAAATAATTATTAAAATATAACAATTACAAATAAAATATTAATTTAAAGCCCAGCAACCGAACGGGCCGGATTGCGAAAATCGAGTGAGTGAGTGACATCGACTGAAAGTAAATTGACTAGTCAGTTCGTAGTTAACAATCGGCGACAAACTGAATATTCGTGGGCTCGCCACAGCTTATATTGATTCGCCGTAATGATTGTTCCATTTATATCGATAGACGGTGGGAGTTTCAAAGCTCCCTCCTATCTCTGGATGACGACGCTGAATCTATCAGGCACAGCGCGTCAACGGAAGTAGGTTTTGGGTAGGTTTCGTGTGTACGCGTCTGCTATTCTTATCGTTGAGTGTAAGGGCGGCAGCGAACCCAGAACATATTGTAGTGTTTTCTAAAAAAAAATGGCTACTATGTTCATACGAGGCGCCTTCAAACGTACACAGGTTCACCGTAACACCGCGCCCAGGTATTCGTTGCTTTTGAGATGTATCTTCGAATTGACGTTGGTGATGTTCCCCGGTATTGACTCTGATTACGAGGTTGCAGTGTTGAGGACATTCGACAGCATTTTGCCCTTGGTGCTGGCAACGACGAACTGTACGTGAAAATGTTTTGCAGACTATGTCTCACGCCCCTTTTGAACTTGTTTAAAGCCACGGGCATGATTATCAGAAAAAAAGGACGGGCGCAACTTCTCGCTTCCGAAGTCATTTATGCGCGAAGCGAAGTTGTTTTGAAAACTGATTGAATAGCAAACGCGATTTTCTTCGGTTCTTAAGAATTCATTAACTGAATATTGATTTAGGATGCAGCCTACTTTGTGTGGATTGTGCCACAATAGACGGATCATTTTTTTCATTATTAACTGAGACGTGACCACAGTCATGCGTCAGATAGAACGAATTCGGTTCAAAATGCAAAGCTTCGAATTTCGATCGAATTCATTTGTCCATTCACTCCAGATAAGAAAACTTTCGGTACCTTTAAATCTCGCTAGAAATGAGAATAATTCAAGTAAAAGGCGGTAACGCAGCTTTAAGGTTCCAAGTTAAAATGCGAAAGGTCCCAGGTTCGAGCCCAACTTTCGGTCGTTAGGTTTAGTTCTTTCTTCGAAAGGCGTAATATATATATATTACGCCTTTCGAAGAACGAATTTAGGATACAGTATACCATAGTATACTGTATCCTAAATTAATATAATTCACGATGACAATTCGAACCCAGTTTTTTTCATTCTATTTTATTTACTTTGTTTATTCTTGTATCATCGTTTGGCTTATATGATGTATGCCAGGCTTATGTGATGTGGCACGTTTTTCTCTTAAGACCATATGAAACACCCCCCTCCCCGTCTATCCCGGGCTCAGTCGGTATCAAAAACTGTAATCAACTTTTCTCACTGGATCTCGCATTAACCGTCAAAAGACAAGTCTCATGGGAAGCCGAAATTATATCCGCTTCCGATGAGACTTTTCTTTTGACCGTATATGCCAGAATCAATGAGAAAAGATGTTTACAGTTTTTATTACCGACCGCGGTATTGCACATGCCGTTAAGGGACTTCGGTCCCAGATAATGAAATAAATATTTCTCTCTCTCCTTCCTTATCCGTTGTCGCCGGTTTGATTCTCAGGTCCGAGCTTCGTCGCGTCCCGCCAGGTGTCAGTAGTCACCGACTATAGTCGTGGCTAATACTATATACACGGACCTACGTCTCCGTCCGTTTTCACCTACGGGCCCTGAGCCTTGGGAATCGATCCCGTGACACTTTCACAGTTTTCGGTTTACCACACCGAGGAGCTGGCCCTTTTCCTTTGGACCTACTATTCCAGTGGATTGCGAACCACTTTTTCGCAGAAAAACATCATAGAAAATTCTTGGTGCTCGTCGGGGATCGAACTGGGGTCTACTAGCCGAACTCCGATCCACTCGGCCACCTATTGAAGTGGTACCAACGCCAGCTCATTGGTATCAACATCATTTTTTCAAATCTTATTTGTACATCATTCTATAATTTTTATTTTTCAAGAAGATTAGACATCAAATAAATACATTAAAAAAATATAAGATTCGCTTGTCGTATGTGTGGTATCCCCAGGTATGCGCGACGCTATTGATCGAATATACGATGTTGATGATTTTTCCACCAGTCACACCATTTTTTTCGGTGATTAGCACGTACTTACCGTAATTGGTAAGGTTGGTTTGATTTGTCATCATGAATTATATCATATTGTGGAACGGTGGTTTGCGTAATGGTTCGGGCAGAATGCGTCGTAAACATTTTACACAAAACCATCGCGAAAACATCGTGATTTTTACAGTGTTCGGGTCTGCTAAGGTCTCTTCAGAGAAAATCGAGAATTAAGATTCCACTTCCGGCATATTGATGTAAGTATACTTGGTGGCGTTTCGCTTAAAAATCCTTTTTTTTAGTACTCGATTGTTCATTTTTCGTCCTTGCTCCACGCAGCATGACTCCCGTCGCCTCGATTCTCGACGACTGTGCGCACAAGACTGCTTGACGCCTCCTTCCGGTCGTAGGCCCACCCTATTTTCGCGAATCCGTCGATTATCATAGTCGTTAGGTTTAGTTCGTAATTTCCAAACTCGGCTGCCTTGTAGTCCCATGGAAACGCGTGATGATAATTATGCCATCCCTCTCCCATAGTCGCAAAGGCTACCAAAGGGTTCTCCGCGGGACTAATGGACCTATTAAATAAAAAAACGACATCGATTGTCTGTTCACTTCTGTGCATATATCAGTGGCATTAAAAATAATTTAAGTGTAATCGGTATCATTTTCATTTTTGTACAATTTGGATATCATTCCATAATTTTTATTTTTCAACAAGATCAGACAGCATGGATAGATTTCGGCCACATTCAATACCAAAGCTCGGTAATCATAGTATTATATTTACATGCAGTATTAGAACAATAGATCAAAATTTACCCAATTAGGGCCACCACGACCTTTTTTAAAAAATTTCAACAACGCGTAAAATCTCGAAACAGGGCCCAATCTTAATGAAAATAGTCCCGCGGCAAGAGACGCGACCACTACACTAGTACGACACATTCCAACTGGCTGTCTGAAGTCGTTTCCGAGTTATAGTCGTTATAAACGACACAAGTCTGTCACATACACACACACTCACGCACGTACACATACATCTGGACGCCAGCTAAAAATTGCATTTCTCGACATGTCAGACATATATTTTAAGTACTCTGACACTAAATTCACGATTTTTTTAAAATTTATGATAACATAGCTTCCTCCATGACGAAGCAAAATTACAAGATAACACTCACTTGTCGTAGCTATGGTATCCCCATAAATGCGCAAAGCTATTGACCGACCATACTGCGTTGAGGCTAAGTGAATAACGTATGAATAACTGTGCCATTATCGTCATGTACCATTCCTCGTTCCAGCAGTAAACAGGAATGATTATCGGTATTATGAAGCAGATGAATAACTTCAGTATTGAAAAATATCTGTCAAAAAAATAAAATTGCAAAAAAATAATATATATTTGTTCATCCGTCGATACTTTGTATCGGTTATAAAAAAATGTTTAACACAAAATTACTTTTCGCCAAATTGTAGGACCGGATCGGACAAAATATCGCTCATGTCGACTTGTTTTCCGCGTCTCAGTACTTCGGGATGCTTCTTCATCATTTGCCAGCCCACATGGCTAAAGAAAAATCCCCGATTGCTGTTGTGCGGATCGGCATCGGTTTCCGAATATTTGTGGTGTATTCTGTGGTCTCTCACCCAATTGTATACCGAATTCTACCATACAATAATCAAATAAATATATTAAATTGGCACTCTTTCACACAATAATAAAAGTATTTACCTCTCCGGCTAAGAGATAACAAGCCAGCAGAATGATTCGAAGGGGTAACTTGGCTTTGTAAGATCTATGCGTCCACAAACGATGAACTCCACCGGTAACACCAAATTTACTGATTGCTGCCGTGATTAAAGCTTGAATATACACAAACAACACTTAGTCAACTTCGCTTCAATCGAAATTAATTGACTATGAATTAAGATATTTTTAAAAAGGGACACCAAAAAAAGCAATTATAAAAGAAAAAAACAAAGTTGTGCGCAAAATTGTAATAAGTGAGGAAGCCAGACAAAAATTGCATTTCGCGACGTTTCATTTCATTGCATTTCGTTTCGTCGTTTCGTCGTTTCGTTTCGTTGCATTTCATGTACTTTGAGAGTAAAATCTTGAAATTTTTTTATTTACGAAAACATAGCTTCCTCTATGAGGAAACAAAAATATTCGACGAATCCATCTATTAATTTTTTACTTACCCCAAAGCGTGAGCATCTTGTATTGAAAAATACTAAACGTGAGCAGAGTGTATATGGTCCCGACGTACATGAGGCCGAGACCGATTACATTCGGCCATATAAGTTCCGTTTTGAAATCGAACAATCCATTCTTGTAGTTTCCCAATTCTTGCGTTATTTCATCTTTCTCCGGATTTTGTTGCTTTTCCGCAATCGTGGATTCGTTGCTTTCGAAGGATTTCTTCGAATTGTCGGTCGTGATGTTCTCCAGTATTGGCTCCGATCGCGGTGTTACAGCGACGAGGATATTCTGTACCATTTTGCTCTCGGTGTTGTCGACGTCGAACTGCAAGTGAAAATGCGTCACAAACAGTATCTCACGCGTGTTTTAAAGTTTCTCAAAATCACAGACATGATCGTCACGACCAATAAAATCGACCCAACGATAGTACGTGTTTACAAAGTCATTTATGCACGAAATCATGTTGTTTTCAGAACTCTTCGAATAACAAGCGCGATTTTCTTCGGTTCTTATGAATTTATTATCTGAATATTGATTTAGGATGCCGGGTGTCTTATGTGGATCGTACGACGAAAATAATAATTTTTTGTCATTATTAATTGAGCAGTGACCACGCTGAGAGAAGGATCTCGGAAAAACTACCCAGTCATATGGTAAATGTCGACCAGACACCATGGTACACCCCTACCGATATGTGAAATTTTCACAAGATCCATAGCAATTTTTATCCAACCCATATAGTAATTTTTTCCAGTATGCGGGATGGCAAAATTTTGCGTATTTGGCTAAGAATTTCGTGGATAAAATCTGGAATTACAGGACAATTACCAAAAATTACGGGACATCCGGGTAATATGTCTCATAGTGAAAATTACCATATTTTCTAGCAGAATGCCTTAAGTTTAATATGAATGTTTGCCAGGATGTCGCTGTAGTTCCCATATACCTGAAGGTCCTGTCGGTTTTCACCAGATTCATAGTAATTTCTATCCGATAGTTCTCGCAGTGTACAGACATATGCCAGACAGTCCGCATTTGGGTCATTTGGGTCAAACCCGAATGATGCAGTCGTCGCATTCCAGTAACATATAGCAATAGGGTCAGCAAGGCGTCATAAGAAGAACTCCGAGAAGTTATTTTCCACCGCGTCGCGAATCCGACAAGTGTAGGAAATTGCAAAGTAAAAATCGTCCAATGCTCGGTTTACACACACAAATATGGTCATAGATCAATTGTTATATATCCGTATAGCAGCTGAGCTGCTATACGGATGTTTATGAAAAGGTGGACTATAACTTTACTTCACCAATATTGCCGAATATGAATCGGACGATGTTCGAGTCACGCACCCAAATATGGGCATAGAACAAAATTGCAGACGCATGATTTAGCACGTCGCGGAACGTGATCGGGTAATTGACAGTCTGAACTCAACCAGGAAACAGAGAGGTTGGTCTCACACTTAGGCTATTGTTCAGAGAATTGACGATTAGACCAGAAGTATTAACAACGACAAATTAATTTTGTTTCTTGGAATAAACTTCTTATTTAGTTTTTATATCAGAAATTTGTGTTTCACTCTTAATTTGTCAATGATCCCAAATATCTTGCACAATTATATTTGTTGACCTCGCGTACAACATTATATTACAAAGCTGAGTTTGAACTTTCTGGCACAATTTGCATGCATTTTTTACTCGATGTATCGTCTTTGATCACATGACGCTGTGGTGAAGAAAGTATGAAGACAAGGGAGAGTAAGAACTATAAATCAAAACTCTTGCTAAATTTGTTTACCTTTCTCTCAAGACATAGCCCAGCGAAGTGATGAGTCCATCGTTGGCTGCCTGACAAGAGATTGTGTTGTTGAAATAATTTTTATAAGAGCCCGCAACACCGGGGTACAGGGTATTGAAAAACAGTAATTCGTCTGAGAGCATACTTAATTTATTGTAAATTTTTTCACAGATGTTGCAGTTCAACGGCGTCAATGTCGAATTCTTGGTAAAAGATGACTAAAAGATTGAAAAAAGTCGCCGAGCCCGTCGGGGCCCCCCATGGGGTCCACTTGATCACGAATATGACGTTCATTTTGCTCCAAACCCTATATTTTAGACTTTAATCCCAAAAATGCGGTTTTGCATTAGAGCAAACTGTTTTCAGTGCATAAAATTGAAGGTACAAATGTCCCACTGCACTTACGCACAAAATGACCAGCAGATTCAGGGAGAGAGAGAAACGGAGGTCGATGAGATGGAGCCAAGCTCGGCGGCGTATGAGATTGGAGGATCAGCACTGGAACGGTTGACCCGAGGGGTTAAATTTGTCAGCTCGGAACGTATGATGAAAGAGTGTTTGTAAATTATTAAACTTGGCTAGCGTGATTTCCACGTTTGTTGACACTTGGAAATGGGTAGTGGAAGCGATTGCCCATCTTGATTTGTTTTGGTGTATTGTTTTACCGACAATACTGGGATATGAGATCGAAGCTTGGTAGCAATTTCGGCAGCCTCGAAGGTCTCCGGGAATTCGTGCAGAATATCGTCATAGCGTCGAGGACAATCGGTAACATTTTGCTTTCGGTGCTGTCTAAAACAATGTCTCATGCTCTTTTTTGACCTTGCCCAACGTCACTTACATGATCGTCACGAAAAAAAAGTACTACCGCAACTTCCCGCTACCAAACTCATTTATGCGCAAAGCGCAGTTGTTTTGAAAACTGCTTGAATAGCAAACGCGATTTTCTTCGGTTCTTGAGAATTCATTAACTGAATATTGATTTGGGATGCGGCGTGCCTTGTGTAGATTGTGCGACAATAGACGAATAATTTGTTTCATTATTAACTGAGACGTGACCACAGTCATGCGTCAGATAGAACGAATACGGGTCAAAGTGCAAAGCTTCGAATTTCGAACAAAGAAATATCAAAGCCCAAATGGTGCAGTCGTCCCATTTCAGATCGTATCTCTTCAGACCAAGTATCAAGAATTTAATTTTATCGAATTTGAGTGATGTTTGTATTTAAAAGAATTACCAATTTTTTTTCATTTCGATAAAAACTGTATCGTGTAAATAAATGAAAAACAGGTTATCAATTCATTTATTATTTTTAGTATAAAGTGTAAACAAGTAACAAACAGTATGGTCAAGCAAATACGTCGTACGAAAGTTGTTTATCGTTGAAAAAAGTGTCGCTAGCCACCTTGTCATATTTTTAATGTAGAGGATAAAGAACTTTCATACGACATTTTATTTTGTCTCAAGCAGAGGTATAACAAATAAATCTTTCTACGTGGCAATTGCCCCACTCATGCGCCTAAGTATTATTAGGACCATGGTCTCACGTATAATATCTAAGTAGAAAGTTACAGCACATCGGTGCGAAGGCTAGCGGAATACATTGCATTGGCAATCCATCGTCGTCATCACAATATTCGCAAACGATGAATTATTTATTTCTCATCCTTGCCCCAAGCAGGATAAGTCCCGTCGCCCCGATTCTCCGCGACTTTGCGCACCAGACCGTTCGACGCCTCCTTGAGGTCGTAGGCCCAGCCTATTTTCGCGAATCCGTCGAGCATCATAGTCGTTAGGTTTAACCCGTAATTTCCGAGCTCTTCTGCCTTGTAGTCCCATGGAAACGAGTGATGATAATTGTGCCATCCCTCTCCCATAGCCATAAAAGCTACCAAGTAATTTTCTGCGGGACGAATGGACCTAGTAAATAAAAAAAGCAACATCGATTATCTCTTCACTTTTGTGCATATATCAGTGTCATAACAAATAATCGAAGTATATTCGGTATTAACTTCATTTTTGTTATTTGGACACCATTCCATAGTTTTTATTTTTCAACAAGATAAGACATGCAATAAATAAATAAAAAATGATAAGATAACACTCACTTGTCGTAGCTATGGTATCCCCAGAAATGCGCGAAGCTATTGACTGACCATGTTGCATTCAGGGTGAAGGGATAACGAATGAATATCTGTGACACTATCGTCATGTACCAATCCTGGTTCCAACAGTAAATAGGAACGAACGTCGGCATTATGAAGCAGGCGAATAATTTCAGTATCGAAAAATGTCTGTCATAAATAAAATGAAAAAACAAAATTAGAACAACAATATTTATGACAATCGGTCGGATGTTCGTATGCGTTTTTTTTTAGCATAAACTTACTTTTCAGCAAATTGCAGGAGCGGATCGGACAGAATGTCGCTCATGTCGACTTGTCTTCCGCGTCTCAGTACTTCGGGATGTTTCCTCATCATCAACCAACCCACGTGGCTGAAGAAAAAGCCCCTATTGCTGTTGTGCGGATCGGCATCGGTTTCCGAATATTTGTGGTGGACTCTGTGATCCCTCACCCAATTGTATACCGAGTTCTATCGTAAAATAAACAAATAAATATATTAAATTGGCACTCTTTTATAAAATAATAACAATATTTACCTCTCCGGCTACGAGATAAGAAGCGAGCAGAATAATTCGAAGTGGTAACTTTGCTTTGTAAGATCTATGCGTCCAGAAGCGATGAACTCCGCCGGTAACGCCGAATCCACCGATTCCTCCCGTGAACAAAGCTTGAATATGCACAAGCAACACTTAGTCACCTTCGCTTCGATCGAAATTAATTGAATATCAATTAAATTATTTAAAAAATCGGGACACCAAAAGAAATTATATTTAAAAAACATAAAATCTTCTAAGTATCCATCTGCTAATTGTTGACTTACCCCAGAGCGTGAGTATCTTGTATTGGAAAAAACTATACGTGAACAGAGCGTATACGGTTCCGATGTGCAGGAGAGTAATACCGATTATATTGGGCCATATAAGTTCCGTCTTGAATTCGAACCATCCATATTTGTAGTTTTTCAATTCTTGCGTTATCTCATCTTTCTCCTGATTTCGTTGTTTTTCCGCGATCGGGTAATCGTTGCCTTCGAGGTGTTTCTTCGAATTGACGGTGGTGACATTCCCCGGTATTGGCGCCGATCGCGGAGTCACAGCGTCGACGACATTCGGTGGCATTTTGCTCTTGGTGCTGTCGACGGAGAACTGCAAGTGAAATTATATCAGGAATAATGTCTCGCGCTCCCTTTGCACTTCCTCAAAGTCATGTTTGTCAAGGAAAAAAATGAACTAACGCAACTTCCCGCTTCTAAACTCATTCATGCGAGAAGCTAAGTTGTTTTGAGAACTGTTTGAATGGCAAAGGCGATTTTCTTCGGTTCTTAAGAAATCTTTAACTGAATATTGATTTAGGATGCGAGCCTTGTGTGGCATGTGTGACGACGAGAGTTATCATTGTTTTTTTTCATTAAAAATTAATACGTGACCACAGTAATGCACCAGATAGAACGAATTCGGGACAAAGTGCAACGCGTTGAGTGTCGGACAAAGAAATACCAAAGTTCGAATGGTGCAATCCTTGCATTCCAGTGACATAGCAAAGTGGCAAGCAAAGCGTGATAACAAGAATTCCATGAAAGAATTTTACAAACAAAAGCCGAACTTTATTTTTAATTATTTTTAAGTGCTGGCGAGCCGGCGTTTATTTATTTAGGATTTTCTATTGACCAGGTTCTTAAATTTTTTTTATATTCTCGGTCTTATGACGAGGCCGAGCTTATGGTAATGATGCTATATGTTTCATTGCAAACTACAATATTATTTTATTTATCTAGTCGAGCTTTAGTTTTTTTATATGTACTAAAAAAAAAGATTTTCTTCTAAACGATTTACTTAATTTTTCAAATAATAATTCAATTTTTGTTTGTAGCATTGGACTCACAATTTTGTAACTATCGAAATTAATTCGCACGAGGGGAATTAAGTTAAGCATCCTCGGAACGCCTCGTGGATCTTTGAAACGAAGTTTATTTAAAAACAAATCTCCTTCCTCATCACCCTCGATTACACGATCATTACGTAAAGTATTTTTGCAATCATTCGTTTCTTATTAATGAACCGTCAGCGGCTTTACTCCATTTTATGCGCAAGGTTGGGCGTGTTATTGACATAACACGTATTTATATAACCGATAACGGATATACATCCGTTAATCGATTACATGGCTTGATGGAAACAACTATTTTAACATCCGTAAAGACGAAATAAAACAAATTCGGTGCGCGAATTATATAGATCCACTATTTAAATACCATCACTCTCACTGATCAAACTTGCTTTACCAAAAAAATTTTGATCGCCACTTGGACGCTGTGCCGAGAACTCACTGTTTTTTCCCATAATCATTTTATAAAGTCGTACGCCACGAATATTTTATGTTATAATTGGACTATGCGCTCCCGAGAGACCGTAGTGCCATTAACGCATATGCTGATGATGGTTTAAAAACTACAGAAATGGCTCTCGATTAAAAAGCTGATTCCGTCCCTCCAACTGGTAATCGGACACTCGGGACTGAATTATTCTATCGTTCCGCGTATCTCGTTAAATTTTGCGATGCAATACTCATTTTCCCACCTATATGTTTCCTCTGGGACAAAAAGTGTCCCCTTGCCTGCAAATCCTCACGCGCCCCATAAATTAATAATTCAAGTCGATTCGGATGAAAGAGGTGGCCCCGATCATTATCCCTTGGTATTAAAAGCTCCAACGGCGCCGGTGATGAGCTTAAACGAACATACATCAACTTTCCCGACGCCGGTCGCGAAGCGTTTGTTCCTCGAGAGATTTTTCCAGACGCATTATCGGAATATCGACATTTTCATTTAAAACATTGATCGAAGTATCTGATATTTCTTTCGGCCACAATTTTTTATTTTTTATTTTTCGTAGTATGGCCTCGAATCGATAAATCAACGGGGATCCCCTATTATTTAAGACCGGCCGACATTCGTCAAACCACACGCGAGCATGGAGTTTTAACCACTCGGATCGAGTTAATAATTTGGCAGGGCCGAGGAGCTCGATCGAATCGGTTATTCGTTCGCCGCGATAAATTCCGTAATGTTTTCTCCCGCGTGGTTTGGATTCGACAAATAAAAATTATCAAAGACCAGTCGCGTAACAGTGAACGGAAATTTTTAAAAAACTGATTTTTTTGCAAAAATATTGATGGTGAATTTGCAAGAGAGTCGTTAGTGAAAAGTATTTCCGGAATTCCTTTTTTTTATTCATCGATTTTTGTGCAGATTTGTGTGAGATGGATATTTGTTTGCGACACGTGGAAACAAACGCAGCGAGCAAAGGGGTTACAAATCTGCAACGTTCGCCGAATTCCATTCGGTCGTTGCTCAATTTTTTCAACGGCAAACGATGCCCGTTTAAGTTGAACTAAAATGTACGAAGTATAAGCTCTGCACAACATTGAGCGTATTCGGAAATCATATTGATTATATAATTTGTCAACAAATTTTTCATTGAGCAATTATTGATTTATTTATGGCATTTTTTATAAAATTCATTGAAGATGTTACGAACATTTAAAAAAAAGCACGAAAACGTCACGAAATGAAATTAATATCAGCTAATCGATCCATCGACAACAACTTCTTTTTCCAAATAACTTACGGACAATCGGGCGGTGAACGATAAAAGTTGTCACCTTAAGTACATTTCGATATAACATAAAAGATTCGGATTCGGAAAAATATTAAATAATGCCAACCGAACGATAAATTTGTGCTCCGCAGAAATGAAAGCGAATTTTTTGTGTGCAATTACATATTTGTTAATGGTAAACGACGGACGAAGTATTTGTTTGTCACCTTCGCCGATCTCTTTGCAATTAATATTGGAATACGCCTCGTGGAGGTCCTGGGAGCAGATCGTACTGTTCGACGAGCTCGAATCTTCGAGTGAGTATTTTCGGTAATTTATATATATTAATTTTTTTTTTATATAATCATTAAACAAAAAAATCACATAAACTTTCGTTTAATATAATAATTACCGATTTTAATTAAAGCTTAGCAAAACTCGATGCGGCGCGCACATTAGTTTCCACCAGCGGTATCCGACACTCGCGTTTGACTGGCGCGAACATTAAAATGAAACTCGAACGGGTCTCGGCTCCTCATCAATTCTTATAGACTACGAAAAAAAAAAAATGTCTACCCAACTAAAACGACCGATCCCCCCTCCATCCAGTCGTCAGACGTAGCACCGTGAATTATCCACGCTCGCCTCATCTCTAATGTGTACATTAGTAAATCTTGTAAAATATTATACTTTTATTTTTCGGTTGTTCCGGCTTTGTCGTCTCCGTGCCGATATTTCAACACATCCCGTCGTACACAAGTACGGCACGAGTATTTCGGTAAACACGTACCGAAATACTGTCAATTAGAAAGGGCGAGAGCGAGGGAGAGCGAGACGCCCGCGGATATTTTCTTGTGAAACCGTACGGACTCATTTAGCACCGGAACATCTCCTGCTTCTTCATAAAGGAAGTTTCGTTTTAATGAAAAATGTTTCTTTGAGATTTTCATATGGTGAGCACCAGTGAATGGAAAAAATCATTTAGTGATGAAAGTTTAGAAAAGTTAAAAAAAAAAACACGGATGACGTTTAAATGATCGCCACAGATATGCGGAAGTGTTCGACTGTAGGAGAATTTTGTTGTCTTCTATGGCTCGGAAGTTACTTCAGGCTACTGGACGGCGATGGTTTCGGCGGCTGAGGTGAACGATAGAGTTAATTATTGATCCTATAATCGTTTTTTTTCAATAAATTTGTGTAAATATGCCGAAATTATCAATGTCCATTCACTGGCGTGACTTCCTAACGACGCTCTAGTCAATGAACATGGAGGCTACCGACCGTAAATAATACACAGCGATAAATAAGTCGATTAAACATTGTTCTTTTTTGCCTTTTATGAATTTATTTTTTGTGCGTGTGTGTTGACATTTTATTGAGAATATATTGAAATTGGAGTATTAAGAAAGACGATATTATTTTTCACAGATGGCTTCATTTTTCCACTTTTATGAGGAAACAATATGAAAATTTCAATTTTTTGTCTTCGAGACCACGTGTTCGACAAAAAACCTTACGAAGGTCAGCAAACGTTCATTACAACAAGAAAAACACTAGGTTTAGTGACCCGCGATACGAAGATGAGGCACCGAAATAATAATAATAATAATAATAACAGAGTCATTAGCTCTGACGTACGTAGCTAAAAGATTATTGACTTGTATAAAAATTACCATAACGAGTCGACATGTTTACCATTTTATATATATTTTCATCACATGCATGTACGATGCTTTGGGCACGTAGTTCTTATTTTCTCGTCTGGCGTTCGATCCATCCGCCCATCGGTTCGTCCGTCCGTGGGTCCAAAAATAATGAATTAATTATCTGGATAAATATCTCATTGTACTAGTTGCACATTCTTACGGTATTCGCAGTTCCGCATATTCACCAAAGTTTTATGGTGAAGTTCTCCAACGAAAATAGTTTCCAAATGCGTGATCTTAAATCGTGACTTTCTCATCACATTTGTCCTTTTTGTTTTCCTCTTCTGTTTCTTCTGCAATTTGCCGGAGCCCGAGCAACGCTGAGGCAATCCCGACTGGTATCTGCCTAGACGCCGTGCCGGCTAATGTTGGACATCACATTCGTTACCGGTGTGAAGTTGACGCGAAATTACTGAAGTGCAAATTACGGAGAATAATTGTTCTTCCGTTCGCCACTACAATTTTTTGAATATCGCGTCACGAAGTAGAAGACAGGTGTGACGCTACGAATCCTCGGGGCGGGTCCGTAAAATGCGCTAAAAATGACGAAAATGACGAAAACGGCACGGGAAATTTGTTAACGTCTGAAAAATGGCAGGAGAAATTTTAAGATAACGAAATACTCGAAATATCGATTGGTCGAATTCCATCTGCGGCTCGGCAACTTGTTTGGGTCATTGAAAACGAGTTATAACGCGAAGGATTTTTTTACGCAGTACGGCCTAAGCTTGTATGTAAATGTTCTTTGTCAATAGCACTCAACCTTCAGGAAAGGTCCAAGGTTTCGATGACGATTATCGGAGACGAACATTTTATTTACATTTTTTCATTATATCTCCAAGAATAGTTTCTTAGAGGTACACACTTGTTTCCATGTTCGCACCGGTCGAAAGAAGCTTGCGCCTTGAAGTACGCGATGCCACTTATAACGTGCCTCGGCGAGAAAGGCATAAGCGTATCAGTGCAATCGGCGAGCAGTCCGAAGCTACCGGAAGCTCTTGAGATCCAGAGGCATCGCATCGGTTCGGTCGTTTTCTTGGACGGATTGAATCTGACGTCTTCGGAGAACGTACTAAAAATGGTACAAATCCTAACACCTTCGAACCCTATATTACCTATAGTATATACCTATATATAAGTATAGGAGAGAGCGGGGTAAAACGGACAGTCAACGAAAAGTAATTTTGGCCAACTGTCCAATTTTATACCATATAGTATAGTATATTGTATAGTATGTGGATAGTGTATAGAATAGTATGACGTTTTCTATATTTTTTTGGTTCCCTCTAAAAGCATATAATTAAGGATCGTTTAATCTTTTTTCCAACGATAAAATTCAGGCCTCGAACAAACGTCTTTTCAATTACTACATATCCTGGTTCTTGGTGAGCAGCCGAGCTGACGATGCCATAATCGACACGACTCTTCGTAATCTGACTATCGGTATTAACACCGATGTCGTAGTCGGGACGGCCTTTCACTCCGTTGAACGATCTCGACAGACAACGCGCTCGCACTCAAACAGGTAAAATACGATACAGCATATATTAATCTCCTAAAAAAAATTTCAACAGTTCGGGGTCCAACGATCTCCTCCGGCGGGTCTTCATTCCTCCGTTTCGTAGACTCTTGACTCGCCTTCGAACTCGCTTTTAACTCTCGATTTTGCGCGTGCTGAGGTGTTCCTAAAATGCGCGGGTTACCATGAAATATATACATATATATTATATATATTTTTAAAAACCTGTTTGATACACGTGTAGATAATGTATTCGTAGATATGTAATTTTGTATCCGAGTATGCGGGTAAATAACCCGATAGACGAATATTCCCGAAATCCTTGCGTCACCGGGGTCTCCACACGCAATCCCCGGACACGTGGGGAAACTAAAAAAAAATTGATTACAAACATTTTTTGTTTTTTTACTAAAAAAATTATTTTTATGCAATATTCAGGGACACGTTGTTTAATAATAGAAACGTCGTAATATCTTCTTTTTCTTCAATTTATACCGGGTCTTTCTCTCGTAAGGTCATCAACAACTTTTTCCACGCATACCGATTTCTAATGGAGCCTGAAATCCATAGAAAAAAATTAATTATTATATTTGCATAATAACGGTCTTCGCGTATGCATTTGCATAGCAATTACAACATTGTATAATTCAAATATTCACGATTAACGAAAGTACGTCGTTAATCACGTTTTATTACAATTCGCAGGACGTGCGATGCGTTTCGAATGTACGACAGTGGCTTAACTTTTGACACTTGGCCGGCCGGCCCGCGACGTTACGCGAATGAAAATGTCACGAAGAACTTGGATTATTCTATCATGGAAAATAGAACGATGGCTTTTTATCTGGTCCACGTTTACAAGATCCGAATTTCCGACAATTCGAGCCTAGTCGTCGATCCACTTGGCTCGTGGAATCCCGGGGCACCCCTCCTGAAACTTCCGGTCGGTACTTTTTTTAAGAGATTTTAAGACCTCTATAGTTGGGCATGAACGAGACAGGGAAGAAGTTATCGTATAAGCTGAAAATAAAAATTTACTGATTTTATTTACTCAATAATACTATAATAATAAATTTTCCGATAATACAGGTCAGTACAGAATTGCGAAACAATTTCAAAGGGCTGAAGATCATAGTGGGCGTACTGAACACAACAAGTGACGGAACCCGGGATGAATTGGACCTCGAGGAAGAAGCTGCCGAAGTGCAGCCCTTGAACGATTTTGTAAATTTTTTAGCTAGCAGTTTAAATGCCAGGTATTGTATCGATGAATATCATTTAATATCAAAGAACATGTTTGACAAAAAAAAATTGTAATCGATGGACCATCGATCAACTACAATATAAATTTTAGCATGGATCCGATAGCGCACGAGAAACTTGGCACAATAACGAATAAAGTGTGGAACAATCTTCTCGGTGACGTTTACAACGGTAACGTCGATCTCGGTCTGGGCTACATAACGATCACGGAAGAGCGTCAGAGAGATATGAGTTTCACGCATCCACTTATACGTTACACGTTCGTACGATAAAAAATACTTATATCCTGTTTCCTGCGCGCATCGACGACGATGCGCGCATCCTTGCCGTCGATCGTTAATCGCAGCCGGTTTTTTTCATTGCAGAAGAAACATTTACATCAGACCACCCGAATCCGGTTCCATGAGAGACATATTTCTGCAGCCCTTCAACAACCGCATGCTCCTGTGCGTCGCTCTTATGCACTTCGTCATTATCGTCGTAATTGGAACCATCAATTACGCGGCTAAAAATGTTCTGGAGACGGAGAATAAAAAACACGCGGGTACCGGCGAGGCTACCCTATGGTGCATCAGTATATTGTGCATGCAAGGTACGATCGCGATGCATCATATTTGTGCTGCTGTTAATATCAACCGGTAAAAAATCCTACGCCGCGGCTGAGGCTAGCCATTGTGAATGACCTATAACTTTTTCTATTATATTGGTATTATTATAATTATCATTATAGATCCATAATGATCTATAATCATATAAATTTATAATTATGCAGGAAAAACGACGTTAAAATAAATGTTATACGCGAGTCTAAAGTAAGTAAAAATGTTGAACAATGTGCATTAGTCTATTGAAGTCTGCCGACGGTCACCTCAGTTCCGTTACGCCTAAAATGATCTATAAAAACCAAGTACCTGTGTAATTAAAAGAAAAAAAAACTTGTTCGAGGACCGTGCAAATTTTTACGTCTCCCTGTCGCGAAAATGTCGTAGGCTCACCCTGGAGTCCAGCGAGCATTTCCGGAAAGACTGCACTTCTGGCGAGCCTCGTATTCGCTCTGGTGACGTACAACGCGTACGCCGGATTTATAACGTCTATACTCTCGGTCCAGGCAACGGGAATAAGAACCCTCGAGGACGTGTTGCGTAACAACTTTAAACTGGGTTACAGTGACGTGGACGATGAATACATGCGTGTAAGGAACTTGCACAATATACCGTTAATAATAACATGTCGTCTGATTTTCTTTTTACCTCGTTGATTATTCGATTTAGAACGCAAACGATAGCGACCTTCGTCAGCTGTACATCAAAGCATTTAACGGACGCGAATCACGACTGGACACGACCCTTGGCCTTCAAAAAGCCATGAAAGGCGGCTATGGATTTTTCGTGAGCGCAACACTGGCTCGTCGGGCCCTCGGCACATCTCTGATCCAAGAGCGTTGCTCCATAAAAGAAATCGAAGTTCGACAGACGTTTACCATCGTCGCATTGCCCATGGAGAAGGCGAGCCCTTATGCTAAAATTATCAATCTCAGGTAGATCCAACGAAACACACTCGATCGGCCTTAGGACCATGTGAAACACCTCCATTTTTTCTCACGGGTTCTCATATGTTCGGTCAAAAGAAAAGTCACATCAAAAAAGGATATCACCTCAGCTTTCGATGAGACTTTTCTTTTGATCGTGAATGCCAAAATCCGGGAGAAAAATTTATTACATTTTTTATTACCGACAGCGATATTGCACATGCTCTTAAGAATGTTTCACTTATACTTTCCCAATCGCAAGTTCGATTCGGCCAGAATTTCGGTACTTCGAAAAATGAAAATAGAAAAATATTATTAAATATTTCGAATGCAAAAATGCTGAGACTATTGATGTTCTGAGCACTTCCCGTATGGTTGAGTTTTTCAGATTTTTCGTCCCATTAGAAAGTAAACGAAATTACCGGTATCTCACCGGGTCCGATAATTTTTGGCTGAGAGCGCATGCGCGATAGATCGCTGGAACAACAGAAACCACAGGATGATGAATTTTATCGTAGGTGGGGGCAGGTGAAAGTCTCCACCGGGCTTCCCACCGACTTTCGTTTACACGTTCTATCGGGCACCAAAATTAAAAAAAAGAAAGCATTTGTTATATTTCTTCGATTAGCAATATTGCTAATAGTACTTAATAAATACATTTTTTTATTTTCGTTTATCAAGATTCCGAATTCCGTTAACGAGCCAGTTATTCGGCGCTTACTCAAGACGTATATTTAAAAAAAACAATTGCACAAATTTCGTCGCAATACTGTGCAGAGTTGCGACAGTCCACTTAGTTCGATCGAAAGGGTTGCGATGGGACAAGAAACTTTCACTCGACCTTAAGATCGACCTTAAGACTGTATAAACAAACGAACAAACCCATGGTTTTTCAAAAAATATATATAAGACAAATAAATCATCAATTTCGTTTTTCATTATAACTTTTTATTTTATTTGTTTCAGCGTTTTGAGAATGCGCGAACGCGGTGTGATCGACCGAATACGTGAAAAGATGTTACCCGACATGCCGAAATGCCAGGCGCTGACGACATTCCACAGTGCCCGAATAGCCGACGTGTATTCGGCCTTCATCATTCTAATTATCGGAGTCGTCACGTCGCTCAGCCTCGGCCTCTTCGAGCGGATTTGGTACCAGCGACGAAACGTAAAAAAACAATTGATTCGGGGAATTTTTCATCATCGAGGATTCACGCGCCGGGAACGTTCCGATAAGGCTCCTGGCGGACATGAGATGGTAACGGGGACACCTTTCGCTCCGCCCCTTATCGATTTTCGCCGGAACAAAAATCTGATTCAAACTCGTCGATATCGGGGAGATCATCTTTCACGCAGGCGCTCCGATAACGAGGCGGACAAATTTCAGTCCCTCTTCAACACTGGACTCGGGTCGGGAACAGCTCGCCGAAAAATAACTGCTAGAAGAATGATCACCAAACCGGCCAACGACGCACTCTTGAAGCTAGACAAGCATCGCATATTTCCGTTCCTAGATTAAATAACGCACCAATCGCGGCGTGGCTGTCACACATTTTTTTGTCGCAAATTTACATCATTTTTTTTTATTTCCAACAACCATGTGGCAATTTTTTCAATATTCTTTAATTTCATAAAAAAGTGCAATAATCGTTTTGCACTTGTAAATAGCAGAACCGCTTAGAAAAATTGTTGAACGTAAATCGAAATCCGTGTAAACTGCAATAAGCCGACGTAGAGTTTGAAATAAAAATATAAAACATCATATTCCTTAATTGCGTTCGAGAACCCGCGCGTCAGTTGCTGCTCAATTCGGCGGTGACCTTGACACCGGCATGATAAAAGCCTCGACAGAGTTCGGGCGTTCTGGCGCCACCGTCGATGCTACGGCAGTCCCGCAGGCTGCCGGAATCGCTCCTGCAGAGAATCTCACAAAGATCAATCGCGGCCCCGTTGCACCATTCTCTCCAATGTTTGTACAGCTGTCGGGTACCCGCGTCGTCCAGGATACCATGACACTTTTCTCTCAAACTTGGAAAACCCACAAATTCATTTACAATTTAGTTAAGTAGTTTTTGGGGGTTAATTTCGCATCCCTGGATGAACGTTTCACGGCGATTTGAAGCAAACTCAGTGGGTAAAAAAATATGCATTACAGTTTTCGTTACCGACCGAGCCCAGGTTTCACACCACCTTAAGAGCATTTGCAAGACCGCGATCGGTAATATAAACAGAATCTCACTTCGTATCCCAACGTCCATCGGCGTTCGAGGCGACGAGCGTCGCTCCGGGTAGACCATCGCCGATGTAACGCTCGCCGTCGATCTCTCGCAGAGTGTAGCTGGTCAATGTGTATATTACAAACATCAAAGATCTATTGACTGATTCCGCAATTCGAATAAGCATTTAAAAATGCTTTTCGTATGTGTCTAAACGTACGTGTATAGATTCGATACGTAACAAAAACTCAGAAAACATGTTAACGGCGTATATCAGGTCAATAAATGAGGTCGTACTGTCTAAATTCGTTGTCGCATATAGTCCTGAGAAACATATCGATTTCCTCGTCGTCCAACCATTGATTCGAGGGCATGACATCGTGCGCCTCCACGAGTGTTTGATTAATCTGTAACAAACGATACGGAGTAATTATATTAGTGTATCAGGAAAATATGCTTAATAGGGTCTATAGAATCACAAATGACAAACCCTTTCGACGATTGCAAGGCACATTCCGCATCTGACGCACGCCGAAGAGAAATTTACGTTCACGGGACTTAAACCGGAAGTGACGCTCTGATAGGGAATTTTCTGCACAACGCCGAATCCAACGAGACCGCAGTCGCTGTACGGATCAACGTCGATAGGGCCGGTTTCTTCATTATCCGCCGAAGAGTTGTCCATGATCGCCGAAGCTCCGGGATTGCAGTCGTTTCTCGTCTGCACGGACTTCCGTTTGTGCTTGTGGCTTCGAGGTCGTCCGAAAGCTTCAACTTCAAACGCCAGGAGTATCAGCAGTAGGACTAACGTCGTGTCGAAGCTGCGACGCATCCCTCGCGGTGATGCGAAGAAATGAAGATTTCTCAAAATTTTGAGAAAAAAGAACAGGCGTCTATAAAAGTAATTTGACGTTAGACGGAATATAATCTTCCTCCATTTTTTTTGCGATCTTCGGAACTTCCGAAATTAGTTGTTTTTGAGATAAGGTCCTGTTATGAAGAACCCAAAAGTTTCTTCTTCCTGTAGACGTAGAAAGGATATTACTTTTCAGAACAAAAAAAATGTAATTGCTCGACCGCAATGGGAAAGAATTCACTGCTGACGCATCGTTGAGAATTGATAATTTTCCGTGTGTTCCTTAATTCATCCATTTCTGTCACTGGTTGCATTAGAGATACGTTCCAGAGAGAAATTGCAATATTTATCTATAACGTCACTTCCGGTTTGAAAATGTAATTTTTCGACCGGAAGTGACGTATTTCCGGTATGACGTCACTTCCGGTCGAAAAATAAAATTTTCAAACCAGAATCGGCGTGGCAATATTTATTAATTTATTTTAATCTGTTATAAAAATTATATACAGTGAATGAAAGAACGTATTTAATACGTCTCAAGTGCATTTGAAATTCTTCTCGAATGTAACCAGCAACATAAATGGCCAAAGTAAGGAACACACGGTATGTTGATGCACGTAGTACATCACTTGATAACTCAGTGAAAACCAGTCGAATCGCTGTGACGTAACACTGCCATAACCTCGAATGTCTGGGTGTTATTGAAAGGATTCGATACCTGAGTATCAGTATCGACAAAAGCGTCGAAGAAATTTAACACGCGAGGTTCGTTACTTGACAAACAATGCGATAAAAATTTTCATGTTTCATCGTATATTTCTGAAAATTTCGCATTTTTTTTTTTTTGTAACTTGTTATGCTACGCATGACTTACGTTTAACGAACATGTCAATCCCCTGTGGCAGGTACAGGTGAAAAGCCGTCAACATGTCGGGACACAGTTCAAATCCAGCGTCGCACACCGGCGGGGTTAAGCCCATGATCATCGAGGGTCGTATGGCCAGCGAGAGAGAACGTCTCTTCGGAATGTCCGACGCTGAGAGAGCCTGGCGAGCTCAGTGGCTCAAGGATCAAATTCTCGCTCCTGACGAGCCAATCGTCCCCAAAAATTTCTACAAGGAACGATACAATATAATAAGACGTTTCTACAGATACCCCATGGACTGCGTGGAGTCGGCTTTGACAAAAACCATTATGGTATCCATGTAGCCAATTATATTTACTTTACTTATTTATTTACTTATTTATTTATTTATTTATTTATTTAAATGGGAAGCACCCTTTTGCAAAAAACAAATATAATTTTTTTTTTTTTTTGCAACAGTAAAGTAAAAACACTGTTTAATTAACAAAAATTTTCCAGGGCCCGAACTTAGCTTTTTTCACTCGGCATGTGATTGCCAAAGCTACTATGATTATGGTGGGACTGTGGACCGTGTGGTACCACCAGAAATACAATGGCGGGGTGAGTATAGACAGTCGGAAATGAGAAAAATTAAATGGTAAAGGAGTTGACGAATTAACAGGTAAAAGCGAAAAAATCGAATGCATTAATGCATAAGAGTCTCATAAAAATATTGCTCAAGGAAAAACTTCTGTATTAATCGCGGATGTAAATTTTTTTCTTGTTTCTAAGCTTGTTCACTCATTGTCAACTCAATTGTTGACAATGTAGTCGTCAGAATTCACTGAAGGACAGCTATATTTAGCACGAGTTTTTCATTCCCATGAGTGACGGTACTTCAGTAGTTCACGTACTCGCCTTTACCGACTAATTCGTCCCTACCTGAGCACATATTTAAACGGCAAGTTTTCGCTCGAAACCCGTCGTATGTTCACGAATTATTTTCGCCGACAGAACTGGACGAAAAAATCAGGAGTCACGATCAGCTGGTCGAGACCGGTGATGTTCCCGAACGATCCGGGCTATCCCAATTATAAAAAACGCGCAGCCGACGAGTATGCCGAGTTCGGATTCAAAAAGTCGCCGATATAGATGTAAATAACATCAGTAGTGGGTCGGTAACTGTTGTCTCATAATATATAATGATAATAATAATAATAATAATAAAAGCGAAAAAAATACGTGCATGATCCTTTTGTTACTTCTTCAAAGCCACACGAGAATATGTGGCCGTACTAAATTTCAACTGGCTGTCTCAAGCAGTTTCCGCGTAATAGTAATTTTAAACGATGCAAGTCTAGCACACACACACACACCCACACATATATATATCTGGCCGCCAGCATTTCGCGACATTTTAGACTATTTTAAGTACTCTGACACTAAAATTTCCAATTTTTTTTTGCTTACGCAAACAAAGTTTTCTGCGTGAGGGAGGAAAAACTGAACATTGAACCGACCAACGGAAGAGCTTTTCGACTCCCTCTCGAGTTTACTAATCCGTTTTTCAAACACCGGAAATAGTCGTTGAGTTTGCGCATCGCGGCGCTGACCGGAAGCTCGAAGGCTCGAGCCCCCTTCCCCGTCGTTTCGTTCCCCTTAACAACAGCAATGAAAAGACCTGTCAACAAACACAAACGTTCGAACGAAATCCAATTCGCGAGGTGAATCGTCCCATGACTAATTGCGTTATCTCATCGAGTCGAAAGATCGCGAAGAATCCCGCGCGCGCAGGTGGTCGCGAGATTTCGTCCCGAAATCTTATTCCTAAAGAACTTAGGTTAACATCACCTCGGATCACTGTTAAATCCAGCTGTTTTTGCCGTCGCGATTGATTAGATTCGCAAAGTATGTCGAACAAGAATTTATAATAAGGAGTCCTCGAAGACGCGCGAACGCTCGGCTATGTCGTCAGCTATGGAGATTCTGTTCAAGCAAGCATCGAAGACCTTCGCCGGTCGTCGAAGCGTAGGCTATCAGTTGTGCCAGAAGAATTTCGAGAAGCTGCGAAGTATGATGAACGAGATAAGGGCCGAGGACGCGAAGATCGACAAGCACGTGCTGCGATTCGTCGAGACGCAGTCGGCACCGATGTGCGTGATGGACGTCTACGAGGATCACGACATCACCATCGCTATATTTTTGTTGAAAAATGGCGTTACGATGCCCATGCACGATCATCCGGGAATGCACGGCTTGCTCAAGGTATTTTTTTCACCAACCTTGACCCACATTGCCGACCGTCCTCTCGACCTTTTCACTCTTCCAGAGACACGATCAAATTTTCACAAAGTTCGATCGTGTAGTTGCAAAAAAAAATGTTCTCAAGATTTCATTTAATGTACAAACGTAATACACAAATTTAATGTAGAAAACCCAGTGTCACTGTAGATTTTTCTCGTCAATTGACTATTTGTTTACTTTATTTAACTCTAGTCTATCCCAAATTAATTTATGCTGTTACAGTTCGGTCCCTGCAGTACTTATGCTGCTTGAAAAAATCACAGACTGCCTTATACAAATTTTTTGGATTATTCGCATTCTGGTCCGGACTTTCTGTGGTGGTTGATGATCATTACCGCTCCGTCATTTCCAAATTAGTGAATATAGCGTCCTTTAATTCACTGAGATTTGTTGTGGGATGTATGTTTTCTTGATAAAGTTTTAAACAGTGTTTTGAAATCAACTGCACTCTTGAACCTCATTGCCCTAAGAGTTCCTACAGAGAATGTACAGTACACTATGGCTCAGCTTTTTCACAAAAGTCAGAATAAAACAAACTTAGCAAACAACGCAAGGATCTGACAAATTGCTATATTCCGAAATCAGTATGATACCCTAAATTTCACTGGGATATCATTAGAAACTTTTGAAATACTGGCGAATGGATTGCGGTCGTAAGATATGAGTAGAAATAATGAAGAGTAGCTTCTACTAAGCTCATGCCATCTATCAGTTCAATAGGTCCTTCTTTTTTTATAGTTATCTGTAATTTGATATAGTTTTTTTAAAAAATGAATAAATCAATAAAAATTATTTGTCTGTATTATGTATTATGTATATTCAAATTTGATATGCCTCGTATTTTCGGTTTACTATTTGTGAGTTTTGTTAGCAAATAATGCGTTACCAGCAGATGCAGTACAAGCAGAGACATAAAATCAGCTTAAAAGCAATATTGATACATATATTTGTACGTTGTAATATATTATATAGAAGCAGATGAAGTGGAAACTCAAGTTTTGTAAACAATAATAATAATAATAATAATAATCGTTGCAAAAATACACGGTCAGCCGAGTAGAGATCGTTTTTATTGAATTGCAGGTGATCAGCGGCGCTGTAAAGATCAACAGCTACACGGTGGAGACTCGCGAGGGTTGGCTCGCTCAACCGGGAGAGGAAATCCCCGCGCTGAAGCATCCGGCTGTGACGGTGCGCGACGACGATCCCGCGTGCGTTCTAACGCCGGAGGACAGAAACTTTCACGAGATCACGTGCGTTGAAGGACCTGGGGTCTTCTTGGACATACTGAGTCCGCCGTACGTCATAGAGCCTTGCATACCCGACACGTGCCTGAGGCCGTGTACTTACTTCAGAGAGATATCGTCGGAAAATCGCACGGAGTCTGATGAAACAGACACGCAAGTCCATTTGGTAGGAATGACAAAGCCGCCAGATTTTTATTCCAGGTGTATCAAATATCGCGGTCCAACTCTTAGATGATTACAAATTCCGTGCGTCTCTTCTGTATTCTGATCGGAGGGACGCATCAATCAAGGCCGCGGATAGACGTCGGCTCTTTTACACGACCAAATAGCGACGCAGCTACTCTGTTGAAAATATTTTCTTGGATTTTTCTGAGCATCGCCGGAGACAATGAGATTTTACAGATTATTGTGTTTTTTTTTATTAGTAATTCTTTCTTTGTTTTTATTCACGAGACCTATTTAACGTTCAAATTTTTACGATTTTAGAGTTGTGCCATACTGTGCTTCATTCTTCTCGTTCTAATAATGTACTTTTACTTTACTGATCCCAAAGGCTTGGTTTTCACGCGAATTCCTGCGCCAATCACACGGCGGCGACAGGACAAAGTTACCTATCTTTAATTCTTCATTTATCTTTAATTCTATATTTTTATTTATAGAGGTCAGACTGCAGGAGCATGAAAGAAGACACAAAGTTTTGAGCAATATTTTTTTTTTTACCTAAGAGATATGTGTGTAATTCTTGTACTTTCGTAGTCGAGTGCACACCATAGATATTTTATATGCTATATGCTATATTAAATAATCCAAATAATAAACGAAACATTCTTAATTATTTAGGATTAATCAGTAGTTGTATGGATACACTGAATTTTCCGTCAGTGAACAGTACAAAGAATGATTGTGAAATTCAGGGGGTGCTGTAACATTGTCCAGTTCACAGATTCTTCTTTTTATTAAAAAAAAATTTTTTTAAAGAAATAATCAATCTGAATGTGAATCATGACGAAACTAATATTCCGTTTATCAAATATATCAAATATCTGAAATAATCGAAGTTACGTGTATTTATAGTTGAAACACTTAAAAGCACTTTGCCGATTGACATCATTGTTTTTAACGAATTCTTACAGGCTTTGATAGAACGTGAAGAGTAACAACAACGAAAAACCTGAGAGTGCATGAGAGAAGACGTAATGTACTTAATTAACTTGTAATTGTAAGCCGTTGATAAGCTGTTAATATTATTCAGTAAATATATTTGTACATCACATAAAAATGACGATTTTTTATCTTTTTTTTTTTACATAACTAATTACAGCTGAAGAGCTCGACGGTGTTATCGCACTGAAATTTTTCAAAGGAACGCGTTCAAAAAATCGTTACTGATCGGATATTGAAGTTCCCGAGACGGTGAGTCGTGTGTTTTGGTATTGTTTGCAATAAACGATGAGCCAAGGCGGCACATACGTAAAATTGAAGTCCGTTTACGAGGTACATGTATTTTGGTACACCATGACAAATTTGAAACTTATGAAATTTGTATTTCTGACTTCGGACACTCGATTTTTATAAAATTGTAACGATCGCGGTGTGACAATTGCATATTTTTTAGCTCGTGTTCTATGCGTCCGAGCTCTATGGCATTTATCGAGAAAGAATTTACCGTGAGATCGAAAATCAATAAAAACGTGTCTTATATCGAGTCACACTTTAAAAAAGTCAAATAAACTAAATATGTAAAATCATTTCTGTTCCGTCCCCAAGACAAATAGGATTTTTCCGCAATAGCGGACGCACTACAACTCACTTTTTATTTTTCAAGCTTGAACACGGGAAGGATTCCTTCCGTTTATTAATTACAGATATTCAGATACATAACTTTGCTAATTCGCGTCCCTCAATGGAAACTCAAAGCGACACCGATGCCAGTTTTCAAACAACGAGGATCGCGAAGCCGGGAAAGCCTTTGAAAAATCCTCAAAGATCCGCCTGGCAAGGCAAGGAATAAAAGTTTCTCTTGTCGTTAAGTTCATTCCCGTCAAAAAGATAATTTGAGACGGCACGAATGATCCATCGATAAAATTCGAGTTTTTATTTTATCTAATTTACATACAGGTTTAGTTTTTTTCCACCCAGGTATTGTCGAGGATTTAACAAGATTTTTTTTTTATATCACGAGTTTCGCGAAAGGTTGGATAGCGTATCTCTAATTATCCTTTATATCGGGCTATATTTTTTTTGCGTCGCTCGACCGGAAGTGTTCCAATCATTATTGCGACGCAAACTGTCTGATTAGCTGTTCACTACGTGAAAGTAAAAGGTCATTGGCTATTTTAACTTTTTTTTTTCGAGTAACTGCCGTTTCGTGAGTATGTACAAGTTTTACCTCATATTTCCGTCGCCGTTCCGATTATTCACGCGAAATCTTGCTATACCTTGTTACACCTTTTCAATATCGATCTTTTTCGAATCAGGTAACAATTGTCTTATTATAAACGTCGCTTAACAGGCACTCGCCGATTCGAGCGCAAGAACTCTGTAACGAGTTTACGATCGGTAATTATTAATCTTTTCGAATATTAAAATTTAACTTGTCTGATTGTTATCCGTACTCTGTTGCCTCCTGTACATCGCGACGTTACTGTCCGTGTAGTCCATTATACGCCTTTGGCACTGTCTTACATATTGTTGCTGTTTGTGATAGATCTTGAATGCACCCTTTATCGTTATGAACGCTACGCCACCCTGAAATTTTTTTACCCAATATATAATAGAATGTCTGTATAAATTAAATAGAAAATAATAGGGAAAGATTCTTCGAGCGCTTTTATTACATTTTTTTTAAAGTGGATTAATGTGGCAAAAAAAAATAATGCTCACCAGCAGAGTCCTTTGAAAATTCGAGTTGATGCTCTCGAAGAATATTTTACCGCAAATACTGGCGATAGTGGGCAGCAGCAGAGCGCCGCAGAGGATTCTTGTTGCCGATATGGGATCGCTCATCGGTGGAACTTCTTGGGACTGAGCTCTGTCGTCGTCGGAATAGCTGCAATTTATTTATATTTTTTTCCGTAAATTTAATGTTTTTATTAATTTATTGTTATTGATTGTTTTCATTAATTAATTGTATTTATCAAAGTATCAATAAATTTGGACTACCTGCGTGGCAAGAAGTGTCGCAGGATCGGAACTTTACAAGCGTGCCTTCTGAGAAGGCTGAGAGCTTGATCCTCCCATCTGAGCATCTTTCCCAGTACGAGCATAATCGGTATAGTCGGCAGGCCGACGAGCAACACCAGAGGATCGGCCTGCTCCATCATCGTCAGACCGTCCTTGTGACCGACCACCTGCATCACCGTTACCGCGCCGTACGTTACAGCCGTCCAATAAATCGAACCGACAACAATTCCTGCGGCTATAAACGGGCATACTCGGAAAATAACGCCGTCTATCGTGTCCAGTATCACCACCAGCGGTCCTGCAACATTTTTGATTGTCATAAAATGTTATGACGAATAATTAACATTTTTAAAAAGATTTTACCGGAATTAAAAATATTTACCCATGTGCGGGTAAACGATAATGTATTCCGTGTTGCATTGCGGACATGCGACGTGGGCGCCGGCCCGCCCTTTCTGTTTCTCGTCGACCCAACGCTGTATGCAGCCCTGGTGCACCCACTTGGTCGTTCCGCGGCAGTGACAAGGCTTCACCCACGATGCCGTCGCGTCGTCCTCGTCGGTCGCGAAGCAGACCCAGCAATATCTTTTGCTAAATAAAAGTGACAATATCAATTCAAATTTATCGCGGCAAAAAATTGCAAAAAAAAATTAAAAATCGACTAAACGTCTTACTCGTCGTCCGAACTCAAAGTCGGCACGCTCGCGGTCGTCTGATTCGGCGACGAAGCGCCGTCGGTAACGTCGACCGACAATTCCTCGTCCATCAAATTTGATGTAGTGTTGCAAGTTGTTTCTTCCTCCGAGGATATCGTGGCTGCTTGTGTGTCCGACATCTCTGTAACATGGACATTAATAATGAATGATTAATAATTTTTTTCTTTTCTTTTAATTCTTGTATCATTTTTACCATTATTAGATTCGCTACTCTGACGCTCAGGTATGAAATTAGTGCTGAGTCTTCTCAGAGTCTCCTCTATGCTCGGAAGACGGTGTACGTTAGATCTGGTTGCGCCTGCTTCGATTCTCACTATGCGTCCTCCACTGTCCACGCCATACGACACGTGAGGGACACTGTTGTCGGACATTATGATCGATGGGGATTAAAAATATCCTTGACCTACTATCATTCTTCCATCTGCAAATAGAAACAAAAACATATGAATTTTCGTTCCCCAAAATTTTTTTTATGTATTCAATGTTTTCCCAATCTCCGAGAATAACTTTGGTTTTATGTTTGATTTTTTTTCTTTCTTTTGAGCCAAAAAATAATGTATAATCGTCGATGTGAGCTAAACGCGAATCGTATATATACAATTACAATACGCAACCACGATAATAAATATACATTGGCTATAATATTTTTCATAACCCTGAAAATATCTGCATGGGAGTAAATTTCATCGAATTATAACCAGCTGTGTTTTGGATCGCTCAAATTTTGCTCGGGGACATTCACTTGGAAAATAAAATTCTACAAGCGAACATTTTTGTTTTCTTCCTAAAGCAGCGCATCGACAAAGACTTACCGAAGGTGAAATTTTATGTCATGCAGATATCTTCAGGGTCATTATTTTTTTGATAATTTTTCGAGCAAAGTCGAGCATGGAGTTTCGTGAGGAAAAAAAAATTGATCAAAGAACCACGGACACTCGATAGTTATTGACTTATTTAAATATACTTGACAAGTTAGACCATGGTATTTGCAACTTACACCATTGATTTTTTTTCTTTTTTTTTCCATACTGCAAACTCATCTTACGAAAGTGTCGAAAAGGTTATAGACGTCAGTAGGGTCGGTTTGGAATTTATTATGCTAACGACAATCGTTCGCGATTATTTCGTCACATTGGAGCGGGTTGAAATAATAACAGGTAGCGGTGTTGGTGTACACGGGTAGCAAGGAAAACAGAAGAAACGGGAGACGTGTGGATATATATATATATATATATATACATACATATATAAATGCACGAGTAGGTGGTACACTACCTGATAGCACCATTTGCAATTGTCAAAGTCGTGAATCGCGCAGAACTAACGATATCGACGTGATCACGATAATATCACAGAAGCGAGGCCGAAACGTTTTTAAGCACTCGATATACGAACGACAACATTTGCGGTATTTAAAATTGATGTTACACGACGATGTAAGGTACGGAGATTCATCGTCTCGCGAAAAGCATTTTTGTACGATGAAGTTGGCAGGCTTTCGAGGCTCTTGAACCCCAGTTACTTGCTCCTTGTTGTGCTACTACTGCTCCGCTGACACCCGCTCGCACACGCGATGATGATTCGTCGATTAGATCGCGCGGAGACTCGCTAAAAGTAAGAAACGTTTGTTCGATGCTTGATTTGTATTTGCGAATACACTTTGTGTGTCACGATATTCATCGTCGATGCGAGTCGCGCTAGTGAGACAAACTTTTTACGCGTTTGATATATTATCCGGAAATCCTGGCGGGTCAAGGCTGTCACGCCTGCGGGGGGCTATTTTTGGCAAAATTACTGAAAACCATTGTGGCTGTTTGTTTCTTATCGCTTCATAGGATATCGAAGCGCTTTTTTAATCCTTGAAATAGTTCTTCTCACAGAACGCACATTTTTACGCGAAAAAAAATGTTTTTGTATGACATTTTTTTTTATTAATTGAAATAGGATGGATACGGAGATGCGTTTGTTGACGAGAAAGTCTTTCGAATGCTGGAGGATCTACGCAACGACGAAATCGACCCGGCGACGATCCATCCGCAAAGCTGTTTATTTCTACGACCTGCGACTCAAGCAAAAAGCATTGAACTCGTTGCTCGGAAATTGCTTTGAGGCGAAGAGGGCTCGGTCTTTTAACGAGAGCCTCTCGACACTTTCAAACGGCCGCGCGGTCTTCCAAGCTGCGTATGATTTACGTCGTAAAACAATTTTGAAACGAGCTCTTCGATCTTGGTCTCTGTACTCTGAAAACAGGCGAAGAATGAGAAAGTTGAACGCAACAGCCTCAGAAATCCGAGATCGATTGGTCCTCGGCAAATACATTCGTAATTGGAAGTTAATTAGCTTGGAAAAGAAACAAAACCGAGAACTCGAGGAAAAGGTTTATAGATCTACTGCGCATGCGCCTTCGACGTTTACCAAAATATCATATATTCTCAGGCAATCGCATCTCATCGGGACTTCTTGCTACGAAAATCGTTGAGATTGTGGATGGAAGATCATAATCGGAGATTGGACAAAAGGAAGAAAAGGGATGAGGCAATTTTGCACTACTCTAAAAAGTTGTTGAACAAGGTTTGGCACAGATGGATTAAATATTGCAACATCAAGATCGAAAAATCGAACAAGATCGCGGAGACACACAAGTTTCACGAAACTAAATTACTAAAAAGGTGTTTCGGCGCTTTAGTTTCGGTACAATATCCTCTATAAAGTAACTCTGCGAAAAAAACGAAACTTGCTCTTAGTTCTCCACCAACGTTACTTATTTTTTCCACGCTTCAGAACGTATCTCGGGCGATCGCGAAAAGAGCCTTGCACGAGGCTGCGATGAATTTGTACGCGAGCAGACTTTTACGAAGGATCCTGCTCGTTTGGATAAATCATCACCGTCGAACTATCGATATTGAGATCAAAATCGAAATCTACTCGAAGAAAAGAGAAATTACTCTGAAGCAGAAAGCTCTGCAACAGTGGCGATTATACGTGTGGAAGAAGAAATGCAGCAGAAGAAAAAACACAAACGCGACGAATCACTATAGAAGAAAATTGGCGGCTAGGGCGATAGCTGTCACGAAAAAGTACGTCCTGTACAGAAAGCAAAAAATAGCTTCCCTGCATTACCTGAAAGACGGAGCAGCTCAAATATCGCTGAGTATGCAAATCCTGTACGTCGACAGATGGAGAATAGCTCTGATACGTCTGACCCAGGAGAGGCAAAAGCTTCGTCGCGCCGAAGAGCACTGGTCGGCCTGCGCGTTAAAAAAATATCTCCTCGTCTGGAAAATATTTTCAGAACGCTACAAAGCCCGAGCGAGACTCAAGAAGAAATTGAGTGAAATTAGTAAGTGCGTTCTGTTAAACGCGTACCTGACCCGCTGGCGCGCAAAGTGCGCAGCGACCGAGGCGATCAACGAAAAGAGAAGTCGCGTCGTGGATATTTATTTGAGAAAAATTAAGTCGCGCCTCTTCAAGTCGTGGAAAAGATACACCGACGAAAAGACTAAAAAGAAAAAAATAGAAACTGACGAAGCGACCAAATTTTGGGATAGCGCGAAGGAGACTACGAAGAGTTTTGCCAGCCGATCGAGAAGCGCGAATTTACGGATCTTGAGAAAATTTTTCGACGCTTGGTTGGCGTTTCTTCGCAACAAGGAAGATCGAATAATCATGGGCTCTTGTTCGCGAAATATAAACGGAAGAGCCTACGCGATTCCGTACTCCACGCGGCTGGTTCTTCCCGAGTACATGAGAAAGAAGACGTCCGATTCGCGAGATAATTGCGGTTTCTACGAAGAAAATAGGCGAAACGATCATTTTGAATTTAGCGAATTTGCGAGACGCTACTTGCCGATCGTACGCAGCAGATCGCGCTCCGACGATCGTTCGACTTCCGGCAGTGACACGTCGGACGATTCGTCCGCCGCGACTTACAATCTTCCGAGTCCGGTTTACGCGAGAAACGCGGTTCGAGCCTCTTTCAATAGTTCTGTGTAGAAATATTCTACGTTAAGTCACGGACACGTAAATACCTTTTTTTCAACGTCGTGACGATTTAATTCGTTTCTTTTTTTAATGCTCGTAGAAATGCTATCCGTAATACACTTCGTTCGAATGTACACAAATATCGTCATCTATTTGTATCGTTGCTGAATTAAATTACGAAAATTCGTTGACCTACGCTGTAACGAATCGTTACTTCTTTCTCTTTATCTGATTTAATTCACCCTGTTGCGTCGCCGCTTCACCGAAGATCTCCTTGACCTTGCGTTTACGCTCGGTGTCGCTCTTTATCTGCTGCTTTATCTGTACTTTGGCCAAGAATGCCCGATCCCTGCGAACCTCGCGAACGGCGCTCTTCGTCTCCTTCTTGATTTTGTGAAGCATCTTTTCCCTATCGGCTTTCTCCCTCGACATGGGCCTGTGCTTCTTGCCGTCGTACCTGTAAGAGAAAATTTTTGTCAGTACGAGGAATTTTCATATCTGTACATCGCCGAAAATCGAAGATATTTTTTTCATTCGTCTCGACGAAAATATTACGTACACTCTCTCGATGCGGGGTTCGTAGAGTCTCAAAGCTTTGGGTTTCTTCTTCTCTCGAACGATATACTCCAACGCCTTGTCCGCTAAGCTCTGCAAATCCTTGCGAACTCTTCTCGCGTGTTTTTTCACAGTCTTCGGATAACGGTCGTAAGCGTTGATTTTTAAAAGCTTAGCAATCGGCTCGAATATCACATGGGCGGCTTCCAATTCTTCGTACTGTTTTTTAAATTCGCCGATCATATTTACAGCGGTGATGAACGCTCGTAGCTTGAATTCGTCGTCGAATTCCGTTTCAGACAAATCCCTGGCTCTCATGCAGGGAGACTCCAAGTCGATCGCCAGACTCTTCTGGTCCTCTTCGAGTATCAACAAATTGCTGGCCTCGCCGTTGCGCTTGAAGGGCGGAATTACTTTGTGCAGGAGCGGCGGAGGCTTCGGTGTCGCTAGATAAATCACACCGCGCAAGAAATTTATCGCTGACGGCGCGAATCGTTTGCTCATCAGAGTGTACTGAAAATAATTGTTTCGGAATGAGTCTCGTGTTAAATACAACAGTGAATACATTTTTTTTACGTTTGCTTACCTCTAAAACGAGGGCGCAGACGAAGAGTCCTTTGGAAATATCACGCCTCGTTTTGATCCGACATCTGAGCAATATTTGAGACATGAAAACCACTGTAGGCGTCACGACCGGATGTCGGAAATCCGACGACGGGAAGAGCAGAGATACGACTTTGAAGAGAATTAACTGCAATAGTAAATTATTGTTAGACTTTTTTTATACGTGTCGTATGCAGCCTGCAATTATAAGTTGTCCAGCAGTTTTTGACGGTAGGGTCCACGTATTTTTCCCCGCTGATCACGAATCTAACAATTATTTTACTCCTAAAAAAAACTCACCGTCTCCAACCCAGGATATTTTTTTGGCTTCGCTTCGAATTCGTCGTGCTTGCTTCTCAGCAAGTTTTGAACACAAGTGGCTGTATTGTGGGAGCTCGCCTGCGCGAGGTCGTAGAGATGCGGGCACAGTCTGAAAATAAAATAATTTTTTACAATGAACATCAGTGAAATTTTTTTTTTTTAATCTCAAATTATTAAATATACCTATCGAATATTTGAAAACACTGGAAGATATCTTCCTCCGTGGTCACGGTGGCGGAATGCACGATGTATTGCAACAGAAAGTCAAAAACTTTGCAAAGTTTGTCTCTGTTGCCTTGTCCCAACGTCCAATGATTGCACTTTACTATCCGTTCCAGTATTATCGATTGATAGTCGGGACTTTGTCCTTCGAGCAATTTTTGAAAGTCTTCGAATGTTTCGGGCGCCGAGTAAGTGTAGGGCAATTCTTTTCGAGCCCTCTCCATTATCTCCTTTCGCCTCTGCAGATCGTCACGGATCTTTTTGACTCTCTCCGTGTCCGTTGATTCTTCGATCTCTGCATCGACTTTCGCTTCGCTCGCCGGCTCTTCGGGCTTAGTTTTTTTAGGTCTGATTTTCGAGAAATGTACAGAGTTCGCAATAGTTTTCGCCGACTCTTCCTCCTCGCTCGACGACTCGGATTCTTTCAGGTCCGAAAGATCGTCCTCGTCGTTTTCAGCTTCGTCCTCGTCGTCGGAATCTTCCTCGGCATTCGATTCGCCCTCCAATTCCGTCGGCGAACTGTGACCGTTCGTAATTTGCTTTTTTCCTCGACGGGTCGTGGCTTCTGAATTATCTTTCTCATCATCGTCCTCGTCGTTTTCGGAATCGAGGACCGAGGCTTTTTCGGACTCTCCGGCGACTGACGACGCATTTTCGTCGTCGAGATTCTTCGTCTGTCCCTTGAGCCGACCCTCTTCATCATACGCCAGCGCTTCCTCGTCAACGTCCTCCACCTGGAAATCGTCGTCCAGATCGTCCGCCGACTTGTGCTTCATTTTATCGTCGACATCCTTCGTGAATCCCTTCATCCTCGCTAAACGATCTTCCTCGAGAGCTTCCAATTTGTCCTTCTCCTCTCTCATGATCTCCTCTTCGGATTTTAATTTGTCGCTCGGCGTGCCTCTGCTCTCGAACTTCAATTCTCTCACGGCTATGTCGTAATCGTCCGCTTTGACTTTCTCCGCCGTATCGTCTCCGGATTTTTTCGAGCTCGCCATCAGAGGCAAGAGATCCTTCCACTCGGTGTCCAATTTCTCCGTGAGATCGGTCGTTTGCTCGCGAATCTTTTGTTTCTCGGCCTTGCGCTTCTTCGACTCGAAGATGAGCTGAGCTATCAGGTCCTTTCTCGACAGTGGTCCGTCCGATTTCGACAAAACTCCGCCGCCGAAGTGAGCCTCGCCGACGAATTTTTTGTCTAGGTGACCGTCCTGCCTCTCGTCGTCGCTGAAATCCTCGTCGCTCTTCGGATCCTCGAATTTTTCTATCTCCTCCAGCGTCTGACCTCTGTGAGTCAACACCTCCTCGTCGTTCAGACTGAAGATGTTTTTCTTCTGATGGGACTTTACCCGCTCGGCGGCGAATCTCGCCATCGCTCTTTCCTCCGGCGTCATCGAAGCGTTCTTCTCCCCTATTCGCCGGTCCGCGAATACATTGTCTTTGTCCTTGGTGTTGTACTCCTGCAGCAGAGTTCCCTTTCGCTTGCTTATCGCTTTGGCTCTAGCGACACCCGGAAGACCCCGGTCAGCCTTGTTCTTACGGCCCAAGACTTTCTGCTTGTCCTTGTTTATGTGAACCTCAAAGGGATTCAAGGTCTTTTTGTTTTCCCTCTTGCGCTTCTGGACAGCAGCCTCCGATGAATTCGTCTTCTTGTTCTTGACCTTCGCCATTGTTGAAAATTATTTTCCTGGAACAACAAGTGATCGATAAGTGATTTGTCGGGATGACTAAGTCAGGATACTAAGTTTATAGTTCAAGATTTTCGATATTAATATTTTCATAAATGTATTCCAATGTATTTATTAATATTTTCATAAATGTATTCCAATAGAGTTGTTACGTGTTAGTTATTAGCAAACGGATGTAGCAAAATTTTTATTTGTGCTGTTCAGAGATTTCAATATAGAGTTTCTGTGCAGCAGATTTATAACATGTGCGAGATATTCTCCTGTAGCATTGTTGTAACAGTCATTAGTGTGCCTTTCTGGTAGAATTTTGATGCGATAGAGATATTTCAGTCAGACCAGATTTCAGGTAAAGTTGTAGTTGGCAGGTAAATATACTTGTGATTAACGAATTGTCGATTAATAAATCAATAATAATAATACAGATATTACACATATCCTACTCCGAGTATCATGCAAAAGGGCTCGCTCGGTAAATAATTATTTTAATGAATAAACAATAGATTAAAAAAGCTCTATGGTCGAAACGATGAGGTTCGCCTGGTAAATAAATGAGTAAACAAGTAAATAATAAATAACAGATTAAAAAAGCTGCATATTCGAAACGATCTGACGATCGATAGCCGAAAGCTTCTGTTGATGGACTGCAAGTTTATTGCTATAAATCATGTCGATACGCGAATATTTTTGGTAACATAACCTCGCGAGTGCCGAAACAAAAGTGCGAGTACTTCGATCTCGTAACGATCGACGGTGCAACATTTATTCGAATTTTCGTCCGATGATTTAACAAACGAGTACTCTCTTTTTTCCGACAAAATCTACTCACCTAATATATCTTTTTTTAAACTCGTCTACACGCTTCACTCGCATTGACTCGCACCACGTGCTTTGAAAACAAATTGAACCGCCCAGAACTTTGAAAAAAAAAAAAAAATATGTCGAGAAACTCGTCGAGTGTTCTGACCTACTGGCAACCGGCATGGCCGGCAGCGCGCTTCCTTCGCCACATATTGTTGTGAAGCACCATAGCCTATAAAAGCGACGATTCGATACACCGGAAAAACATTTGTTTAATTATTCGCGGAGGAATAAACATACCTGTTAATTAACCGGCACGACGCAGAGTATTCAATTGATAAATCCAAATGGAAGTAGACAATGTTGTCGCGCAGGAATCGAAAAGTCCTGACGTTATCACCGAAGGTAAAGCCGAAATATTGGTGTTGGAAAAAAATGTTTTTTACAACCCGGTGCAAGAGTTCAATCGCGACCTGAGGTATGTATTTTATTTTTCATGTAATATTTATGAGATTTTAATCGAAGCTCCATATCCGGTATCTTTAAAAAAAAATTTATTAGTATAAAAATACAAAATCAAAACACCAATCAATAAAAATTTATTTACAGTATCGCAGTGCTCAGTCTCTACTCTAAAAACCACCAGATCGAAAGGGCTGAGAATGATGATTCAAGAAATTCCGAAAATCAGCAATCTCCGTCGAAGGATGGACCCAATGAAGTAATCACAAAGCCCCCAAAATTCTTTATGGTTTTGTAATCTTTCTAACATATTTGTTTATCCTTTTAATTTAAAAATTTTTTTAGCATGGTATCACCATTCTAGAAGCACTGTCAGCAACGGGGCTGCGTAGCATAAGATACGCAAAAGAAGTACCCGACGTTAAGCAAATAGTTGCCAATGATATATCCGCTAAAGCCGTGGAGAGTATAAAGCAAAACATTTGTCACAACAAGGTGGAACATCTGGTGACCGCGAGCCACGAGGATGCTACGTACGTGCATAGTTGTAGCATAGCTGTGCAATATCCATTTCTGCACATATTATGGATTTGAGAGCAGAACATTTTTGCAGATTTCACAAAATTTATATTTGTTTTTCCATTTCATAGTATCAGAATTGTTTTTTGCCATGTGGAAAATTTACTTTTCAATTAATATATTTCGTATCCTATAATAAATAATGTAATTTACTTTGCAATGAGATCAATTTTCAGGATGCTCATGTATCAGAGACGAAAAAATCGTTTTCACGCGGTGGACTTGGATCCTTACGGATGTCCGTCGATATTCTTGGACGGTGCAGTTCAGTGTATTGTCAACGGTGGTCTGCTGATGGTCACCGCCACCGATATGGCCGTGCTCGCAGGCAACTCGCCCGAAACTTGCTACGTTAAATACGGTTCCGTGTCCCTGAAGTCCAAGTGTTGTCACGAAATGGTAAATTAATTAATTATTTATCATTACTTCGTAAACATCGAACGTTGTTAAAATTGTACATATACATATTTTTTTCAAATTTTTCGCAGGCCCTCAGAATACTTCTGCAACACATCGCGATGCACGCAGGCCGCTACGGCCGTTACATAGTGCCATTGCTGTCGATAAGCGTTGACTTTTATATCCGCGTATTCGTACGCGTCTACACGGGACAGTTGCAGTGCAAAAATAATACGACCCAATTGGGAATGGTTTATCAATGTAACGGCTGCGAGTCCATGACCATTCAGAAATTGGGTCTAAAAAAGCCCGATGGTGCTTACAAACTTCCTAACGGACCAGCGGTCGATCGGTTGTGTAAATTTTGTCAACACGCTCATCATGTATGTAATGCACGGAAGTTTCCATCCTTTTTTAAACAATAATTCTACAAACGGATCTGTAATGATTTCCTTATTGCAGATCGGCGGTCCGATTTGGTTGGGACCGCTGCACGATAAAACATTCGTTTCGCAGCTCTTCTCCATTATAAACTGTGCGAACCTTGGAACCAGCAAACGACTGGAGGGCGTCTTGAGCGTGGTGCTCGAAGAATTAGAAATTCCGCTCTATTACGCTCTCGATAGACTGGTAAAATCGCATAATCGTAACATTTTTTTTCAATCGTATCGATGACCTCATTATTTATTTATTAACAGATATGTTTCCATATTATTCTCGTGCGTTTAATGTTTGTCGAGCAATCAAATAGAATTGAAGATATTTAAAAACTTTTTTCGTAGATGTCTATTGTTCGATGCCAAACCCCGCCAATGGTGAAATTCCGATCCGCGTTGCTGAACGCCGGCTACAACGTGACGTACTCGCACGCGAACAAAGTATCGATAAAAACTGACGCGCCGAACGAGGTAATATGGGACATAGTCCGAGCGTGGGAAAAGGTAATTATTGTTAAATTCCAGTGCTTTGGTACTTTCCGTTACACGGTAGCAACGTAATCTGATGCGAATTAAAAAAAAAATTATTTCTACTCAGATTCACAAATCCAGAAGGGACAGAATGGAAAAGGGTAGCGCTGCACTTGCGATACTGGAAACGCCTATCAAAACCGACGTAAAATTCGATCCGCATCCGAATGCGAATCCACGCTCCAGGCAAACACACTTATCCAGATTTCAAATTAATCCGACCGCCAATTGGGGACCGGGAGCGCGTTCGACTACTATGTAAGAAAAAAATCGATCAATCGATTTTATATTTCTCCATTAAGGCGATGTGAAACTTCCTTTCCTGCCCATCGAAAAAAAGAAGTATTAATCGAGTCGTGCATTATCCTCTTCCATGTCTTCGCAGAGTCGATCCAAACGACCGTACGTCGAAGAGGAAGAGAAATCAGAACAAACATTCGAAGAACAGATCGGACCAAGGCGGAAAGGAAAATCATAAAAAAGCCAACCCCGAAATACCCGAGACCGAAAAGGCGGAACCCGACGATGACAAATCTTCGAAGCTCGCTTCGAACGGCAAGCAAACGGACGTCGCTGAAGTTTCAAAGCTGGACTCTGACAGAGAACAACCTACCGTACTTGACGAGGACGACAAAAACGACGATGAACCATGTACGAAACATAAAAAAATCGAACCGGAAAGCCACACCTGACCTCCACGGTGTTATATTTTCTCACTATTGAATAAAACGTTTTGACAACAAGAGAGAAAAAAAGTCGAGTTCCGACCAGCGCGTCACCTGATTAGCGAAAGCCTTTTAAAATCGCGTTTCCAATGCTTCTCACGCAAATGCGATCAAATGATTGACGATCACGGATATTCTTACCGAGAGTCGTTTCTGCTCCGTGACGAAAGTCCGCTAATTTTTTTGACGGAATATGTTTTTACCCTGCATTTTATCGCATGCCGGAGGGGATGGTCCGGTAAGAATATCCTCGATCGATGAAAAACAAAATATTTTGACGTAATCCGCAATAGCATTGGTCACCGACGTACCGAGAGACTAACATAATGACGCATCGACCGAGCAAACCGTACACCAGTGAAGTTTAACAGGTAAGGTGAAATCCTCCTCTTCATCCGCACGACTGAATGGATTAAGAAGCCCTTCCAGGCTCGCTCGTCACGCTCCCGTTGTCGATATAAGGCGGCCGAGTCTGCGGCCCGATTCAGTAACTGTCCATCCCCATCGACGGTCAGCCGTGCCGGACCGATATTAACATTAAAAAAAGCCCATAAAAAATGGTCGTAAACTTCAAGGTATACAAGAAATGTTCACCGAACGGCAAGATAGCGTTGTACCTCGGCAAGCGGGACTTCATAGACTATCTGTCGGGCGTCGAGCCGGTCGACGCTGTGATTCTCCTCGACCAGGATTACATAAACTCCGGTAGACGGATATGGGGCCAGTTGATATGCAGCTTCCGTTACGGTCGCGAGGAGGACGAGGTCATGGGGCTGAATTTTCAGAAAGATCTTTATCTGATATCGGAGGCGATACATCCTCAGGCGAAGAAGATGGAATCGAACTTGACGCGGCTGCAGGAGCGTTTGTTGAGAAAGCTCGGACCTAACGCAATACCGTTTACCTTCAATTTTCCGCAGAGTGCACCGTCGAGCGTGACGCTCCAGCCTGGACCGGAGGAGACCGGCGAGCCCTGCGGCGTGAGCTACTGCATCAAGATATTCTCCGGGGAGAACGAGACCGACCTGACTCACAAGCGGAGCACGGTCAGCCTCGGCATCCGGAAGATCCAGTACGCCCCGACGAAGCAGGGAAGACAACCGTGCACCGTTGTGAGAAAAGATTTTCTTCTCAGTCCCGGCGAGCTCGAGCTGGAGGTCACTCTCGACAAGCAGCTCTACCACCACGGCGAGAGAATCGCCGTTAACATATGCGTGAGAAACAACAGCAACAAGGTGGTGAAGAAGATAAAGGGACTTGTCCAGCAGGGCATAGACGTCGTCATATTCCAGAACGGCCAGTTTCGAACGGTAATCGACGCGGTCGAGACCCAGGACGGATGTCCCATAAATCCCGGCTCGACCCTGCAGAAGGTGCTCTATCTTAAACCGGAACTGGAGAACAACAGGCAGAGGAGAGGCATCGCCCTGGACGGCAGGCTCAAGAGGGAGGACGGCGAATTGGCATCGAGCACCCTGCTGACGTCGCCCGACGTGCGGGACTCCTTCGGCATAGTCGTCTCGTACGCGGTCAAGGTAAAACTCTACCTCGGCGCCCTGGGCGGAGAACTCTCGGCGGAGCTGCCCTTCATACTGATGCGCCCGAAGCCCGCGGACAGGGTCAAACTCTTGACCGCCGAGAGCCTCGCCATCGAGGAGCTTCCGCCCGAGGAGAAGGTCGCTGTTTGTCCGAATCCCGAAAGCGGCTAGTATAAACTATTAAACTCTCAGCCGGATATTAAACGAGATCTAATTTAGATGGCTTAAAAAAAAGAAAGGAAAAAAATTATCAAAGTTCCGTTTCTATTTTATTACACATAAATTGACCTTGAATTATAATTAAGCAAATGTAAGGGCATCGATAAGCAAGGTAGTGCTGCCGTATGTTTATGAGAATGCAGCTATAGAAAAATGTATTGAATATTGTTATAGAGTTACGGAAAAATGATTGTGCTAGTTACTCCGCAAATGTTGATCGCCTCGATCGACATTAAATGACACACTTTGAAATTGTTGCTGAGCAACGAGACAGATTATTACTACGAATGTTGGTTAGCTAATTTTTTGCGATTATCATAGATAATTGGTACAGCGGCTGGGACGGTAATTCGTATCGTTCGTTGTATGGATATCGAGGAAGTTGTTACAAGCTGAGAGCTTGGCTGTTGGAGAACCTCGGAAGGAAAGGTCGAAGATAAACAGTGCCGAAGGCAGCTGTTGGGTCGCTCCGCAACCATTCCAATGCTTTAGTCGATGCTTCCGCATCGACGAAATCGAGTGCTCCTCGTGCACTCTTCAATGAGCTAAATACCATCGAATTAGAGAGCTCTTGCACACGCGAGGTAAACGTCCCAGTTACAGATCGTTAAACCGCGAATCTCGATCGACTCGATTGATGATAAATGACAAACTTTGAAATTGTCGCAGATACAAAGTTTGTCGATTATTATAAATAGTTCTTCAAGCGATGTCTCGAAACCTCGTATAATATTTTTAAAAAATGTACATCAAACTAATATAAAAATTTATTCTAGCGTCAAGAATTTTGCTGACTCCAGGAAAGGTAAAAAAAAAATAAATAAATAAACAGCCGCATTAATCCTGACGCTTCAAGAGCTTCGCCAGCAACAAAAGAGGTTGCCGACTGCGCCGGTACTGAAAACGTGTCCGATACCGATCACGGTATCGAAACGTTTTTATGCATTCATCGAATCGAAACACGCAATCCGCGTGAATTTTGCTTGTCCGCATCGAACAAAGTGTACTCGAGGGCGCGTTTGATATTCGTTGAGTTGCGCAAGCGCCGATTATAGCGATCTGCGCAAAAGACGTGCGCGCAGCGTTTCCGAAGCGCTGATATCGGTTGCAAGCTCGCAGGCGTGATCTACCGCGGTACATGCTGCGGGTAAAGCCGAGAGTCGTGCGCCGACTACGTGATCGCCGATCGAGCCGATAACAAAAGCTGATCGATCGGTCCGCGGAGATACGCATTAATTTATTGTAACGCCGGTATTCTGGCGCCATTTATCGTTTGTACACTTCGGTCTGCCTAGATCGAGTTTATATAAGAAATTCTAGCGTTTTATAGATTGTCGGTATAATTTAAGATAAATGTTGTGCTACCGAGTTATTATTATCGATAGGACAAGGTACATTATAGAGAGTACTTTTTATCGTCGGCTCGTTTAATAAAACTGTACGTGGGATGTTTCCCGACGGATAATTTAACAGGCGCATATCTCCGGCGTTTTCCGTGCAATCTTTTTATGTACCGACCGGGTAAAACCGTTAGTTTTAATACGCGTTATCCAACGCTTATATCAGGGCCGAAAGATAAATTTGGTTCGTAAGTCGTGTAATACACGCTGCCCCGCTCGGTGGATATAGAGAACTCGGGTGTAGAAGTGAGAGAGCGCGCCGAGCAAGCTGCGCGCGCGCATGCGCGCACTCGAGCCAGAGCGCATAGCTCGCGAATATGCGTTCTGGACATAAAACCCGCTACATCCGCGGAGTCCTGAGATTCCATTTGGACTCCACGCTCGCGCTCCTCTCTCTCGCATACTCGTTCGCGTAATTTTCATTAATGATTGTATCAATTTAATCGCACTAATGAGATGGAAAATTTAATGTATAAGATTAATAATAAAAATAATTGGATTCCAATGCGTTATTGTTTTTATTTTTCAGGATTAGTGGGTGATTAATTAGTCGAGTATTTTTTTTATCTCTAGGACGTCACACAGCGACACTGTTTTACATCGATCATGGATTATCTCTTAGACCATCAATCAATCCAAATGAGATTAATCACGCCCGTTATCGGAAAATTTTTTGTTTGAGATAGAAAGGCGGAACCGGCGGATGTCGACGAAATTTTTCTCGCTCGGTCCATGCGTCGAACTTTTATCGTCTCGCGCTTATCATCGACAATGTAAAAAAAATTGTAGATTTAATGTACCAAACTGGAAGTTTTTATGAAAAAACTGGTACATTAAATTTAATGTACATTTACGATGAAAAATTAATATACTTGTTCAATGCAATTAAACTAAATTGTTAAAAATAAAATATTCCCAATGTTTTCAATATACCGAACATTAAACTTTCATCACAATTGTACATGAAATTTAATATGCCAGTTTTTGCATAACAATTTCCAGTCCAGTACATTAAATTTCATACGACTTTTTTTTAGTATCATTAATAATATCGTACATAACATTTTTATTCGATTAAATTTTCTTCTATATTAATTTTTAATTTTTCTGATTCGACTATACAAAATAAAGCACCCCCCCCCCCCCCCCCAGCGATTGGACTGTGTAACAAAATGAATAGCTCAAATATTTACATTGAAAATACCTCGTGAGAAAAAAAAAAACTCGTTCGACACAAGTACCATTTTATCTCGTTGAAAACTCGCCGAGTTGGGCGAGCACTTGAAGCAATTGAAGCACGTATTGAAATGCCAAGTATCTGAAGTGGTACTTGTTACACCCGTACTATTTCCGTTTGGCTAATTTTTTTTTTTTGTAAAAAAAAAATTATGTCGGCGGTACCAGGAACCGAGTGGGGAAAAAAAAGGAGAAAAAAAAAGTGGAGGAAAGCGTGCTTCGACGGTATTCTTTCGAGCGGACCGACCGGAGCGTGGTGTGCGAGAGATAAGAGTCTTTGCGGGAGTGCCCCCCTCCCCCCCCCCCTCGCCCGCCCGCCCGCCGTCGTCGGTGAACCCTATACAGCAACGAGGCGTGCAAGAAGGGTTCGTTAATCGGGGGACTCGCGCCTCGTACTCAGTACTGGGTGTTCCAGGATCAATTCCCCCGGCGGATAGGCAAGCCGGGCTGTAGCGCAAGGAGTAGGCTATATAGGCGCCCGAAGACGCGCGCACCATCGCGAGGAGGATTCAGGTTCCACATTCCAGACTTACGGTCGCGCGCGCGAGAGACCCGCGCGCACCACGGAACGAGAGAAATTCGCTGTACGCGAGAGCGCGACCGTAGGGTTTGAGGTGGTTCGCCGCGAGAGAGTACCAAGAGGCCTCTGTGCGATCCTCAATCACACAGTCTCACTATACCGGGTGTTCCGGCTCTAATCACCGAAGATTCAGTACAGTGGAAGAAAAAAAAACACATTCTTCTCAAGGCAGAAGGTAAATTAGTTTTATCAATTCTGCATCTCCGGCTAGATTACGTTGCGCCTCTTTAGAACGCTGCTCCTTTCTAGCAATTGAGAAAAAGCTTTTTTTTACGTCAGAGGCTCGTCTTGCGAAGGATTACGTAAAACCGTAAATCGTTTCATCGATCTTGCATCTTCCAGATTCGTCCGATATCAAGTTCCACTTCGTTTCGTATCTCTGCATTAATAAAGATAAATAAATAAACAAGTACCGTTCGCCCGAGCCAACTGCGATAGTCGATGTTCGTCTCGCCGTCGTCAGCCGCTCGGTCTTTCACAACATAACCTAAAGCTTCGTTTTCCTGCGCAGAATCCTTGTCGACCTTGCGCGCTCGCTCTCCGCCGCTTCGAGTTTCCTTAGTTTCACCGGCTCAGTCCTAAAACCCCACTACAGGGTGTCCGAGCCTCTCCTCGCTCGCCCTCAGGTGTGCCCCGGCACTATTAAACAAATTCCTTCGTCTATATGCGTTTATCTATCTATAGTACCGAGTGAAGTCGCGGTATTCGCCTCGTCGGCGTCGTCGAAGTCGGAGGGACCGAGAAAGAGAGCCGGGTCGAGCGTAAAGACGTGGATGATACACCCCACCACCACTGCGCGCAAACTCTCGCGGAAGCGCGCTTTTCGCCTTTACACCCGATACGTGACCCCATCCGAGAGCGGCGAGCCGGCCGGCCGGATAGCTGGCACCGGCGCGCGCGTTCTCCTGCCTCAGTCAGACCCGAGACACCCGTAACGGCGGAGTGGTCGCCTCCTATACTCGCCGTTTTCTTTTTCACTTTCTTTTGGATGCACTGTAGTAACATACACACGGATTGTATATATATACGAATATACAGTATACTACAGAAACACACACACACGTACGGAACACACAGAGACACACTTGTATACATATAGCTCGTCGTCGCCACCCCCGCGGCCTCGACGCACCAGCAGACCGTCGCGCATCAGTATCTCGCCGAGTGTCCACACGGGCGTATCGCGTCCCGCGTCTTCGATCGTTTCTTTTCGCATCTCACTTTATATTACACACAACACATACACACACACACATATACCCGCAAACACAATACTATAATAGACGTGAATTGTAAATCCCCTCCCTGCAAAACAAAAAAAATACGACGTACCGAGATTCTCGCGTTTATCGGTTAAACGAGTTTGAGTCTATATATATATATATATGGACGTATATATATAGATAGCTCGCACGCCGATTCACCTACTGCTACATCGTAAGAGTTTGTGAAGGAGGTCCAACTGGCTTTCACGAGTTCAGCGAGTTATACCAAGTGCCAGGTGAGTAATGCCTCGACACCCACTGGAATTTGTATTTTTAGGCCGGATGAATAAGTTTTCGCCAAAGACCTCAGCGTTAAGCTTGGTCAATGGATCTTTGATCGGGATGAATATTTCGTGCACCGAGAAAAAAAATATAGATGTTTTTACTGTACGGAATAATTCCCTAGGGGAACGTCCATGTAAATATAGTTTCTGTTGAAATATATGTAATTGGTTAAACTGTAATTATATTTGCTATTGTGATTCGTAATTATTGTCCCAACTATAAAATATAGACGTTCGCTCAGAGGATTATATTTTTTATAGCAAAGAGTGATTATAGTCACTCTGACTACAATTATTTTCGCAGTGTCTGGAAAAAAAAGTGCATACATTTTTCAATTGACTTGTCTCCGTACATAATATCCATGTCCTTTGATAGATTGATTTATTCTTATTATCATGGATTTTCTTTTCGAATAAAAATACCACAGAGACAATTTTTCTTGTGACACTGCGTCGTTATACCTCTATCGCGATATACCCCGCAGCCAGACGACTGGAATCGATCTCTCTCTTCCCCCCTCCCCTCCCTCCCGGAGTCCTTCCTCACTCGAGGCCCTCGCGTTCGCCCTCGCCCTCACCGAACCCCCTCCCCCCGGCACGCCGAGTTTCGTCAGTTCGTTTACGCACGCTGAGCCGTTTCGATCGGAGTCTGCAAAACCTTTCTCGTCTTTCCATTATAATAACCGCTCGAGTGTTCGAGACAATTTTTCGGTCTCCCGACGACGACGAGACAATCTCGTTGTTGATTCTCGCGAAGCGGATCTTACACAGTGTCGCGTCGGTGTACTTTTTAGAGTTTTAAAATTCTGCCCAAGTTTTTCTTTTTTCTCTTGCGCGGTACCGGGAGTGAATTTTTGGGCGTGGATTCTCGTGGATTATCGATGAGGTTGGAATTCCTCGTACGAAAAAGATATTTCGCTGCGGGATCTCGTGCGTGATTTGCGATGATAATTCGTCGAGCTCATCTAAGCGCGAGACTCCGTTGATAATATAACACAAAGGAAGAGGAGAGCACGGTCTGCCCAGAGTTTTCAGCGACGCTGCGCAATTTCGTCGCGACGGAAAACTCGTCGACGATCGAACGGAACGACAAACGCCGGTGTTGCTTGTTTACGCGACAGTAGCGCGGCTCTGACGATACACGGTACCGTACGATTATCGAGATTACTTATTAATTTAACGTTATTCTTATCTTCCATCTTCGATTTAATATTTCGAGTAACCGCCATTATCGCTCGCGGTTAGTTTGGAACGAGAAACTGTCCGTCTTCTCGTCCAGCGCCGAAAAGCGTGCCACAATGGACGATCGTTTCTTATTACAGTTGTACTTGAAACAACACGGTGGACGGAGACGCGCCGAGATAAAAAAAAACAACAAACCAGTCGCTCCGTGAATACGCGCGTCTCTTCGCTTTGTGTGGCACGATGCATATATATATATATATATATGCATAGTGTAGAACAGTTTGCACGCTTTATGCGAAGGTACAAAGCGTCCACACGTAATATTGTAGGATTGTGGTTCGTATGAAGACTCATAAATTTCGTTAATAATAGACGAATTTTCTATGAATCTTGTACTCGTATATATCTCGTTTTTCTTTATATATAGCACAACGATTTGCGCGCTTTACACTAAAAAAATCGTATGAAATTGAATGTAGGACTGGTATTAGAAGTTCTTATGCATAAACTGGTATATTAAATTTCATGTACAATTGTGATGAAGAATCAATGTTCGGTGTATTAAAAACATTGGAAATACTTTACTTTTAATAATTTACTTTAATTTGAATATAAAAGTACTTTAATTTCGGTGAAAAACTGTATTAATCTTTCATCGCCATTATACATTAAATTCGAATGTATCAGTTTTTGCATAAAACTTCGAGTCCGGTACGTTAAATTTAGCATTTTTTTTTTTGCAGTGTATACGAAAGTAAAAAGACGTCCGCACGTAATATTTTGGGGTTTGCGGGTGCTCGCGTATATCTCGTTTTGCTTTACATATATATATATATTCATATGCACAGTGTACAACAGTTTGCACGCTTTATGCGAAGATACAAAGACGTCCACACGTAATATTGAAGGATTTGTGGGTTCGTATGAAGCCCCCACGAATCTCGTTAATAATCGTCGAATATTCTATGAATCTTGCACTCGTATATATCTCGTTTGCTTCCCGAATCGCGAAATTCTCCGTTGGCTTTTGCAACATTTGCCAAGAATTAAATACCGTGACCGACGACGAACGGGTGAGAGAGAAAGATCGAGACGTCAGGTCGTGGGGGCGGGGTGGGGGAAGGGAGAAGCTAAGCGCGAGCGGCGAACAGTCGCCGGGACGAAATATACGCCGAGGAGGCGAGAGAAAGACGAGAGGCCACCGGAGAGAATTCAGAGTGGAGCGCGCCCACCGTCGGCAAACGGCAACGCGAAGCCGCTTGCAAAAGGTGGGAGAAATTCTAATTTCGGAGAACCGGGAATCGCACGGTTTAGCCATACACATCTATACGCATGCGGGCTGATCTCGTTAACCCGTAATATAATGTCGTTACGCTCGATTTTTATTTTTTTTTAATCACTTTCTTTTTTTCTCGATTCTTGAATTCGCGCGAGAAAAATTTACGTCCTCGCATTAAAGGAACTGCGGGTATACAGCAATTTTACAAATTTATGGGGCTCTGCATGGACTTCCAAGTCTAAATGCATCCTGTACGTTTTTTTTCGCCACATGGAAGACATCGGATTATTTTAGCGCGATGAACCGAAGGGTGTTTTCGAATTTGGTCGGTGCAATTTTCATCGGGAGAGGCCGAGCGCGTGCCAACGCCGACGCGGTCCTACTATTTCTGTTTACACACATTCCAGCGAGGCGAAGTTATAACGATGACGATTCACGCTCGTGTCTCATACCGAACTCCCACCGACTCGTTTAATCCAGAGTTCCTCCTCTCCGGCGCTGCTCTCCGTACACTTTCTTCGATTTTGTAACGCGATACGAGTTTATCGATTAACGCTGAGTTACTATTTTATATTATAGTTGGGCTCGCACTGCGCTTGCGCTCGTCCACTTTTGTACGAGCACGATTATTCGAAGAATCTATTTTGTTGTATTTTTTTTTCCCGACGAGTCTGTATTTTCAAACACGAGTAGTCGAGCCGCGGTTTAACCGTCCGATAAACTTTCCGACGTAACGGTAGATAAGCTGCGGCAGATTGGAGAAACAAAAAATAATATTGTCGTCGCTGACACACAATGATATAATCGGTACAAAATTTAGCGAGAATCGATTGTCATTGAGAGATAGCGAAGTGGATCAATGGGCTCGCGATTAACTGCTAGAGAACTGCACTTGCATTTATTTTTTTTAAGAAAAACTTAAATTTTCCATCCAATCGGTTCTCATTTATTTTTCCTTAAGGGTGTAGTTACGAGCCTTTTTTTCCAAAAAAGTATGATCAAATTTACGTCGAAAAACTTGTTCGATCTTTCGAATTCATTTTTTGCCGTAAAAAGCATCAAAGATTCCTTCAAGGTCATTGAATTGTTTTCTTCCAAAAATCATACTTTCTTTTAAAAAAATCGTCTCACTTCAAAGGGGTTATTTCATATAATAATAATAATAAAATAATAATAAAAGGCTTCCAAATGAATTTGAATTCAGAAGCAACTATCATCGGAAGTAAAAAAAAAACGCAGTGTCTATTCACACCGACCCGTGCACGGTATTATACGTATTGCAGAAATAATTCTGCAATACGTAAACTATGAGCGTATAATATTTCCCTTGCAAATTAAAAAAGAACTACAAAAATGTCCTCCGTCAAACTTCAGTTCCATCGACATGACGTTATTGCGTTGCTCGTTTAATCTTCGCGCTTCAAAGGGTATCCATTACCACTGCCGGTCGACGGTCCTGTGGAGTGATCCATGCCGAGCAGCGGATGAATTCTCTCCTCAGTGCAGACGCCCTTTTGCCGTTGCGGTAGTTCTCAGTGAAATTCAACTTTTCATCTCTGCACAGCGCACGTGTATATACACACGATAAAACAAGCTTGAAAGCGTCCCTACTTTCGTTCGCTTTTGCGAGGAGATCCCAGCGGGTTGCACTAGCAAGCTTCGCGAAGCCGGACGAGCGTCGGACGGTCTCTCGCTCTAACCATTCTATCGAAAGCATGCGATCTCTCGATGCGCAATATCGCACGATTCCTTTCAAGTCAAGCCCCCCCACCCTCCCCACCCCCCTGACTCATCGAGCGTAGCGCAGCGAGCCACTCGTCATCAGGGGATCGGTGAAGGGTAAAAGAGCGAAACAACTCGATAAAGCACGAAAGAACCCAAGAACGAAACAGAAATTTAAAAATGATATTTTTCATTTCTTTTTCTGAATTTTATTTTATTTCACCTAATAGTAAATTCTAATTTAGAGTTCAGAATAATAAATTCTGTATTACTAATAAATAATAAATTAAGATCACATTGATAAAGAACCCGGAATTTTTTAAATTTCGAATAGTTGAAATTAAGACCTAGGGTATGCACGATTTGCATAACATCTAATGATATGACACTGTACGATTTATATACTGTAATATATAACTACATAAACATCAAACATTAACCCTTCGAAGCTTACATTTAATTTAATTAAATTTTTTTTTATATGTATAAAGTTTTAAATACATCGGCTGATTAATGCATTTTTTTCTGAATGCCTAGAGGTGTATCACTTGTAATACGCCATTCTTCGAAGGGTCACATCAACATCATACTATAATAATAACAACAAGAGTTTCTCGAGGCCATTGCCAGATACACGTTCCGAACGGCAGACCCTAAAATGATTTATTTTTTATTTCATTAAATCCCGAATGCAGTGCGTGCTTTTTCGTAAAACAAAAATGAGGAATTCCGTTGAAAAGTGTTGGTGGGTGAGTCAAAGCCTACCAGTCACGGATGCCGACGCTCATTTTTCCAAGTCCGAGATTATCGGGGCTCAGCTGCTCGTTACGGCGCTTATCGCTGAGCCGGCGCAGGCTCTGCGTCAGGCAGGAGACGACCGGAGGAATGAAAAAGAAATAGAAAGATTGTGTACGCGGCGACGAGGGGAGACGGCGAACGACGGGGAGCGAGGAAAGTAAGAGCAAAAGGGGAAATGACGAACGGCGCTGAGCGAAGATTGGCCATCGTACGGTTTCCGGCACCGGCAGTGGTTTCCTCATTTCCGTGAAAACTGCGCGCACTCGCGTCGAGCCTCTACGATGCGCTGTCCCAATCTCGCGACCTAACGGAGATTCGGATGAAAGATTCTTATTACATATTTGCCAGAATCCAAGGTTTCATTAAAAGTAAAACCAAGATGACTGCTACGATACGGCAATTAAATTCATTTTTATTGTTCGGCTCGATGACATTTTTTCTATTTCGGTGTGTAAAAAATCTATCGTATTTTTTATTTATTTATTTTAATTATCCAACAAGTACGGCCAGATACATATTAATATAAACTAAATATAAAACAATTATATAATAATTTTTTCGATAGTACGAATCGATAAAATGACGAGAAGCAAATTTCATGATTCCGAAAATCCTTTTTCAAGATTAATTTTTGTTTCCCTACAACTCGTATTATCACTGCGTTTAATGTTGCGGATTGACTTTATTTCTCGGTATTGACCGATAAATCTAAAACTACTCGGGCGACTATGCGCCGGGCGATAAGATAGCCTCTTTCCTCCCGGGATCGGTACCGTATCGTTATTAACGTCAGGACCGCGCGGTCTGACTTCCATTAATCATCCCCCGATGCTTCTGGCGTTTGCGTATCAATTTATTGTCCGCGGTGCGGTGTCGGCTCGGTGACGTTCGAATGGCTCGAAAACTGCTGTATAATTTGCGATATACCGTGTACGGGCGATCGGCGCTGCAATCGTAAAGGCGTTCGCCTTTTGTAAAACGTACCCCACTCGCGTATGTATTGGTAATACGTAGTATAATACCGTTGGTGGAGCAAGGCTTGCTCCGGGTGTAACGCTGTGCCGCCTTTATTGTTGGTCATTGAGCAACTTCCGCAGTTTCGTACGCCACGATCGTGCACCGTAATAAGTATATACCGTGGTAAAAGTGTGTGTTTCTGTCTGTGAAGCGACTCTCCGATCCCCATAAGAAATTACAATGCGCGGTGAGCGGTTCGCATCGACGCTCCGATCCACTGGACGTAGATCCTCCCCTGGCAGGCATTAAATTATTGATTCCGGTTGCGTTCCTCTTCTTCTCGTTCTTGTGATTTTCTTCTTTCTTTTTCTCTGGGTTTCTCGTTTGGCTGCTATCGTTCCAAACCGCACCGAGAAACGGGGTTAATGGTGGGCTTTTCAGCTCGTCGTCACGCCGGATAAACTGTTTCAATCCCCTATCCGGATCGTCGATCTTATCTCTGCTTCTTGCCTCTACGTGGCTCGGGCTCTTCCTGACGCTATCGGCTGGACTTGGAAGCGCGAGGCTGTGACAGAGTATCCGAGGATACGCGCTATCTGTTGGAGTGGACCATCTCGGGCTGCCGAACGAACTGGTTCAATGCCAATGGCTATTGTTTTTTTTTTTTTGTGGCTTCCGAGGCAATAATAGTAACAAGATGAATCGTGGGCAAAATATGGTATTTTTTTTTAATGAAGATTTGAATCTGATCAATCATTGTCTATTCGTCCCGATAGCGTCGAAGATATAAGAGGATCAAACTTTTGGAATCCTAGATGAGCAAGGTGTTTGGTCTTGGATTCGTATAAAACTACGATTTTTGTACTCAAATATGAAGTGTGTTTATGACTGGTGAGAAAAGTTAGTACAGCATTCTTAGGGTCGAATTTTAAGACCTTAGTTTCAACTTAAGATCAGTCTTGAGATCGACCTTACGATCGAACCTGAGTTAGAACTCGTCTATCGTCGTTGCGGTATAAAATTTCCAGCGACCGATCGGATCGTTGAAGTGTAACGGAACGTGGGATGCATTTACTTCCGGAAACTAATATTCATCAGACTCGAGCTGCTCAAACGACTGTTTTACGGCGGGCATGTAATTAAGCTGTAACAGCACGGCGAGCAAAACCCGTGGGATATAATATCCATAGTATATATATATATATATATATATATACATATTTATAATATGTACGTATATCTGCACCGTCGTTGCACCCCGTCCACGTTGGGTTACCTCATTGCCATTGTGACGACTGTTTTACCACTTCTGCTCTGTGCCTGCGCCCTGGACGCTGTAACACACCGTAGCGAGGTAGAGAGAACCGGCAAGACTCGTAGTCCATTTGCTCGTGACGACTCCGCGAAGAGATGAGGAGAGCCCGGGGGTGGCTGCTCGGAAATAGATACAACGAGAGCGCAGAGAAAGTGACTCGGTGACACAGTATTATTCCGGAATTATACCGTTTCTATTCCTGGTCTTCACTGCCCTGTGCCCCGTCCTCCTGTGACACGGGGGGGTCCGAAATCGCCGCCAAAATTTTCAGAAAAACTCTTCAGTTTGTATGAGGCGATGAGTACAAATAAACCGGGCGGGAACTTATCGAGCTGGCGGGAATAGAGTCATCAGTAAGAGGGTATTTATACCAAGTTGGGTAACGGGCCGGATGACCACAGCTGTTCGATTTTAGTCAATTTTTTTTTTGTCTTTAGGTTGAATTTTTTTTATATTTTAAAATTCGGGAATTTGGGCCTAGTGTCGAGCTGGCGGGGATGGAGGAATTAGTAAGTGGGTATTTATACCAAGATGGGCGATGGGCCGGATCACCACAGCTGTTCAATCCTAGTCAACTTCTTTTTTGTCTTTAGATTTAAGAGGAGATTAAATACTACAAAATATTTTTTTTTATCGGGAACTTGGGCCTGGTATCCAGCTGGCGGGTTTGAAGAAATCAGTAAGAGGGCATTTATACCAAGTTGCTCGAATTCAGTCGTACATTTTTTTTTTAGCGAAAAATGAATATTTACAAATATTAAAAAATTCGGGAACTTGGATGAATGATCGCTTCCCGAGAAACGTCGATTCGGCCCAGGAAATCATCTCGTCACTCTCTTTCACGGAGTTTGGTGAGCCGGAGCTGACGTCATCGTTGGAACACGTGGATCGCATCCTCCTTGCAAGGGGTTCTCAATTATTCCACGGGAGAAAGTAGAGCTGAGTCACGAAAATTCGTAGTTTCGCGAAACGTCGTTGGGTCGACATTTTTAAAAATTAATTTTCATAATTACATTTTCAGTTTAGCTCAATTACTGGGTGGGTCATATTCACCACTTTAATTTTTTTTATTTACCCTATGCCCGATTCCGACCGCAAGAAATTTCTACTCGGGAAGGTATCAATTATTTTCCGCAATGAAAGAATATCACACAGCTCGCGGGGTCAAATTTAATTAAATTTATCTTTTCTTTTTTTTCCTTCCTATCACTTCTTCCGCTCCAATAGAACGTAATTTATGTACCGTCACGGTACACAGAGTACGATGCAAATACAGTGGTGACGAGTCAGGTGGTGAAATAGGCGACTTAGGAGAGAGCGTGGTATATTATATAGATTGTATAGCCGGCCGTAATGGCATTAGGGGTATACTATGGTTTCTGAGCCGCCTAGATACCGGCCGGTCGCCTTAAATAGATCGAAACCGTTCTGAACCTCTTTACCCCGAAACCTTCGCGCACCAAAGTTGCAAGCCAGCACCCATTTTGTCTTCCCACCGGTAAAACAAATACCAACATAAAAACATTTTTAAAGTACAACATGAAAACACTAAAAAATGACAACATAAGCACATTCAAAAAGTACAACATAAATTATTTTTTTAAATTTATAAAATCACATCATTTTTTTTATTCCAATACAGAGTTTGCAGGCTTGAGACTGCAAATTTCTGATGGCCGGAAAGAGTTCTCGTTCGAAAGGACGACGATCGGAAATCCGATGAAAGTGGCGAATGGAACGGTTGCTCGGTTATCGCGAAAGCATTAGCCGAGCCTTTCCATTTGGCTCCATTGTGTTTGAATCGTGGTCTATGGCATCATCGCGAAATAAACTAATCGATCGAGCAAGTGAACGAAGTTAAAGACAGGGCGGGGCAGCGACGGGGAACCGAGCTATATAGCCCAGGCCTCAACTGCGGGACGCCGGCGGAGTGTGCCCGATGTGCCGGCAAAGCTGCGCCGAATCCGCGGTGTCTGGCTTCTGCTGCCTGCATTGCTGCCGAAATCCTCTCGAGACGACACACGCCTCCGGATCCCGCGGATAAAGGGACTTTTCGAAACCTTCGGAGGCATGAGTTCGACGAAAGAAAAAGAAAAAAAAAAAAGAAATGAAAGGAAGAATCGGCAACGTCTTCCCGCAGACGCACGATTGTGTTTATGTGAGGATATACGTATATGGCTGTGGGATCGCTCGGCGCACGTACCTGCGATGCCCCGGACTGGTACTGGTCCTTCGAAAGGACAAGGACCATATATATATATATGTATGTATATATGTATGTATGGATGTATGTATTTACGTGTATATATGTGAGTCTATAGGACATGCATATGCAGGCAACGTTTCTGTGTGCCGATCGTGGCCTGTGTATATTTATATTTGCCAAAGGACTGTGTATGAACGGCGAAGGGGAAACCTATAAGCTCGACCCAGCTCAACCTTATCGAGGGAGTGCCCCGTTCGCCGGCAGGAGAAATCCTCGTCCTGCGACTGTGGGAGAACGGGAGTGCGGAGAGCTCGAAATGAGACTCTTCGAAATCCATCTGCTCGATAATCTTCGATGAAGAATACGATTTTTTTTTTTCGTCCGTGCGGATATTAAATGTATGATAAAATATATTCGAAATTTGTTGATTCAGCCGGTTTTATATTATTTATGTATTGATCATATAAAATCGGAAATCATGAAAATATAATTCTTATGATAATCATACAAATTGTCATATAATTGAAGATATATTTCCAGTAACACTTTCCAAAATATATTCGATAAAAAATGTTGCGTGAAATATATTTTTATATACAATACAGTAAATATTACGAGAGTCACTAATTTTGGAAACGGGTCTGAATCAACAAATCGTTAAAAATAAAAATTGAAAAAAGTCAAAAATTTATCTTAGAACGGCTCGACTCTACAGGAGCCATGTGCGGTGTTCCAGAATTAAAGGAATTCGTAGATGCAGCATAAACACCAGAAGAGATACGAGCTGCACATAGGTGCTTGCCTACGGGACTGTGAAAATAAATAACAGCCGAGAGGATGATGCGCGCGCGCATGCGCACATCCGTGTTGCATACTCGCGCACCGAAGATTCACCGTCGTAACTCATGTCTCGAATCCTCGCGTATGGTTCCGCTATTTCTTTCGCGAACCGTTCTAGCAGGCTTTCACTCAAAATTCCGAAACGCCAAGAGACCTCGAGAACAAGCGAGAATAGAGGCAAAGTCCCGGGAGGGCCCGAGAGAGTTAACGCGGCGAAAGAGCCGAGCGAGGACGGAAGACTCGACGAGATAGAGGCAGAGATGCGGAGACGTACGTGTTTTTCTGGCGAACGACGACACCCACGCTCGCGACGAAGAGCGAAACGCTTTTTGGCCACAGTTCAAATCAAACTATCGCGCATCCGAGGCTCGTATAGATTTTGCCCGGTAGTTTCTATATTTCGCTACCGACGTGAATTGTGAAAAAAGAACAATTTATGGAATCGACTTCATGCCGAAGAAAAAAAAAAAGTATACATTTTATCCTCAGAATTTTTTAACTTAGTTGCGCGCATGCGTACACTAAGTTTTATAAATGGGAGAGCGATTAACCTTCGAGGCCTCGTTCAAAAAAACATTATTTCGGAAGGAATCGAGATGTTTGAAAAAATAATTTTTACAATTTTTACACGGGCCTAAAAATAACAAAAATTGAATCTATCGGGGCAGGCCGAAAGCTCTTTCAAGGACGGTTTCACAAAAAGAACTCGATGGGAAAAAACGAGATTGGAACGCAAGCGAATTTAGCCGAGGTGAATTCGCACCGTAGCCCGTGTGCAGTCTGCGCATGCGCGCGTGTGTCTGTGTACGCTCCAGGCGCCTTCTCGGAGCAACAAACACTGCATTCTCCGTTTCTTTCGATTTAGCGAGCGAACGTTGCTCCGCACAGTATAATGGTCCAGTTTTACATTGTCGCCCGTGACGATACATCATCCAATGATCTCGCTTCGCCTGAGATCCAGATCTCCGTGTACGTGTTATCCGGACATGGATATGTACATGTACATGTAGAGTGAACTGGAAGGCGCGGGTCGCAGTAAATCACAGGGGAGACCGTTAGAAATGACGTGTCGTTTATCTGCGGTGTCGGGGCCGTTTACGATGAGTCAATCGGATTCTCGATTAGTACAGAGATTCGAGACGCTAATCGTCGAACACATCGTTCGCGGGATTTCAAAAAGGCCTCGGCGAAAATAGCTGAGACGATGAAAAAAAAGAGGTTGGTCTTGTCATCCGATACTCTGACTCGATCGGAATGTCGAGCGCTTTTACGCTCGCTACAGTCACCCCGTTCATTCCTTCGCGAATCTTTTAAAAATAATAACAATAATAACAATAATGACAATAATAACAACAATGACAATATTGACAATATTTACAATATTGATAATATTGACAATATTGACAATAATAACATCAATGACAATAATGAAAACTTCCTAAATTTGTTTAATTAATTGACACGTGGGCTGAATATCCCGCGAATGTTGGACGGTGTGCCATTTTACCCCGGGCAACCGATAGAGCGGTAACTCTCGGGCTCTGTAATGAACCGGTGCACAGCGGCGCGAATACAATAACTAAATAAGCGCGGTTTGCTATTAGTTAACCGTTGGTCTATTGTTTCGCGCGAGAGATCAATTTTTTTTTGCTCGTGAGGACAATCAAGGGGGTTTGTCCGGGTGCCGTGATGTATGTAAACGACTTGCAAAAACAGGAGCACGGTGTACGCTTCTCGCAACAGTCTCGTTGTGCGCCGAGGTGTGCCCTCCAGCGATATTAGCAGCGGTCGTTGGCTTTCGCCACGCGTGGCGACGACGTCCGAGTCGCCGGGTCGCGGACGATGCCACCTCGAGATTCGCCGTTGTTCGACACCGGGCCGGCATCGCCGGGTCGCTCGAATCAACGACTTTCCGCTCCGCACTGGAACGCTCCTCGACCGCGACTGCGAAACATTTTAGCGGCGGACACCGTCCGGCTGCGCTTCTTGCCTCGTTTCGTGTCCGATACATTATTTTCCTGGAAGTCGCCAGAAAACTAGCATTAATAAATTAACCGCAAAGTTTACGGTGCTTAGAAATCGTAAATTTTTATGTCTGTCACCGGTAAACACTTTGGCGTTCGGTAAACCGGTCGCACCGGTACCGAGAACGGCGATAAAGCATCGCGAGGTTTCGGATGAATTATAAGTTGCAACTATCGCTTTTTCATCGATGGCTTTATTGGGTTACCGATTATTTATTACCGTACTACCGATCGACGTAAAAGTACTCGGTCGATAGCGCGATAAACGGTAAAAAAAATTATACGGTGGAGCATCTTCCATCCAATGTAAAAATACTTTGTGAATTTAATGTACTGGAACTTGAAATTTGCTTATATTACTTACATTGATTGAACATTAATGTACTCTATAGTGAAGTTAAAATACCAGCTATTAAAGTTGATTTTTCGCATGAAATTTACAAGAATTTTCATTAAAAAGTACATGCGTTTGAAATTTCAGAAACAGTTAATGTAAAAAAGCTTCCGATACGTCATTTAATTTTCGAACGAAATTTTTTTACGGTGTAGTAAGTCTAGCAAGAAATTCGAAAGACTATTTTGTAAGATCCCCTGATAAAGATATTTTCGCCTCGAGTCCAATGTTAAACCTTCAACGCTTCAACGGTTACAAGTGACTGTGAAATGCGAAATGTCGATAAAACAGCATGTCGATATGTTATACGAAGATTAATACAGAAATCGGACATAATAAAAAAAAATGTAGTTCCGATAGAGCGATAAAAGTGCAAAATAAGGAAAACCTTAAGCACGGGGCTGAGCGTGACAGGAGCTCGCTAAACCGTTCGCTTTAACGGCTTGTAAATTATAGGACGTACAAAAAGCTTTCGCCCAAGTATAATACGGTGATAAATCTCGATTACGTCTCAATTAGATTCCTTAATGAGCTTTACGCACGCCAGCGGTCAGCCGGAACGCCAACAAAGATCCGGGGGAGAGGGGGGGGGGGGGGGGTAAGCTCTCCATCGGGCTTCGCGATGATGCTGGCAACTCCGCCGCTCTCCCGAGATAATCTCCGCCACCTCGGCCCTCGACTCTTTTCTATTCTCTCGACTCCGTCCAGAAGCCGCGAACAGCCACGATAGACGCGCTCGGATCAGTCCCGGTTCCTCGCGGTAATCCGTAATGCCGAGTTAAGGAACCTTGAGAGGGATGAATTCGAAAGAAAAAAAAAAAAATAGAAATAGAAACGCGAGAGAAGAGAAGAACGACGACGGTAATCGTCATCGCCGAGCGTTCCATGGAATGTCGCGAATACCGATTCCTCGCCGGTCATTCACCGGCCAGTCGCCAGTGACTCGCTCGCTTCCAAAGGCTTTTCCGTCTCGCTTATCTTGGCGACAGAAGTCTCTCGCGGAGGTTTAAACTTTGGATCGAGATCAACGGAGGAACTGCCGTAGACGAAACTTATATATCGCTCGGCGATTCCTATTTTTATTTTGTACCCACCTCAAAGAAATTTTTACGCTAATTTGGGAACGAAAAATATTGCCTTTTGTATTTCGTCAAATGTCGATTGAAAAAATTTACACTATCGATGTCACGTGTGAGAGAAATTAAAATTGAATCGTGCCGGTAGGCGACAGCTAAATTGTGTCATATATCACGCGTAACATAAAGAAGGGAGCGAAAGCGCAGTTGGCCGGGAATTATTGCCAACGCTCTCGCGCCTTTCGAGCATCAATCCTATTAAAATCAATAAAGCAATCGGAACGTTTTAACGCTTGCAGATGATTCGGTGGTCCGGAGAGGGGACGGGAATTATAGAAAAATTCTACCAGAACCGCTCGCAGAATTAACATGGTTGAACATGGTCGTACAAAAAAAAGTATGAAAACACGTGGTGATTTTTTTTTACCTCCATTGATTGGAAAACGTGTTGCAGTGTAGAAAAAATTATCGGTCTGAAACAACCGCGTAATTACGGGCCGTGATTGCAATAATTCGACGCAGTGGATATTCATGCCTGGCTTACGAATCGTTTGTGTTCCGTTGATTTATGCGAGAAACGATGAAGGCGCGCGCGTGACATATCATCATCTCTCTCGTTCTCTCTCTAGCTCCCTTGTTCGAATGCACTCGCAGCGGTCGACGAACACAGCGGAGGCATCAACGAATGCACAACTCGACGAGTCAATTGCAGGGACGATCGCAAAGATCGTCCGGCCTCCCGCGACGAGGAGTACACGATTCGCGGTACGCCAATTTGCCCGATCGCGACCCGAGCGAAAAATTTGTCTGCGGTTCGGTGTAATCGCGAAGTGAGTCATACTCGAGTAACACTCGCACCGGAGTCCATGCTGAATCTTCGTTAAAAAAAAAAACCTTCAGAAAACAAGAAAACAGTCGACCGAAATTTTTTTTCGTTCGACTGTTTTGTTTTTGGTTTTTTTACTTTGCATTTTTATGCAAGTCCACAATAAAATTTTTGCAGAATTCTTAGTGCGATGAAAGTTACATCCTATGGTAATTTTTGATTCACGTTCAGAATTTTTTCAATTGTGGCGATCAACAAGTTAATTTTTTTAATTATACATAATTAAAAACAATCTTTAGATTGTTTAATTTTAGAACCAGGTCGAAATGGTAGGGAATATATATATATTTTTAATAACGCGATAAAAGTAAAATTCTATGGTAATTTTTGGTTCAAGTTACAATTTTTTATTTTTTTTATGTACATGTATTTTTTTTTATAATACGTGATATAAGAAAGACAAGCTTTCGCGGTTAAGAAATTTCGTGGATTTTTTCACGCCGGTAGTTAACGAAAGGTCGTATGGAATGTGTGACGATGCTCTGTGTCCGTAACCACCGGGAAGCCTCGAAACTGCAGCTGCGACGGTGCAGCGTCGTGGCAAAATGCACCGGCGCGTGTGCTCGCTCGCCGTTCGGATTCCCCCGGTGCTTCCTTTTTCTTTGGCAACAGCTATAGTGGTATACACTGTACGCTCGCGGAGTAGCATCTAAAGTTACAATTTGTACCTACAGCGTAACCCCCTCCTCGCTCGGGACTCGTCCCTCCGTCTTTCTCTCTAGGTACGTGATACAAGTATCGAATCGCGAAGGAATTCACACTGCGGATAATGCGATCGGGAGAACGTGCTAGCCGAGAACCCGATTATTACATACCAGAAAAAAAAACAAATCGTCGAGTTCCAAAGCCTATCGAGTATAGATATAAAGAGATGTACCGAGTGTACAGTTGGAAAATTTATTCCATGAGTACAAAGTACACCGGCGATAATATACTATTCCCTATAAAGCTATTGCAATTTCGAGTCACATAAATATTCCAAACGCTCGTCAAACTGGTGTCCGGAAGTCGCCGGCGAATATGAACTTTATGCTTATAGAGGTGACGTGAAGATGGCCATTCATTTTCTGAAACTGCTCAAAGTAGTTTTTATTCATTTATTTATTTATTTACTTTTTACTTATTCTCACTAGTAAAGTAGTAAAAGTGTATTTATTGACAATAACAGTTGGTCCATACAATCTCCGATCCATCTCTCTATGTTGTTACGTTGCTTTCATTGACATTGCCAATGGGCCATCGAGCGGAGTCCTTCAACCCAACTTATTATTAGTATTTGCAGAAAGGAAGTTTACAACTTACAAAATCCGTTGTATATATAAATATGTATTTGGATAAAATTGAGTTGTTTTCGTTGCCACGTCGTTTGACACTCGATTGAGAGACATTGAGGCAAGTGTATTGGCAACGTTAAAGTTCATCGTCCGGGGGACACAAGAGTATCCGTCGCAGTTCGCATCTCTCAATGAAATCATTGATGACGCTGTGCGCTAGCGCCAGAGGCCAGAAGCCGGCGCGAGGCACTGCACGTAAAGTGCGGCAGCGAGAGTTAATAGCCAAAGCTATTCTTGAGCTGCCCGCGTTCGGTACAGCGCCGCATACATATGCATATCGCCATTGTGCCGGTAGGCCACAGTTAAATTGTGGCATATATCACGCATAACATAAAGAAGGGAGCGAAAGCGCAGTTAGCCGGGAATTATTGCCAACGCTCTCGCGCGTTTCGAGCATCAATCCTATTAAAATCAATAAAGCAATCGGAACGTTTTAACGCTCTTAACTTCCTCCCTGTCCGAGGCCGTATTCATATCTCGCCGTGGCGAGATTCAAAACTTAAGAAATATAACGCGAAATACAAAAAAAAAACGTATGTCGCTAGACAGTAAAAAATAATTTCGTGAAATCGAAATACGAAGTTTCGTAACAATAATTTTGTGAAATAGGTGACAAACTCATTCGTTCAAATTTGAACATACAAACCTGTCCTTCTATTTCCCATTTCATTAACAACTTTAGTTCGTACTTTTGTTTGCAAAACTAGAGCCGGAGGGTGCGAGTGGAAAATTAACAAATAAAATATTGCGGACGTCCGTGGACAATAAGTTGTAACTTTGGTTACCGTGTAATCTCAACAAAAATAAATTGAAAAAAATAGCAACAAAATTTCACCTCTACGGTAACATTATTTACAAGGTTATATAGTGGATATAAAATAATCGAGACAAAAGCCCTTTATCCTCCGATGTCCGGGGAGCCGTGAGATAAACCACAGTACGAGGCACTCTATCGCGGAGGAATATTGCAATGTTTCTTTCTTCTTTTTTTCTTTCTTCTTCTCTTCACGTTTCAAACTCGCTCCGGCTACGAGATTCCCGATATGATAACGCAGACACCGGTGTACGCGGGAGAGCGTATACACAACGCTGCGCATGCGCATGCGCAGTAGTACGCTCGTACACCAGAAAAGCCTCGAGACAATACTCTACCGACATGCGGGCACACGATCGTACCGGGCAAACCCGGACGCGAGTTCAACTCCGTCTCTCTTTCTCGGGGTTTCATTCGAACATTTTCACCGCACTGAAGCGAGAGACAGAGGGCGCCCGGGGAGAGCAGCATCGGCGGCACTAGCGGGAGAGCGAGTGACTCGCCCGTAGCGCAGGAGGGAACAAGTATGCGTCCGATCGGCAACAAAAGTATCGCGATGAGTTTAAATTTGTCGTAACCGGCTTCGAAAATATATCTCTCGCTCGGTACAACACGCAATCGCCGCTGGCGAAGCGCACTCTCGAGAGGCCCTCGCGCGGAATCCTTCGCTATCTCTATCCGAGACTCCGCGCCATAAATCTCCTCGCGATCTCGATCGTAAGATTTTAATATTTATTGCCATATTGCGACTGTTGTAATTACACGGCCACCGTCATTAACGCCATTGAGCTTGTCCCGTCGAACGGAAGTCTTTGGGTTCGCCACTTTTTATTTAAAAAATGTTTAATATGTTTTTCTTAACTTTATTTTTTAGTTTTTTTTTTCTTCGATGAATTTACTGCACGATCGACCTTTTTGTAAATCGAATGTAATTGTGGTGTTTTTGTTTTTTAAATTAAATCTTCGCGTCTCGATATTTCCGATTTCAAAAATGTATATAAACCGAGGACACGGGATAGTTGTGGCAGAGTGCGAAGCCACTTTTGGGCAGAAGATTTTGCGGTGGCCGAGCGAGTGCGTTCTCGGGCCGCAGCACGCACACAGTCCGAACGGCGAGGATGCCCGCGCATCGTTGAACCGCGGTAGTGTGTCATTCTAAAAATAGTGGGTTGAAACCGAGAGCAAGGAGTGCCTTGCTCCACACACCATAGTCTCGGTCGTGAACCCGAGAAAACGGCCTCGCACTAACTCTCTGGGGGGAGATTAAATTAAACGGGCCGGCGCGAAAGCGCTTTGAGCGCGCGGGCGAGTTAGCGCAAGAGACTGTGCGAAATATGCGCGCGCACGCGAGTAGCGCGCGAATATAGTATGCAAGGTACAGCACCCCCCCCCCCCCCCCCCTGTTTTGAATATTGGGCGCTCGCAAGACACGATATATCCACGGCGCTGGAAATTCTCCCTAGCGAAAGTGCGCACGTGCGCTCGGTCAATGTTTACAAAATCGAACGGGTACGAGGGAAACGTATATACATACATATAAGCTTTCACTCGCACTCCTTCGCTCCCGACGCAAAGATCGGCCATGACGAAGGATCGTAAAACGCGCATGCGCGTCGCTCGGGAATTCCTGGAATCGCTGGGCCAGTCTAACTCCACGAAACTCATGCGTTTACATTTACTTTTACCATTCTTTATTTACATTGAATAAACTAATTTAGTGTACATTTTTATTAAAAAATTACTTGTTTAAAAAAATTAAATTGAGTTAACAAAATGACATTTGTTTAACAAAATGACATTTGTTTAACAAAATGACATTTGTTTAACAAAATGACATTTGTTTAACAAAATGACATTTGTTTAACAAAATGACATTTGTTTAACAAAATGACATTTGTTTAACAAAATGACATTTGTTTAACAAAATGACATTTGTTTAACAAAATGACATTTGTTTAACAAAATGACATTTGTTTAACAAAATGACATTTGTTTAACAAAATGACATTTGTTTAACAAAATGACATTTGTTTAACAAAATGACATTTGTTTAACAAAATGATATTTGTTTAACAAAATGACATTTGTTTAACAAAATGACATTTGTTTAACAAAATGACATTTGTTTAACAAAAAAACATGTTTAACAAAATAATATTTGTTAAAATTTTTTTTTTAATTCTGAACAGTCAGGTATGCATCGCCGGTTTGATGTTCATCTAGATCACCGTAAGAACGTTAATTGGCATGAGAGAGATGGTTTTATGATTACGGGAGAATTTTCCTACGTTCATAAGTAGCTATGTAGGTCCTTTCGCACACAGCGGAATGCACGGCGCGTATTATGAGCGAACGCATAAGGCACAATAGGAGAGGGAGATATCTGGGTGAGATCGCGAGGAAAATCGCCGGTGGAAAACCTTGGGGACTGTTTCTTCTGCGGTGTAGACAGGCGCTGTGTACTAAAATACCAGCCGCCGCGACGACAATGTTCGTTGATACAAAACTGGATCCGATAGTAGGTGATTCCTTAAATGGAAAGACTGTTGCTCGCCGTAGCTATGAGAATCGAGAACGCGATGTGATTCATTCTCGATGAATGGCGCGCCTGGAACACGCTCGCGTTTATAGTCAATAAAGTTTTTGTCGCGGAACTTTTAGCGCGGAGAAAATAAAACCCATCAACAAGACCCGAATTTTCAGTCGGTAAGGTAGAACTTCCACCGGAACTTAATTTTTTTTTTAATTTAAATTAACTATTTTTGTTTCGCCCCGTTCGGTCGACCGTTTTAAATTTCGTTTCGTCGCGAAATAATTCTGCGCAACTCTCGTTCGCCGTGCACCTGTTCCGCACACTCCGACCCCGTCGACAAAGGCTACGGACGGCGTTCTCCAATCTCATCGCTGAACGGCGAGCGACCGCGGGTCGTTCACGTCGAGCAGGTGTCTGGTTAGCTTTTAACCGCTTTTTTTTATCGCTGTGACGAAAATGTCTCGGCATAAAAAAATTATATAAAAAATCGTACGATAAATTAAAAAAAAAAAATGTCGAGTTCGTTGACCATTGGACGAGGCCTCACAACGGAGATATGGTGTCGCACGGCGCAACGTGCGTACCACCCACTAATCAATTCGCGAGCCAACAATCAAAAATAAATGCGCGCATGCGCGCCGAACGATGATGGCTTAGTGTCAAGGTACTGTGCGTCGGGTTAGCGCAATTTTCATTCAGGTCGAGGTACCCTGCCCGAAAGCAATTTTCATTCAATGATACAGCGAGAAACGGAGAGACAGAAACGCGCCGGGCGAGGAGAGATGAGAGATGAAAGGTGCAATCACGCGCCGATCTGCCCACCGCGACCTTGCGTAATTCTTAACGTGTACTATATACATGTGTATACAAAAGAGACTGAACAGTAGATGCTATCTGTCGAGAGATCTGTCGACATCACGGTACAAGATATTAGCTTGTTTTTTATTGAACGGTAGAAGTCGAAGTATATAAGTAGTCAGAAGAAAAAAAAATTATTTTTGCCAAATGAATATTTATTTTCGGTGCAAGACCGTCAGGTAAAAAATATTTTTGTGCGATTTTTAGTACATTCTTAAGTAGTTTCAAGATCCATTTCCCAAAGATTAATAATCTCATCGAAAAAAAAAAAAAAAAAAAACAAAAAAATCCAAAATTCTCGTCGACGGAAAGCCTAAGGAGAAAAAGAACTGGCACCCGGAACAAAGCTCTCTTTATGAAGAAGCGTAACATGTACACCGAGGCGACGGTCGGTACAATGTTATACCAATGTGGAGTGCTCAAAACGAACGGGAAAATACCGTGGCGGCGTCACGGGGCCGGAGTGGCAGGGGGGGGGGAGAAGAAGGGGTTATACGCGTTGAGTGGCGTTTTGCAGACGCGCCAATCTCCTCCAGCTCAAGATCAGCCCCGTAAGTGGTTCGCACATGGCGGATGATCGTACGGCGGACGGACGCGAACCGACGAGCGGCGAGAGAGGGCTTTGGCGAGAGAGTCGAGCATGAAGATAGCTCGCCCGTCGTTTCTCGTTGATTCGTCTTCTTCGGTAAAGTGGCGCGCGCGCGCGCTCGCGATATACGGTCCCCATACGTTCTTACAGTTAAACTATAATGCACAGTATGGCGTATAGTATACTTAACGCGTTATATATATCTTCCTCGGTGCATTCCCGGGCGCATCTGCACTGTAAAAACAAATCCAGCATCCCGAGAGCCAACTGGGCAGCAGAATGTGGACCGGACCCTTTGCGCATGCGCAGCGTCGTCCTCGGTTTTGATAAGATCGCCCGTGCTGTTCTGCTCGCGCATCGACGTGAACATTTTCTTTTTTTTTCCAGTGAAATGTAACTGGAGAATGTCAGGGAGGATTGAGAGACGTTGTTTCAGAGAGATTTTTGATTCCGGTCGCTTTTCGCGTTATGGTTTCTGAACGCACAATGTTTATCTTCGATCGAATGACGAACCGTGCGGTGGCTGATATATATGGGACGTTGAGAAACGAGAATGCAGGACATTTGGTATCTTCGTGATTCATTTTCTCAACAAAGATTTTTATTTATGTAAGATACACGAACCGTCTGAATCATTGCTTCACAATTACAAATGTTTTTTGTTACTATTGGGCTTTTTTGTACTACAAAATTCATAAAGAATTTCATGATAATTTTTCACTCTAAGTGGTGCAAGAAATTGCGTACGAGTGATTCAGAATTGTACAGTCGTTTTTGCCGACCGGCACTGGATGTTTTTATACGACAATCTTAAGAGGAAGTGAACGAACCTATTAGCACTAGAATCGAATCTATCCGAGCTCGGAGTACAGCTGGTATGAATAGAGTCTAGGAATACAAGTGGACGGAAGAATCTCGGGACGCAACATTTTTTTTTTTTATTACAAAAATTCGTTTGCTTAAAATTATTAGAAAAAATTCTTTAAAATTTGATTTTTTTTCCGCGTGGTCTCTGGGTGCGTCGGTGAAAGGGCCAGTCCGCGCAGCGTTGTACGTGGGCACATTAACGGCTAATAATAGGAGGCTTGGCTTGCCGGCCAATGAAACTCTCGGTCGTCTTCGTCGTCGGGCGCCACGGCGTGCTCGAGAATCCGAAAGTCCGGAGGTTCTGGTATCGCCGTCGAGACGCCTTTTTGCCACCGCTATTCGCACACACGCGCTTGTTAATTCGCAACAACCGTTTGTCCCGCGTGCGTTCGAACACTTCAAATTTCACTGACGAAGAATTTTCATATTGTTCGGATAATTGGCATAATGAGAAACGCGCGCTTGTATTTTCGCACCTTGTATTTTCACAGAGAGCAGAGCGCGCTTCGCTTCTGGAAATCTATTCAGCGTTGCTCTCGTGCAATTATTCACTTACTGCGTTTCTTCTTCTATGGAATTTTGCAAGTCGAGTGCACTCATAGCGCGAAGTCAAATAATAATAATAATGATTATTATTATTATCTATAATTATATTATTGTAATTCTATATAGTTACAGTATTATAATTATATATAATTTACTAGCGGTTGTAGTGGCTCGTGCGCTCGCAACGGTTTCGCAAAATAGTTTTGCTTTTATCTTCGAATTATGTTTAAAAATGAATTTTGTTACCATTTGTTTTTGTAATAATAGAAGTGAACAAGAAACTTGTTGCCACGTAACATACACAGGGAAAATCTGTATTGTACATGCAATATGCAATATACATTTTCAATCAATGTCACCACAAAGTAAGGGTCAGCTTCACAGAAAGGATCAGCTGGGGAGGGGGGGGGGGGGGGGGACAACCAAAACAAACAAATACACGGTTTTTCAAAATACATATGAGATATTGTAATTGTAATTATATATAATTATATTAATTAATTATAATAATACAATAATTATATATTGTCATAATTGTTATAATTATTATTTTATGACGATCCTTGTTTAAACGGTGTGCCAAGTTCCTCCGGATATAATGAACACGTTGGATGTAAATGTTTTCTCTCGCTTGGTAACCCAGTGTTGTGCGTCGGTCGCCGCCTGTGTGGCCTGCACCTTAACATTCCATTTGCATAACCATAAGCAACGCCGTCCTTCCTCTATGAGACCCCCGAGCGCTCGTCCGTATCATGGAGGAAAAAAAAAACAAAAAACACGCGTGTGACTCATGTGGATGAGCGCCAAATCCGGTTTTATCGTGCAAAAGTCGAACTCGCTCGAGCACCTTCGACCTACACACCTGAATATCCTCGCAGAAAAAAAATGCTCATATCGCACCTTCGAAACAGTTCGCGTTGATTTTTTTACCGCAAATCTAACTTTACTAGGACGTAAAACCAAAAAAAATGAATTACTAAAATAAATTTTATTCATTGAGCTACCGAACATCAATTTTTTTTCTCAAACATTCTGTACTTCAATTATTCAATTATTCAATAATAATTGTTGCAGAAGAAATGAAATACTAAAATAAATTTTATTCGTTGAGATACAAAAGTCGAACTATCGACCATACATTTTTCCCCAAGACATTCTATAATTAAATTATTCAATTAACTGTTGCAGATTCCTGAAGGACCGGCGATCCCAAGGTCCCCGCATCGAAACGCCATAATGGCGGAACTGGTAGCAAAGAAGTCCTCCAACGTAGTAAGTAACAATAGCAACAAGAAGAATAGCGATGTGTGCAGTGTACAGTCGAATAACGGTTTGATAGACTTGGATAACATAACAACGAGTAACAATCAACTAATAACACTGTGCGACGAGCCGGAGGACGATGACGATCTGATTATGACGAGGAACACGAAGAACGAGCTCAGTCCCGAGGACAAGAGTCTCCAGGAGATGATAGAGAGTGAATTGGCGCTGAGAATATGTTCGGCGAACGACGACGAGGAGGATCTTCTGGACGTCGAGGACGACGAGGCGTCGCAGAGCCAACCGGAAGTGACGATAAAGAAGATCATTCTGGAGCCCCGTCCCGACCCGTTGGACATAAACGCGGAGTTCATCGGTGCCGAGATGGAGCACTACACGATAGTGGAGGATCCTTACACCTACAGAAACGGCCACACGAGTCCCGGCTCGGGCGAATCGAGATCACCGGAGAGACCGGAAGAGATCGAGGTCGAATCGGCGCGCGAGGAGGAATATTCGGGTCCGCTGGGAATGGTCGAGACGGCGGGCCAGCCGGGCGGCCTGGGACTGGTCGAGGACCTCGCGGCGCTGCTCCAAGAATCCGAGGCCGTCAGACCGGAAGACGACGTGGTCGAGGACGAGATCCTCGTGCGATCGGAAGTCGAGCCGGACTGGTCGTCCGTCGAGACTTTCAAAACGAAGAACACCGGCGAGGACGACGAGGCTCTTCCGGACGACGAGGACTCGAGCAGACCACCGACTCTGCTGGACAAACACTGCCGCGAGGAGAACGAGCAACCGGAAGCTGCGGAGGAGGAGGAGAGCCGAGGGGCTTGGACCTCGCCCGAAAGCACGGAAAATCGAACGGACGACTCGCTCGACAACGCCGTCGACGAGTCGAAGGAAAAGAAGAATCTCGACTATCCGGATGTCTGGCTGGACCAAGAAGCCTCGCCGGAAGGCGACGGCCAGGCCGGAAACTTCTCCGACGACTTCGCAGTCTCGCCGCGTCGCGAGAGAGACCCCATCGAGCCCGAGGAACCGGAGGACGATCAGCATCGGGAGTTCGAGAAAAAAACCTCCAACTATAATCCCTCGATCGACGCCGACGAGGACTCGAAGGCCGAAGCCGATATCGGTTTCGCCTCGGAGAAGAATCGCGAGATTCGCACCGAGAACATCGTCGACGTCGATCTCGTCGTCGAGGAGTCCGAGAAGACTTCCGACAGCTGTCTGAGCGCCGATTCCTCCCAGATCGAAGTTCTGCCCTCGGTCGATGAGAAGGCAAAAATTAATAGAGTTGATGAAAACATCAGCGAGGAGATAGCGATAACGAGATGCTTCATCGGCGAGGAATGCATCGCGCTCGTTAAGGAGAATCATCGAGTAACCAAGATCAAGGACGACGATGGAGAACCGGAAGTGGTCGATTTCGCTAAAACGAACGATTTTTTGGTCGATGAAGATAACGATATTCGGCTCGAGAAGGACGTTCGTGTGTTCGGCAACGACGTCAAGTCGTCCGAGGCTCCCGGACTCGATGGAGAACCTGAGGAATCCGAGGCTTCGTGGATGACCGTGGAAGAGGCGACGAACGACCGGAATAAATTGGCCGAAACGATGAACGAACTAAACTCGCACGAAGCGGCGAACGAGACGTCCGAGGAGTATCGCCTGGCTTCGGGTGACGATTCGGCGCTGGGCCTGAGGACTGACACCGGAACGGCCACCACGACTAACACGACGACGAATGGCCTCGCGGATGTCGCCTCCGAGCCGGAAATAAATTTCGTTGCTACCGCTAGACCCGCTAACCACGAACACGACGAGTCTTCCTATAATCCGACTAAAATCGATTACTCGCGCGCCCAAGATTCGACGCCGACGAATTCGTCACGCTTAACGTTGTCCAGCGACGATATCGTTGCACCCCTAGCCACTCCGGACGACGAGAGCAGCGAGTTATCTAACGTGTGCTATGTAAGTGTTGTTTGTTAATTACCCTTTTTTTTCGTTTTATTTTTTATCGTGGTCTTTCATGCTCACTAACTTTACTGTCGTTTATATGGAAGATATATTGTACAGAGATGGGGCGAGTGTCCCGGTTAATGGCAAGTTTTTCTTTAATTGTCATGAGAATTTATGGATTTTTCGGGGCTATGAAATGTTGCGAAAATATGAAAATATAATATTGGGTAAACGTAAAAGAAGGTTTGTGAATTTCGAAAATCTTGTCCACAAACGGGCGCGATTTTTTTTCTTCATATTAATGTTCAATTTTTTTTTTAATATGATGGTTCAAAAGTGCAAAAGTCAATTTATGTGTAAAAGTAGCTTGCAGTTAACGAAAATATAGCGATTAAAGTTTTGGTAATTGTCGGGGACACTCGCCCTTGGTATTTTTTTTACAGACACGCTGAATAACGTTCCACGAACGAATGATGCGTGTTACGCTTACGATTTGCATGATATTTACAGGTGTACATACAAAAAGACAGTAGTAAGGAAGGTCGCGTGACGATTGCCACAACCGGCAACCCCTGTAGAAGCAATTGAGCAGTTTGGCAGTGACTCTACCATTCACTTATTTATTCATATTTCTCAAATATTTGTTTCATTTTGTGTTTTAAATTTCAACGCTTTCTCTTTGCAAATATAGGAACTCGCTCGGCAAAAATAAAATATAAAATATAGAACAAAGAAAGAAATGCCAAACGAGCAAGAAAGGTGTGAAGTCCAAAGATTAGATTGAATAAAGTGGAATAAGAAAAAAGTCACGGGGTAGAACGATTCGATTTGATATAACGTCGATTCGAGTCTGGAGATTATTATTAGCGACCACGACATAATGGCCAGGGTTGATAAAGTATGTATATACATATATAGCGGCGTTAAATTCAGGGATCAATGATTGGCGCACAAAGTCGTTGCGCAGTGTCCGTCCGTCCAACTTTGTCGATAATCGGCCGTTATTCTATTATCGTCGAGACCGATCCTTCCCGGGACGATGATAAATGCGTTCCCGCGCCGGTAACTCGACATCGACACGCTCGTCTCGTCTTGCCGGCGATTCCGCTCGCACCCGGCAAATAAATATTGCGGCTGGCTTGTTCGCGCCTCGCATTACTTTTTTTTTTTTTTTTTCTTTTTCTATTCTGCACACCGCAGAACCGAGAGGTCCGAGTGAACACCGTGGCTACCGTTTCTACTTACAGCCACGCAGCTTCAGCGGTCGGGATAATTATTTCGTTACCTTAGCCGCGTGGAGCGAGAGGAGACGCTCGTTGCGAAATAATGAAATAAGCGAAGTGCTAATTCGCGCAAGTCAGTCCGGGGAACGACCGGCTACGAATAATGCGTACGCGAGATGCGCAGGCGCAGAAGTTACCTCGGCGTTATACACTTTTTTTTCTTCCCTCGATGACCGAATACTAACTTTTCTTTCTTATCTACCGTTTGTTTTTTTTTTATCTTTGTTTCTTATCTTCCGTACTTTGTTATTGACGATAGTAAGATTTTCCTCGTTGTGACAAATATCAATTATTTTACGGGATTGTTTTTATCTTCTTTTCTTTTTATCCTCCCCGTACATTGGAGGATACATGCAGTATTGAACTGCGCGTACATGAGATGCGCAGGCGCAGACGTTACTGCGGCGTTATATATATTTTCTCTTTCTTCGATGACCGAATATAATTTTTTTCTTATCTTCCGCGCTCGAAGCACACTTCGTTATTGGCGGCCGCGAGATTTTCCTCACTGTGAGAAATTTCCATTATTTTACGGGAATTTTTTCCTTCTTTAAAATCTTTCTTTTTCTTTTTATGCTCCCCGTATATTGAAGGATACGTGCAATATTGAACTGCGCGAAGCAGTACAATGGCTTTTGTAACGTGATTAACGATCCGAGAACCGTTAACCGGACTCGCAGCCGGACGGATTCTCATCTCATAGCTATATAACACGGGTGCATGTAACCTCGTGTGAATTAAAAAAATAAAAAATAAAATAAAAGACTTCAGGCCCTGCCTCGTGTCCAGCCTAATTGCCAGCGCGGTTTTGTATATAAATATATACCACGCGCTAGCATCCTGCAGTGGATATATAGAAAATCGTGAGACGACCAGCGGATTACCGCGTGAAATTCGTCTCGTCGTGACCGAAGAATTAATTACGTCGGGGGACGAGGAGAGGAGCGGCGAAGAGGGGCGGGGGGGGGGGGGGAGAGGGTCGTAAGAGCGAGAAATTGTCCCACGAATCCGCGACGACGAAGAAGTCGGACGATCTTCAAGTTGCATGCTTTTCTCCTTTTCTCGGTGCGCTCACTTAACGCGCGAGCCAGGCCGGTTTCGAGCTCTCTCGAGGTCGTCGACGGCCCGACCGGCTGCCGATCGCGCACAGTAGTTACTGTACATACATTCGGTACCCACACTCTGCCCCGTATATTCGACAAAAAAAATCCCATTAATTTCATATCTCTCTAACCAAAAAGAAACAAAAAAAAGTTCTACAAACTTTTTGTTTCTGCTCCCTCAATTTTACAATTTTTTTTTCTTCGGCGACATTTACATTGTGCTATAATGGAAAAAGTTTGGTCGCCCCTTTTGCTTTCGAATTGCCAATTTTCTTCGTATTATTCATGAACCCGCCCCCCTCCACGCTTCCCCTACCGCGTCGCTTGTTTTTCCGTAGTAACGCCCTCCGCTATACGTGCGCTTATTCTAACTTCGCCACGGTGCCGGTTCCTCCTGTGTGTCGGGTTTTAATTATCATATGAAGTGGCGAGGAAATCGTACGTTTGAAACGCCGTCCCGACAGTCTCAAATCCAGACGTTAATATTTTTTATCCTCATCGCAGTTTTCGGTTAAAGAAATTCTTTACGAGTGGAAAAACTGCACGGTGAACGCTCGACGTTCACTCGGAGTATCTCGTTTCTCACAGCGGAACGATCCAATCCCGTTGATCCTCATGCCGTCCGAGCCCAGAGGCGTGCGAAGTTACGCCGATCCCCCCTGCAGGCAGTCGGTAGTAGCGACAGTCTCCGCGCGCCCTCCCCACAGCTACCGGATAGCGATTCGTCCTTGAGGCGCGCTCGCGACTCCCGACCAATGCCGACTCGTTTTCCAGCGGAAATGGCCTATCCGGTATGTCGGTTTCCACCGCCGAGGCCCTCCAACAGTCGGCGGAACTCGGCACCAACGGCAGAAAACACACCGTTCCCCATAAAACGCCACCAGTTATTGGCTCTTCAAACTTCCGCTAACGACCAGTTATTGGCACTGTTGCTTCTTTCTCCTCGGCCACCTCCGACGCGAGCCTCGGTGCTGCGCGCGCAGTGGTGGGGATGCGCAAGACGGTGCGCGGGGCGCCTGCCAGGCAGCGTGCGAGAGAAACGACCGTGTCGCTTCGTCCCGAGTTGTCTCTCACTTCCATAAATTAAATTCTGCCTTTTGTTCGCCCTACCTCGGTAACCGTACGGCGAATCCTTTACAAACTTCGACACAATCCTTTATAACAATTGCTTTGCAGTCGTGTGTAAAAAAAATTTACATCCGAATGTTTCCATGTAATTGACCGATCGCCGAAGCCTCCTCTGCGAATAGGCGATTCTCTGTACATTGGATGATTGGCCTAGGCTTTTCTGCCAACGACTGCAACGTCGAACTAACCCGCTCCACGCTTTGGAGAGCACGACGAGTTTCCTGAACTCGACGTCGGCGGTGCCTGCCCGGTTGCCTGACCGCCTCTGCCTCTGCCTGGCATCGGACACCTTTAATCGCCTCAAGGCCGAGTATCGCGTCGGTGGTGTTGCGCTGCCGCTGTACTGTTTGCCTCTGCGCCCTCGGCGCGGACTCTCTCTCTCGCTCTCCCGTCGCCTTACGTCGTACGTTAAGTCCGCCACGGGCGCGAAACTCGAGCGTGTGTTTTCCCCCCTGTAAATCGTATTGTATCCACTGCCGGTTAGCGGAGTCAAACGTCGTTCGCATTATCGCACGGATAAACGAGAGGATTCAACAAGACGGAAGCCATCGAGCGGTCCTCGAACCGACCTCCTTCGGCCGTTTACGCAAACGCCCGCTAATGCCCGAAGCAAACTCGCGGCGCAACGAGTTCGCAGGAGAGTTCTTGGGCTCGTGCGGGTGAATTTTTCTTTTTTTTGGCCAAGTTTTTTTTTTTTCTTTGGAAATTGAGAGAAAAAATAACAGCGTCGTTCCATGAGTGCAACGGGCTCGAGGAGTTATGGAATCGTCGGCGAAGAACGGACGGTTGATAGACAGAACTACTGTCGGTAAACTCTGGGTAAGTTTTCACCCGGCTCGCTGTTGCGTGCGCGAGACATTTTTCTCGGTTCACGCTCTCGAGTGCGCCGCTGATATTTCTGCTACACGGTTTAGGGAGCGCGTCGTCCACGACGAGCTTTCGTCGACCTCATTGCTGATACTCCCACCTCTCCACACATGTATGCAAACTTTTTTTAGGGCGTTAAGCGGGTAAAATATTTTTGATGGTGGAAAAAAATGTTGGACGATAGAAAAAAAAATACCGCAACTTAAAATTCTTTTATTTCGTCTGCGAAAAAGTAACTATGCCGTGATAAAGTTGACATTAACCTATCGGAAGTGTCTTTTGCGGAATTCTTTTTTGTTTTAAATCAATTAACCAATTAATCAGTAGAAATTCCGTAGAGCATAGAAAACTTAGCCAATCAATCAAGTCTCAGCCATCGTCTTAATTCCCGAAACGTTCGCGGTGCGTAAATAAAGTCCTCCCCGGTCCCGGGATCTCGTGGGTTGTGCAATCGGGGAACTTTAAATATACAACACGGTCGCGGTGTAATTCCCTGGCCAGCCCACGCGTGTCAGTTTCCTGTACGTGCGCTCATTTCCGTGACACATATTAATGCGACACCGTGGCATTTTCGGGACGGATGAAAATTGTAAAAAAAAAACAATAAATGAAAATAGCGAATGAGGAATAAATAGAATTTAATGATTTTGTGAAGAATTCGATCGTCGGTCCTTTCATCGAAATGCTTGTGCATTCAGTGGATGTTATTTACGTGCATTCTATCGATGTGCATTCGAGAAGAAAAAAAAAGCTCGAATCTTACGTGTCGAGAGACGTTCACGTGTAAGAGAGATTCTTCTCTCTGGTGCTTCGTCTTGCCGGTGGATCTCGAGAGACCGGTCCTCGTGTCCGATCGTCGACCACACCGCAGGTACGGCATCGGACTCGATCTCCCTCTGTCACCGTTATACAGTTGAAGAATCTTTCCTCGGCAAAGAGGCAGCTATCGCTCGAGCCGGACGGACCCCGTATCCACTCACTTCGGTGGGCGTTAGTATCTCGTTAGACGACCAGCGGTGACGTTCGTTTCTCAAACTACTGTTCGATTCCGCAATGCTCGGTCCTTGCGCTACGCCAGTTCCGTAACAGCCCGCAAGATCATTCGGCGCAATTAAAATTCGATAGTCGGTGAACAAAATGGTACGTCACGATAGCTTTAATCATCCTATGCGAAAGGGAGTTTTGTATTTTTTTTTTTAACCATTTTTCACACAACAAAATTGCTACACTTTTAGTTCGATCAAAGTTCGAACACTATAAATGATAGTTATAATAATTATTTTATTATTATTTTTATTGTGTAATTATTTTTATAATTAATCAATTGTGAAACGCAGCAAATTTTTTTTACCGACCTGCGTCACTGAACTGTTATTAATATTATTATTTTTTTTCAATTCTTATTCGGTCTTCAAGTTTGCGAGTTAAGATTTTTTTTGTTTGATTCCGATCGATAGCTTTTCTTACCTAGCGGACTGATTAATATATGTTCTTTTTTGTCTTTCTATTCGATTGCATAATTATCGAATAAAATCGTGCAACCGTTGCGGTTCGTGCCCGCTACAAAAATACTTTCGTCCGATATATTTATCTATGTGCGTTCGCGCGTGTGTGGCCCGCAGCGCAGGGTATTATCCCCCTTCGCGCTCAACGTTCTTTACGCTTCCACGACTCGAGTCGAGGCGGTTGCCCGGATGTGTGAGACGGGTAGCGAAGCATCGAGTGCTTCTTCGAGTGCCCCGACTTATATTCCCTTACTCGCGTTGCCGCTGAGGCATGGAAAGAGAACGCTCCTCTTCCAGTATACGTATATACATAAACACACAAACTCGTCAGATAGGGAACAGCCGTTCAATTCCATTTCGAAGGATCCACCAAAATTCGCAAAAAGAAAGTTAAAACAAACAACACAACATCTTCGACCATGTTACATCCGTTCCTATCGATTCTCGCATTTACATCTCTTAATGATATATATATATATATAGAATATATCTACTTACATAATATACATAGATATATCTACATAATAATAAAGCTCATGTCGATTGAACACTCACACCGATACTCACAGATCATTCACACAATCTCACAGATACTCATAGACGATCACATATATATATATATATATATATACACACACGATATATATATAGCATTAATTGATAATACGATGCGAGGGAGTGGGATGAATCAAAAGGGCCGGATTATTATCAGCTGTACGAGTCCGGTCCGAGGGTTTCCCTTCAACGTTGGCCCGGAAATAAATGAGCGATAAAGAGTTCGTTGAAGATAGAGACCAGGAGCTCCGAGAGTCGACCTCCATTAGTACACCACCGTGCGTAACGACTTAACGACCGTCGAAGAGTTCCCTGGCAATGTAAGGATACAGAGTACGGACAGATACAAACGTGTTGCCAGGAGTAGTACATGTCATTAGCGAGAAATCTTCCTCATTTCATTTCTCATTCTTCTCGTCTACCTGGCGTTCGAGACCTCCCGGGTTTCGTCCCTCGGAGACTGCGAACGCCGTGACTCAGTCAACGTTCTGTCGAAGAAGGATGCATAACGCTCTGCTTCCGAGTACGCGGAACGTGAGTCTTTCACCAAATCAATTTTTCAGTCAGACAGTCCTCAGACTTTTTCTTACGCTGAAAAATAGTTTGCGTCGTTAATGTAAACGATTTTTTAAACTACCCGGCAGTTTTCACAAGGGAGATAATTTTACCATCCCACAGGAAAGTATCCAAATAACTGGTACGAAAATTGAATAAAAATGATTTTTTATACATCTGACCTGAGCTCAGTCGGTAACAAAAACTGGAATCCACTTTTTTCATTCAAGGGTACCAAACCTTCCCAAGGAAAACCAAATTATTGTTATATCGACTCATCTTGCAAAAATGAGACATTGTAGTTTTTGTCTTAGTTTGAACTTCATTGCGTGCTTGAAATCTATCTTAAGTTCGAACTTAAGACCGAATTTCAATTCGAACTTAATTTCGTGCTTAAGTTTGATCATAAGCTCGAACCGAAGTCTGAACTTAAATTCGATCTTAAAGTCGAACTTAGCATCGATCTTAAGTTCGAACTCGCGACCGAATCTGAGTTTGGACTTAAGCTCGAGTTTAAGACAGATCTTAAGCACGCACTGAACTTCGCCCCAAACTTCGGTCTTAAGTTCGATCTCAAAATCGATCCTAAGTTGAAACTAACGTCTAAAAATTCTATCCTAAGATCGTCCCAAAGTGCATCGATGCTGTTTCCGGCCGTACGATATGACACTTACAGTTTATTGGGAAGTGAAACTCGGCGCGAAGTGTTACAACCGCCGGTAATGAGACCGTTGTCGCGTATGTCTCAATGTACACAGTCCAACGTAGTTATTTTTAAGTAGGCGAGCTTCGTGGCAATTATACGATTCAGCGAATAATCAAGTTCGAATTATTGCACGCAGAGCGAGAGCCGGGAGGAGGTGATAACGAGCAGCAGCGTGGTGACCTCGTCGACGACATCGACCAAGATCTCGACCAAGACGAAAAAGAAGAAGATCGAGGGTGTCGCCGGTAACGATGCCTCGCCGACCCTCACCCCACGCACAAAGAAGACCAAGAAAAGCAAGAAGAACGATCTCGAGAAGGAGAACATATCCGTGGTGAGTAGCCTTATCACGATTTTATTTATAAATTAACGATCTTTAACGGTTAATCCAATTATCGACACTCTCTCTCACCCACGTGATGTCGCCGTTTTTGCAAAGCTCCTCACGTACGACTTACCTCATCCCTCCATCGTCTGTGAACGTACCGTTGTGTGTGTTTTTTTTTTTTTTTACACATGTATTCGTTATAATCGGCTCTCTGGACGATCATTAATTATCTGACGTGTCTTGCTGCTTTTTTTCGGTAAATTCAAAACATAATGCATTTTATTAATAAAATGATAACGTCGTAGAATTAAAGTCGGGCTTAAAAAAATTACAAGAGACATTTACTGTTCAATTGGGACGAATTCATCGTACAAAAAATATGATGAACAATAATTATTTTTGTAAAAAGTGTAAATTTTGAGATTTTTTCATCGTTGAAGTCAAAATATAATGAATTATTATATTAATAATAAAATGATAAAGTCATAAAGTTACAGTTGGGGTTAAAAAGATACAAGAAACATTTGACTGTTCGATTGGGACGGATGAGTCTTACAAGAAATACGAAGAAAAGAGAATTAATGTTGTGAAAGGAAGATGTTAGTTAGATCTTGAGATTAAAAACTTTTATTTGTTTGGAGTGGAGAATTGAGAAAATATTGACGAGTACTTGTCGGAGCATAAAAAAAAGAAGATAACTAACACCTTGTGCTCGTAGCATGTGTACGGCGTGCGGTGTATGCGTGTCCTGCATTTATTTGTGTGTGCGTAGAACATTAACGCCGAAGACCCAAGCATGCACACGGGTAGCCGTCAAATGTCCCAGGAGGTGGACGATTTCTCCGACGAGGACGATCTGTCCAACGTCAACGTCAAGTCGTTGGTAAGTCGGGCACGCGGGCATTGAGAGCCCTTCCGGGGGAGTAGGATGAATGGTAAATGAATTTGACGTTAATGTGGAGGTCGCGACTTGAGAACGATTCACACGTGAAGCCGCATATCGGTCGGATTTCAATAGGATCCAACGTAAAGTGTATCGGATACGCGTGTAGTTTCACGAACGTGAAAAATTGACGTACCACGAAAAAAGCCCGAGAAAAAAAATGGTTAAGTAAAAATCCATTACAACTTTAAATTGTAAGACTTAAACTCAAAGTTATTAATTAAAAATACAATCGCAAGTTTAAGTTGGTAGACATAAAATTAGCAAAATCCATGAAAAAAACACAGTAATGATTTTTTTTTCTTGTTAACAAGCATAAGATTACATAGTATATAATTTGTTGGTATTTTTAGTGCGTAACAATGTTTTTTTTTCCGGACGTCAAAGTTCCAGTTCGCACCGTACGTACCGTTCTATGAGATTAATAAAAATTTCGTACCGAGACTAATTTAATCGGTAGTCGAGGAGCCATTATTGAACCATCGAAATTGCACGGAGCACGTAGCCCTTGCAACACTTACACACGGTACCACGAGGCGATCGTGCTAGCGCGCGACTAATTGACCGAGTCGTGATACACGCGTTTACGCGCGCACCCCGCTCCACGCTCCAGCGTTCACCGATAAGATTACGCTCGCCGTCTCTTTCTACCTTTATTTTTCGCTCGCACGTGAGAAATCTCGATCGCGATATGCAGTAGTCGCCGTTCCGTTCCGGGCCCGGCAACATCTACGCGAAAAAATATAGACCGGCCGTCGTACATTCTATTTTATTTTATTCAATTCTTATTTATTATTATTATTACTATTTTAAATTAAAAATATTATCGATAACAAACCGGGTGTAAAGTTTATTATTTCGTTAAAAATTATCCACAGCAATCGGTTGGCAAATAAATTTAAAAAGAAAAAGATTCGTCGAAAAAAAAGATTGCATAATATTATTAAATCATAATTTATAATATCAGTGAAGATTTTCGATTCGAACAGGACGCAATGTTCCGCGAGTGACTAGACACGTTTGTGAATATATATATATATCCCGCACGTACCGTGACACCGGTACGCCTACGCGTGACAATGTTCCTCGCGATTCAGCTGATAGCATGGCCGAGAGCGCTGTTTACAAAACATGTAATTTAAGTCAAGAACCCTGTTACGCATGCGATAACCCAGATACAGGGAGAGAGAGCGAGAGCTGGAACTATCATTTTCCTGATTGGCGGTGTGCCGAGCGTCGCATTGTCGAAATATAAGAACAGTCCATCGCATCTTGGAGAAACAATACTGATAGCAGTGTTACTGCACCAAAGTATTTATTATAATTTTTTGTCTTTTTTTTTTCTGGCGACTCGTTCAATCGTATCCCGATAAAAAATCAATGAGTTAAATACAATAATTTCAATAAGATAGATCAAACAAGTTGATTATAAAAAAATATATATATTTTTTGGTTTATGCCTCATTCAATTGCATCTCGATAAAAAATAAATGATTGAAATTTCAATAACCTCAATAAAATGGCTCAAATAAATCGATTATAAAAAAATTTATTTTCTTTTTATCTCTCACGCAATTGTATCGCGATAAAGAATAAATGATTAAAATCACAATAACCTCAATAAAGTAGATGAAATGAATCGATTATGAAAATATATACATGTATATATTTTTTTCTTTTACTAATTTGATCATATCTAAATTTCTTAATGACCGCCCGCTCAATCTCTGTCTGTACACGGGTCGTATTTATATTATCTGGTACGTACTTGACCGATTACCCGCTCGATAGGTTATTGATACGCCTGCGAGCTTAACGAGCTATTAAAGGAGCGCGAAAGCGCTCCCGCGACAGTTGCATGAAACACTGATTACCCAATGTGTTGTGTGTTTTATTCCCCGCATGCAGACACAGAGTTATGTGTCGGAAACGAGTCGCGGCGAGCAAGAGAAGTCGAACAAGGAAGTAATCGAGACCGGCGTGTCTATCAAACAGTTGGTAAGTAGCGTATGGATTACCGTACTGCGGATAGTTTATTATACTGTACTCCGCTGTAGTGCCGACGCGCATGCGCAGTAGCCGACGAGCTTTCTTCGTACCGATGCGGGTTCGCGAGTACCGAACTTGTGGCTTATCAGAGACTTTAATGGGATTTGATATGCGATATGTTTTTTTTTCTTTTCTCAACATCTATCTTCGCTTCTCTGCAAAAAAAAAAATGCTTGGCGAAACTAAAATTCATTCTACGAAACTAAGTTCATTGCTGAAACTAATAAAAAGTGGAGCCACATTATTTTACCGAAACTTCGATCGGCCGAATCGACGGATAACCGAAAATTAAGTTTAGGAAGTTTGACGATAAGAAAAAGGCACGTTCGAACCCATTGGATTTTAGGCCGATGGAAGTTCCGGCAAAATAATGCGGCTTCAAAAAAAGTGCTTTGCACGCCGTAACATTCGACACGGCTGCGCGCGCCGTTTGTCGCATATAGTGCAAGCATTGTTCGACGAAAAATTGATTAATTCCGATTCGTACGGGCGTGTCGTCGTGGAACGCAAGGACACGATCGTTGCTTTGAAAAGCAAACTTATCGAAGCTAATGCTATATATATATACGTACATGTAGGTACGGAAAAGGTGCTTCGCACGATCGTTCGCTTTGCGCCCACGCATCGAACATAAACTCGAAATCTAATTAAATTTAATCGAAACTCTCTCTCTCTCTCGGCGTGTAACCCTGGCGTGCACGAAAGGTCCGAGAATTGATAATACACCGGTCAGACCAGTTATACGGGAATGGTCCTACAGCTCGTCGTAATTGAACTTGGAAAATACATAATACTCCATAAATCATATTTTTATACTATGTATATAAATATTTTTTTCTATTCAATTTTTTTTATTACATATAGATATATTTATATGTAAAACGATTTAGCGTATAAATGATCGTTTAATCGACTAACTCGCTTCGTCAAAGTCACATGTGTCAGCTGTGTTTCTTTTCTCATTACTAACAGTGCCGCAGCTTTGGCGACATATCGAACATGACAGACGTCGATCAGGCGGGCTTCGGTATTTCGGAACAGACTTCGGAAACTCAGGAGGTTCGTATAACACAACTACCATATGATACAAAAAAATCTTTCTATAATATACAATAATATCATTAAAACATCTAAAAGTGATCTATGCGATCGATGAACTATGCGAGCTCCGAAACGAAAAAAATCGACGATTAATAATATTAATGTGCAGTCATCTTTCTCCCGATTAATCTGCAAATGTGTAGATAATTGTACTAACTCACTTCTTGGATACGAGATTTTGAAAGAAAAAAACTTAAATTTTCGTTTATTTGCAAATAAATAAATGAAGTATTTATTTGACGATTAATCGGAGAATTGGACTCGTTATTTTGATAGGCGGATAAGTTTTGACTGTATGTGCTTCGTTCATCGCTTTTTGTTATTTTTTTTCTTTCGTTCTTCGTATTTTAATTAACCGTAACATTGTCCAGTTTGGATTGATCTTGTTTGCAAAATCGTAACCCATCCGTGATTCTATTGTTTTCCAACTCATAACTATCGCGGGCGATACGGCGGTGTGTATAATCGTAGAAAGCAAAGTCTATGGACGACTTGAGACTATGCCAGAGGGATTTTAAGAAGCTCGCCAAAGATGCAACCGTGTTCGTCGGTGTGTCCGTCAAAGCCCTCGTAAGTACGCCCCGGCATGATGCGACGGACGAGGCGTTCGAGGCGCGGGGACTGTTTTTAAGAAAATTATACGTCGTTTATCTTTCAATAACAAAAAAAATTAAAAAATTAATATCGACCCAGCCTGCGCTTAAAATTTTTTTTTTTCTTTCGTTTCTACACCATCCGCTTGTAACGATCCCGGCGCGCCCAACACACAGATGTTCTAACGATGAGGACGAGAAAAGAAAACATTCCCCGTAGTCCCCGACCGCCTCCATCCCGTTCGATGACGAAGCGGTTCGGCAGACCTCGAATTTCTCGTATAAAGCCTGAAAAAAAAAAAATGAAAATTTAATCCCTCAATTTTTTTCTTTTTTTTTTGTACGATCTTATACATTTTTTCATATTTAATCGAATGAAAAATGTAGCGTCGACTGCCGGACCGCCAAGTCCTCGTTAACGGCGAGCATGGCATACATTCTGTAGTGCTTTTCATTTTTTTACCAAAACCACTAACACGCATACCATTTCTATTTCTTTTGTTTTAATTCCATGGGATCCGTGCATGAAACAAAACAAACAAAAACAAAAAACCAAAATCCTCTTAACCGTTATCGACAAAATAAATCCTTCCGATAATCGACGATCGGTGGGGATTTAACAAAAAAAAACTCACAGAGGGCTTCCTACTGTAGTTTGGCAAATTTAACGAGAGCCGTCGATGAGGAAGTTCAGGATCAGGCTCGAGCGAATCGCCTGAAGTTCGAGGTAAGGTGGAGTACGGAAATTTCATTACGAATCGTCGGCACTTATACAGACAAACGCTCTCGTCTCGAGAACGATCGAGGTCTTGTTCGTCTTTGGACGTGGAAAAATTATAATAATTTAAATTGACGAGCGAACGGAATCGTTTGAGGAAACGTTTTCTTCTCCATGGTATGAGCGACCTTGAAGATAAGACGTTTTCTTTCCGCTGTGCCGATCGGTACAGCGGACTCGATTAATCATTAAAAATATTTCGACAAAAATATTAAATATTAAATCAATCGAAAAAATTGAAAAAATCGATAATTATTCATTGATATTATACCGATATTTATTATTTTTATTTGAAGATCGCAGTTACGATTAAATAAAAAAATTTGAAATGAAAAAAAATGTATAAAACTGACACGAAGTTCCTGTTTTTGCAGAAATCGAGCTTCAACAAATTCGACGCCCTCAGCAAGAAGTCGGTTCTCCACGTCCGTTCGGCGGACACCTCCAAGACTCAACAGCAATTGAATTCCGTAAGCATAGATTTTTTTTCAATTCGTTAAGGCTGCTCCGTTAGATTTTACAAGCCGTAAGACGATGTTCGATGATGGGTCGCGTGTCTGACGAAATGCCAGGAGATGGAAAGAAAGGAGAGCGAAAAAAAAAAGTTTATATGTGGGTCAGCAGTGGCGCGAGCCAAAAATATTTATCTATTTCGTGCGGCGGGGAAGGGGGGGAGCTGCAACTACCGGTTGGCCATCCCTGGCATCAGAATTTTTATTTATATACCGTACCGCAACACTTCCGTCAACGTCTCACTTCTGGCTCCAGAGCATCGTCTTGCACTCTGAGAATTTTTTTTTTCTTACGTTTGTTTCTTTTTCTCTACTAAGTAATCTCGTTATTTTTCAGGTGGGCCAAAATGGCGACGCGAATCCGAACTGCCGCAGCTGCGGCAAGGTCGTCTTCCAAATGGAACAGACGAAGGCCGAGGGTTTGGTCTGGCACAAAAACTGCTTCCGATGCGTTCAGTGTAGCAAGCAGCTGAACGTCGACAATTATCAGAGCCACGAGAGTACGCTATACTGCAAGGCCCACTTCAAAGAACTGTTTCAACCGAAACCGGTCGAGGAGTCGGATCAGCCTGGTAAGTTCGTCAGGTGCAATACAGTGGATCGGTGTTACGCTGTCCCGAATGCCACTTCATCCTGAGGTATTCCAAAAAGTAAAGAAAAGAAAAAGAACAAAAACATTCTGAATCACGAAACTTGAAAGATCCGATCGCCGGTTGAAATCCGTTTATTTTCCATTTTAAAGATTTTTTGAGATGTTCCGAGAAACAATTTCTTCTTTACACAACATGAATATTTCAACTAGAATAGTTGAATATTCATGTTAAAGCAAAGGAAAGCAGAGTGCTTTCCTTTGTTACAACATGACCGACGTCAAAAGAGAAAAAAATTAATATTGCATACGGTGAATCGGTGTTACGCGTCACGAATACCATTTTATTCTGAGGTATTTAGTCCTCATTAATATTAATATATTAAATATCTTATATTAGATTTTAAAAAGTAAAACAAATTCTGAATTATGAAACTGAAAGATACGATCGTCGCTTAAAAGCCATTTAAAAAAGTCAATTTTTCAATTACAATTAGTTTGAGGAGTTTCGAGAAACAATTTCTTCTTTCCGCTATATGAATTTTCAACTATTCTGCTTTACTTTCTTCCGACGTGGCCGTGAAAAGAGAAAAAAAATGAATGTATGTCTGGAAAGAAATATGCGTAAGGTGACATCGGATCCTATAAGAGGATATTACAGCCATGGTATCTCTTGTGAATCCTCTTAGTGCGACCTCGAAAGCCGGAGATGATCATTCGGGAGAACCAGCCGAAAGAATTACCACCTGACGTGGTCAGAGGTAAAGGCGACGATTTGTGGGCAAAATAAACAAATGCAATGGGGGTGAAAACGTTAACTCGCATTTGTTTAAAAAAGAAAAAAACAAAACAAAATAATTAAGCCAAGAAATAATACGTTGTTGTTGCTGTGAGGTGGCTTTAACAAGAACGATTTTTTTTTTCTTACGACCACACTAAAAACGATTAATCAGCCGAGACGAAATCCTCGAGATGCAGGGCAGTCCGTGGTATTGTAATAATTAGTTATTGTCGTAGTACATAATATAGGAAAAAAAAAATTAATCCGGAAAATTTGTCGACCGTATATAATATTCGGATTTACTAGCTTCGTGCATCGTCTAACACCATTCTAACAGGCTCTTTGTCCATGCTTGAAGAAGCCGATGGAATTTTAATCTCGGGTTCGTCGATCTCGTGTAAAGAATATTTTTCTTCTTTTTTTTCTCCAAACCTCCAGCATCCGACAAGCCTGATCTTGGCCTGGAGGAGTTATCGTCACTGAACGTCAAGTCTCGTTTCCAAGTGTTCGAGAAAACGACCAACGATACAATGAACGAGATCGAGAGATCACCGTCCCAAGTGGTCAAGAGGTCGCCGAGCATACTTAGCAAACTTGCCAAGTGAGTGTTCTATATTTTTAAAAAACTGATCCTAAAAATAATTGCAACATTTTTTTTTTATTCAATGCACTTTAACGTTACCTTCTGCCGCAGGTTCCAGTCCAAAGGCATGGACATCGGTGTGGCCGACGACTCGCTGAACGGAATACCCTTCGAGGAATCGAGCGAGAGCGAGGAAGAAGAGGAAATCGAGGAGTCCGAAGGTATTATTCGGAACAACAAAAGAGAGAGGAAGGAAAGAAAAGAATGAACAAAAAAAAAAAGATGTTTAAATGTCCTTCGTGTCAGTTTGCTTGCTATATGGACGGTTGTGTGGTTTTCTCCGCTTCAGAATTGGACACCGAGATTATAAAAGCAAAACGAGCGACCCGCGAGCGACCTATAAGCTTCACCAAGATGGACGACATAAAGAATCGTTGGGAGTGCACCAGCCAGCAGGGAAGACGCGAATCACAGCGGGAAGCGCGTAAAGAAGAAATTGCTGGTATTCGCTCGAGACTCTTCATGGTGAGCGCTATTGTTGTCGTTCGGTTTTCAAAAGATTTCTCGAGCACACGGTCGGCATTCGATCCCCTTTTGATCGTAATATTTATGTCGTTATATAGGGCCATCGCGTGAGCGGTTGAACGCTCGAGCCGATGAATGGACGCTTGTACTGTTAATTTTCGTAATCTTTAAAATATTAGGAGCTAAACTGTTTCGTGAAAGGAGTCACTGTTGTGTGGCGAGTAGATCGGTCGTCTCCGGCAGAAATATTGTAACTCATGGTGGTGATTACACCGAGGAAAATGCTCCGGCGATTATATGGACATTATTACACGGGTTATATGAACATTATACATTATACGTTCGCGGTGATTGTATGAACATTACACGTTATACATTATTTGTGGTATAATACGGATGGCCGTAAGATAGCGTATTTCGGAACATTACCGTGACTTGTACTGTATTTTTTATGGACCGTCGATCTGTAATTAATTTTCACCGTTCATTCATTGGCTCGTTCAGCTTACATTATTACGTATCTTATACGAACATCATACATTATACGGTTGCGGTGGTTATATGAACATTAAACGTTATACATTATTTGTGGCATAATATGGATGACCGTAAGATTTTTTATGGACCGTCGAACTGCATTTAATTTCGACCGCTCATTCATTGGCACGTTCGCCTAACATCATTATTTTATAATCCCACTGAAACGATATAGTAATTTATTTTATTGTCTCTAAAAAACAGGGCAAACAGGGCAAGATGAAGGAGATGTATCAGCAAGCGGTTGCTGAGAGCGAGCGCGTGACTAAGACCAATCCGACAGAGGAAATTCAGCACTCGACCCACGCCCGTTCGATCAAGGAGAGATTCGAGAGGGGCGAACCGATAGCGACGTCCGACGATGAGAACGACGCTAAACCGAAACAGGAAAAACCGGACGAGGAAGTCATAGCCGCCGGTGAGATCGATCGTTCCAGAGTTTTACGAGTTAAATGAAATTTTTCGATCGAACCACCTATCTCCGATAGATTTTTCTATAAACTTAACGGCAACAAAAATGGGTCGAGCGGCAATTCGTGCCAGCGACTCGGTTGTAAAGACTCGTTAACGTCAGAGCGCAAGACGTTATGTATGATCGGTCGGAGAGAACAGTAGATGGAGAGAATGAGAGAAAGAAGCGGAGGGGGCAGAGAGGAAGCTTGTAAAGCTCTGCCAAGAAAGAATGAAGGTGTATTCTCGTAACGTGACTAGACCCGGCGTACTAATTTTAACTACTATCTCGTTTCCACAGGTATAAGCAGAAAATCGCGATCTCTATTTTTGGAATTGGACGCTTCCGCGGCCAAGACGGGAAGACCCGTAACGCCCGTCAACCCGAAGACACCTACCGATGTATCGCGACGGGCGAGAGATGTAAGTTTACAATTTTAACGATCTTTACATTATATCGCGCGTTTATAAGTCCGCGCTGGCGGACCTGCCAACGGGGACGAGCCATGCGCGAGCGACGAAGAAGCCTCACTGATGGCATCCGCAAACGTAGACGAAATTATGAGCTCCAAATATGATCCTCAAACACTCGCAGGTCCAAGACTTTCGGATTTTCGTAAATAATGGTCTCTCAACTCTTGGTCCTAACGGGACATGGTCCTAGATTTTTTTTAAATTATAATAAAAAAAACTCCCGGACCTTTTATAAAAATGCTTAAAATGCTTATCGGCTTTAAAGTCAAATATTGCATTATATAAACAAATTGAATTCTTAGCCTTGAGGTTTAACGTACAGTTTTTGGGATAAAGAAATCGTGCTGGAAATACAGAAGTACACGCCTGAGCGAGCGGCAGGTATAATCGCGGATAAAAAAAATCCGTAAACGTAGACGAAATTGTGAGGTCCACATACGATCCGCAAACACTCTGTAGTCCAAGAGGTTAAGATTTTTTAAAAGCATGGTCTCTCCACTCTTGCTCCTAACGGGACATGGTTCCAGATTGAAAAAAAACGTATCCCGAGATTTTTATAAAATCCTTCAAAACTTTTCGGCTTAGAGGAAAAAATTTCATTATATGAAAAATTCTATTCCTAGCCTTGAATTTTAACATCCAATTTATGGGATAAAGAGAATCGTGTTGGAGATAAAGAAGTACATGCTGGAGAGACAGGTACAACCGCGTATAAAAAAAAGAAAAAAAAAATTGAACAGTCACGCGGGACGCGACAATAGTTTTTTCGTTGGTACAAAGATAATTGATTGCGTTCGATATGGAAAAGGCGTTTATGGGACGTCAGGTTTCGGAGGACGTGGTGCGCAGTACGGACACGACTGCGGAGGTACAGGTCGAGACATCGGACATCTCGAACAAATTCAAGTTCTTCGAGACGTACAAGGAGCCGGCGAAGGAAAGAAAGCAGTTTCGAATAACGCCACCGCGCGATGGCCAAGTAAAGGTTCGCCTCGTGTGTTCGGTGTGTTTGTTTATAAAAAAAAAAAGAAAAGCAATCGCATTGAATTAACTCGCCTGGCAATGCTAACCGTGGAATTTGATTAGTCGTCGCTCTAATCGGCGTTCGTTCGATTCCCATTACTCCCTATCGAGGAAATGAAAATGAAATGTTGCTTACGATGCATGACCGTGTAACCGATGCTTGATTCGGTGAACTAACAGAGTTCGAGGGATCGGAAAGGAAACGAAAAAAAAAGTCGACGCCTCTCTTCGATTATTATTATACAAAGACGTTCTTTGTACGAAAACCCGAGAACACATAACTCGAGTGTGCGTCAGCGTCCCACCCTTCGTCGCGTTCGAGAACCCCTGGCGTGCGAACACTCGCGGGCAGGCTCCTTCTCCCGTCGATCTCCGACGGCCCGGAGAACCACTGGCAGACAAAGGGGAGTTGCCGAAGGCCGTTCTGCGGCTTTTTCGTGTGAATAAACTACTCAAATTAATTTGTTTTTTTTTTCCGAGAAATTTTGTCGACTCACATTCACACGATTATTCTTAAAAATTGAACACAAAACTCTGCAATGTCAGATCCTAAAAAAATGTATGCTTTATCTTCGAACAGTGAAGTATATATTTGTATGAAAAAGAATTAATATCGTGTGAATTGCCAAAAAAATGTATGGAACAAATTTAACCTACTTTGATAATTTCCTCAACAATTGAAACGAAAGCTCCGAAAATTGATTATATTTGCTATAAAAATTGTTTTAGTTTCTGACGCTATAATTAGGTTTTTTATTTTTTAAAAAGATCAATAAAAAAATGAACCCAGGCTTAAAAATATTCCGTGGCTAACGGTTTAAAATCTTACATTTTAATGACTGGCTTACGATTGATCTTTTTTGTGCGGAAAGAGTTCGACAGATCGTCGTTCCGCCGGCAAGTTTATTCCGAGGAGTATAATTTTTCGCGATAGGATATGCGGGTAAGAAGTGAGACGACAGAAGGTACGGCGTCCGCGTGGAGGGGTACACGGTGGCACTTGATTTCTCGACTGCCCTTGAACCCCGCGTATGGCCAGCCATAGCTTTACCGTTAGTATTCCTACATCCTTCCATTCGTGAAGAGGAGGCCGGGAGAGACTCTCCGGCTCAACCACCGGCCACCCAGTAACGCACGCTCGCGCGCCACAGTGCACTCGCATACTCGGTGAAACGAAGAAGCAACGGACGGACGCCGCCGCTACAGTGAATTTATATTCCAAAGTGCCTCTCCTCGCAAAGTCATTCTCGCTCCCCGACAATAAACTCAGTGAAATCAAAAGACGCATTTTTTCCACTAAAGAAAAAAAAAGTCACGTGACTTAGTTTCAACTCCGTCAACACAGTGCAGTGAAGTTTCGTGTGTTCGGTGCCTAAAAAAAAAAAAAACCCAAAATGACTGAGGTAACGAACCACTTATTAATTCCATAAATATTTCTCTCGAAAGGTCATTAAAAAAAATATATGCATATTTTCGATACTCCAAGAAATAATATCTAATCTGTGAAATGATTATCGAGAATTATACGAAAGAACTCTTGCCGGCCGACACGCTTGTCGGGCGGCGCAGTAATTCTCTCGTTTTAATTTTTCCCGTATTTTGCCACGTCTCGGTGTCTCTCACTGCCCGTCCGTTAACGTCGAATTAAAATATTTCACGCATTCAGTAACACGTAATAATAGACACCGCCAGTTGCGATATTACAGAAAATTGCACGGCGCGATAAGTCCACGGAATTTCTCGTCGCACGTCGCCCATCTCGCCGGAGCGTTCTGGCGCTGCCTACGAGTGATTATGTACGTCCTACGACGAGGCAGGTTTCCTGTGCCCGGCTGTGTGCGGAGCCTCACGAATCGCCAGAGCCTGTGTGTACACATCTCCCTCCCTTCCCCTCGAGAAATCCTGTAGCATTTACACCCAGAGGCTTCTCTCGAATGAGGCATCATCTCTCGTCTCACATAAACCCGCGGGACGACGGGGTTCTCGGAAGACGGCCAGGGTGGGGGGGTGGAGGGGGGGGGGCGGAAGGGTATTTCACGAGCACATTTTTGAAAGTTTCCACACGACGTTTTATGGTGCATGTGAGTCGGCTAACGGTACGGATAACGAGCCCTGTCGTTAAACCGAATCATAACGCGTGAAGGAAGCGACGAGACACTCTGGAAATGAGACGATGAAGATGAAGAGCGAGGGGGAGATTGAGGGACAAGAAAAAAAACGGCGTTATTATATTTATCTGCTACGTTCGAGTACCAACTAATTTAGCTGTTGGAATTTCTTGGAATAAATATACAGCGTACATGACTTCTCTCACACCCCCCCCTCCTTCCGCACCCCTGCCTGGTTTCGAATAATCAACCGTATAGCCGGTTCATTTACAAAAGTATTTTTCTGGGTGGGGGAAAAAATATGTGGTCGATCTTTTAATATAGTATATGCAAATGCGTTAACCGCATCCGTTCGTACTCTAAATTCCATGACGTTCGGGCAATGACGTCATAAGCCGTCCGAGAGCGGGCACGGAGGACGAGCTCGGCGGCGGGGCTCTCGAAAGCCAGCGGGACGCGGGCGAGTCAGAAAAGGGCCCGGAGGGGCGGTGGGAATTCCGGTTGGAGACCCGGAGGCTCTCTCCGCCCTGTAATCCTTCGGTATATCCGTGGAAAGTTTCATGGGTTTATGCGCGTTTGTCGGACGGGAATTCTCGAAGCTAATGGAAAAGTAACGAAAGCCCTCCGAGACTTTTGGAATCTTCGATCTTTTAAGATGCGTGTGATTTTTTTTTTTAGGTTTATACTAACTCAGGCTGAGATTTATTTTTTTTGTGGATTTTTTGTTGTTGTTACTTAACCACGATAATAGGGTCATTGATAGAACATTCTACTGCAGATTTTTATTTTTATTTACCGATATTTCGTATTTATGTGTTAAACTGATCGGCCTGAATAGTTTGAAATTTTTTTTAGATTTGTTGTTGAAGTGAAGATAATTTAATTTTTTTAGGCTGTTACTAACTCAGGCTTTGAGTTTTCTTTTTTTGCATTTTTTTTTGTTATTACTTAACCGCGAAGATAAGATCATTTATAGGACAATCTATTGTAGATGTTTATTTTAATTTATTCGATGTTTCGTATTTGCGTGTTCAACTGACCAGCCTGAATAGTTTGACCGTTTTGTTGAAATCTCTTATTGAAGATAATTTAATACGTTTTTTTTTGCTTCTGATCGACAGCAGGTCGGATCCCCGGAGCGCGAAATCTACCGGGACCCGGATGTGGTCCGCGCCGAGGACAGAGTGGATGAGGTAGTACACACCGACACCGCGCGGAAGATGCTCTCTATATTTAGGCAGATGGAGGAAAAAGCGACCAAGGAGGATATACCCGATGGTCCGAAACCTCTGAAACGCTTCACTCCACCGCCGGAGGACAAATTCGCGAAGGCTACGGCCTCGGAGTCCGAGGATGAGGACGAGGAGGAAGGCGAAGAATCCGAGGGAGAGGAGAGCGGAGAGGAAAGGGATCCAAATTACGTCAGGGCTTCCGATAAAGTAAGAATCGACGACTGCAAATATTGCAAAACCTGAAAATTATAAACTTTAGCCTGGCGATTTAGAAAAAGATTACAAAAAAAGAATAACCAAACAATTTTATTAGGATTCAGGGCGTGAATCCTTCCAAGGATTATTTTATTCAGAAAATACACCACTTCCGGTTTGCAAAATCTCATGGATTTGTCATGCTCTGTTGTTTCTCAGGTAGAGGACGAGTTCCTGAAGCAAGCGCAAAATGCCGCACGAGCAAAGACTCTACGAGCGAAATTCGAACAGTGGGAAACGACCGACGGCAAGGTGACAAGTCACCACGTGGCCGAGATGGACATGGCCCAGGGTAACGGCGATCAGGCGAGCATAGAATCGGCGAGCAGCCTGAGGGCTCGCTTCGAGTCGCTCGGCTCGCAACCCTCCGATGCCCCGCGCGCCTCGAAAGTCAAAGTCAATAGATTTGTGGTGAGTTTCGTCGAAAAATTACGATTTTTCTACTTTTTTTTTTAACGACAATCAAAATCCGTGTAGTTCTTATCGTTAGATTGTTTCACTTCTTATCTTTCCGATAGTCTAGAATCGTTGCACGAATTTGTACAATTTTTTTTATTTATTTTTTTAGTAGATAACTTTAACCCTTTGGCTCGTGCAAGATATTCTTTGTAGATAGCAATTTTCAGTTTTAATCTCACTCGGACGAGCAAATATTAACCTTGTCGATTAATATTAGCGAGGCAAAGGGTTAAACGCAGCTTATCCTTTCCCAATCCCATTAATTTAGTTAAGGCTGAGATTAATCATTTTTTTCATCCCATTGTGCCGATGCGTTTGACCGTTTAACGTTGTTTACACGACCCAATTGTTTGCTGTGTGTATTGTTCGTTATTTAACGTGGTCGCCCTTGTCGTCCGTCAAACAGATACTGGAATGATTATCATTTAATTTTAAAACACGACGATTCGTTGAACAATTGTGTTTACACATATTCACATTAAACCCGAGCGTTTTAGCGAGCTTTATTTCGTTCCAGTTCTTTTTTTTTATTAGTTCTTAATTAGACATGAATTCAGTTACGTTAGCGAGCTTTTTATCACGAACTGGGCATGATGTGCGTGATTTTTCTTTACTTATCGTTCATTGGACGAAACATGAGTTCAATTTTTTTCTTTTTTCATCTCACACATTAATGCACTCGGAAAAATAAAAGAGCCTTCTTGCGTCATAGGAGTTATGCGAATGTTTTGTCGTTGTTGCCGTTTTGCTTCGAGTGGACAAACCGATAATTAAAAAAAAAAGAAAAATAAATTAGTTAATTGCTATGGAATTCCGCTTCTCGGGAGCAGTAAGACTCGAAGAGACTGTCGAAGAATGGCCGTGCGATTGACGAAGAGGATCAGCGAGGGCTCTCGAGAGATTAAATGTGAACGCCATCGCCGAAACGAGTCCCGAACGAGTTCTCGTCATCACGTGTGGCAGAAGTGTTATTATTAATTATTATTACAATTATTATTAATATTATTATGCATACAGTCTTTACGTTTTAGAAATGATTTTAACTCGCGTTGTTTCGGTAAGATTTAATTTTAGTATATTGTGTATTTAAAAGAAACAAAAAAAAACCAATTAATTCGCGTACAATACGAATCGTACTAAACGAAAGTGCAATATTCTCGTGCGAGAAAGATCCACGAAGTTATCGAGTAGTGGTCAAATTAATTTTTACATTACTCGCTTGGACCAGATCCTTATCGAGAGTTTAATTTAAATTTCTTTAGAAAAAAACGAAAAAAACCGCAACTTATCAACGTGTCCATTGTCCATACTCGAGTGCCAATTAGCATACCAAAGAGGGATTTGAAAGAGTGAGCAATTAAAAGACTGAGGGTTCAGTGTTCACATCGAAGCTTATAACGTAAACGATGACTCGTCGTATGCGGGTCGCTCTGGGATTTATTCGAACGAGAGCAGCTCAAGATCGACGATCTTGAGCGAGCCGGGAAATTGATTTAAAAAAAAAACAAAAAAACAAGAAAAACACTGGCCCAAAGGAATTTTTTTCAACGAAGGGCCTCATTCGTTCTTACGTTTTTTATAGATACGAAACTTACGCCGTCGTCGGTCCCGCGTGAAGTTTATTCTCGCATTTGAAGAATCGCTTTTTAACATTTTTTATCTACGATTATTTGCCTTTGCCAAACGATGAAATTAAATGACTCCTATTAATGAATTATTATATATTTGTAACAGATCATTGCTCTTCTTCGTCCGAAACAATTTGATTTGTTTAATCGAAACGAAGATATAGCGTAGACGAGTGCGAGAGGAATTTTCGTGGCGCGATCGAACGACGGATTAAAAAAAAACAGCCGATGAACTCCAGGATCTTAGATTAGTGAGCGTCAAGCTTTTCGAACGCTTTACAGATTTGGAATCTTTTACAGAAGTTTTGAAGAACGATTAGTTGGGGGAATCGTAGCGTTTATATCGAAGTTGTCAGGGAAGCGCATCAGAAGATTTTGTTACGATCGAAACGAACGACGAAGAGAAGAAGAAAAAAAAGGAGAAGAAAAAAAGAAAAATCGAGAGAAACAAACAAACAGGAATTTATCTCATAAGACATAAAACATATATAGCGTTTAGGATTAAGAGGACCGACTCGAGCCGAACGGAATTGCGGGCAACCTTCCGCGCGCAGTAGTCGTCGAAAGTTTGATATTAAAAAAAGAAAACGATGATTAATAAGATTAATAAAGAGGAAGAAAAAAAAATAAGAAGAAAATTAAAGCTAAGAACGTTTCAACTTCAGATTCCAAAAATAATTAGAAGCGGCAGATAGCTTCGAGGGAGCTCAATGTAGGCGCACTTTGTGTCCGGCCTTACAATCATTTTTTCAAGTAACGAAAATTTATTCATTTCGTACGAGATCAATCGACTGCGCACAGTGTTGGACCTCCGATAGGCCATTATTTTTCGACGACTAGTAATCGTGTGTAGCTTAAGCATATCTCTGTAATTCGACACTTCGGTCCGGATGATATTTAACGAATGACACAATCGAGATACCTTGAATTCGATAAAATCAGTTGAATTCTTTTTTTCAATTATACTGACTCTATTTTTACTGAACATTTTTATTAACGCCGATAATGTCTGTTCATCGTCGTAGTGAATAATTAAATTAACGAATATCGTTTGTTTCTCTTGCGTTTCCTTGTACCACTGCGTTATTGTATGATATTGCGTTAACATTGTAAGATTTCTTCCCATAGACGTTCGCCTGTAACGTTTATTGCGGCAATGTGACGATTGTGGAATAAAACGTGGATCCGTCTTGTCGAAAGATTATGAATTATTGTCACTATCTTGCGTGGGTTATAACGGTCAAATGCAAACGTCTTTACTTCCTCTATCACTCCAATATCTTCGTAGCCGCTCGTGATTTTTAAAAATAATAAAAAAAAAAGAAATACATCGAATATTCACATTTTTATAATGGCAAAAAATCAAACGAAAAAAAAATAGGAAATTCAGACGATCTGTATGGACGTGTGCGAGAGCTGCCAGAAGAAGGTCTACCCGTTGGAAAAAGTCGAGACGAACAACAAGATCTTTCACAAACAGTGCTTCCGGTGTCTGCAGTGCAATTGCGTTCTGAGGTAAATTTTATCGTCGATCGATTACTGGCCAAATAAATTTAATGAATTTGATCAAGGAAGCTTTTTATTAATTAACGCGTTTGAATTTTTATTTTTATTTTTTTATTTTATCAGGATGGACACATTCACCCTGAACAACGGAAAGCTCTACTGTATTCCGCATTTCAAGCAGCTCTTCATCGCCCGAGGGAACTACGACGAGGGTTTTGGCGTCGATCCTCACAAGAACAAATGGGCAACGAACACTACGAATCCGAGCGCGGCGGCGGCTTCGGCTCCGATCGCGGTGTCGAACGGTCGAGCGACCTCCGTAGCCAATCGAGTCTGATCCCCGGCTAAACATCGTCTTCGTTGAACATAAGAAAAAAACAAATCTCCGAGGCAAGATGAACATTGGGCGTCTGCGATAAGAGGGAAAAAAATCCTTCGTCGCGTCGAACACGACAAAGTAAAACGGCCGGAAGAAAAAAATCCCAAGGAAGCAACTGCTCAACCCGAAGCCTTGGCTCACTGCTCGATTCGTCCCGAGAGTCGGCAATTGCTGTCTTCGGTATAATGTTTTTTTCATTTATTTTTTTTTTAAGTCTCGACTCGGATAATCGTCAGCGGAGGTGGATCCGTGCAATTTGTATTATTATTATTGTCCCCCTGGCTGTGCTAACTCAGTGCGTTTCACTCGCCGATTAAATAATATTTGCATCGTGCGAGATAGACAAATCTCTCTCTGATTCACAGTTTTTTTTTATTGCTTGCTCGTTCGTTTCGTTTTCAAAAAATCTCGCTCGATTATAAATTGTAAATTTAAACAAGTCCACGCTGATCTGGTCAAATCGATTGTGGATCGTACGCGGTACCGTGCAGATTGTAGAAATTTAGTAAAGTGTTTATTGCGAACGATTCATTTTAATGCTGGGTGCACATCGTCTTGCTAAAAAAAAACGCCGTCGAAAGCCCTACGGAAACTCGATAGTTAAATAACTTCGACATCGAAATTGCAATTAACTTTTTTTCACGCTCTTTCGTATCCTAGTTCATTGTATCAAATCAGCAAATCACTCGATCCTCAAAAAAAAAACTGACTGATCAAAAATTCTTGATAAAATAACTTACTGACCTAGAATGGTGCACTAAATTAGAATTTTGCCATCGCTCTACCGTCACCACGATTTTTAATAGTTTTATGAGATCCAACAGTATTTTTCATCGTAACGATATTCAATTCATTTTGTTGTTGTTTTTTTTGTGAAGCAGTCCCCGAAATATTGTACATTCATCAACTAATGAAATGAAACTCGCCGGCGCTTATTGGCCGATGATGATATTACGCTGACGCAATTCGTAAACGCCTTATCAAGATCGCATCGATTGAATAAGGCGCGAGTGTGTTTGCACCAGGTGGAGATTCTTGCTTAACGCTCGTTCGGCTAACTTTGCGAAAGCGACGAGCAACGTGGCTCGAATACGAACGGATTTATATACAAAACTCGTACCCGGTTTTATGTTTTATTTTATTTTTATTTTTATTTTTTTTTTGAAAATATACCGTACGACACCGGTCAGCATGTGCTCTCGACGACGCTCGGTCGGACATGAGCGTGAGGCAATTGCGCAACGCAATGTTCGTGATCGTGTTATAACTCTTAGTTGTCTAAGAAATAAGGAGAATGGCAAAGAAAGAACGAAACGATTCGTACGCAAGGCCCGTCGCGTTATAATCAACTCGAAACAAGGCGATAACTACGTCTCATTAATTTATAATATATATATATATACACACACACGTAGGCTAAAGTATTGTGGACTTAATGAAAACGAGAGAAGAAAATTCGATTTATCCGAAAATCAGGAAACTCGATTCGCGTCGAATTTCGTATATTGCTTTTTTTCCGAACCTTTTCGTTCGTCGCAATGTTGATAACTGTTGGTAGACACGATATGAAAATTTCTGCGAAATCGCCGTTCGGTCAGTCGCCCGACGTGGAAGAGTGTGTTACGAGAATTGATGGATGAACAAAACAAATTAAATAAATTGAACGAATGAACGCACGCGCGCACTGACCCAAGCAAGTATCATCCAGCGTATACATCGTTACTTTACAAATCAATCTTATCGTACTCGGTATTATTATGTGTTTCTTTATGTTTTTTTTTTTTTATACATTGTACTATACATATTATGCTCTTTCGCGTTTCATCTTCGTCACGTAATTATACTATACAACCCGAATTTTTTTCCCCCCAATCCCGACCGTGTAAGAGCCTTATATTTGTCAATATACATATTTAATTCTTGTACATTCAATGTTATTTATTCATTCGCTTTCGTCGATGCGCCCCTCACGAGACGCAAGTAAGTAGAAAATTAGTTTTTGTTCGTAGTCACGGTAAGTTAAGGCGTATTGACCAATTTTTTGAAATTATTTTTTCGATATAACTTTCAAAATAAAATAAGATAATTGAACGTTGGCTTGAACTGGACACTGCACAATTTTCTCATCGCTGCCCCCCCCCCCCCCCCCCCCCATTGTAATTATATAACTTCGTTTCTACTGTTACTATTGTTATTCTTTTCGGTCTCCTTATATCTCTATCGTAGCATTATTATTTCTGTGCGATTTCTTACTGTACGTGCCTAGAGACGCCCTTGTCCTACCGTACAGTAAATCACTATACCTACCTACCTGCCCCTTCACGCAGCAGGGGGCAGCAATGTTGCCAACTTCCACCGTAAGTTTTAGCCTCAGATTTTTTAATATTTCGAAGTTGGCTTTTGACTCGTCCCCATCGGCCATCTCACAAATAAGAAGCGGCGGAGAGGTATAGAGTTCCAGAACCGTAGTTGTCGGCGTACAACGCTACAAGTAGTGTCTGGCGCAGCAGCACGAAACTCTCGTTAACTGTAGGCTCGCTTCGCTCTCTGTGGTGAGTTCGCCAGTGACCGAACGATCACCAGTGAATGAACGACCATTTTCATCCATTTCAGAAAAAAATCAGAGAAACCTCATTACAAAAGCATTTCAATCTGCACTGAGGAGAAAAAAAAATGTGTTCATTCGTCGATCTGTATAGTTCGCTTGTCGATGTTTTTCACCCGTCACGTTTGTTATTCGATACAGATGGAGATTTGCGTCGACTCCATCGAGTCAACGAAGAACGCTATAAAGGGCGGCGCGAGCCGTCTGGAGGCGTGCTCTGCCTTGTCGGAGGGTGGACTGACGCCGACTCCGGGTTTGATTAAGTTGATCAAGAGCTACGCCGAGGACGTGCCCGTCTACGCTATGCTGCGAATTAGATCGGGAAACTTCGTCTACACGAGGGAGGAGATGGACGCTATGCTGTACGATCTTGAGACTCTCAAGAAGCTCGAGGTGGACGGTTTCGTGTTCGGGGCTCTGAAGCACGACGGGACTATCGACTCCGACTTCTGTCGCGAAATAATAACATCGTCGAGACCGAAGCCTGTAACGTTTCATCGCGCATTCGACGAGGCTCTCTATCCTCTCAAGTCCCTCGAGACGATAATCGACTTGGGATTCGAGAGAGTGCTGACCTCCGGTCAGCGGGACACGGCCATGGAGGGACTCGAGCTAATAACGAGACTAATCGATCGGGCCAACAACCGCATCAACGTTATGCCCGGGAGCGGAATCACGTCTGCCAACATCGAGATTATAAAGAGCAAGTCCGGCGCGAGGGAGTTTCACGCCTCGGCTAGGAAGCGCGTCGCGATGGAAGGTGGCGCCACCAGGGTTAAGATTGGCGACGATATCGACAGCAGCCGCTACGTCATGATTGCGAGCGAGGATTTGGTCAAGCAAATGGTCGATATTATCAAAAGTCCGTGAAAAATAGGATAAATTATATGTTGTTGATTAGCGTCGATTGTTTCGCAGTTACGTGTATACACATTGTTTCACCTTTCGAAGATGTCTCGTTGTACCCCTGGCAGCTTCGGCAACCATAAAAGTAACCGAAGAAATTACGGTAATTTCAGGTCGCTTTTTATACTGTTAAATACTTGGCGTCGGGCGCTACCGCACCTCTTGATAACAGTAAAATATCCATATTTCAACTTCTGCGCAAGCGCGTGCGAAAATTCAGGCTTTTTTGTTTGAGTAACCGCGGGAGTAACAGCGTATGCGCAGAAGTTGAAATACGGTTATTTTTTCGGTTGTTTCTACGGTGTCAAAAGTTACCTGGAATTTTTTGTCTGTTGTTCCACGGTTATTTATTTTTTTTTAATAACGTTCACTCAAGTTGCTAAGGACTCTAGTGCAAAGACACAAGGCCGTCAAAACTGTCAGATAAAGCCCCGATATTCAACTGTGCGAGCTATAATTGGGAATTGCATTACGATTGTTCTACCTTTGACAATTCACGCGACTAACATGTACGAAAAACGCGTCACGATGCAAGAGGGCGCCACTGGGGTTAAGATTGGTGACGATAGCGACAGCGGTCACTACCTCATGATTGCGAACAAGGATTTAGTCAAGCAAATGGTCGAAATTATTAAAAGTTCGTGAAAAATAGGATAAATAATGTTGTCGATTAACGTTCATTGTTTTTCTTTTCCTCGGCGGTCTGTGGTCTCAAACCCATGTAGTACGCACTATTTTGAAATAAGTTTAGAAATATTTTCAATCTTTCAAATCTTACAAAACATTTCTGAAATGTATGAAAATAATATTTTGAAATATTCTATAAAAATGTTCCAATGAAACGTTTCTCAAATATTTCAGAAACGTACTTAATATTTCAACACATCTGAAATGTTTCTGAAACATAGTGATCAAAATTTGAAATATTGTAAATTTCCATTAGCTTGGTGTCGCAATCTTTGACATATCGCTGAAATGTTCAAAAAACATTTCGGAAACATTTCAATGTAAGATTTATGAGCGGACAAAAAAATATTTTCAAAATGTTGTTAAAATATTTCAAAAATATTTTTTAATATTGGTAAAATATTTTCAATATTTCAAAAATATTTACGTGCTATTTCCGTGGGAAACGCTTGTAACCAACTGGGCACGGAGCACGTGGGCGGGCCTTACACCACACCACTTTAAAACTGTCAGATAAAGCTGCGTAAGGAAATATACTTGAGAGATGCATTACGATTGTGTTTTACCTTTTGACAATTCACGCGTCGAACATGAACGCACTTTGACCCTAAAGATAAGTTAGCGCAAAAGGAAACAAATCGGGCGATAAGTGTATAGGCACGATTTACTTTTATCTCTAAGGTCCGCGAACCAAGACACCAGTGTAAAGCAGTTCTCGCGGTAGGACGTCGAGTTTTGACGGTTAACGAGGACGGAAAAAAAATGTGCGACTCGGGCGATAATCGATCGATCAAGTTCTTGGAATTTAACGAAATTTCGTCGGCCGACGTGAGTACACGAGTTTGCCAATAATCCCTATACCTACTTTTTTTCACCTTGTTTTTTTTCCACAATTTGCAAAAACAAAAACAAAAAACAAAGCCAAAAACGTCTGCAAGCTTGTTTAGGCCCGATCGATATTACCGGCTCTCTGCATGTCTCACAGCACACCCTCAACCGCTGCGCTCAAGTTTAGGTCGTCCGCACAGCTAATACAGATAAAGCGTATTCTTGAGAACGTCGGGGTTTGTTTGTAACAGCAGCGTTTTGTTTGATAACATGTCACGAAATAAAAACAGCGTATTGTTATTAGCGTGCGACTGAATATGTCCAATTACAAAGCGTATGAAGGTCGCCTAGAGCAGCCACGATAGGGAGGTTGTTGCCCCGAACTGAACTGTCGCCATGTTTTCTCGGGACAAAGAAATTGCTTTCCAAACTCTTCCGCCGGAAGAGGTAAGGGAACTTCCTTACCGACTCGCGTCGATGGAAAACGATTACGAAAAAATTGGTTTATCGAGCGAGTTAAAAATAAATAAACGATAAGCGACAAAAGTAATTTTCCTATGAAACTTCGTGCAGCGAGAACACGCTGCGCGAACGCTCGTGTGATTTCACCAAAGAGAAAAGTTACGCTCGGCGTTTTTGCAGACGCAAACTGTGGTCATGCACGTCGACCGCGCACACTTCAACGCTATTCGCATTTTCACGCTCGGTGAAAAACCGCTGTTCCGCTGTTTACGTATCGGGACGATGAAAACGACCTTCGCGCGGTTTGTCATCGAGCTCGGGTATTTTTGTTTATTTACAATATTTTTTAGAGGGCATTTTTTTTTTTTGTCGCCGACGAATATCGATAAATTCGTTAAGTTTTTTTTCACGCTCTACTCGGGGGAGAAATAAAGCGAGAGGAGCGCTGATTGGATTGCGGTCCAGTTGAGACGATGGAATAATGCGTATTCGATTAATTAGAGTGGCGCTAGGATACTCTTTGCAACCGACGACTTCTTCGCCGTAGCCGAAAATCTTTTGAAGGTAAAACTGCACTGCGGTGATCATCTTAATTTTTTACTGACGAAACCTACCGTCGAGTTTGAAGTTTAATTATCTCCGGTAGGAAGACGAGCCAGTGTGGAAGGGGGAGCTCTTCACGGAACATGGAAAGTGGATGGACGGGTGGGAAACGAGACGAAAGAGACGTGCTGGTCACGACTGGACGGTAATAGCTCTGGGTCAACCCTCGAGGATCGAAGGATTTTGTGTCGACACGGCATTCTTCACCGGCAATTATGTACCAAGATTTTCCATACAAGGGGCACGATTGACCGAAACTGGTAATTCTCGATTCTCTCACGATTTTCACGACAAGATACAACCATTGACTTTCGATAATGCACGACGAAAAAATAAATAAATAAATGAATAAAAATTTATCCCTCAATTTTGACGAACTATAGACGAAAAAATGTTTCCTCCGAGACACGCGAAAATGGGAACCTCGGCGACGGAAGATGATTTGAAAACAATGGCCACTATCAAAACTGAGGTAAAAATTGTTACACATATAAAAATCATAATAATTTGTTTATCAATATTCTTTACACTCTTTTGGTAATGTTGCATGAATCATGTAAAACATATGTGAAGGATTGGGAGACGCTTGTGCCGATGGCGACGCTGAAGCCTGGCTATCCCGAGACCCAAAGGTCGTACTTCGATTTCGCCTCGAATGAGACATGGACGCATCTTCGTCTCAATCTCTATCCGGACGGTGGAATCGCTCGTTTGCGGGTCTACGGCGTCGCGGCGCCGGACTGGAGCAAAGTCGGACCGGAAGTCGCCATAGACCTGTTGGCGCGGGAGAACGGTGGTATTTGCGTGCGGTACACGAACGCCCATTACGGCCATCCCCGGAATTTGATCAAAGGCGCCAAGGCCACGACGATGGCGGACGGGTGGGAAACTGCGCGACGACTTGACAGACCTCCGGTCATCAGACTTAACGATTCGGGATTGATAGAGGTAGTATATATACATAGATACAGTGTTACGATAATCGGAACAATTTTTCCGTCCAGATGAGTATCGGCTTTGAGATGTCGAAAATTGATAAGATTACTATCAGACACTCATTTGGCGATAAGTTCCGGGACTTTCTGAATACTAGATTAGTCGAACCGCTCTATCGCGAGCGATTACGAGTTATCGGATGGTACAAGTGCTCGTAAATACGAACATCCTCAAATCTGATCCGGGTGAACGTTCTGGCATATCGTTACAAATATGTACGGCTAATTTCTAAAAGCTTCTCTTTCTATACCCCAACTGTATAAACAAAAATTGACTTATGAATGTAGTTGAGAGAATGAGGAATAAGTTAAAAAATCTGATGTCTTTCATATCTTGACCTGTGTTCAAACAGATGCCCGGCGAGGAGTGGGCGATCTTCAGGCTGGGACACGTTGGCTGCGTGGAAAGTATCGCCATCGACACGTCACACTTCAAGGGCAACTTCCCCGACAGCTGCAAGGTCGAGGGTGTCCTAGCGTCGGACGGAAATTGCATCGAATCTCAGAAAAAGTGGATCACGGTTGTGCCATCGACAAAGGCTAGTCCACCATCTACTTCACTATTAATCTTCTAACTACGTCACTTCCGGTTTGAAAATCTCATTTTTCGACCGGAAGTACGGCACGTCGGGTTTGGAAATCTCATTTTTCCAGAAGTGACGTCATACCGGAAGTACGTCACTTCCGGTTGAAAAATGAGATTTTCAAACCGGAAGTGCCGCAGCCAAGCAATTCTGTCATCTGTTTTTTTTCCATCGTTTTTCAGATATTCGCCAACAAAATCCATACTTACACGGCCAAAGATCTGATTTGGCTCGGACCATTGAGTCACGTCAAAATTACTATCTATCCGGATGGCGGACTTTCGAGATTTAAACTCCTTGGCTACCGTCATGAATAGCCAACTTATCTTACATCTTTTTATATTTAAAAAATTATGATAATAATAATTATAATACACTCTCTAGTACTTTACATACTTGGACGTAAACGTTTTGTTGCAATTTATCCCAAGGGATTAAACTATTACGATAATCGGATCGAGATATATAAAAATTAAATCTTCGCTCGCCATATAAGTATGGCTACTGCAGTTGAATGAGTTACCGTTCATTTGATCGAAGCGCGGAAAGCAGCGAAGTGAGAGTATAAATCGTACAACGATCATTGACTTTAAGCATACCCCGGCGGTGATCTCGGGTACCGCGTTCACGCGGAGTTACTTATAGAGGAACAGGATCCTCGACGTACGAGGAAATGTTATACTATTTTCATTCGCGATACTACTCTCGCAATCGAGTAGCAAAGCAGGTTCCTCAGGACGGGCTGGCGACACAACGAGTTTATGCGAATGCGGTCAATTGGCGTGTCCCAAATTCGTGGAAGAGTCAGCGAGATTAGGACGCAAACTGTGAAACCCGAAATAGCATAAAATTGATGTCAATTCTCCTCCGAAAAACGTAACTATGTACGGAAAGGTATTCGAGGCCAATCCGGTTTGATAGAATCATAGAGATTCCGATGCCGGGTCGAACACCGCGGCTCGGAGGAACCGATAGCGTTGAAGGAAAAAAATGCGCGGCCATCTTGGATGGGCTGGGACGCAGCCAGCGGGCTTTGTAATGGGGCTCGGTGCCGCGGTCTATCCAAAGGCCGGTTTACGCTGGAAAAAAAAGACTATTTATCGTAACACGTTCGACTCCAAAAGCGCAGTCAGATGAGATGAAAATTGAGGCTATAAAAATTAAAGCCACGAGGCCAACGAACCGAAGCCGCGCATGCGTAGACGTATGGGCTATAAATTAAACGAGGCAATAAAAACAGTCCGGAAAATCTAGCGGCTTGAGGAGGCGAAACTAAAAGCTAGCTAAATAGCGGCAAAACAAACGAATTACAGGGCACGCGATGGGTAATTACGATTATTAGTGTAGTATAATAATTTAAAAAATTAACAAAAAAAAATTGTTGCCCGCACTCAACCAACTTAGATGGTTAATTTTTGTCGAACAAAATGGCCGTGACCTCCAACTTCTCAGGCGTGCAGTGGAGTCGTGTAAGTCGAACGGATGGTCACCTTATCATCGCCAGCAGCGTCCAGCGACAACAACGGAAGAGTATCGGGCGCGAGGCAAGAAGAAACGAATGCGCGCAGCGGCGCCGCACTTTATTCGTGTCTTAAGGCGAGCCCCCTGAGGTCACCGGGCCCAAACATACAACGCCGAATGACAAAAAGATAGCACAGCAAAAAATTACACAACGAAAAAAAAGAGTCATAAACCTAAAATTAATGTATATAACAACAAATAAGTAAACTCAAGTAACAAAACATTTAGGTACGATTGAAAGTCTCAAATCGGATTTCTAATACTTAAATCGCATTGGCATCGGTACGGTTGCCTTAGGTAGTTCTCGATCGCAGCGAGATCGAAGGTAGTCCTAAAGTCGGGGCACGGAGGCCCCGACGCGCACCTGCGGCGAGTGGCCGAGAGCACACGCAACGCACTATCCGAGAGAGCCCCCCTGTGTGTGTCCGGCGCATTATTGCTCAACCCGCCGCGTAGCGTCCCCTCAGTGCGGGAATCACTTTCAGACGGTTCGGGCGGCGCAGATTCGATCACTCCCGGACTGTACGCAACACTACAGTGCAAACAACCGCGCTCGGTGTTTTTCACACGCGTTGTATACATCGTAAACGACCTTGGGTCTCTGCACGCGGCATACATTCGTTAAACACATTATATAAATGTGATTGGAAGACACGTTTCCTCGGGTAAGACACCGGCACGATTATCGCCGATTCCGACATGAGCGTGGTTTTCATTCGACACATCGATACAATCGATGTTCTCATTCGAGTTCGTCTTCGCGATTATGTATTCCTTAATGCGACGGCCATTTTGTTTTTTTTTTGCAACTTAATTCCGTAACTCGACGAGAGATAGTAGTTTTGTTCTAAAGAAAATATGTGAATTATTTTAAGAACATCGAATCCATGAGTGAGACCGATCGTTCCGAGTTGGGAAGAAAAAAAAATCTCCGAAAAGTCTGTTTGCAAACAGACAGGAACGCGTCGCGAGAGAGATCCGTAAAACTCTTACGCCGGCTTCCCGTACGCGTCGCCTGGGATTACTGTGTGCTAGAACCGATGAAAAATTGTGATTCGCGGCGACACGATTATTTACTTTGAACGCTCAGTGGACACGTAAATTACTCGGTGAACTTGGATCGGGCATGCTTTAATACACTCATATGTCCCGACGTACTGAGTGTCAACAAAGCTTTGCTTCCCGATCGAAGCGCCACGTGCTGGACGACTCATTGAATTACTTCTTGTTCTATTCCGCCGTTTATCATGGTGTTTCTCGTTGGTAATTAGGCTCGCGATTTTAGTCACTCAAGCTCCCAATGTTTTTCTATCGATCTATTATATTTGTCTTTGCATCTTACTTAGTTTTCATGTTGGAAACGTGGATAAAGATTTTCGGGGTATTTCGTAAAACGGTAAATATCGTGACACAGTTTCGTAGTGTGAAAAGTAGGTCCCCGAGCTCGTCGCTGTTCGGTCGCGATCGTTGTCGCGGTCTCTCCTCGCATTCACGTGGTTCTCGATGCTGGTTATACGCGCACATATATAGATATATATACAAGTGTTTGTGTGTGTGTGTGTCACCGTCGGTAGGGGAACGGGTACATGCCGGCGGTTATTAAATATATAACTTTCACGAAAAGCGCCAAAGTCCTTTCTCCGAGCTGGAATGCGATCCTTCGAGTCGCCCGGCGACTCTATCATCAAGCGAGTACTTTGCCTATACCGGAGCGTATATATAGTACGACTGCACCCATTAATAGTAGAGCGTAATAAACAACGGTGACGAGATCCATTAAGCGATGTAGTCTTCGTGAAGTTTCTATTGGCATTATGTAATGTATAAATTAACCGGTAATAGACCACACACATTGACCTTGAAATTTAATTCGCGGACGTTTTAGGTCGCAATTCGTGAGCCCTTCGACCTTCGGTAATAGCATTTCACTTATTAATTCGGCTGTGAAGGAGAAAAACGAAAATATTTTTTTTAACGAGATCAACAAAAATAAATTAATGACGAGAGCTATAAATTATAAACCACAAAACATTTTTCTTTTTCAAGTCGCTTTGTTGTCGGTAACTTTTATCGGTCAGATTTCGCTGTGCGGGCAATGATTAAGGGAGTCCAACTTTTATATATTTATATAAATACGGGCAATTGCCCAATTATAGGTGCAATGAAATAGCCCCATCGAACTTGCAATGATACCGCTATATTGTAACGAAAAAAAAAACCGACATAACCGTCTCTCGGCCATAACCCTTCGCCCTTCGGTAATGGGATTTCGCTTGCCAGTTCAACTTTCATAAATCAATAAAAATAAATTAATAACGAGTTATAAATTATGAATTACGAACCATTTTTTCCCGACTCGCTCTGTCATCGGTAACTCTTATCGGTCAAGATTCGCTGCACGGACGACGATTAAGGAAATCCAACTTGCAATTATCCCGCTATATTGTAACGGAAAAAAAACCCGGCACAGCCGTCTCTCGGTCTTTCGTAAATCGTTTCGGTACCTCGCGTGACTTCTGCATCTGTATCATCACTGGCTAAGAGTCTAATTTTCGCGCGCTCCCGTATAATAACTTGTGGTTGCGCGGGTACGAAGTCGTGGAATAATCGCTAACCAGTCCGCGCGCCTCGCGCATTAAAATCGCATGGTCCGGTGCGGCGAAAAGACCAGCGGACCATCCGAAGGCACTGGACCGTCGAGGGTGCAACGGCACTGATCCTCACTCTCCGCAACGTGGGTTGCGCGCGCACCGGTGCCGAGAAGAAATTAAATCCGAAACCGCGATCTGCACGTACCGTAAAGATTATTATAATTTGTTTTTTTTTTCTCTATCCAGTTAGACAAACAGTAGATACGGCATGCGACCGTATAGGCGGATAGTTATAGAGGAGGTTCAACAAACCCGTCGCGTACTGGCTGTGCGGTCTCGTGACGTAGACAGTTACGCGGTAAATAGAGAAAGAGAGAGTATGCGTGAGAAGTATGCGACGCGAATATATATGCGTATCAGCTTGCGCGTGTCTGTGTGTGTCGCGCCGAACACTTTCTAATGGCGTTTTGCTCTCGCCCGGCGAATCTCCGCGATAACGTAGGGAACTGTGCGGTGAAAAGATTTAATTGATAGATTAAATTTTTTATATTAAACATTTTACCCAAACTTAGTTTTTTATTATACAATGAACAAACATTTTTTATTTAAGATTATAAAGAATATAATCAATGTTTTAGTCAACAATAGCGAAGATGCGGATTGAGAAAGGAAAGAATTCCAAAGTACAAGGCGAAAGATAACTCGGTGCGATTCGAAGCCGAGCAGAATTTTAATTGAGAAAAAAAGTTATCTTGAAATTAAACGTTTAATTAAAATCTTCGAGAATATTTAATTGAGAAAAAAAACTTACCTTAGAATTAAACGTTGAATAAAAATCTTTGAGAATATTTAATTGAGAATTAAATTTCCATTAGTCGGCACGCGAGTGCATTCCGCCCAGCTGGGAAATCTCCATCAGTCGACTAATAAAAAAAAAATAAAAAAAATAAGAGAAGAAAGGAAGGGTTGTGGAACACAATGTGCTATTGTTGAATCGATACGTGGATCACTTACGGGTCGATCGATTTCGTTTTACGGTGCGAGGGACCGGAGGAGTGGACATCGAGGACAGTGACAAAATACCGAAGACGATAACTGCGGACTGATAATTGGACGACACAATGACGACTACGAAGGACGACCCGCAGGCGGAGAGAATTAGAAAAATGTTCAGCTGGAGCAGCGGCCTCACAAGGTAGAATTTTAAATAAAACATTTCAAATATTGCACCTTACTATACACACCATAAACGGAATCGTATCACAAATTATCCATGAGAAAAAAATGGATCCGTGTTATTACAGAGAGAAAGATGTATGAGCAGTTTTTCATGTTGACATTAACTCTTCTTCTCCAACCAATTTCCCAGTGCATTTGGCAATATTTAAAAAATCATCTGCACTTTTTATTGTCACAAAAATAACAAAATTAAATTTAAAAAAATGGTACCTGCTCGACTACAGTCCATAATTACATCAAGTTCGAATGTCACACCAAGGAATTTAAAAAGGTCAATGTTAAAAGTTAATGTTAAAAGTCAATGTTAAAAGTCAATGTTAAAAGTCAATGTTAAAAGTCATTGTTAAAAGTCAATGTTAAAAGTCAATGTTAAAAGTCAATGTTAAAAGTCAATGTTAAAAGTCAATGTTATATGTACCCTCGGGGTATGCGGCGGATATATGTAAATTTATTCAAACACATATTTTCACCGCAACTGTGAAAGTATAGCGATATAGTTTAACTATTAGAACGACGAATCTGATTTCTAGTTACGAGAGGTCCCGTATCTGATACGTATCGCGTGGCATTCGGTATGTACAATGGCTCGTGTGGCCTCTGAAAGGTCCCCGCACGAGCATTGCTGTTTCTCTTGTATAGCTCGAGCAGCACGAATGCGTGAGCGAAGGCTTAATAATCGTAACCACTTGCACCGCTTCCGCGATTCGACAACCATTGAAGCTTACCCACAGGTTACCTCGGGCTTTCACCGTGTCGTCGATACTACTCGCTCGTAGCACCGCGCGCGCCATGTCGATTTCGATATATGGCACACGCACAATTTTTCAACGAGATTTCTAAAAAAAAAAAAAAAAAAATATTTTGAACATTCCGAAAGATAGAAAGTACGAGACCGGTTTTCAATAAAAATTCTCATCTCGATTCGTGCTCGACTTCCTATGCCACTTCCTGTCATTATAGCGAAGAAAACGTAATGCAACGAAGAAACACTATGTTTCTTCCTCGTAGGGTAAAAAAAAATTTGTTTAAAAAATAATTTTTTTTTAAGTAAAAAAAAAATTTTGTACGTCACTTTGTACAAAATAACAAAATCGGTCGGGAACGAAATAAGGGACCGAAATGAGCCCGTGTGTCCGAAACTGGCGCCTTACCCTTACTGTTACGCCTAAAGCTTATCGTTCGGTCGATCTCGGGGGCCGCTCGAGAGAGCTGACTTGTCGAAGGAATGCAACGGAGAAGATGCACAACTTCCTCGTTGTCTCCGAAGTCGATGCTCTTCTGGGAGCGCAAATTGACCCGCGACCAAGCGCCGCTAATACATTGTCGCTAAATAAGATTACAGAGTCGGTAAGGAAGCTGGAGGTAAACACTGCCTTCTCTCGGGCGAAATCCTACAATTTTCTCGCACCGCAACTTCCAACACCTAAACTATCTAACAGCGCGGGCAACATCACGAATCGGAGAACGACTGTTCGATGCTTAGACCAGCTGCGTTCAACCTTTCAATTTGTTCCAAGGTTTCGCTGCCTTTGGCGCGAATGTGAGCGAAGGATGGGTTCATAATAACAACAACAAAGTAATAACAACAATAATTATTTATTAATTCCTTTCTTTATCACCGGATTTCTCCTTGACCAGAATTGAAATATAGATGTGCCTTATAACTACTTGGATCTTGCAATTCCTATTGAAAAACAGTGGAATAATATATAATTTCAATTTAATCAGACTCTATTGTATATTAAATTATTTAAACTTAACGCTACTTCGTATTATTTCCCGTGCACGATTCCGGAAGACACCGAAAGATTCCCCGGTGAGCCCTGACTCTGAGTATATATTCCTCAAGCGAACGAGACGCTCAATCGTTGAGTGCGACCCATTGTTTGTGACAAAGTGTACGTTCTATAATTATAATTATAATAATAATAGTAATAAAGCTATCGTGGTACATCGGGCGATTTCATTCCATTCGTTTTCGATGTAAACTGAAAGGTGTACACTTTCCCTGCCAGAAGTGAGATTCGTTGATTGTTCTAAATATATGTGAACTTTTTCAAAATGTTCTTATAGTCCATCCCGGGCTCAGTCGGTATCAAAAACTGCGATCAACTTTTCTCACGGGTTCCCGAATGTACGCTCAAAATAAAAGTCACATCGAAAGCGAACATCACCTCGGCTTTCGACGAGACTTTTCTTTCCATCGCGAATGCCAGAATCCGTGAGAAAAAAGTTCATTAAAGTTGTCATTACCTGTTCATTATCGCACACGCTCTTAATTCGATAACCGGAGTAGTGTAATTTACTAAAGAAAAAGAAAAAAAAACCTTGGTATCTTATCGTAAGTTCGACGGACTCCGATGAGATTTTGTAAATGGAACGAATCGAGAGCGTGCGCGCTAGGCGGGAAGGTGAATCCGCTGACTCAAATTCCGTCGGAGATATGTCTGCCGATGTCTCGGCCGTGGATTCCCGTCGTGGTGGGGAATTTAAGTCTGAGGAGTCCGCGGAGCTCGCGTGAAAGTTGCCGGCTGCGTGTGGGGCCCGATCAGGCACACACGAGCGGCGTCGGCCGCGAGCGTTTTCGAGAAGTCCGTTGAGGTCTCTCGCACAGTCCGAAGACCCGGGCTGCGCCACTGACTTTCCCCCTCCTCCTTCGTCGCTGCGACCCGCCATCGCCGCCGACTCTTCGGAACTTAACTCTCGTAGTGAAAGGCCCACGCGCGCGCGCAACCGTCATGGCCCCCGTACGGGATGTGTAGTGTGGTGGATGTCGGACGACGATGCTTTTGAGGAAAGAAAGAAAAGAAAGAAAAAGAAAAACCTGTCTCGCAGTCCCGAGCGCACTCGACGAGAGCGAACCGTCGAGAATTATCGTAACGTCCGGTGAACCGTGCGCCGCGCACGGTAAGAAACCCGTCGTTCCAGCGACTGTTGTACTACCGATGATACATCGCGCGGAAGCTGTTCGATGCCGAAGATCTGGACGGGGAAAACCTGAGTCGTAGGTAAAGAATAAAATACAATTTCTCACTGTGTCGTACTCGGATGATTTTACGACTGTTCGTGGCACTGCATCGAAAATGGATACTGTAAAATTCATTTTTTTTAGGTTATTTATCGCGAAACGGATTCTGTCGGTAACAGAAACGTGAGATCCATTTTTCTGTCCCGAAACGTCAAACTTTTTTTGGATAGACGCAAACTATTAGCGTCAGGTGACAGTCGAGCAGTAGGTCATAGTAATGATGACTTTCTTCGAAAAGTTTACTTCAAAAATGTCAGAAAAAAATGGATTACAGTTTCCATTACCGACTGAGCAAGCGTCTGGCGAGAGTGAAAGTTTCGCATCGCGCGAGCTAAAAAAGATTCGTTTAGAGCGTAAAGGGATAAATGAGTCGTATCTCGAAGACGAAAATCATAAATCGAGGCTTCAAACTTTTTGGCAACAGCCCGTCGTGTCGCGCTCTGCTGCGCGAGGCGCTTTAATGCGGTAATAAGTGTGTCCTTGAAAAAGGCCGGAGTTACAAAATACGAACATAACCGTACGCACACAGCGACGTTATAATTCGCCTACACACTGTATCACATAGATAATATGTACACAGATAATGTATATGAGACGCGTGTTTATGAGGGGTTACGCACGAGGCAACTATGCCTCTACTGTAAGGTTCGCACTCTTGTTGTGACGCGATCGTCACTCGCGCGCCTATGGAATACCGATCGAGTATTAAACCAAATTCGGAGGACCGAGTTCGCACTCTCCGACACTGCCGCTTCCATTGCGGCACTTATGTACGCAATGTAACGCAGAGCGACGCAATGAATCATCGTGTTGACACACGATTAAATATTTTCGACTCGACCGATTGGAATATAACTTGGTAGGGCTGTGAAGAAAACACTCGATCGGCGAATCGATTGCGACACATCGACGAAAAATAAAAAATCATTCGATGGACTTTTAATGGTTGCCTTTAAGTACTTTCTTCCATATACTTTTTTTCCCAGGTAGGTAGACCGCCGTGCGGCGTGCTGCAGACGTAACAATCGCGGATGCGTCAGATCTCGTCTAACGTCGGTGATCGAAGAAGTCCGATCGTACCGACGACGGAAAGTCTGTCGATGATCGGCACGCCTTTGCCGATCTTCGAAGCTGTGATCTGCAAGATGGCAGCACGAAACCTGAGCTTTAAACTATTCGGTGCAAATTGAAAAAAATGCTTGTTACCGTATTTCCGGTAGTATGACTTCACTTCCGGTCGAAAAATGAGATTTTCAAACCGGAAGTGCTGTTTCCCCTAGATGGCATCGCTTCCGGTCAAAAAGTGAGATTTTCAAATCCGAAGCAACGTATCCATATATTTTAAGGTAGGTCTTACTTCCTTTCGATTCTCAATCGTCGACGGATGCAGCGACTTTAGAAATTTCAAGGTCACAGCTCGATATCTATATATTGCTATAATTTTTATTGTTTTCCTTTATTCGACATGCGAGCGTGCAATGCGACGCAGTCTCTTACTATATTACTCTTATTATATTAGCTGGCCTTCCCGGTACAAGTCCTGGTCAATAAATACGTGACCTGGGTCGATGTGACGCTCGTTTACGAAATTTTTATTCCCTCGAGTCACGTTCGCACAATCCAGTGCTATCAGCAATGCGTGGGCTCTTTGTCTCATCCGCGAGGATCCGCCGTTGATCTCGACAAGGTCGCGTGTAAAACGTGATTTTTTATTTTTTAATTAAATCACAAATAACAAATTTTCTGATTTAGGTGCAATATTTTAAAGCGAAACTCGTCGGCGCGCTCGTGCGTGGCGAAGGCCTCGGATTTGCGGTGGACGCTGTTATTTGCTTAAAATATTCGCGAACTGGTGGCGAACGGTTTGCCAACGCTGGACGAGTCACTCGACGATTCCACGAGCTCGTCCACGCTCATATTTGGCGAAAACGCCGGATGGAGTTGTGGCCGACGATCGGAAATTTCTCATGCGCTGTCTCGAGATCGACGGGATTTATTCCTGTTGCATGTTATGGAGAAAGAAAATGGTTAGCATTTTTTTATTTTCTTTTTATTCTCGCGACAATGTCGGCAGAAAATAAACATTGTCGTCACGATGCAAAGTTCACGCGTCTTTAACGTCGCGGCATAAATGCATTGAGCGATGTTTTATTCATCATTGAATTTTATCCGACGCCCGACGGCTAATATCCAAGTCGATAAGCAATTTCGGTGAGCAACCGGGAGACGATCGACGCATGTTCCGCATATTTCTCGCACAATTAGTCGCGTGCGTCAGAACAGATGCGATTGTTTTTTGTTTTTCTTTTGTTTTACTTCTCTTCACTAAGAAATAACGCTACGATTGATCGCGTGGCCTGGTTAATTAATTTGTCTTCTCTGAACTCTTTCGTGAATTACGCATCGGCAAGACCCGGTGAATATCCAGGTTTTTCCCGGGCTTTATGTAATGCATGTAGACTGGCTGCTTTCACGTTCAGACGGACCGATCGTTCGGTCTTCTTTCAATACAAATTGAAAGATTGGTTAATACAATGCAGAAGCGGATGATTTTTTTAAATTCATATTTTAATGTCGAATAAAATTTTACCTATAATGTGACAATCCAAGCATTTAGAACACTGCGATAAAGATAATTTGATTAAAAACGATAACTTCTCATAACAGTGATTTCGTTTTACTTCATTTGCACTTCCAAAGTCGATTCGCATCGAATCGACTTTGGAAGTGCAACGGAACGGAAAGTACACGAGGAACTCGAGTTTTTTAAAGTACAAATTAAAAGTTTGGTTAATACAATGCAGAAGCGGATGACTTTATTTTAATTCATATTTTAATGTCGAATACATTTTTTACCTATAATGTAACGATCCAATGATTTGAGACACTGTGATAAAGATAGTTTGATTAAAAACGATAACTTCTCATAACAGTGATTTCGTTTTACTTCATTTGCACTTCCGAAGTCGATTCGATGAGAATCGAACGTATCGATATTATTTCATTGAAAGGAAAGTACCCGAGGAACTCGAGTTTTTTTTTTCGTCGATTACGAGACAGTCCGCACCTGTTTGCAGGAATGGGCGCCCGGATCTTGCGCGAGTTCCGACATTCCGTGTTCTCTCGCGTTAAAGACACGCTCGGCACTCGAAGCGTCGAGAGGTCCGAGTCTCGTCGAGCGTGGTCGCGCCTGTGCACGCCCAAGCCACCGAGAAGCGGACTTTCGCTTTTACCCGAAGATCTCTGACGCGAGCGCGGTTAACATTTTCCGGTAGACCTTGCCTCAACGACGGGCACTCTCGGATTTGCGCGGAGTCGCGGGCTCGAAAGAGGCAGCGAACCGCACTAAAGGGGGAATCTTGTTCGCTTCGGCGCGGACCAACTTTAGCCTTGAGGCTTCTTCTTCTTCTTTCCGCATATATTTTTTTTTTTTCTTTCATCCATCATTGACCGAAGTTCGAAACTCGAAGGAGGCTCGAAATGACCTTCAAGATTTATTTATTTATGTATTTACTTAATGGCAAAAAATCGTTTTACATTTATAATCAGTCAAAATGCAAAACGGTTCTTCGGATGTTCGAAACTCGAAGGACGCTCAAAATGACCTTCACAATTTATTTATCTATTTATTTAATGACAAAAACCGTTTTACACTTATGTTATGTCAGAAGGAAAAAAAATACCTGAAAATTAGAACCGCAGTAATTTTCACTCCAAACTTGGCATGTTCCATCGATTGTTTTTTATGGATAAAAGTTAAACAATGCGGACATTTTTAACTCGCGGATTAATGGGACGGATCGATCGCCACGTGGCACAGCAACAGAGTCAATGATTTCCTGAGCATAAATGAGCAAGAAAAAAAAAATGTCGGTGAGGCAAAGTCGATTCTACGTGATCCTTGTACCGTGGACGACGATGACGACAATCCGTCGTGTTGAAAACCAAACATTATATCGTTTATACATATCCGGTGGCTACACTCTTACTATTAACAATTTTTTTGCCGATTCGTGACCGGTTTTTCTTTTTTTTTCGCCTTAAGTTATTAACTGGAGATCAGCGCGTTGAAAAGTCTGCGGGATTGCTGTCTGCGCGGATCGGCATTGAACTACTGTCGTAGTAGTTCACGCCGGATAGGTCGGACGCTTTTTCGCTGCTCAGTTATATCGAACGCTCAGCGAACCAGGCGTGCCATTTTTTTCCAGTGGTAAATCCTTAAAATGTACGATTAAGGTGGGGCTTAAAAAAAAATAAACGACTAATGTCGTTTGCTATTAACAAATAAATGAAGATTTTTTTTAATCATCCGGTTGTTAGATATAAAATGTTATAATCAAGATTCTATCCAAACTTCAACTCAATCGGAGGAATAGATTTTAAGATACGATGTCAGTTGTTAATTGATATTTTTTAATGAATCCGTTTTGTTAATTGATATTTGTTAATGAGTCCGTTTTGTTAATTGATATTTTTTTAATGAGTCCGTTGTTAATTGATATTTTTTAACAAAAAAATAACTGAATCTCCATAACACCTTGTACTAACTGTGTGTAAAAACTCGACCTTGTTCTTCTAATATTCGCGTCGAAAAGAAATCAAGCCCCCATAGATTTAACAGGCGGTTTAAGCACGAACTTCGTATCTCTTGAAAAGATCTACTTCGCTTGCATGGTACTTCGTCGACAAGCGGAGCTTGCTGATTTTCATGGAGCGTTAAACTTTCCAAGCGAGCCGATTGCCTCTTTGCATAAAATCGGCACGCTTTTGCACAAGAAAGCGAAAACTCGAGAGTCCGGCAAAGTTTTACGCGTAGTTAAATCTTTACTGAGACGAAGCGAAATATTCGATTGGAAGAATCGATCCGAAAATTTGGGTAACTTCCGAGCATGTGAAATACGGTCGGCAAAATAAACTTTAATTAAATTTTCATGAAAACGAATTTGCTTTTTCTATTCGCCCCTGCGATAAAAAAATCATTACAATTTTTGTTATCGACCGAGCGCGGTTTGGGCGAAGAGGAAGAGCCGCATCGCATCACGAACAAAAATTGCGCTGCGTGCTTAATAACTTCCGTGTGCAGAATTTTCATTCCAAAAGCCGCAAGCCTTTGCATATAGAAATAGTATAGTTAAATGTTTCGTTAATGGAAACGTTTTATACTTTCGCTTTTTTTTTAACGACATAACGTGCTGTTTATCTATCGCGTCGGCTGCGAAAGAAAGGAGGAAAGAACGAAAGTGATAGTGAGCAATGCTCGTGAGCATTGCTGTTATACTCGTTTATATCTGCTCTGCCTTTTCATTACACTTTACGCTCCTTGCAAGAGCGCCTGGGGAAAAAGGAGGTCGAGCAGTCTCATGACTACGCTATGTATCCGTACAAATATTGACCGACGGTCTACAAAGTTATATACTCTTGTATTTGTCTCGTCGCAGCTAATCGCCAAAAATACATTTCCCATGCATTCGTCCGTTTCACACACTGTCGTAATTGTTTCTTTGAAATATCAAGATATAACAGCGCATCGCTGACGAGCTTTCTACTACATTTAATTACCACATTTTTAAGTGTTCGATATGTTTGTTTGATTTTTTTTTAATACTTCAATGAATATTCAACTTTGGTGGGTTCGAATTATAATTATAATTACAAGAATCAATCAATTTAGTTAATGGTACCCTTATGTGAAAATGGTACCCGTACCATTTTTAGGCCGAAAATGCATTTTTCCGTTTACCCTTACCATTGTTCCCCAAAATGTTGTTTTTTCCAAGAAAACTTTTCAGAATTTTATCTATAATGGAAGTTGTGAAATATGCCACGTAAAAACAATGACGGAGTTTTAAAAGGCCATTGATTAAATAAATAAATTAAATGAAGATAAATAATCATTAATTACCGGAGATTCGCGATTGGCCGATTGAAATGCAATTCCCTCCCGAGCGAAGAGGAAAATTTCGTGGCATTAGGGCGGTCAAAATAGTGTCAAGGTCGGGGTTGGCGAACAACCTCCGAATCGGGTAGGCCGACAAGCCGATCGGTGTTTATCGGGCGCGAGCATTGCACTGGCCACTTTCGCTCTCGGTTGTCGATCGCAAGCGGACGTGCGCGCACGAAATCGGCACGAAGGCTCGGCAATTCTAGACGTACCTTACCTTCGAATTTTTTAAATTTCATCTTATTCATTGCGCGTCGCGAAATAGATTTTTTGTTTTCCAAAACCATCCAGCACACATGGCTGAGCGCGGGATAAAAAAAATTCAAATCCTAAGATCCTCCATTTTCTTTCTCTGGAAAGAAATCGAAAGGCCCGCGGATGCGTTTGCCTTTTCGCAACTCACGTACCCACTGTCGCGCGGGTTATTTAATCGACTTTTTATTACATCACTTCATTGGTCGTTGTAGGAGCAGAAGCGGTGGTCGTACTGTATAGCCGCTGTAGCCTGCGACAGCGAGTACGGGGGTTGCGCAATCACTGGGGAAAGTGCCGAGCCGTCTTGACCGCCGTGTTGGTACGTGCTTGCCGTGTTACGGTCGCCACGTCGCGACCTGAAACGATACGATTCTCAAACACGTCGCGCCTATGTCGCATCCTCTCGAGGTCGTTTATGCGCAGACGCAACCCTCCTCGATTGCGCGTGCGCTGTGGATCAAGAGACGCGGTAGCGTCTCGACGCCAAGTACTCAACATATCTGTACGTAGGAATGCAGGGTTTTTCCAAATAAAGTACTTACATATTTTCATCAAACTTTACATGATCGAGTCTCAATGTTTTTTATTTCGTGGCCGTACGCTTCTTAATTACGTCGCGGCTGTGTCGCATCCTCTCGAGGTCGTTTATGCGCAGACGCAACCCTCCTCGACTGCGCATGCGCTGTGGATCAAGGGACGCGGTAGCGTCTCGATGCCAATTAAACGGCTTTGTCAAATAAAGTAAATCGATTATTTTCTGCAGTATTTTGATCAAACTTTATTTGATCAAGTCCCAATTTTTGTTTCCTCGACGATTGTGGAAAACTTGTTTCATTGAATTTCGATGATCGAACCAATCTCGAGGTCTCGTAACTTTGCTTACGTCCGCTGATGAATACGACATGCGACTTGGTCAATTTTATTTGTCGTGTCCAGTCAACGAGATTATTCGGTATCGTGCACGTGTCCTATCTTCATTTGGACGTACATCATCAAGCATAGTTGATCGAGTCTCCAAGCAATGCACATGGTCATGCATACAAATTGGAGTTACGCTGTTAAGTGCACGAGGAGCGCCGATATCGTATGGACGTCAACTTTAGATTTTCTGAGAATACATATTACGCATTTTATTTTTCTGCTGAATACGTTGTATATGGCTTTAGAATGGGTCGATACGGGAAAACATCACTTGCGGTTTGAAAATTCCAATTTTTGACCGGAAGTGTCATTTGATCGTCATACCGGAAATACATCGTTTTCAGTCGAAAAAATAAGATTTTCAAACCGGAAGTGACGTCACCGAGGATAGTTTCTCGAATACAAGCGTCCACTTGCCACATTCCACCAATATTAATAACATTTTTTATTTTTCTCTGGAATGTGTCTCGAATGCATCCAGCGACAGAAACCGATGAATTAAGGAACACACTGTGAGCGCGAATTATCGCGCCCACAGTGTGTTCCTTAATTCATAAATAAATGTTGGGTAACAACATCGATTTGCGAATTCCACTTAATTGCCCAATGGCCGGTGTAACGCCAGCGCCCCTTAGCTTTGTCTTTCCCGCGAAAATGATATTCATCAACATTTTTACTTCCGCCCGGCCTCAAACTTTTCTTCTACATTTGCTGTAAAAATATAAAATTTGACGCGTTTTCTTGCGACAAGATAACTCGAGACTCATCTTAAAACAGCCGCTAAGTTCGTTGAAAAAAGAGCCCGGCCGGTGTTACCCACTGGTCGTTTTTAACCTGTGCTCCCCTAATAAGTATTCGCTCGACAAGTAATTACTCGATTCACGAACCGGCACTTGACTCTGGTCACAGTTGCGGTCTGAAGGTGAAAAAAAAATCTGGAATGACCAGCAAATGGAATAATTACAGTGTTGGCGACCGTGCGAAATGGTAGCACGCTCATTCGGCGTAGGTGCGGATATTATTGATTACATAACGCGCGAATATTGATGCACCAACGCTGTACGCGACATGTCTGTGTGCTGGGGCATCTCAGTCGAGACACTCTTGTCACCCCGATCGTGTCAAGTCGATCGTCTCTTCATTCGTCAATCATCGTACCGAGCTATTCCGGCAATGTCTGTAATATTGGGTTTTGTTATCTGCAAATCATAATTTTCATATCCCTATAATCATAGCATATTTAACGTCTCAGTAAGCCAGTTTCCTGAATATCCTGAAGATGCAGATGCTTCGAATTTCGACTTTTGTCATTTTCTGTTATATACAATAAATAGTTATATACAATAAACATTCGTTGAATGTTCAAATCTTTTTTAATATCTCGTCAATCGTCAATCGCCAATAATGTCTGCAACATTGCGTTTTTTAAATCTGCAAATCCTCATTTTTATATCTGTATAATAATAGGATATTTAACGTCTCAATAAGCCAGTCTCTTGAAGAACTTGAATCGCGGATGCTTCGAATTTTGACTTTTTCTTAATATACTTATATAATTGCATATAATTAGTAATAAAGTTGCGAACGTTTGCGGACGAGAATTGTTCGTTAGATGTTCGAATCTTTGTTAGCCATTGAATTTGCAACGTTCTTCAGACGAGAATTTTTTTTATCAACCGTGTAAACATCGTTGGTTTTTTCTCACCACGGAAGATTGAAGCCTGTGCAGCGCATTACACACGTACGAATGTACGCAGATCGACAAAGATTGACACGTGGCTTTTTTTACCTTCACCTCGCTAACCCGCGACGTGGAGCAAAAAAGCGCAAATGCATCGTCAAACCGACATGACTCTGACGCGATCGAAAGTCACGGATGAAAAGAAGCTGTGGCCATTTCGATCCGTAAAATATGCGCTCGAGTGTTTTTAGCTCGGTGACATTATAATGACCCAGCGCATGCGCACTCGGGGACGAATACATTTTAACAATTGTCAGAGGCAATTATAATAATAAAAAAAAAAATTACCAATTGTCAGTGTCAAATCACAGCCAGTTTACATACGATTATGAATAAATGAGGAATCCTACTTATCTTGTCTCGCTCGCTTTTTTTTTAACCAATTAATTACCATAAGTAATCACGAGTTTTCTTGCAATTAACCGTTAATATATTTTGCCTTTCATCGCTGTCAGCAACTTCGGTTGCATGCTCTGTTAACTTGGGCTCTGTTAGATTGCGCAGATTTTTTTTTGCTTCGCTCGACCGGCAGCAAACGAGCAACGTGGCGAGGAACATTTTTCCAAGCCTGAGAACATGCGACGATATTTTTTATATATTTTTTTAAATGAACGATTCCAAAGTATGCAACTATGTACCAGGTACGATAAATCACGTACAGTGACGTCAGCAATGTATGATAATTAGGCGGATACAAAAATTCACTTGTTGGACGTTTTGTCTTAACACAGCAAAATCGATATTTCAACGATTAATTCAAAAGATTAATTTTGCATAATAATAATTCCTAAATGTTATTAACAAATTCATGATAAATAACATTTTGGATTTTTTATTATTATGCCAAATTAATCCTTTCGGCACCTTTAATATGCTTGATTTTTTTCAGATTTTTGTACCATGAAGAAGTGTTTGCAATTCCGTCTCATTTCTCTGAAACTTATGCGAACTGAACACTATTCGCAAGGACTACCTTAAAGCCATGCGTAATGATACCCGATCGATAACACATCGCTAAAAAAAGCATCCAAGATTACGCGATTGGAGAACGAGTAAGGAAGAATGGCGTTTGGACGACCGTCAGAAAAATTCCACGCATTGCACACGCCCATCCGCTTCTTCCTTCTGTTTGACTTTTTTACTTAATTTTTCGTGGAAGACGAGCACGCGAGCCCGCACGAAAAATATTCACGATATTCCTCGACGTCTTTGAGTCTCCTCCGTCAGATCGCAATTGCCGATATAATTTTCCCGACGATTTGTTATGCGCCGGACGGTTGGATTGACGGTGAATTTCCGTGTGTCGCAATATCAAGAGCGGATGGAACATCAAGAATGCCGTGACACGACACGCTGCTTACCGCGAAAGATTGCTTTCCCAATTTATTCGTCAGTCAAGATCATGACTGTCGCGAACTTGGCGGTCGCGACGGCGAGGTCGGGCTGACGATTTTGAGTTGCGGGATATTCTGCGTCTTTCGCATCTACCGTGCGCAATATCCGTTTCACTGATAAATTAATGAGCTCCTTACAAAAAAAAAATATTTATATGCATGCCAATTAAATTACAATTATATATTCAACGGAACAATAGCGATCTGCGAAGCTATGCGAAGAAATCGTGGAATTAAAATAATTATTCTTTTCGGGTCAGTTGAGTCCGCTATTATTTTAATAATCAGACCAAGAGTGTATAAGTTACACGGGTCTCTGCAGAGATATAGTTAAAATCCATTCGTAAATTAATTTAATTTGTTTTTTAATGCTACCCGAATTAATATCTCAGTTAAGCCGTAGAAGGAAAAAAATAAAAGCGTATAAAAAAAAATCACAACAATCACAAAATTCTTTCACAGATCGTAGGCGAAAATTGGAAAGCGGGAGTGGGAAGTTCGGTCGAGTTTAACGATTCCGAAGGCGTCGAAGTTTCAAGCGGAATAGAGATATAATTAAAATAAATCCATAAAGTTATAATTTTTTTTATATACCCAAATTAATGTTTCAGTTAATCCAGAAAAAAATAAAATAAAATCGTCTAAAAAAATCACAACATTCTTTCAGAGATCGCAGGAGAAAATTGGGAAGCGGGAGAGGGAAGGTGGGTCAAGTTTAACTATTCCCAAGGCGTCGAAGTTTCAAGCGGGATGGAAAGAGATACAATTAAAACAAAATCGTGAAATTATTATTCTTTTATATATACCCGAATCAATGTCTCATCCCATACAGAGAAAAAAATAAAACCGTCTCAAAAAAATCACAAAATTCTTTCACAGATCGTAGGAGAAAATTGGGAGGCGGGAGAGGGAAGTTGGGTCGAGTTTAACGATTCCGAAGGCGTCGAAGTTTCAAGCGGGATAAAGAGAGAGAAACGGTTATAGCGGCACGAAGTTATAGTGACCGTAGTGGCGGCGAAGGAGCGGACGCAGACACAGAGGGAGAGAGATAGATAGAGAGCAGACGGAGACGGAGGAATGTCCGAGCAAAGGCAGGAGGACGAGGTGGCAGAGAGCTCGGGAGGTAGCGGTTGGGCCTCTGGAGTGGATTCGCAGCTCGATCAGTCTTGCGGCAGGACTCGAAAGTCGTGGAGGGTTCCCGTGTTTACTGTCGCCTCTCACCAGAGTGTTTTAAGACGCGCGCGCACGTTCGTTCCGCAAACGTTCCGACCACCTTCGCCGACGATAAAACAACATAACACAACGTGAAATATCATCTACACGACAGCAAATAAAATAAATGGAAAAATCAATTAATAAAAATTGAGGAATAAAAAATCGGATACATAAATATATTCGCGTAAGATCGAAACGGTGTTTGTGCTGTGATTGCGGTTTCTCTTCGATTAATGGTGCGACACAATTTTTTTTTTCACTTCTCAATGAGGCCCACTGGACGGGATTACACTTAAAAAATAAAATAAAAAACGGAGAACCGGAAGATTGTATATTTTCATCCGGTTAACGCCAAAGTACAAAGAATTCTCGAAGAATAATAAATTGCAACGTGAAAATATAGAAGTCTGTACGAGAAACTTCGGAGGTGGGACAGCAGCGCGGAGATCCACGAAGAAACTTGGTACAGCTTCGTGCCTTAGTCGTCGTCATCATCTCGAAGATCGTCGGGACGAAAGTTTCGTGGCAAGCCGTGACAGCGGCGGCGACAGCATCGTCGATCGTCTCGGTCGAACACTCTTAGGTACGACGAGATAGTTACAATATCTGTTTAACCACTTTATCGATCGGTCGTAGGATTTTGCATTGAGCGCGCTTAGCTTTGTCGTATGGACGCTGTTAAAAAAACTATATATATATATAGTTGTACTCGGCCGATTTTTTGACGAGTCATTCCGGCGTCGACTCTGACCCGCGTCCAGACTTTTTTTTTGCTTGTGCGAAGGAAACTCTTGGATATCAGCAGGTACCGCGGCTCGAGAAAACTGTACTTGCTCGGCGCTGGCGGTGATTTGAGAACGAAAGTTTTTCCCGACCACGGAACCGTGACCCAGTCCGCCGAGCTCGGCACCGATTCTCCGTTTTCTATGGGCTTTATTTGACTTCCCATTTTACGTTGGAGCGATACATTTTTTTTTATTCTCGAAAGAGAAAAAAATCAGGTGACTAAATAAATAAAAATCGTTACCGGCGAAATTGTGTTTGAAGTATAGAATATTGAGGCTGTATCGGTTAGAACAGCTCTCTCGTGGAAAGGAATCTTCGTTTTCTATGTGCTTTAAATGAATTCCCATTTTACGTTGGAGCGTTACATTTTTTTCTTTAAATTTTTTCATTACATTCTTTTCTTTAAATGTTCGTAAGATGAGAAAATAAAGTTAGTAAATAAATAAAAATAGTTTCCGGCGAAATTGTGTCTGAAGTATAGAAGAATGAGACTATATCGGTTGTGGCCGTTCTCGCGTGGAAAGGATACTGAAACTGGTTTTTTTTTTTTTTTTTTTTTTTTTTTTTATCGCAGTGAAAAATCGTTTGAGCGAATATCCCGCTGAGTGGGAACCCCCCGACCTCGTGGAAACTTCGTAGCCCGTGCAGGACTGGTATCTCGTTAATGTACCGGATTCCAGGGAGCTTAAAAGTCGCCTACACTCGAATTCCCCTATTCCACTCGCATCGCGATAGAAGTTATTTAAAACAATTCTCTAAATTTTCCCAACCATTGCGCAACGTCATTGGCGGGTGTGAAAAATGCGTTTCTCATACACTCAACCGATCCGACCATGTAACTATAACGACTTCGTCAAAGTCCCCGAGAAACGCGCGTGAGTAATCGATCGATGGTTCGATCGGTAGGCCGGACGCGTGCGCACTTCGGCGCGCGTGTGCAAATCGGCCCGCGCGCACCTCGCCCCGCGCACTCTTCATCTGCGCAACCGATCGACGCGCATATGCCTTCCTATTCACCGCATACAGATACGAATCCATATATGTCGCAATTTTACGGCGTATGAAGAATTACGTGAAAAGTTATTGGTTGAGAGATAAAAAGTAAAAAAAGGGCTTTACGAGCCGGTCTTTATAACGAACGAGTTCGGATGCGGACGAAACGGAATAACTCTCGATCCGATAGATTGCGTATCGCTTAATCCCTGCGGCGGGCAATACGTGCGCGCGCATCCGCTCGCTCGATCTTGCGCGAATTTCACCGCGGAAATATTTATCTTTCTATTTTTTTTTATTTTTTTTTTTAATCGACAAGTCCGAGATGACGAGGAAACTGTCGCTTCGTTTGAGAGCTCCCGGTGTGAAAGAAACCCGAGAAACTTCTAGTCCGCAGGAGATTTACGTAGCCATTGTGCGGCCCGCCGCTGATCGTCGTGCGGCACATAACGTATACTTTCCACAAGCCGACGCGCGCGCGGCACAAAGGAAAATGCAAGTTGACTGACTTGAAATTGTCGGGAAGAGCTCGATAGACGACGATGCACTTTCCGATGCACTTTCCGCACGCCGGAGCGCAGGCGCTTTATACATTCAGCTCGTCACAGTGATGCGATGGGAATTCGGTTTAGATAATCGATTATCTCGACGAACCATGGTAATATCAGTTATTACCCAACTTCCTCTTACGTTAAAAGAAAACGTGGTAAATTACTTGCGAAAGGCTTCTGGAAAGAATTAATTAACATTTTCACTTTGGAAATTAATGAAAACAAAAAAATCGAAGTCTTTGTGCACGAAGGCGGTGGATTAAATTTAACGAACCGGTCGGAGTTAAAATTAATGCCTCGGTAACATTAAATACAGATTTTTTATTGAACTTGTTTAATATATTGATCAATTAATTTTGCCCCTTTGTGTGTTAAAAATTTAATGTACCTACTGTGGGATCGAACTGGTCGAAAGCGAATTTAATCGCGACACGTTAGCATTTTAATTCATGGCTCTATCGTCCACTAAAATTTACGTTTGGCTGTGATTTTTTGTCTCGTAAAAGCCTCGGTTATTTTTGTGAAAGGTGCACTTTTATATATCTACTTTTATCGCGATAATAAAATCGGAGTGGTATTGGACATGGACAGTAACGTCATTGCACGTGGTCTCGCAAAAACAACAACCGAGTAGCACGGAACACTGGTCAAACAAATGCTAAATTTTCAAAATTGTGTATTCAAAATTTTGTGCACTTATTAACAGTAACGGAAGTCGATTTGTGTTGTTGCACGGGTCCTGATCAAGGAAACTCTTGATAACGATGTGTTTTTCCAATCTGATAAATGCAATTTTCAGCAAATTTAAATGCAAAAAAAGAATAAACCTGAGTTCCTTTTTATTTTTTTCTGACAAGAGATTATCTGTGTACTTGGCTCGACACGCCATTAAACGTATCTTGATCTCGAAGCGTTTCCTTTTCCGCCTCATCGATCGATTTTTTTTCTATTTTCCACTTTTTTATCGGATTCGATCGGACACTCGGCGCGACCTATTTTACTGCGTTACAAAGGTTTCCGTAGTACCTGACTTAGAAAGTGACTCAGACATTTTTCATTTCGCGCAGATCTCGAGATAATGATTATAACAAATTAAATGCTCGCAGTTAACTTTGACCGCGATCGAACGGGGCGACACCTGAGATAAATAGTATGCGAGCGTGAAAGTGCGCATGCGCGGAGCAACAAGTGTTTCTGAGAATACACGCGTCCTCCACTTGGGATGACATTTTGCTGAACAGCGAATCTTTACAATTTTTTATAATAATTTTTTTTAGATAAAAATGTATAACGTTCGCCTTGGCACGTTTGTGGAAATTGTTAGAAAGGATACGTCGTATGTGTAGCAAATATGCTGGGATTGCATGTAACAAGTGGCAATAATTATTCTCGTGGGCAGGGAGGCGCGGACATTTAATAGCCGATCTGCGGAGCACAAACCGGTTCCTCACTTTTAACTTGCCGCGACCGTTTCGTCGTACGACGGAGTATTTACTACACGAGCGAGGGTCAAAGTATTAATGGCGAACGATGAACACACGGTATTTTACTCGGGCATGGTTTCTTTGTTGACCGAGACGATTTAGCAAAGCGCGACAAAGAATAACGCTAGAGACGTGCTATTTACGCGCTCGCGCGGTTCGCGCATCCGTAACGCCCTCGCGTGCAGTTAGATGAACAAGAAACACCAAGAATTATCGCTAAATTGTTGAGAACTCAAGGGTGTAATTCCAACGAGCCGAGTAAATTGGTCAGAGATTCTTTCTTCTCCTTCTTCTTCTTCTTCTTCTTACTATTATTATTCATTTTATTTATTTTATTGACGGGACGAACCATTTTACATTTTACAACTTTTATTATTATTATTGTTGTTGTTATTATTATTATTATTATTATTATTATTATTATTAAGCAATAATTTGACCTGTGCCTCGCGCTTATCGCTGCCGCAACGCTATGCGCCTTTCATTTTTCATCTTCCCTTACTTCTTTACGTTTCTTTATTTTTTTTCTCGTGCAATTAGTTCCACAACTTTTGAGCGTGACGCAAAGTTAATTCCACCGTACGGAATACATGCGTTTATTAATACTGCCGTACGAATTGCGACGAACGGACGACCAGCAGGTCAGTGACTTCGCCGTTCAAGCTACCGACTAATTGTACCTCGGAAAAAAAGGAAAAAAAACGGTCATCGATTTCGCAATCTCTTCCTCGCTGAACGCCGGTTGTTATTGTGTTCGATCACCCAAATCGCAGATACTCGATAGAAAAAATGCATGCTGCATAAAAAATATATTATTATAATAATAACAACAACAACAACAACAACAACAATAATAATAATAAAAAGCGAAACTCGCGGTTTGTGCAAGTAAACATCGAAGCATGCGAGCTAAGTTCCAACCGCAAGGAGCCGCGCGATGGACGATACAAATTGGCGACGTGGGAAAACTCTCGATTTTCTTTCGTCATTAAATTTCTATCGTAAGGCCAATCTATGCAGCGCCATTAGAGTGATAGTCCGCAGTTATTAGCATGATTCTTCAACCTCTGTCCAATCCAGTCCGCTACTGGCACAGGTGCACATGGGAGATTCCCGACCAAACACTGTGCCGGCGAGCGGATGGTGAAAGGTTTCGGCATTTACATTTCGCTAACTGGCCCGAGGAGGAAAAACTAAAAAACATTTTTTAAAAATCGAAAAATCGAAAATGACAAAACCGAGTTCCCTCTACCTATTATTATAAAATTCAATAGCGAAACTTGTTTAATGTTCGTCTACTTCTGTGAAAAGTTTCACAATAACTCAAAAATTGCGAAAGCTTGAATGCGAACACACTTTTTATGAAAATTTCGAAATTTGATCAAATCTGAATTATTGTGTAAATTGTAACAAACAGAGGCATCCAAAAGTAAATGATAAATAAAAAATAAATGAAACCTAAATTTAAAAAATGAGAAAATTAAAGTATATCGAACATTTTCGATGGAGAACAATGGGACAAAAAGTGAAAACTCCCACACGGTAGTTCGGTAAGATTCGTAAAACGGAAAATCGTGATTTGTCTATCGTATAGAAACGATCATTGATGGCTCGTCCGTATTTTAGACACGGTGAAATTAGGCATTTAAAATGAGAAAGTACAGGCTGATTGTTGCGGTAACAGAATAACCGCGGTGTTCGAGGCTTCGGGTATTCCCAGCGCGATTACCGTTCGTTTCGGCCTCGGACGTAACTGGAATCAAAGTGTGGCCCGCGAGATGTCCGTGGAAAGTCTACACCGCTCGATAGACGATCGATGTTCGGATCGAGTAACTCCTTGTCGCCTAAAAAAACCTCCCGTTCGATCTCTCCTTTCACGCGAACGAAAAGAGTTGGTAATTTTTCTCTTAAAAAAAATGAATTAAATTAAAAGAAAAAAAAAGATGCGATCTTTTGTACCCAGCCGGAGGGTTGAAAAATATTCAATGTCTCCAGAGACTCAGCGCCGAAGTCATGAAAGAAAAAAATTAGTATTAGTAAAAAAAAAAAAAAACCAAACATGATGTAAATTGATTTTTACTCTGTCGGTAAACGCCGTGACCTCGAAATACCGATTTATGCACGATTAATTCGAACGTGGGTTCGCGCGAGCCCGCAGGCGATGAAATTTTGATATCGCCTCGATCAATATATATAGATATATATATACATACGCAAACGTGTACAGAAAAAAAAACATAAATTACACCGGTGCGATGTCGATACAAGTTACGTGGGGCTTTGTGAATCGCTCGATCGAGAGGTTTTCGACGGAAGTGGGTCAACCGTTCGAGCGCCCAATATACTGTTCTTCCTCCTCGAGAATTAGCACTTCTTACGACCGGTCGAGTCAGCGTATGACAAGTGACACGTGGACTCCTGTGTCAATTTGTACACGGCGACTCGCGCAGGGAAAACTGGAAGTTTCTGATGTACAAATTAAGTTTGCTACGGCACTGAAAACTCGTCAAGCGAGTGCTAAATTTTTACAATTGTTTATCCAAAATATGGTGGATTTATTAACAATATCGGAAGCCGATTTGTATTACTGCATTGTTCAATCAAGGCAACTGTTGATAACGATGTTTTTGCAAATACAGAAACTGATAAATGCAAATTTCCATGATACATTTTCGTTGAGTTTTTTCGAAATAGAATCCTTATTTTTCAACAAATTTTAATGTACCACGTCACGTTTGTTTCTCAAATGTTACTTTACGAATTCACCGAGTAGGTTTTTAAAAATAATTTTCGTCGTCTAAAAGTGGCAGCAGTGTGTTTATGGATAAAAAAATCACCGGTTAAACAATGGGCTGTATTGGTAAAACGGTCACACTTACAAAAAATCTACTTGATGAATTCGCAGAGCAAATTCTAAAGAACAAGACGAAAATATATTAAAATCGATTAAAGAACATGGATATTATTTTGAAAAAATACAACAAAAAGTATTATCATGAAAATTTGCATTTATCAATTACTGTTCTTGCGAAACCATCGCGATTAATATTTCTCTTGGTTGAGAACAAACACAAGTACAAATCAACTTGCTTTACTGTCAATAAATGCATACAGTTAAAGCTACCTTACATGTTCATTGTACATTCGTTTTTTAGTGAGAACAACAGGTGTTGTGTATCGCAGCACTAAAAAACCTTGCGGTTTGATCGACCGATGCAGAGAGCAAAAGAAAAAAAAGAAAAAATTGTTTATCGAAGAATCCCGCCTCTGTTATGTTGGACGACGTTTCGCAACGGCGTTACAGCCGCAGGGTCACGTAGTCGTCCCATCGTCACGTTTGTTAGATAGTTTCTAATATCTTCGGCATAGTTTCCGTCAAACAAAATCCCCGAAGTTACGTTCGATCCTTCGATCGACCCTGACACGTGTCGCGCGCATGCGCGGCCATATTGCATTTTTGTATGCATCCAGCCGTCCTTTAGCCACGGAATCTAATTACGATAAATCTTACGCATCGGACTGGTCACCTGTACGAAAAACGCTTCCGTCCGGCCGTTTTCATCGCCCAGGAATTTTTAAGAGCACGCCCCTTCGTTCTAGGCTGGCTCGTTCGCAATTATAATAATTGGTGAACACGATTATAATTATTATTTTTTCGGTCGTTGATTCCCAGTCCCGCGCTGACGAACAGAATCGCATGAGGAACGATCGTAATCGCGTTTAACGTCCTCTTCAAGGAAGGCTGGGGTTTGGCCTTCGTGCGTTAACGCGTTCCTTTTGTTTCCCAACGTGTAATTGCGCTCGTACCAAATAATTAGGACTCGCGCGAGTGACAATTTTTACACCGTCGCGGCTCCTGCGGGACAATTAATTCCCGGTACGCGTATTGTTGTCCGGGGTGGGAGATCGACCGATAACGTCGCTCAGGCGATATAGTTAACTTAAACACTATTACGACTCCGGCACTTCGTTTGGATGATTTGTTTATTTATTTTTGTTTTTTTTTTCCATCGTTACGTTCGTCTCTGCAGCGAGTTTGCGGTCGACGGTGAGATCAGCGGTCGTGCAGATATTGCCTCACGAATTCCCTGGAACACGAGAATTATGCAGCTCGGTCGTGTTCCCAAGAATCGTGAGAGTGCAAGGAAAGTGCGTGCTCGGGACTCTCCCCGTAATATCGCGAGCTTGAACGTACCCGGGGCGAACGAATCGTCGTCGTAAAACTAAACGCTGCGCGCCTCGACTAGAATCCACTCTTTGCCGACCAGACTGCTCTTAGAAATGCTAAAAAAAACGACGCACGACTGCGAATTGTTGCCCGAGGCGAAGTTCGATCTTTTACTACGAGAAGAAAAGAAATGCAGGCGTTTTTCGGAATGAAAAGCCGAACTGGCGTCGGATAACTGCTTTGTATGTTCTTTAAACAAAAAAAAATATATTCAAGAGGATTTTTGAAGTAATTTTTTTTACGGTGCCGTTTTTACTTACAACCAAAAGCTGATTCTTACATCATGACCCTGAAGATTTCTGCACGAGACTGATCTGCTTCAAGTTACAACGGCTGTCGTTTTGAAGTTCACTTGGAGAATAAAATTCTGCAAGTGAAATTTTTCTTTTTCTTAACGCTGTGCATTGACAGACTTTCCAAAGATGAAATTTGATGCAGATAGCTTCAGAGACCTGAGGAATCGATATCCGCTCCGTGTAAAAATTTCCTTGCAATTGAAGTTGGTCCATTAATGTAAAAAAAAAAAAATGTATTAAAGTTTTTATTACCAACTGTCCGTCACATCGTCTTAACCTTTTGAAGCATACTTTTTTTTTACAAGTATGAAGTTTCATTTGGTTACTAATACAGTTTTTCTGAGTTCAAAGATGTGTATCACCCATGATGCACCGTGTTCAAACGGTCAAGAACCCGGGTCCGCGAATATCAACAGTCAGATGCTAAAAATACGAAGGAACACGTTTGTTGTCCCACAGCCGGGTCAACTCGGAGATCTCGATGGACTTTCGACCTTGGCCCATCAATTTTACGTCCCGCGAACCCGTTCTTTCCCCACCGGTGTTGCCTCTCGAGGTACAATGTCCTAGAACTTCATTATCAATAATAATAATAATAATAATAATAATAATAATAATAATAATATATCCGCTTAATGAAAAAATGTTCAGTGTCAAAAAAATGAATTACAGTTTTCATTACCGATCGAGTCGGGCGCGGCTGGGACGAAAGTGTCGTCACATCGCCTTAAGAAGCCCCGGTATGCGAATATCAGATGCTAAAAATACGAAAGGACGCGTTCATTGTCCCGCAGTCGGGTCAATTCGAAGATCCCGATGGAAATTAGTCTCGACCGTGGCCCGCAAATGACGCGTCCGGCGAACCCGTTCTTTCCCCACTGGTGCGTGTACCTGCGAACATTCGCGCAGATCTACATCCAGCGGAATCGTCGTCGTCGTCGAGCCGACGAGGAATTCCACTTTACGCAATCGCGAGTGTCTTCGCCGTCGCGACGTGCTCGCGCATTGCCGATTATCGAAGTCCGCAACGCCGTCATGCTGGACTTCGATATTCGAATACTAAGCACCATTGCGCACCGCACCGTATACGTCATTGATATAGCTCGATATAGCTCGATATAGCTCCGAGTACCTCGTTACCCCGCGGGCACGCGTTTGTTTCGACGTTGTGCAAATATGACACGAGTCTCGTCCAAAGGGATTACGCGATCCTGTTACCTAAACCAGGTATATACACTATATGCTCCCGACCCATCACCTTATCAATAGAAAAGTGCACACGCAAACGATAATAAATTGCACGGGAACACGCCATCCGCACATTTACTTGATAACGCTGCGTCAATATTTTTTTTCCTTTTTTTACATCGCTAATTTTTTTAATGGTTTTTAATTAGTTTAATAGATTTTAATTTTGTAAACGTTTTTTGATTTTTTAAATTTGTTAGTTTTTTAAAATTAAATATGTTCTAAATATATAGGTTGAGTTCTTATCACTTAATGGCAATTTTCACTGTCGATACGGCGCGGAAAGTTCCATCGAATGATGAATTTTTCTGCTCGTTACCCTGGACGTTTAGCGTCGATTTCCAACTATCCAATTAAATTCGATTTCTAACACCTGTACTTTTCGGATAATCGAGACCTGCCATAGGTGGCGCCCTACGACTATGTGCTATGGTCATTTTTCTTAGATGATCGGTAGTTTTTATTAAATCCTTCGCTCAGTGTACACGTGCGATAGTTCCTTGGCCTTCGCTCCCGGCTCAAAGTCGCTGTTATTATTACCGAAGAAAAAAAAGCGTCGTTAGAGAAAAATTCATAATATTAATGTCGAGAGGCGCAAAGCACGTCAGCATCAGCGGCTCGTTCGAGCGCGCGAGATTGTCGCTCTTGGACTGAGGACCTGTAGAATGCTATTCACGCGCGGGTCCGCGTGTGTGCGTTGTACAGTGGAGACTCCGTTTGCGCACGTTTTTCGCACCTACACCGACCGAACGAGACGATAACGGGAAGCCTTATCCATGAGCCACGTGGGCGGCAGCCGTCTAGAAAAGGAACCAATGAGCGGTCGTTTGATATAGTAATAAGATAGCATTGATTAATTATTTCCGATACTTCATCGAGTCTATCGTTTCACGTCATTTACTATTATTTCATCTTGGGACATGTTTTCATTAATCTTTCAATCAATAGTCATCAACAATTAAAATAACTTAATGATTAATAATCGATTATTATTATTTGCATTTATTTCCTTCACTTCGGCGGCTTCGGAACGGTCTAATTTCGAAATCCTCTTCTTTTGGTGCTTAATGAAGAGACTCAATTACGTTTCGAGCCTGGTCCTCTTCAGAACGATGTTTATTTTGTCTCTGGTTACATTTTTTACTCATTTAATTCCAGAGTCCACTCAGAACTTATCCCGAGTACGCGTTGTGCAAGTGAATTTTCGAAATGTTAATTATAAATGCGTGTCCGACCAATGCGACAGACCTCGTATTACTTGGAAATTTAATACTTTGGCAATACTGTTGTAACACTATAGTTCCCGCTTGCAACTGAAAGCACATATCTCTTAACTTATCCGCTTAACTTTAATGATACTAATTGGGCGCGTCAACGAGGCTCTTCTCGCTTCCACCGGCGTGCGAATGTTAACGTTATTTCGATAAGTGGCTCGGAGCTATCGAGGACTCATTGTTTGGTTTTTTTTTTTTTTTTTTTTTTTTTAACGCCAACGAGTCTGAGAGTCGAGGAAAGAAAAAGTGGGAAAGCAAAAGCGTGTCATGTAAATTAAACAAATTTGCATCGTCAATTTTTTTTTGTGCATTTAACAAAGACAAGAGATCCGTCAATGAGAGATCAGGTGTTATGCCCGTAGTTACGCGAGTGTGTATGAACAATAGAAAGTGACGCACTGCTACCGCTATAACCGTGCGGAAAATGAATGAGCCGCAGATCCAGTGTACAATCACGGCTGACTGATTACCACCTTGAACAATGGCCCGAGATAATTGATTAGCAATTCATTGAGCTAGTTGACTCCAATTAGGAATACGAGAACGTCGCTGGCCTGCTCGGATTTTTTTTTTTCAGCCAGCACTGCAAAGTTTATTGGCTATTACGGATGCCAAAGTGTCGAGCAAAGAGGCTCGCCAATTCAATTAGAAAGCGACGATTATGCGGTCGAAAAAAAATGTTGCATTTGAATGACTTAGTAATTTTTTAATTGTTAAGGAATTTCGTCGATGCAGAAGCAAAAGGCTGTCATTTTTAAACGGCAATTCTGTTTGAAGGAAGACAAATTTTGGACAAAAATTAAATATCTCGGGTCCAGGTGAATCCTATCGCGAACTGGAAACTGCCGAGCGGAAAAAAAGGCAATGCGGCTTTCGGTCTTTGTGTGTTTGCACAAAACGTCTCGCGCGCGGTAAAACCACATAATAAGCGAGAGTCGAGGTTTACATACTGAGACTAACTATACGATAATTTCTGAAATTTCTCGAAAGGCATTACGCACTCCCGGATTCTCCTCGTGCATAATGCCGCGTTACAGGCAATGAGATATATTATACCCGTTAATGTAACCGACGACCCAAATCTCACGGAGCGAGCGAGCAACGAGCGCACACATTTATGTCACAACGTCTCGCAATTTATCTACGCGCTCTAACAAATTTGTTTATGCAAAATAATAATCTTACGAAGAATCGCGATTCTGCGCGTATTTAACGTTACGCCTCGACCTCGATCTTAAGTTTTTCTCGTCATTTCGTAATCACATTATCTCTTAAAATATAGATCTATCTATCTTTAATATAAAACCACCTTTAAAAAAATGACAAAACGTCTAGTAAAAAAAAAAAAAAAAAAACAATTGTCCGAACTAATGATTTTTTACAAGCAAACATACCTTTTCATATGTAGAATAGAATAGTGAAATGTCGCGACAAGAAAAATCGAAAACAATAGAACTAACAAAATGTTAAACTTAAAACAAAACTATATCACAACAACAAAAAAATTAAACTACTGTAGATAAGGAAAATATATGAGAATATATGGAAAAGAATGGATGATCATAGACAGGAATAGATATGAAAAAAAAATCTCTAAATTTAAAAAAGTCTGCACATTCTATCCATCTTTTCATATCAGTTCCTTTTAAAATGAAAAATATCTGTAAATATTATCAATATAAAAAATATTTACGAAACAATTTTTCACGTCATAAAAAAAATATTACAACAATCCCACGATCAGAGTTACTCGGGGGATCCGAACATGTGTATGAAACCTGCTCGTAAGTAGTAATGACAGCAGCTCCCCCCCTCAATCCGCCGTTCGACCAGACGGCCTCAGTTATCACGTATGAGAAGGGTTCTCCGGTCGCGATGTTGCTCAACGAAGCACGTTGTTGCTTCTGGTACCTGTGCGCGAGCGCAGTTGGTCTCGGTAGCTTGGATCGGCGTCGGGCAAGTCAGCGAAAAGAAAGCCGTCGTTGCTCGCAGTGTCCTTACGTAACGCAGCATCGAGCACGGGACACGCGCTGTGCTGACTCCGATGCTGACTCTCCGCAAACCGTTCCAATCGAGGCTACGAGCAAAACCCGCGCATAAACGGTTCTCGAACTCACTCTCGCCGATCGCTTCCCCGCCGCTATAATCATCCTGCTCTTTCCTCGGGAATCCTCGACCGTGTGCAAGATCTCATGACATTAACAGGCACGAATTAACCTTCTCGAATTTTCATGTTCTCCGCGGTTCTTACAATGCAACAATATGGACTGGAGGGGCCGAAGACCAAAAAAACGTACGTTACGTACATCGCGCATGCGCGGTCTTTATCTTCTTATGGGATCGGGAAGAAGTTTAAACTCCCAGGGTGTTCAACTGTCGGCACGATATTGAAGATATTTACTATTATCAATTCAAGCCTCTTCTCTATAATAGAAATTGCGAACGCGGAAGAATATTTAATTAAGAGCGAGGGAGCGAGATAATTGTCTGAAAGTTTTTCTCCTCTAACTTCGGATTGCATTTAAACTGATTTCCTGCGGTGGCTCGGAATGTTCTTCGTCGCGGAAATTGTCGGGCCAATTAAACTCATTACCGGAATTAGTGAGTGATAGGAATTTTGTGATAAGGATTTTTAATCGATCGGATCGATTAGATTGGTCGTTGCTGTTTTTACCTACGTTTATGGGGGAGAGCGGGGCAAAACGGGACGGTCAATCGAGATGCATCGATGGGGCAAAATCGGATGTCGTAAAATTATTGGAAAATTGTGTTTTTAAAAATATATTTAGAAACGTAATTTTCCGATAATTTCGATGCTTCCCGATTGTCGGTTCCGTTTTGCCCCACTGTCCCGTTTTGCCTCGCTCTCCCATACTGTTAGCAACGAAAAAAAACATTTTTTGTAAAAATGGATGATAATTATACAGTAATTTTTTATTTGCAGTGACGGGGTAGCAGGTATTGGAGGTGGCCTCGCAAATTCGATCTCAACAAGCACGATGCAGAACGCGGAGGCTGTGGACGGTAATGCAGCGACGACGCCTAGCACGGTCCTCGCGACGCCGGGTCTGAACAACGCGGCATGGAATCGACAGCAGGCCGTGAGCGTCCGGCACGCTTTCAAGACTTACGGAAGCAGCAAAAATCCCAATCATGTCATACAGAATCTCAACATGACAGTGGCCAAGGGATCGATGTGAGTGCCATTTTATAATGTTCAATTATTTCATGTGTAATGTATTTCATTCTTTTTATGTTTCTCAAGTTGCGGAATTCAATTGGTGCCTCCTGCCCTCGTAACACGAGTACATAAGCAGAAAACCCACACAAGCGTTACAGAGAGGTTTCTCGGTGCGCTGCAGTTAGCAAAATTCGAAAACCTGTTGGTCGCGAGCCACGCGTGCATATTACAGGAAAGCATATAATGACATACGCGTGCCTGTGATCGAAAGTAGGCCGACTGGCAACCTGTCCGAGTCAGCATGGTCTGCGAAATAACTGGGATATTAAACGAGACGGTGAGACGAATCGCGCGCGGTTTCTCGGTTCTGCCGTCCCTCGCCCCGGGAATATATCACAATTTGTGTGTACATTTATTTATTCTTCGATATTAACATCTTCATCGGCAAGCTAAAACATTTCGCAGCATCCCGTCGAGCACCGGCAGATCTCTCGATTTCTAGAGATCACTTTGTCACGACTTTCAAGGTCGTGCGGAAAAAGTGGCGTCATACTGGAAATACGTCACTTCCGGTTTGAAAGCCTCATTTCTCGAGCGGAACAGACGTCATACCGGAAATACGTCACTTCCGGTCGAAAAATGAGATTTTCAAACCGGAAGTGACGTATTTCCGGTATGTTACCACTTCCGGTCGAAAACTGTAACTCTTGTGTATGACGTCACTTCTGGTTGAAAAATGAGATTTTGAAACCGGAAGTTACATCGCAAGGAAATGTAAAAAAAATGTCTTTGCCTTCAAACTGGAAGTGACGTTAAAGAAAACATTTTTTTATTTTTCTCTGAAACGTACCTCGAATGTAAAATTAAGGAACGAAACGGTAACTCATCGCGAAGACGTCAAAACGGAATAGAAAAGAAATGGAGAAGACTGTGCGGGAGCTCGGGGGTAAAGAAGAAAGAAGACAATCGCGGCACTCTTTAACTGCTAGGAGCTTCCGCGTTCTTCTTCGATGGTTAGAGACAGCGCGTTCGTCGTGTTCGACTCGGTGTTATCGACCTGGGTGACTTCCGGGATCCATTACGTCCGCGCGTTCCAGCGCCTTTCTTACCAAGGTTGCACTCGGCTTTCCATCTTCTTTCGAATCATAATTGCTCCTCGTTACTCAACGTTTGCACAACGTCCCGCGCCCGAAATTATTAATCTTGCGCGAGCAATTATTGAGATCCTCAAATTTTTTTTTATCGCCCGTTTCTGGATAAGTTTAATAACGCACATTTACGGCGATGGAACAATCTTGCAGGGGTAAAACGGGTACCTGTAACGGCAAAATCATATTATCGACGAGACTATGTTATTAACTTCGAGAACTAAATTATTACCGGATATTGGCAAACTTTTTTGTCCGCGGGCAAGATTTCGTGGTAAAAAATGCACTCGGCGAAAAAACATAATTGTTGAATTCCACGCCGCCTTAAAATCCATAAAAACGTACATATAATATTTATATGTATATATACATATATGTATATATATTTAATTTTTTCAATTAATTTTGACCCGATAACGGAATGGATATTTTCCGCGTGAAAAATCGCAGTCCGCAATCGTAAAAGTCCTCCGGTCTCATTACCAAATTGATTGGCGGTTGACGCTTTTGTTCTGGCTCATGCGTTCTCCCCGGCACCGATATTTCCCAATACGCCAACGACTTATGCAATTCGATTACGTTTAACAGGTCCCACATTAGCTTCGGAACAATTATGTACCGTACGGTTCTTTGCAAGTACCCGTTAACGATCGCCTGTGTCGCGTATCATTATCATTCTCCCGTGTCCATTGTATTGTGCTCGTCTGTATAAACTGTTTTAACTTTTCGATATCCGAGACCGAGACGCACACGGTTATGTAAAATTACGAAATTGTTCTTTCATGCGTCAATGCACTTTTTTACACTCCCATTATATATTTTATATATATATTGTAACGTATCGCTTTTGGAGTCTTACCACTCTTTGCTCCAAAAGCGTCGCTATGTGAGTTCTTTGCTCACTTTTATTTTGTGAGGGCAGGTGCTGTGGAATAAAAATTCGAATATTGATGCTAAATGTCAATTTCAATGGTTTTGTTTTATTCAATTACAATCAATTTAATCGTTGGTAAAGAAATTCTTATTATAATTAAATTCGCGCTGAAATAAATTCTATAATAATAAAAAAAACATATAAAGAAAAAGATTGCCCAGGGAAACAGACGGCAGCAGTCTCTCCCGTCTCCAGGAAAAGTCGCCGACGCTGTTTTTGAATAGAAGGTTGGAGACAGACGGCAGCAGTCACTCTCGTCTCCAAGAGTAGTCGCCGACGCTGCCTTAGGAAATCGGGTTAACAGACGGCGGCAGTCTCTCACGTCTCCACGAGAAGTCGCCGGCGCTGTTTTTAGGGTAAAGAGGTAACCTAGACAGCAGCTGTTATCCCCGTCTCCAGGGATGGTTGCCGATGCTAGCGTTCGGAAGGAATCTTAGAAGTGAGCGCAGTCACTGTTCAGCTAAGAGTGATGTTCCATGCGTCCGGGCCTCCTTTTATATCAGAGCGCCGAGTGCGCACGGCACGAATTCCAGTCCCCTTCCGTTCCGTGTGACGTCAGTGTGACGTCGATCGGCCCCGCTTTCGCGCTTCAGGTGATCACTCGCGGATGACGCAATCGCTGCGTGCTAGGCGCGTGCTCCGAAACAAAAAAAAAACACACAAAAAAAAATACAACAAGGGGACGACCAACCCGATCGTTAAAAATAAAACACAAACTCATTTTATTTTTTTTCGATTTTGTATCAAAATTTTTATTTGGTAAAGATATTAAGGGTTATCCTTTTTTTTTCAAAATATAAAAAAAAAAAAAAAAAATTAAAAACTCCCTTTGTGGTGTGATGGTGTGATATGTGATGGCACCGATAACAAAAATAAATAACAAAAAAAAATATAAACATATATTTTATATATGTTTATATTATAGATAACAAAAATAAATAACAAAAAAAACAGAGATTATGTATCGGTGTTATATCGTTCGATCGGTCTTTAAGGAAGGTTGTTACATTGATTTATGCACATGTGTATGTCGGATCATACATTTTTTTTATATATTTTTTCGACTGATGTTTGTTACCTTCAGACAGTTTTTTTTAATCGTGTTTTAATAACAGTAATTAAGATTGCGCGTTTTTGTTTTATTTTTTAAGTCGGGCGTTTGAAAATAGATTGGGATAACAATTTCTAAGATTTATATTCCTTCACACGTGCTCCGTGTCCTTGGCCGCTGAACTATAACTGTATTACATTTTTTTTACTCAACTAACTATAAATCAAAGAACATAATAACAATAATTATGAAATATCTTGAAAATTCAATGTTGGTCATATTCAGTGTTAATTTTTTTTTTTTTTCATTCAACCGACCCTCTTTTTCTTCCATGTCATCGACGAGGATACATAACGACGGATCCGTACATAATGTACGGATACTGCATCGTTCGATTTGTCTTTGAGGGGACGATTGTCACACGGAGCCGTGCATACATTTATCTCTCGTCATTAAGTTTTTTTCTTTTTTTTCCGTCGATCGTTCTCAGACGGTTTTTTTACTCATCTTTTAATCATACCAATAACGACAACATGTGTTCGTATTTTTATTTTTTTCAACAGATACGGTCTGCTCGGCGCAAGCGGCTGCGGAAAGACGACTCTGCTCTCATGCATCGTTGGGCGAAGACGATTAAACTCCGGTGAGATATGGGTTTTGGGTGGAAAACCCGGGACCAAGGGATCCGGCGTACCAGGCAAAAGGGTCGGATACATGCCGCAAGAGATAGCGCTCTACGGCGAATTCACAATTCGCGAAACGATGATGTACTTCGGATGGATATTCGGCATGGACACAGCCGAGATCGTCGAGAGGCTAAGGTTTCTACTGCAGTTCTTGGATCTTCCGTCCCAGAATCGGATGGTGAAGAATCTCAGGTAAATTAAAAAAATTACATCGAAATTTTTATTGAAAAAATGTTAAGTAATTTATTTTTTAACATTTTTTAACGCATACTTGCTTACCTTTTTTCAGTGGCGGTCAGCAGAGACGAGTGTCCTTCGCCGTGGCTCTGATGCACGACCCGGAGCTTTTGATCCTGGACGAGCCCACAGTCGGAGTGGATCCCCTTCTCAGACAGAGGTGGGTTTCCCTCGATCATGCTCGAGGAGGATCGTTCATCCTAAATCGCTACCATATGCTATATTCCCGAGATTTTGGCGATCGTAGCGTATGGGAGTGAAATACGAAAATCATAAATCTCTTTCATATGCTATATTCCCAAGATATCGGCGTTCATAGCGTATGGGAGTGAATTTCGTAAAATGCCATATAGCACACGGGAGTGGAATTTTATTACCAAGGTTGGTAATAAAAACGGCCATCAACTCAGTGATTCTGGCATTCGCCATAAAAAAAAGCTTCATCGAAAGCCGCGATGACATCCGCTTTCGATGAAACTTTTTTTTCGCCCGTACCTGCGAGAACCAGTGAGAAGCGTTGATTACAATTTTTGATACCGACTGAGGTGTTTAATATCGTCTGAACATTAAATTCCATCCCGATAAAAGCTTTTCAATGTCGTCTGCTTTTTTGTACTTTCGTGCATTTTTTGTACTTCCCCGTTGTCTCTGCAGGACATCTCAATAACAAAGTGTTTATTCTGGGCAAAAAGTGCGATGTCGAAGGTCGAATGCGTGAAGCTTCTTCCTTCGAAGAAAAAAAAAAAACTTCTCGGAATGTGTTTTCCGTTCTGGCCGAATGGATGTTGTGTTTCGCGTAATGGAGCGACGTCGATCGGCTCAAAGTTGGCGGAGTGCGTACGGAGGGTTTCGCAATTGCCCGAAGATGAATGGCAAAACTTGGCGAGTACCAGGAACGATGGTACTCCACTGCCAGGAGGTATATAGTTATACACGCGCGAGAGTCGAAGAAACGAGAGTTTTTAGCCGGCACATTACATGGATCAGGGTTCAAGGATCAGAGAGCCGTCCGGTATGAAAGAAGAGTATGAAAAAACACGACTGCCGAGAGAACGCAATCCGCGATAAATAAAACATGAGCTCGGAATCGCTTCGCGGCAGATCGCGTGTACCAATGGAGCGAGAACAGTACGGGCTGCCGCGGGGCGTCGAGGAAAAATTTAAAGCGGCGGAAGGCAGAGCATGAAAATGCAATGTTTTGCAGTAAAATTTGCAGCGAATAAAATCATTCCCGAACGGTCTAAAAATCACGCTATCCGAGGGAAAAGATTACGACGAATAGCAACAGCTATTGCATTATTTAAACGATATGAAATTGTACTTAGAATTACGTTTCTCCAATATTATTTCACTATCTGGAATCACTTGGTTCAAATTACGAAAAATCTAAAGCGGCGGAAGGCGTAACATGGAAATGGAATGCTTCGCTAAAAAAATTGCAACGAATAAAATCATTCCGGAACGGTGTCAAAGATTAAATTGTCCGAAGGGCAAGATTGCGATGAATTGTTAATTAAACGCAATGCAATTGTGCTCCAATCTTACGTTTCTTCAATCTTATTTCAGTATCTGGAATCACTTGGTCCAAATAACGAAAGATGGAAACAAGACAGTCATCATCACTACGCACTACATCGAGGAGGCTCGTCAGGCTCATACCGTGAGTATATCCGGACGACTTTTTTTGGTCGGTGTTATTGGCAATCGTCCCGGCAGGTTGATATTAGCCTCGCATGAATTTCTTGCACCCGATCGTTGCGCACGGCCGATCCTTGCAGACCGTAGGTCGAGGCCCTAAGAAACTATTTGTATGCGCGTCGTCGTCGGGAACAATCGATCTCTCGACGAGTACCGGTTGCTCAAATGTTCGTTCGCTTATTTATGAGACGCTCACCGACGACAATCGATAATTAAAGCTGGTTCTTCGCGACATCGCGAGCCGTTTGATATTGCACTCTCGTACAAGCGCGCACTTCCAACATCCATCGGCTAGTCGGACGTGAAGATCATGCCGTCTCGTACACGGCAATTTCACGCACTTATCTTTATTTTATACATTTTTTTCCAACAATGCGTCTAGCATCTGATTATTCACTGACCGTCAACTCACTAAATTTGCACATTTCTTTGTACGAAGCCACGACATTGCTCAACAGGAATTTCAAGCACTTGTTTTTTCTTCGTGCGAACTCAGCGAATTCCCGATTCCCAACATTTTGCCGGCTCCAAAAAAAAAAAAAAAAATGTATATATGTAAAGTAAGTCAAGTCTTTCCGTACGATTTTTCTCGATCGCGTAGATCGGTTTGATGAGAAGCGGGAGGCTGCTGGCGGAGGAATCTCCGAGGGCGCTTTTAACCATGTACAACTGTCCGTCCCTGGAGGACGTCTTCCTAAAATTGTCCAGAAAGCAGGGACAGTACAACCAACCGACCACCGAACTGAACATCACCAACAACATAAGTTTGGTAAGAGAGTTGATTGACCAGTAGATTAACCGATAAAACATAATGGAGTTGGGTGAATTTTAATTGTTAATGGTTCTTTTTTTTCAGGCCTCATTGAATTGGGGCAAGAAGGACGAGCCGGTTTACGTTACCGAAGAATCCGGTGTCGTGGGACTCAATTTCCATCAGAGCAAAGAGGTCCTCATGCACGACACGACGAACGGCGTTGGGAGCCATTACGACGTGAGCATAAACAAACTTTTTCATTTATTTATTCAATTTGACGTCGCACCAACTGCTATGGTCATTGGCGACGGGACAAACAGTCTGTTATAGTTAATACGATATTAATAGAATATAATTAATACCATATTGATAGAATTTAACCACCCAGTTATTACCAAATCAGATCAAATTACATTTTTCACTCCACTTTTTTCCACAGTTGAACGGCAAACCACTGCCGGGTGCGAAGGAGGACTCCACAGTCGAATGTGACGATTGCAACTTCTCCGACTGCCTTCTTAATCTAACGAGCACCGGAAAGATCAAGGCCTTGCTGCAGAAGAATTTTCTTCGTATGTGGCGAAACGTTGGGTACGTAAAAAAAAAAACAAGAAAAAAAATTATACCTGCAAGATATTCGATGAGAATTTTTTTTATTAACAAACTGTTTCGTCTTTATATTTAACAGCGTGATGCTCTTCATCTTTGCGCTACCGGTGATGCAGGTGATCCTCTTCTGTCTCGCCATCGGAAGGGATCCGACGGGCCTCAAATTGGCTATAGTCAATCACGAGATGAACTGGGAAAACAAATCGTGTCCTGTTTACGACGACTGTAGCTTTTCGTATCTCAGTTGTCGATATCTAACATTTCTCGATAATGAAACAATGATCAAAGTAAGTTGCGATAGTATTTTTTTATTACCGCATTCGCCTTCGCCCGTCGTCAAACGAACGTTGTCTCACAAAAAAATGTTCTCCAGGAATATTACGAAGATCCGGAATCAGCGATGGAAGCGGTTCGCCGGGGTCAAGCCTGGGGTACTCTGTACTTCACTGAAAACTTTACGGACGCCCTTCTGGCTCGAATGATCCTTGGACGCGACGCCGACGACGAGACGCTGGACCAAAGCGAGATCAGAGTCTGGCTAGACATGTCGAGTAAGTTGACGCGCTTCCATCTATCGTTGCACATATCAAATTGGAAGGTCGTTCGCAATATAGATCGGTAGCGAGTATTTTTTTGTAATCGAAGTACAGTAAAACCTTGATTATCCGCATCCATCGGGACCGAATCTAGTTCGCATAATCGAAACGCAATTTTTTTTCGATTTATACGGCGTGTAAATACACGTATATAAATAAGACATATAAAGGAAATAACAGTATATATTACATTTCAAAACATTATTTTAACATATTCACAACATCGAAGTCTTTTTTCAAGGGTTCTACGAAATAAAGTCTCTCATAATCTGCTCGGGAAAGTCAGTATGCGAGCGGATTGACATTGGAAGAGAAAAAGGGCGCTTCGACACGCTCGAACACGGCTGCGGCGAGCAACAACGTATAATGTTTCGCGATAACGTTCGTGATAACCGAGCACTCGGATAAACGGAGTCATGATTCAGATAATTGAGGGTTTGGATGGACGAGGTTCTACTGTAACAGGTTGCCGGATACGCTTTTAATTGCGATTTGCGCTATTCATGTCATTGTCGTACGATCTAATAGCGCGCCGATATAAATCGGACGATAACGAGAAATGCAAATTATATGAATTATAAAAATAATATGATTCCGAGAGAACGGTGGATAATTACGTGAACTCTGTTTCCGTCGTCGGTAATTCTGAATGAAGTGTTACGCCACTCTTATTTTTTTAATGAGTTCGATTACGATGGAGTGTTGCGCGATGGGCGTTTATTCAATAACAATTTTTCTGTCTACAGATCAGCAAATCGGTTTGATGCTCGCCAGGAATCTTCAGTATTCTTACCGAGATTTTGCGAAAAATTTGTTATTCACGTGTAAGCAGAATACGAAGCTTGCCGATGTCCCGATTCAGTTCAAAGAACCGATCTACGGATCGAACGAACCGAGCTTCACAGACTTCGTTGCGCCTGGAGTCATCCTAACGTAAGACAATTGCTATTCAACCTTATTGAACACGTATTAAATTATTGATCTGAAAAAAAATTAATTGTATTTTTCTTTTAATTGCAGGATCGTCTTCTTCTTGGCTGTAGCGCTGACCTCGTCAGCTTTGATTATCGAGAGAATGGAGGGCCTGCTGGACAGAAGTTGGGTCGCCGGTGTCTCGCCCGGTGAAATTTTGTTCTCCCACGTCGTGACGCAATTCGTCGTCATGTGCGGCCAAACGACCCTCGTTCTCATCTTCATGATCCTCGTTTTCGGTGTCGAGTGCAAGGGCGATATAGGTTGGGTCATCATCCTCACGATTCTTCAGGGTCTATGTGGCATGTGCTTCGGTAAGATTTTCCTTGGAAAAAAAAACAGAAAGAAACCTATCTGCGTATACCAGAATAATGAATAATGAATAATAATTAATTGTATTTATTATAATCAATTATCAATTATTAATTACGATATGAATGCAAGAGAAATAACGATCATGTAACACAGCATCAGATCTTGGCACCGGCGACGAGTGTTCTAATGTACGTTGCGACAGACATCGAGTGGAAATTATTTATCCTCGCTCGAAGGTGTACGAATAAAAACGAGATCGGTTCGCGACACCGGTGGATAAATATTACGTTGGAAATATCTGTTGCGCAACAGTCATTCTGATTAGCTATGATGGAGCTCGCGCTTAATTACGAGCTCGCACAGTTTTTTTTATATCGATGGAATTCAAGAATTCCTTTTGAGATCTGGCCAGGAAGACGTGTTCGATGACTCATCAGTCATCAATCAGTACAATTGACCTGACTCGAAGAGCGCATCCGACTGGCGAACAATAATTAATCGAATTCTCGTGTTATGTCATTGCAGGTTTCGTTATCTCGGCAATCTGCGAATTGGAAAGAAACGCCATACAGCTGGCCCTTGGCAGTTTCTATCCGACGCTTTTGCTAAGCGGTAAGTGTACAAAAAAGCATATAATAATTCACAGGCACCTGTCGGTAATAAAATGTTAACATTAATCGCATGGACTTTCCCTTTTTTCTCTGCTACAAATCGTACGTGCGAGGTCACGCTGGGATCCATAAATTATTATTCTAGCTCAGTCATCGGCGGTTCATTAGCATCATAGAACGTCATCTTGCAAGCGTGCATTTCCGTCGTTAACCCACGTAATTTAACGTCGTTACTGCACGGAGCACTAGTCAAACAAGTGCTACATTTTCACAATTGTTTATACAAAATGCAAATTTCCATCACGATCCATTTTTCATTCAGTTTTTTCAAGGAATCCTGATTCTTCAACCGATTTCAATAAACCGCGGCTCATTTTCTTCCTCGAAGGTTCCTCTATGAGTTCACCGAGTAGATTGTTTAAATAGTTTTTGCCCTTTAAAAATTACAGCAGGTTCTTTATGGAAAAAAAATCGCCGCGTAAAGAATGTGCCGTATTTGTCAAACGGCCAAACTTAGCATCAGCTTCGTGGAATTCCTGTTTAAAAAATTAAAAAACTAATGATATTAATTTCCGATGTTGCAGGTGTCATCTGGCCGGTAGAGGGAATGCCGACAGTATTGCGATACATCTCGCAGGGTCTTCCTCTGACGATGGCAACGACGTCGTTGCGTTCAATGCTAACGCGAGGCTGGTCGATCACAGAACCGGACGTCTACAACGGTTTCATTTCCACGATCATCTGGATTGTCGTGTTTCTCACGATAAGCATGGTCGTTCTCAAGTTCAAGCGAGGATAAGAGTTAAAAAAAAAAACAAAAATAACCGTACGACGTGTGTACGTGTTTGTGTGTGTACAGTTTCGAATTTAGGTAGCTCTAAGGTGCCCGAGGCGATGGCAGAAAGAAAGAGTCCAAGAGAGCGAAGACGTTAGTTTCTTGCAGTTTCCAGTCGACCGGGGTCGCTGGTAACCCTCTCGCTCGACCATCCACATTCCCGCGCGCGAAACGAGGGCGATATTCCAGCGATAAGGAGGATCCTTCCAATCGCTAATGCAATGTCTTCCGCGCGAAGGCCACCGCGATTATCGCCACGGGACGTGGCCGCGAATGCCCTCGATCGATCATTCGCCGAACGAATCAAGTATCGAAGAAGTATATTTGTGTTCGTGTTTTTTTTTATCTTCCTCGATCGCTATGTTTCCAAGTAATTAGCAGTCTCCCGTCGAAGAGACCCGAGGTTCGTTCTATGAATCGTGCGATCAGTTTTTATTCTTGTTTTTTTTTATTCGTTTAACGCGCAAATCGCGCAACCGCACCGTCCACAAAGGGATGGTCGGCGTTTCGGCCCAAATAAGGACTCCGCGTTTGGTGCTAAATTCATTGTTTTGTTCATATCGATATATCAAACTCAGGATATCTCTTGCTCCGAGGCGACTGTCCCAAATTTTATTGTTGTTACACGCCGATCAGGCTAACGTTTTTAAGAAAAAAAAAAGAAAAAATTTTTTACTTGCATGTTTTTTTTATTTATGAGAACTCTCGATGCCGTACGTCGACGTTCACTCGATGGCTCAGAAACGTTTGCTTGATTGGTACTATTAGATTATTTTTATTATTATTATTGTCGTTTTTATAACGGACGACTAGTCAGCGACCAGTTCGTCCGACCGGTCGTTTGTAAGACAGGAGTCCAACGTCATCCCGGCATCATGTACTTGAACTCGGCACAGAAGTGTCTCGGAAAAATTCGCGACCCCACGCGATGGGGGGATTTTGTAATTATTATCTGTTTTTTTTATTCGTAAGTTGTTAGGAAATAGCTGGTTAGCTGTAGGACAATTCTACTTGCCCATGACTTAAGTGTATGTTTTATTTAACTTGTAATAATAACGAATATGAAAACACGCATTATACGACTTTGCCCTTTTTTCGACCCGTGTCCTTTAGGATAAATGGACCAAGGGATTATCCGGGTCTTGCAATCAAACGTCGGTCTGAATCGATCTTGGGATCAAATTTATTAAAGCTACTTGAACGGACTTTTTAAAATACATGTAATCGTCATACCACGCTAGCAGAACGATGTCCAAATAAGTCTGCTTGTATAAAAAATGTATATGAATATTATCCGAGCGTCCAGATCTTTAGACTTTGCTCTACTCGATCAGATTGTACTTCTCGTCTTCGGCAAACCACTCGCGATTCTCCACGACGACGTCCTTCCAGTATTCTGAAAAACGCAAAAAATTAAATAAAAAATTAAATAAAAAAATTTTCAATTAAATTAAAAGTAAGTTTTCACGTAGTTTCGATAATTCCGTGACGGAATCGATTTGTTTTACCGATAAGATTCTTGAGCGGTCCCGCGGTGCCGCCGTACTCCGTCGGTAATATGCGCGACGGAATAGTTTGGAAAAAATCTTTGGTGCTCGACGTGTGTACGTGTATTCTCGCGCGCATCTTCCTCGTCATGAAGTATCGAAAAATGTTTAGGACGACGTTCACGTAGGTCGGTGCGTTGACGAAGTTCATGGACAGTATCCTCAGCGGATAACAGGCTTGCCAGGAGTGAACGAGACGCTGTATGACGCTCGGCGTCATTTGAAGTCCGTGGGCCAGCGTCACGCCGGTCATGTCGAAAACTGTAACGACACCGTGAATCGACACGGCCTCGTTGTTTCTCGTCGCGATATCCAGAATCATTTTGCCGGCCTGTCAAAAATTCGACGAGATAGCGAGACTCATTTGGATAAGAGGCATCGCGTTTGATAACGATACCTTCAGTACGTCCGCTTGCTTGTGCCTGCTAGGATCGTGGACGCTCGTCCGCACTATTATTACCATTCTCGATTCGTCATCCAATTCCCGAAGGGGCAAAAAAACTCTTGGCGATTGGATAGTAGAACAATAATGTTTAGTCATTAATTGCGATTGAAAAATAGTAAAATGGAAGACCATAATTGAAAATTGAATTCATAATGAAATATAATAAATATAATAAAATATAATATAGATTAGATAATAAAAAAAATAGACGATTTGAAATTTTTTTAAACTGTTTATCGTTAATTGCGATTATTAATTATTGCATCGTCTAATATTTATTAATTAAGTTTACCCAAGATCGAACAACTCCCGAAGTTCCGGCAAGCAAGGATCCCTTTGCAGATACCATTCCGGGGAGTTCGACCTCTGTGCGTAATAATTTTTCAATTTGCGCTTTGTCTTAACGATGTCGAACTTGCAGGCTCGCAGAAATCGTAATATCGAAAAATCATCTGCGAATAAACGTAGAAATGTACGCGTAACAATTCACCATCGATCGATGTGAAACAGTGCAAAATTAATATACAAAAGAAAAAAATGAAAATAATTCTTATCGTTACCAGTGCGCGCGCATAACTTTTCATTGTCCGCGATCCATTGTCGAATTTCGTCGATAGATTTTTGTCTGACGTCGTCGTTCTCGTTAAGATAAGCCGCGACGTATTCCTTCTCGCTTTCCGTCAGTTGGCAAGCGTATTTCACCGGTCTTTGCTCCATCGCACGATAACACCTCGTTGCAACGGTCCCGCGCAATTTATTATCCGTTAACTTTCACTGTCACCTGTTGAGTCGGCGGAACGGCCGATTTCTGATACCGATGCACGAACGGGCGTGCGCACTGCGATACGAAATTCCGCCCCGCCGGAGACAATCTTTTTTCTTTATCGACAGCGTTCATTAGCATTAAATAACAACGTCGAGAGACCCGCACGCGATATAGCCGTCGGTCTGCACTTTGCGTGCAGTTCGCAGCGTTGCCAGGGCAGCAGCATTGCAAGCGGTGCAAAGGTTGTTATAGTTTTTATAGTACTTATAGTTCGCACTATAGTACGGTCGAGCAAACGTTAAATGTTTAATGCATCATCAGAGGCCATTCTTATAAACGGAAGACGATTTAATCGTCCCGATTAAATGATGGTCATATCTGGTCGAACGATAAGATCTTCGGACCGGAAATGATGTATTGCATGTATGACGTCACTTCCGATAGAAAAATGAGACTCCCAGACCGGAAGTGCCGTATTTCCGGTATGACGTCAATGCTGGTCGAAAAATTAAATTTCCGGACCGGAAGTAACGTATTTCCGGTCGAAAAATCAGATCCCCGGACCGGAAGTGATGTATTTTCGGTATGACGTCACTTCCGGTCGAAAAATCAGATTTCTGGACCGGAAACGATGTATTTCAGGTATGACATAATTCCGGTCGAAAAAATTAGATTTCCGGACCGGAAATGATGTATTTCAGGTATGACGTAATTCCGGTCGAAGAATTAATGTTCATGAGGAAACGCGTTTGACGCAAATAATACCTTACCCTTACCGCTACATATTTCGCCGAGTATCGTGAAACTCGTCACAAACATCAATATCTCCAACGATACCAACCTCGCAAAACTGAACACGAAAAAAAACAGTCTCGAGTGGGATATTATTACTAGCCTAACTTCAAGGTTCACCAGCCCCACGCAAGGCGCTCGTCCCGTAACTTTGCTCCAATATGCTCCACCTAGATGGTGCGGCTGCTTATTTATTTACTACCAAAAATAAGCTACAAGTTAACCCAGTGTATTCCAATCTTTTTACGTGTTATTGACGTAATACAGCTAACCATCGCTTTGTCAAACGCTCAGAGGTATGAGATTCAAGAAGCCACGATACGTTCGATTTATTAAGAAATATTTTATGAGTGACATGCACGAGTTACGGATATATTTATCGAATGTTCGTGGGTCTGTCAGTTTTGTTTCGTTCGATTCAGCACTCATTACGCGCACTAGCTGCGATGGGAGCTTTTATTTATATTTGTTTTACGATACGTTTATTTTTAACTTCATCCGTGAGTGTCGGGTCGCGAAAAATAAAAAAAAAAAACAATGGAAAATATAAGAAAACAACATTCAACTCTGGCTGTACAAATCGGTCTTAATTTCAGTTATTTCGTATTTTTTCCTCTTATTTCTTGCATAGCACATTCATTCATGCTAAAAAACGTATACAAAAAACTATTCTGGATGGTCCATTTTATATAATTATTATATGTATAATTAACGGTACGATATTTCCACAGCGATGTCGAACGAGGAGCGGCTACGCTCGTTGCTATCGGACTTGGGCAAGGCGACTCTGAGGGGGGTGCGAAAATGCCCGAAGTGTGGAACTTACAACGGCTCGAGAGGCTTGTGCTGCAAAAACAAATACTGCGACGCAGTCTTCAAGGAGCCTGGCGAGAAGCGCAAGTTGTCTACAGAGGCTTGCAAGCTCATCACTGGCTCGACGGCTCAAGTGTTCTCTGTACGGGTTCGCGACAAGGGACCCGATTACCGAGGCTTCGTACAATTGCCACTCATAAATGCGTCCATATCCAACGAGATAACTACATTAATATCACAAACGACGGCGCTGTGCTTCGTCGACAGCTGCGAGAGAAGCTTCGACACTAGCGTTCTAAAGTGCCACGTAAGTGCCCAAGCAGACTCACTAAAATTTGTGCAGAAATTATAATTGTTTTTGGCTGGAATCAATTTTACTTTCAATTTTATTTCTTTCACTTAATGTTAATGAATTTTTAAGAATTTATTTATCTATCGATTAAGTAATTTTAATTAATATAAATTTTTGTATTTTAGGAAAAAGATCTAGCTGATTTGTCTGTGCCTACGTGCCAGCACATACAAGCTGCGCTGCGTTGTTACGCGGAGGCTCAGCCGCTGACGCTGAGAAACTCGATTCTCTCCTCTCTGAATGTGAACAACGAGACGAAGCAGGAGATATGGCTTCTGGCCACGGAAACGGCAGGACCGCTCGTGCAACGAGTCTCTAAAAATATAATGGCCGTCAAGTGCAAAGCTTCGCCCAAGCATCCACTCGGATATCTTCATTTCTCATTTTTCGTCGCTAAATTGAAAGACAGAACGGAGCATCGATATCTCTGCAGCTGTACGGCATTCAAGGTGAATTTCATTTCGATTCAAGCGTTCGGCCCGGGAAAAAGTATAATAGGCTTTCGTTATTAGATTTTATAGAAGCGCGGCCAGCAATTTGGTTCGAATTTAATGTATTTTTTTATTTTATGCGAAGGCACCGTTGAAAGTAATCGGCGAGAAAATCGAGACGCAGCCCGCCCAAGTAAACCGCTGCGCGCATTTTTACGCGTGCGTCTGTGCCTTCGCAAGCGATCCAAAATTGTCCGAGGAGTTTGAGTATTACATAAATCTCGATCAGTCCGAGCTCAGGATACAGAAACCCATCAGCACGACCTTCAGCACCAACGAAACGGACAAAATCGTTGGAATGGGTGAGAGTTTACTATCGATCTCGATAAATTTAATCCGGAGCGACGATAGTCTAATCGTATTTTTACTTCGCAGATTTGGAGAGCTTAACGACAGACGACACCGACACGCACCTCCTCATATTCCGAGACGACACACTGACCGTACAAAGCTTAGACGCCGGCAGGCTGGATATAGATTCGATGAATCTGGACTCGTCGATATTGCCGCCCGGTATCGGGGAAAACATCGGTGTTGAGTGCGAACGCACGTTAATGGATGATAGCGGTATAATCTCACAGGTACGGTAAACTTTTGCTTCTGCTACAACCCACGTTTTAAACTTACTTCCCGTAAATCGAAATAATAATACTAATGAAATAATAATAATTCTTAATCCATAATTCTTGGGTTTCTCCGTCAAGGTGCACAGCTCCGACGCGATCGACCAAAGAACGACGATCGACGGAGGCGGAGTAAAAATTCTCGACGACCAGTCGGTGATCGACGCGAAGTACAATATCTTGAACAGCGGTGGTTATCTGCTGGACGACAATAACATAAAAGTTCTGGACAGCGGTACGGTGAAGGTTCTCGACGCGAATACGATACTCGACACGAACAATTTGAAGTTTCTTCAAGGCAGTGCAATAATCGACACAAGCGGCATACAGATAATCGACAAGAACGGAGTGCTGCACTGCGATTCAGGATTAGCTCCGCAGCCCGACCGAAGCGGCAACGCTCATTCGTCGAGCTCGGCGAAACGAAAGAGGGACGAAAAACTCGCGATATCGCTGTCCAGTCTGAACAATTTGAATTCGATAGAGAATCGCAAAGCCAAGACGAAACCGCCGATAATAAAGAAGTATCAGAACGGCGCGGAAAACTTGGACGAGGCCAACACGAGTCTGTCGTTCATGAAGTGGCTCGCGTCGATAACCGAAAGAATAAATCAAACCATGCACTTTCAGTTCGACGGAAAACCCGATCCGCTCGTGTTTCACGTGCCCAAAGTTTTCTTCGACTGTCTGAGAGAACGAATATCGTGCGGCGGCAAGAAGAAACGCTTGCCGAACTCCACCACCGCTTTCGTGAGGAAGGACGGCGTTCCGCTCGGAACATTCACGAAGTACACGTGGCAGATAACCAACATACTGCACGTAAAGAGTATATTCGAGACGCCCCTTATACCTCTGGAAATAACGAGAAGCTTCGTCCAAAATTCCGACGGCACGTACGAATTGTACAAGCGCGAGGAAACTGAAATCGATCGTTACAAAAAAACTGGAAACAACGCGTTGATCAAGCCATTGGAGCTCAAGACTTACTTGAAAGTCGGTACGTAGATTTTTTTTTTCTTTACTCGGAATACGAATCTTTCGCTCAACCAAATTTTTGTTATCGAATTATTATTTTTTTCCAGGTAACACGTCACCGAATCAAGTCGAACCGACGCCTTTCTTGATAGAGTGGATACCGGACATACTGCCGATATCGAAGATAGGAGAGCTGAGAATACGCTTCGAGTTCGGCCACGTGAAAAATGAACCGTCCCAAAGATGGAGAAAATTCACACTGGCAAAGAACTACTGATATCTGGGAAGGCCGGAAACCGTGTCCGTTGCACGAAAGATACCGACATTGGCAGTGCTAGTGATGGATCGAAAAAATCCGCATTAGGCCTTCACAGTTATACTTCGTCAGTTTGATTTGAAAATCATGAAACTTGTGATATTCACATCCATTATCATCCGCATAAAACATTAATGACATTATAAAAAGAAAAAAAATCGCGATATTTCATCGACTGCACGTTAGTGAATTATTATTATCATTATTATTATTTTTCACTAACGCACTCCGAGCTATTTAATCGAGCTAGAATGCCGTGACGTTGGATGTTCTTAGTTTTTTGAATCCGTGATTCAATGTTTTGTACATATTTATTGTAGAACACGAGATGATTCAAAGTCATTCTAATACGAGAGAAGCAAACATTATTTATATTTGTATAAACCAATGAATAAAAATCCTGTTTTCAACATGATAAATGTAATGTTTTGCGTGTTGGTAAAAAAGAAATCGAAATATTGTGGATGATCATATCACGCAAAGATTCGAAACGTCGCGCGCTGCAACGCCGGCTCGCCATTGGTCGCGTCGCGGCACTGAGTTTTTCGCAGCCAACGTGCGCCGCTCTTTTCGCGATGGTGCGCTTTTGCTGCTCGTGTGAGAACAATTATTACAATTGATCTCTCCGAGCAAAATGACTTTCTTAATTTCATTTCCAATGAAAAAATCGTTAACCGAAGAGCCATCAACTCTAAGCTGACAATTTCTATTCGCAAATATATTTTGTTACATCGTACTGCACTGTAAAAACAAATTCGCTTGAAATTTATTGTACTGGTACTTGAAGTTTTTATGCATAAATTGGCATATTAAATTCCATGTATAAATTTGATGAAAAATTAACGTTCAGTATTATTAAAAACTTTAGAAATACTTTACTTTTAATAATTTACTTTAATTTTACTATAAAAGTACTGTATAATTCAAGTAATTTACTTTCAATTTCACTCTGAATGTCCATTCATTTTTCAAGACGATTGTGCAATAAATTCAATGTACAAGTTTTATTTGCATGAAAACTTCCAGTCCGATGCATTAAATATACAATTTTTTTTAACAACGTGCTACAAAGCCTCTTGGTGAAAAATCTCGTAACTTTTTTTTCCCTCAGTTTCGTCTCTGCCACCGCAATGGTCGCTCGGCGACCTCCGAGTTCAAAGCCATCTCTCTTCGCACCATATTGCATCGATTTCCGAGCACACAAGAATATCGTCTCGACGATTGCTCGATGTAAAAAAACACAGTTCTTTTTACTGAAACTGCAGAACGACTTTTAACATTGCTAAAGTCGCGACACGCAGTTCAATAAACTTGCGTTTGGTCTCGATAACTGGGCGGAAGCGTCCACGATCAGCCCGCGACGGAAGTTAACAGTGACGTAGAAGGTATAGAAGCTAACTTCCATTTTCTCGACCCTTTCGACCAACAGTGAGCACGTGTTTTGTTGCCGGCCGCTTGGGCCTCATTTTTTCGCGTGTTAACTTTGGGTCGTCAATCGTTGCTCGTCACCCTCGTCAGGACAGCGTGTCGCAACGATTACGGGCAAAACTACAATCATGAATCCCGAAAAGCTTAAGAAGCTTCAGGCACAAGTGAGAATCGGTGGCAAGGGTACACCCCGTCGTAAGAAGAAGGTACGTTAAAGTTTTTTTTATACTCATTTTTTTTTTTATGCACAATTATCCGACGTTTTTTTATGTGAACGAGAGCACGATAATTGCTCGATGCGCGAAGGTCGCGAGATGTTTCACTCACGATTCGACGATGACTCGTGCCGAATCGTAATCGACAACTGCGTCGATTACGTTATCACGCTTTTTCGCAAATTTGCGATTGCGCTTTTTTTTTATTTGCTTTACTGCCGCGCATTCGCGGATTTTTCGCTCGACCGGTGTTCGTGAAGATTTTTCTATAAATTTGCGTGCTCCAAGTTGGAGCTGACCATGCCCGTTGCTCGCGCCGGCAATGCCAGTTCACATTCCCATGCCTATGTCGGAACAGAGACCGCGGTGTGGCGAATGCTGTGCATTCGCTTTGGAACTTTGAGCACTGTCTTGGCTGTCTCGGAGCTCGTGTGTTCCATTTTTTTGTACATTGCTCGAAGCGCGAAGCCGTCGTCCGGAGTTCCACGGGCAGTTACTTTTTGTGCGTAGACGCAGTGGAGGATATTATTTTTGGCACAGAAATGGAGACTGGTCGGGCTTCGCTTTGAGTCTATGAAGTGACAATTTTTTATTCTTTCTGATTGTGAAATTATACAATCGTTGCCTTATATGGGTATTACCTATACGGAGTTGTCTAGCATGCACGCATGTGACCGGAATAGATTTGGTTCTGCGGCATGGTCCAAGGCCATTCAGTCCAGCCACTTTCACTATTTTCAAACCATGCTGCCGACTGTTCTTTTCATTCCAATATTTTGCAAAGTCGAGGATGATGAAAAACAAAAAATCTATATTCATACATATTAAGGATATTGAAAAAAAATTATAATGAATTATCATTCAATGCGACTGAGAAGTAAAATTGATACGTGTAATCGTTTCGGAGTGTCGGATAACGCCAAAATGTTTCTGAAAGGGCTTGGGAATTTTGTCGGCCTTGAAAACTATAGTACATTTATTTGCATTTTGAGAAAATGAAAATACTCTGTAAAAATGATAAACTACAAATACTCAACTATAAAAAATTGTAGTGAAATACACACCTTATCCATGAAAAAATTGGAAAGATTTTAGAGCAACCGAAACTCCTGTTAAGAACTTTATGATTCAAATGTAAAAACGCTATTTACACGTTTCACACCATTCGACAAAGTTTCTTGGTGGAAATCTGAAAGCTATTGCAGAATAAAAATGTTCGTATGTACAATTTCTTTTCTTTTTTACTCCAAATTAACATCATAAAAAAAAAATTCTATAGCAAACGATTTGGTACTATTCCTTTTTCTTTTATATTTTCAGGTCGTGCACGCAACCGCAGCGACCGACGACAAGAAGCTGCAGAGCTGTTTGAAGAAGCTCGCAGTTAACACGATCCCGGGTATCGAGGAGGTAAACATGATCAAGGACGACGGCACTGTGATCCACTTCAACAATCCGAAGGCCCAGGCGAGCCTCCCGGCGAACACCTTCGCAATCACCGGACACGGCGAGAACAAACAAATAACGGAAATGTTGCCGGGCATCCTGAGTCAACTGGGACCGGAGGGTTTGACCCAGCTGAAACAGTTCGCCAGAACGGTCGCCGGTAGCACGGTCGGCAAGGCGACTCTCGAAGAGGACGACGAAGTACCCGACCTCGTTGAGAACTTCGACGAGGCGAGCAAAGAGGAGGTGAGTTTTCGGCGTAAAAAAAAATAATCCTTCGCCATTAACCCTTGAAGCACGGTGTATCACAGGTGATACATCTTTTTGAATTCAGAAAAAATGCATTAGTAATCAACCGATGTATTCGAAACTTCATATCTGTACAAAAAAAATGTATCCTTCAAAAGTTTAAGTAAACACGCGCTAACTTACTTATCCCTTTAATTTCCACTCGAAGGTTGCGCCAAAGAAGGAAACGGCGGATGAGCCCACCGAAAAACCTGCTGGTGTAGAGATAAAGGAAGTCGCAGCTGCGCCCGCAGACGTGAAGAAGGAGGCGCCCCTAGCCAAGCCCGAAGCTTAGAGACCCGTAAGACAACCCGTAAGAAAAAAACGAACACTTTTGGTAGAAGAATTATAATGATCAATTAATGGTAACGAATATTAAAATTCATGAATCTATTTGTTTCAGATGTTCAGCGAGACACACACACATATATATACACACACACACACATACACAAATACTTACCCAGTTGTAATTGATGAGTCGAAAGACTCAAGTTGCTTAAGCAACCCGCAAACGTAGCCGGGTTAAAAAAAAACATAAACTCGACGAACACGTTACGAATACTTGACATTACTCCCATGTTACAGTTATATAAGTAACAATTAAGAAAGAAAGAAACAAACAAGAAAAATCGTAAATAAATGATAACCGTTGGCGATTTCGATTGATCGAAGAAATGACACATTTTTAATTGTAACATAACTGCTATACTAATCTAACGATAGATAACGCTTCGTAACTATTGAATAATCGTGCGTGCACTAGTTTGCTCGAATCCGGCGAGCCCGTTTAAGATTCGTGCGAGCTTTATTGATGCATTTTTTTCTTTCTTTTTTTTTTTAGATACGTGCACGAAAAAAACCAGTTCTTCATTTATATTAGTTGGGGTGTTTCGCCTTAAGCGAGAAGTCTCGATTAGAATTTTCAGTAAAATAAAAAAGAAAAAAAAAAACAATTCACTGTTTCCTTATAGCGGAAAAATTATCTCGAGCTCTTTCCAGCCCACTCCGAGTTCTCTCCAGTAATCGCACCGTAAATTCCAGTGGGCAATTGAAATGAAATGAAAGGAGTCATTAATCTATTTGTAATAATGTTAATTGACGGAAGAAAGTCTATGTAAAATATATTGTCGGCAATGACAATGAAGGTAAAAAAATACAGCAGGCGCAATCCAGTCGACACGGTACTAAGCAGAAAAAAAAAACCGAAACTACCGAAATCGTAGTTTTCACCCACGATTCCCATGAATTTTTTTCGCGAGTGATAATAATAGTACGGGCTACAATATTTTGTAATGTAAACGGTGAAATAAACAATTTTCTTTGCTGATTATCGAATCTGATGAAATTGTTACCCCGGAGTTCGCGTTTGCATTTGCGATCGTGCACTGAAAAAAAACATTCGCTAGCGGGCTGCCAAAGTAAATTTTTGTAATTTCAATTCCTACATTCCTGTCAAGGTGACATGTTATCGTTCCAATCGCGTGTGGAATTGTAAGAATTGAAAGTATAATTGAAATAACAATTTTTTTCTTTGATAGCCTGCAAGCGAATTTTATTTGAGTCACTGATATTTTTTTTCAGTGCACGGAATTCGCGATCAAAAATGTGCATCGCGTTCGCTAAAGAATTTCAGCGTACTGAAGTTCGAATGAAATTTCGATTACATCGGTGCGCGACGTCGCATGTAATACAAAATAAGTTCATACGGCGCTGAGGTAAAAATAAAAATAAGTTTTCGTTCGTGCGATTGGTATTTGTCGGCTGGCCTCTGGACGGCCGCGCTCTCTCGGGACGGAGTTGGGTTCAGAGAGTCGGTGGAAGCGTTCCGAAGCAGCTCCCGCAGCGTCCGCATTGATTCCTCTTCGATTGCCACGGGAAGCCTCTCGCCGGAGAATGAGATTTCTCCGTGGAAACGTACGAGGCCGGTAAAGTGGTTTAGTAAAAGAAAAAAAGAAAAAAGTATGGCGTGAGCTTTTCTGAAAATAGTCGAACGAGCGATGCAGAGGGTGAGATCGTTCGCTCGCAGGCGACCAACGCGGGGGAACTCGTGGACAATTCACTTTTAGATTATATATTTCATCGAGACCGAGAGGCAGAGAGAAAGGGAAGAGTTATGGAATTTTTTTGTCTCGTTCCATTATAACCGGGCTCTTTTCGTTTGCCGATCGAAAACACGTACGGACGTTTTTGTTGCTAACGAAAAGGAAGAGTACAAAGAGACAAACGAAAAAGAGAATGTGCAAAAAAAAAAAGTACGCTTTTCGTTGGTCACGGACGCAATTCAATTGACAATTATCGTCCAGTTTCCCTTTTTTCGTTACTTCATTATTATTATTTTTCTTCCCTGCATATTCTCGCTGCGCTTTTTTTGTTCGATTTATTTTTATCTCACGGGCAGTAGTTATCGGTTTTTGAGAGAGTCGAAGCTTTCGACTCTCAAAGGTCCTTTGTGCGTTGACGCACGGCTCCTCTCGTCGTTTGCCTCGCTACGCGCTGTAATGTACAATTACTAAACCGTATCCTTTCCCCCACGACGATATTCCCGGGATGACGCTGACTCGACATAGTCACCCTATGCGCTTACACGAGGCGCGGTGCAGTTCCTTTGAATGAACGACGGACACGAGCTCTCGTATTTCGTTCCCACGGGCCGTTTGTTCATTAATTTCTCGGGACACTGGACACTCTTCCTGGATGATGCATCACCGCACGGGTCCTTCTTCGCACGCAAGAGAATCCCTTGCTTTACTATTTTAGAAAGTGTCCAACCTTGGTGTTAAATTATAATTCTGGTAATATTTTTCCTGCCTGTGTAGAATTAATTTTTTTATAAGTCAAATTGCATGTAAAATCAATTCGATGTGGATTTTACGGTGAATCAAGGATATTTGGACGGAAGTCACCGGAGAGGAACGGGAGACGGACTCCGCTTCACGCGTTAGTCAGTGTGCGAGTGAGAAACGCGGGCAAAGTAAGCGGCTAGACAGAGATAGAGTCTTTCGTTTATTGAATTTATCTCGGAAACTAAACCGTGAATGAGCATGTCGGTCGGTAATAAAAACTGTAATAAACTTTTCGCACGCATTCTGGCATTCGCGATCAACAGAAAATTCGTGAGAAAAGTTAATTACAGTTTTCGATGCCGACTGCTCGAGATGGACGGGGAGGTGTTTCATATGGTCCGAAACAGCGGTTTGGCTGTTCCGTTCCGCGGAGTATGGCAGGTGAGGGGTGGGGAGGGACAACGGGCCGGACGGCGCGTGGTGGGGTCAATATGCATACGGTCGGTCGCTCAGTCGGTCCCCGGATCACGCGACGACAGCGTCTTTGAGTGAATTTATCTCGAAAAGTAGATGGTGAATTGATGCGAAATGCTTATGTGTTATTGACTAGAGTCCCTTCATCCCATCCGTACCACTTTCATGCAAAACTTTTGTATAGTTTATTTCGCTTAACACAGAGTTTATTGCGTTTTACACAGTGGCAAGCTTCAATGAGATGTGTCTCGACAATGGGAGGAATGACGCTTCCGGATTGAACGGTAAGACGCCATTTTGTGTAACGAATATGCCGTGGAAGTTTCGAGCTCCCGAAACTTTTCCAAGGTAAGT